>OX493355.1:6505833-7152916 GCA_950371115.1 Anania fuscalis
ATAAGGGCCTTTAAGACTGAACCAAACTCAAATTTCAACCAATCAGTTAAACCATAAAAAAATATTTCTTTAAGTTAGATTTTTACGATTTTTCACATCATCTAAATTTTACGTTCCAATAGAGTTATGCATACGTACAAACATGAAAAAATAACTACGATAATTATTGAGACATCCTGTACAGCGCGTCTAATCGAGACCCTCTTGTTAAACGTCAGTTGAAATTGAACAATAGAACTCAATGAAACGGGAAATTAACGCGATCATAATTTAGGTACAAAATGTTACCTTTTGCCTGACGTTTCGATCGGGTTACACCGACCGTGGTCACAGGCTGACTGGAACAGCGATGTCTTCACTCCGTATGAGAGGCAGATTCTTCATCTACCCTCATAATATTATTTTCACGCCAAGTACCGTCCCACAAGAGGTAACATTTTGTACCTAAATTATGATCGCGTTAATTCCCGTTTCATTGAGTTTTAAATTATGCAACGCGAAAGTTGAAAAGTAATTATTGAACAATAAACCTCCATATTTCCTTATCTCGTTCACTAACTCTCAATATCTACAGTGTACCTAAACCCGCAATACCGCATCAAGTCCACAACACCCAGAGCCAGCCTCGCGCGTTAACCGGTGTGCGTCTGGGACTTCTGCTCGAACATGGCCGCCATGTCCCGGATGTTGTACGAGGGGGAGACTTTCTCCTTTCTGTGGAAAATTTGCGAGATGAGATAATGGTTGAAGATATTCATATTTGTAAAACATCAACAACCTCGCGAGACTAGGTAGCTAACATCATAAAATACATTTGTTCTAAGACTTTTGAAAATTTGACATATTTTACTTTAATACAAAAATAAATATCTATAACTTTACGTCTGAATGTCCTTATCTCTGTGCGCATCGAATCGCACGCATCGCGCTCGTCGTCTTTTGTGCGTGGATGGAGCATAGACTTACAAATGTCACGACAGTACAATAAAAACTTGTAAAATCATTTTTTATTAATGTTTAATGATAAAGCTAGTAAAACAAATGTTGTTTATGATGTTAGCTATCTAGTCGTGCGAAGTTGTTATTGTTTTTTTAAATAACATTGTATTTATTTATGGATATTTAGTATTTGGTATCTTTTTATGAGTACACATCTTTTATTATAGTGTTCGTTATTATCGTTTTCGTAATTAATTAAAATTGGCCAAAGGCCAAATGTCCAGTGTTGTTGCAACTTTTGTATAATTTTTCGTAACGTAAATTCGTGTGGCAACACTGTCAGTCGAGTTCAAGTTCGTAATTCTCGGGGCGAATCGCGCGCCTATATTAAATAACTCTTTCAAGTAGAAACAATTCCAGACTACAAGTAGTAAAAAACCTTTAAACCCAAGTGAGTGATTGCGTGAAGGCCGTCTCAAAATCCCAACTTATAGCAGTAAACCGGTAAGCCTTATCTGGGCCCAGCGCTGGGGCAAACCATTGCTCTGCTGCACGTGGCTGACGCTACCACATTGGAGAAACCAGGTGAGCCAGAACGCAATCTGAATGTTATTTCAATAATCAATTAAAAATATTATTCAAAATTAATTCCTTCATAAAAATCACGATAATTGCGCAACAAGACACATTTAATCGTTCGTAATACAGTCCGCTATATCTTGTCGTTTTTCGGTTTGCATTCATTTTTGGCCTTCGAGCCGCATATTTCATTGAAAAGTGCCTTTTCGTAGTGATTATTTGCAATATTTTCGTGATTTAACATTTTTATAAATTTGTGGAAGGTAGTCTGTTGCTTCTACTTGATTGTCGGTTCGAGGTAAAAGTTGTACGCCATATTTTTTTACTGTCGGAAATTATCGGTATTTGTTTGTTGTCGTTGTGCCAGTGCAACTTCGTACCATAGACAACTTGAAGTTTCCGGTTTGATTTTCTTCGGTTGACAGTTGTAATATTGTTGGCTGTCGTTCAAAATGTCAAACGAAGATCAAAACATGTCATCGGAAACTGTTCAAGTTGATAGTAATAGAATTGCGCGGGATTACGCTATGATGCGAATTGAATATATCGAAAGTACTAAACTTTTTGGTTGTAGTGAAACGTTTATAAACGAATTGTCGAATGATTTCCATGATGCGCAACGGAAAGTGTTATTGTCGTTATCGTGTCCGTCTGCAAGAAGTCAGGAAATGGCTATAACTTATGAGTTTGAGAAAAAGTTTTTGCAAGTTAAACATAGATTACGTACCCAACAGTCGGAAGAATGTGAATCCAAAGTAAAACATTGTGTTGATGAGGCAGTTATGGCAAAATTACCTAAAATTAATATTAAAGCTTTCGATGGTAAGTTGGAAAAATGGGTTTCCTTCATTCAGCTTTTCGATTCATTGATTCATAAGCGGAATATTTCTAGTGTCGAGAAATTACACTATTTGTTGTCAAGTGTACAAAGTTCTGCTTATGATTTGATAAAAAACTACCCACTTACAGATGATAGTTATTTAGTTGCATACAATTGCTTACGTAAATATTATGATAGGAAACGCCAAATTGCTACACACTATTATGAAAAGTTGTTGAGTTGTGAACCCATTAAAATGAAGTCAGCCTGTGATCTCGAGCGTGTCCATAGGACGTTTTCGGAGAACTTAGCAGTGTTAAATAAATATGGTTTACCAGATAGAAATTTTATGCTTTTCCAATTGTTATGGTCGAAATTAGATAAAGGTACTCGTGAATCATTTCAACTTGAGCATAATAGTGATGAAATTCCAATGTTTACGGATGTTACTGACTTCATAGAAAAACAATACAAAGCGCTTAACCTGTCAAGTGGCACCTCTGTAACGAGTAGTTCGGGTGTTTTGAATAAAAATAAACATAATAGTGTGAGTAAACAAAAATCGTCGTTTGTTGTTTCTCGTCCGACTTGCAGCTTTTGTGCCGGCCAGCACGGCCTCACCACTTGTAATGAATTTTTAAATCTTGACATTACCTCTCGTTTCGAATTTGTCAAACAGAAAGGTCTCTGTTTATTGTGTTTTTCGAATACACATCGTGTAAAAACTTGTCGAGCCTCTCGTTGTGCGGTGTGTCATTGCTCTCACCACACATTGTTGCATTTTACTAAACAAACACAGACCTCTTCTATGGTAGATGGTAGTGCACAGCCTGGCACAGGGAATGTTAGTAGTAACACAGTTTTAACTTCAATAACTGATGAAAATACAGTTTTATTTTCAACTGTAAAGGTTTTAATTAGAGACATTGATGGTAACTTTCGACCAATTCGCGCACTCTTAGACTGCGCTAGCGCTTGTAACTTTATTTCGGAACCTTGTGCTAGAATGTTAGGCCTTAATATTCGTTGCAGCCAGCATTCAGTAAATGGTATTGGTATCTCTGTCGCTCGCCCACTTGGTTTATTATCGTGTGAAATAAAACCTATCGGTAATACTTTGTCGTCGAATATTAAATTCGAAGCTTTCGTTTTGTCGTCGATATGCGCTGACCAACCCACTCAACCTGTCGATTCGTCGGTGTGGTCGCACATAAAAAAGGTATCTCTCGCTGATCCAGACTTTGCTCAACCGGGACCGGTAGACATGCTGCTAAGTGCAGATATTTTCGCCTCATCGTTGTTACCTGGTCTCAAGCGTGGGAAGCCCGGTCAACCAAAAGCGTTAAATACAATTTTCGGATGGATTATTATGGGTGAATGTTATGTCACTAAATCTAATTCAAACGCTGTTTATCGTAGCAATAATAGAAATTGCCTTTTCGTGTCGAATCTTTCGCAAACCTTGTCGTTGGATGATTCCCTTAAGAAATTTTGGGAATTAGAAAATGTTAGTTCTCCACTTAAATCCTTCGTATCGAAGGAAGACCAACAATGCGACGATTATTTTGTTGCTAATCATAGCCGTAACAATGAAGGTAGATTTGTAGTACCCTTGCCTTTTGTCGACCCTACGAATAAACCTAACTTTGTTAATTCTCGAGAAATCGCACTCAAGCTTTTTTTGTCGTTGGAACGTAAATTAAATTCCAATCCTGAAGTCAAGAAAGCGTATGTTGATTTTATGGAAGATTATGAGTTACGCGGTCATCTTGAAGAGGTGGATCCTCCTTTTAGTAGTGAGGGCCAGTTCTATTACATTCCTCATCACGGAATATTACGTCCCGATTCTGTCAGCACGCCTCTCCGCGTTGTGTTTAATGCCAGCGCGAAAGACGCTAAAGCCGTTTCTTTAAACGCAACTCTTCTTGCCGGGCCTAAACTTCAGACCAATATTTTCGATTTGCTCTTGCGCTTTCGTTGGCACGCGGTGGTTTTTACCGGTGACGTGAGACAAATGTACAGGCAGATATTGGTCCCCGAAGAAGATGCGGAATATCAGCGTATTTTATGGCGTCCCTCCCCAGTCGGACCGGTTCGTGATTATCGTCTGTTGACCGTGACGTATGGAGTGTCTTCAGCTCCATTTCAGGCTCTTCGCACTATGGCTCAACTTGCCAGGGATGCAGCTGAGGAATACCCAGCTGGTTCTGCCGTTCTCGCTCGTGATATTTATGTAGATGACATCGTTACTGGAGCGGACTCAGTCGACCAAGCCTGCTTGCTTCGAGAGGAACTCACCAAAATATTGTCGTCGGGTGGTTTCCACTTGAGGAAGTGGACTTCGAATAATAGTTCATTTTTTGATAGCATTCCATCCGCGGACTTATACTCAGAGGATTTTAAACGTTTCGAAGAAATGTCGGACATTTCGCTTAAGATATTGGGGCTTTTATGGCAGCCTCAATCTGATTCTTTTCGTTTTCGAGTTGCAGATACTAGTGATTGTCGTTGCACAAAGCGTACCATTCTGTCGGAGATCGCACGTATTTATGACCCTTTGGGTTTTCTCGGTCCGGTTACGTTTTATGCTAAGTATCTGATGCAGCTCCTTTGGACTGCTGGTGTCTCATGGGATGACAATGCGCCTTCTGAGATCGCCTCGGAATGGCTACGGTTCAAATCTCAGCTTTCGTCGTTGGCATCAGTGTCCATTCCTCGTCGTATTGTCGGCCCTTTCGTTTCGTTGCAACTCCACGGTTTCTGCGACGCCTCAGAGCGTGGATACTGTGCCGTAATTTACTGTCGTGTTGTTGATAAACAAGGCTTGGTCTCTGTCAATCTTTGTTGTGCAAGGACTAAAGTTGCTCCTCTTCGTAAACTGTCTATCCCCAGGCTAGAACTGCAAGGTGCTGTTTTACTCACTGACCTAATGCATGCTATTGTCGAAGCTTTAAAGCCGTTCTATACTGTTGACGAGATTTACGCTTGGTCTGACTCGAGTGTAGCTTTGTCGTGGATAAAGTCGTGTCCTTCAAAATGGAAGACCTTTGTGGCCAACAGAGTCAGTCATATCCAAGAGATTATCGCTCCTGATCGATGGAGACATGTCCGCACTCATTCAAATCCAGCGGATAGCGGTTCGCGCGGTTTATTGCCCGCTGATCTCGTTAGTGATGGTATGTGGTGGCAGGGCCCCTCTTGGCTTGTCGAAATTAAAGAAAAATGGCCTACTTCTTTGCTATCATATTCAGATGAAGAGCCCTTGCATGAGGAGCAGCGTATTTTTAGTCTGTTGACGCTAAAAGAGCCTAATCTTATCGAGTTGTTGCTTACCAGATTTTCGTCGTTATCAACTGTCAAGCACATATTGTCGTATTGTTTTCGTTTCGTGCACAACTCAAAACAAAAATCGTTCGGAGAGCGCGTTGTTGGACCCTTGCAGCCATCTGAAATTCATAGAGCTTTCATGTTTATAATTAAAATCGTACAAGAAAGTGTTTTTCCGTCGGAGTTCGATAATTTAAGAAATGGTTCTTCGAACTCACTTCCAAAGAGTTTTCGCAAATTATCGCCATTTATTGATGAAGCGGGTCTTCTCAGGGTGGGCGTTCGCCTCATCAATGCTAACGTTGATTATAAAATTAAGCATCCGTTACTATTGCCTCGTTCTCACCGCCTCACTTCTTTAATAATTCATGAGTATCATGTTCGTTTCATGCACCCTGGTGCACAAACTCTTCAAAACCTCATTGCGCAACACTTTTGGATCTTGTCGTGTAAGCGTGCTATCCGCTCGGTAATTTCAGGTTGCATTCGATGTTTTCGAGTGCGTCCAAAACCCGCTTCCACTCCATTCATGGGTAACTTACCCTCATATCGAGTTAACCAAATTAAACCCTTTTCGAGTTCTGTCGCTGATTTTGGTGGACCTTTCGACATAGCTCTCGGACGTGGTCGTGGTGTTAAAACCTATAAAGGTTATGTCTGTGTTTTTGTTTGCACCAGTACGAAGGCTATTCATATTGAGCTGGCTTCTGAGCTTTCATCTGAGGCTTTTTTGGCTGCCCTACGCAGATTTATCGCACGTCGTGGTAGGTGTTGTCATCTTATCTCTGATCAGGGTCGCAACTTCATAGGCGCGTGTAACTACCTCGGTTCCATAATGAAAAAGGCCGCGGAGTCACAAGAGATAAAGTTTTCATTCAGTCCTCCTGGGAGTCCCCATTTTAACGGTTTAGCCGAGGCGGGTATCAAATCGGTAAAGACTCACTTAGCCCGTGTAATCGGTACACAGCGGCTCACTTTTGAAGAGTTCTACACTGTGTTGGCTCAAGTGGAGGCCATGCTGAACTCGCGCCCCTTGACTCCACTGAGTTCGGACGCAAATGACCTCTCGGTAATAACTCCGGGTCATTTTTTGACTTTGGAACCCCTGTCGCTTATGCCAGAGGAAAACTTTGTCGATTTAAATATTGGTGTTCTTCAGCGTTGGAAACTCATTCAAAAGATTCACCAAGATTTTTGGCAGAGGTGGCAGAGTGAGTACATGCACACCCTACAACAAAGAGCTAAATGGGACAAGCATAACTCAAACATAACTGTGGGAGCTATGGTACTCGTAGTTAATGAACTATTGAGTCCCCTCGAGTGGCCATTAGGTCGTATTTACGCCCTGCACCCAGGTGCAGATGGAATTTGTCGAGTGGTGACGGTGCAGACTGCCGCTGGGCGGTACAAAAGACCTGTCGTGAAGATATGTCCTTTGCCTTTGGCAAATGACATGTAATGTAGCTTTCGTTTGTTTTTGCTCTCACTGCCCTCGTTAACACAAGGTTAGTGTAACTTATCATACTTAGTTGTTAAATAATTTGTCGTATTTAATTTATCACTTGGTGTTCTGTTGGAACTAACAATAGAACATCGGTCTTTCGGTATATCCTTGTCGTTTTCGTGCTAAATACCGTCGCATTTAGGTGGGCGGAATGTTCGTTATTATCGTTTTCGTAATTAATTAAAATTGGCCAAAGGCCAAATGTCCAGTGTTGTTGCAACTTTTGTATAATTTTTCGTAACGTAAATTCGTGTGGCAACACTGTCAGTCGAGTTCAAGTTCGTAATTCTCGGGGCGAATCGCGCGCCTATATTAAATAACTCTTTCAAGTAGAAACAATTCCAGACTACAAGTAGTAAAAAACCTTTAAACCCAAGTGAGTGATTGCGTGAAGGCCGTCTCAAAATCCCAACTTATAGCAGTAAACCGGTAAGCCTTATCTGGGCCCAGCGCTGGGGCAAACCATTGCTCTGCTGCACGTGGCTGACGCTACCACATTGGAGAAACCAGGTGAGCCAGAACGCAATCTGAATGTTATTTCAATAATCAATTAATTCCTTCATAAAAATCACGATAATTGCGCAACAAGACACATTTAATCGTTCGTAATACAGTCCGCTATATCTTGTCGTTTTTCGGTTTGCATTCATATAGCATTAAACTAAATAATTTTATAAATTATCTTTGACTTTAAAACTAATAGTAAAATCGAGAACAAATCGGCTCTTCCATACTAAATCCGCTGTGCAAACCGACCAAAATGTATAGAACAGTTGAGATTTCTTTCTGGATTTGTTTATTTACTAGTGCTGCCATAATAAAAAATGTTTATATTCATAAGTAGGAAACTATTTTAAAATGTTTGCACACATTAAAAAGTCACCCTATTTCTTATTCAGTCATTTCATCCTAAAGTATTTAAATACATTGACACAAATCTTAAGTTATTACCCCATAAGTTATTGCGCAATACTTATGTCAATACTTTTTTGTTGTTCTCGCAACAACAACAAAATCGTATTGTTCTGACTAACAACAGGAAAAAAAGAAGATATTACTTACAGTATTAATGTGGTATGATTATTTACATTTACTCAAAACATTACTAATTAAGCAACCAATTATATGTATAATTAAAGATTTAATTAATAATACTATATAATTAATGATAAACTATTAAAAAGATGAGTACATAAACATGACTAGACAACGATTGAAGAATTAGTTGTTAAAACAAAAAGGACCATTTTAATTAAAAACGCTGTCTTTATATAGACACGCTCTGTAGTTAACAAAGCTAATTAAAAACCCATTTTTTGAACTGACGCAAACCGGGGCTTAAACCCGGTGGATAAGCGTTTAAGGTGAATCAGCACTCCCACTAAGTCAATAGGGTTGTCAATATTTTATTAATTCAGATTTAAAGAAAATCCTACATTTTAATATAACTCATGCCATGGACATAAAAACAAACGATTAAAAATATAATATAAGAAGAAGTAGCCAGTTAATAGAATCACGTTAAGAAACAGATTCGGACAAAGATCGGCAAGTTTCGGTTTCGTAGAGCGCTGTCTCTCTCGCACAATGTCTGACAAGTCAACTACATCAATATTGTAAACAATGTCTCATTACTAAACACACTGAAAAACGAGTTTATTCGCTTTCAAGGAGTTACAAACAAACATTTGAATAATAATTTAAAGTTATTCTAGTTTTCTACCGTTCAAAACCCTCGTAAAAGTTAGAAAACAAAATTTAGCGTCCATTTTTATTTCCTTTGCAAATATTTTAATAATCTTGACATTTCAATCACAAAATTATTGTTTTCTTTAAGTCTCTAAGGAACGACGCTCTACCAAACTGAAGCTAGCCGATTACATCGTTACAAGAATCAAGTAAGTCTAATAAACGAATGTTGACCCTAATCATAGACTAGCATTTTCATAATTTCGTTACGACAATAAAAATACTTCGTCTATTAACATTTGTTATTTTTCTATTCGTGATTTTTCAACTTCGATTTGTTAAACTTTCGTGATAACGCACTAGCCTTTTTAACGTAAGTATTCGTCATCTTTCAGACAAATATTATTACGCAAAAGTTTATTTTCGTTTATGTGTATATTTCCTTAAGAGTTTATTCGTGCAAATATTGATTCGCGAAGGTGTATCAGTATTTGGGCGAGTATTTTTAAGCGAATATCTCTTGGCACAAATATCTTTTGCACTAGAGTCGTTCCTAGTGTCTGTTAATGTCAATAGACAAATTTATTCATTATTCCTAGTCTACGATCAGTTTCAACTACCGTCTTATTTTCGTGTTGCAACACTTACCTGTCAAACTCCCTGCGTATCGCGCTGTCCTTGTCCCTCTTACTGCTTTCTCCCTCCCTCCTCTCTAAACTATCCGGACTAGTCGGCGAGTGTATTGTATCTAAATTATTAGTACTCCGAGCCAGGGAGAATCTCATCCTTTGACCCAGATCGACCGTGTTTCTCCTCTCAAACTTCGGTAATTCCTCTTTTAACCGTTCGCACGATTCAATTTTATCCATATCTTTCTTTATTTTTATCCTAGTCAACTGTTCTGGGCTACTTCTGAACGATTGAGAACTATATTTCTCCCTTAGAAAGTTTCTCCTCTCTTCTTTATACTTCTCTATCCTTTCTCGACTCAATTTCTTATCTGAATCAAAGTTGATCAAGTTTTTCAGCTCTGTTGGCCGTTTCTCGTTAAACCTTTGCACCAAGGATATCTTGTTTTCCGTAGTAGGTGTTACTGGTTCGATTTTAGTATCGTGCTCCTCCATATTAAGGTTCAAATCTGGTAAAAACTTTGGTGATTTCTTAGTGTCTTTCACTTCTAGACTTTTTCTTCTGTCGACACACGATTTGTCGTTGCCGAATTCTTTTACGAACGCGTTTTCGTCTAGCGATCTTGCGTTGCAAGAGTTCTTGTTTAGTTTATACGTTTTGGGTGAAACAGGAGGCGGTAGTTTGATAGTTAAATCTTTTTTCCTGACTTCAATTTTATCCTCATCCTTTCTCTCTAAACTAGGATATTTGATTTCGGCTTTAAACTTCTCAAATGTAAACGGACCCTTTTGTTCAGTAGGACTCTCGAATCTATTAGCTAATTCTCTGACATTTAAGTTGGATACTTTGATTATATTTCCATTATCTTTTTCTAAGCTATCGTCTTTTGTTTCATTATCAATTTTGACGTCAACATTTTTATCACAGATCGTCAATGTGTCCACATTGATGTTTTCATATTCTTTTTCATTGTTACCAGTGAATGACACGTTTTCGTAATGTCGTTTATCGTCTGGGAATTGAAATATTAATGAATTGTCGCCTTCTTTCTCTGGCGATTCAAAAATAAGAGCATTCACTTCATCTATGCTCTTCTTGAAGAACTTCACTTGACTGTATAAGTCCACGTCGTTTTGTTCTGTTGGAGTTTCTAGTATAATAAGATCTTTGAAATCTGGTTGACAAGCTTGCTGTGTCGGCAAGCTAGCATCCGTATCAGGCACTGAAGCCTCTTCTACAATAGACAAATTCTTATCTAGATCTATATCCTCGTAGACTGAATCTCTGTCATTTGTTGGCGTATCAATATTGTCTATGGGTTCGTAATCTGGTGTTTTAGATTTAGTCGGCGATCGAAATGTAATACTTATTGTAGATTTCAGCGGGCTTTTTAAAGGCGATCCCGGTGAACTTTTAGAAGTACTAGACGATTGTAGATTAATATAATTCGGTCTGGTAAAGTTGAAGCTTTCGTAGTCCTCTTGTTTAGTTAAGCTCGCATTTGAATAGCTGGATGAGCTTTCGTGCGATGACGTCATCACTTTCATTACGTCACAGTTCTCGTAGTTCACCTCCTTTTTCTTGTCAGACGGTTCCGAATTCGAAGATGTGGATACAGCTGACAATCTATTTAGATTCTGATAGCTGATATCTATGGAATGTAGCGGGCTGTGTTCGGCACTGTCGTGTACATTGTTGTAATCAGTTGCTTTCAATTCACACTTCAGACATTTTTCTTCATCGCAATTGTTGCATTCTTTGCTTTCTATCTTGATTGTGTGTTTGTTTGCTTCACTGATTTCCGAATCAGACTCTAGGGGGTCGTAAATCGGGGTGACTGGAGTGATCGGACTAGAATTTATAGTGCTGGTAGTGAGATTGCTAATAGATGAATTCTCGATAGGCCAATCAATCTTTATGAGGGTGGAATGGTCTTTCCCATGCCAGCTGAGGCGGGGGGTGTTATCGGGGAGGTTGAGGGGGTGGTGCATGCCGCTATAGCGGACTGAAGGCTTCGTCTTTCGAGGGGAGTGACGCTCTCTGGAAGGGTTACGGTTAGTTAGGGGGGGTGTAGGTTTTTGTATTGTTTATAAACGTTGCAGATTTGATTTGGATTTTTAGATGTGGCAACATTTATTGAGAATAACAAGTTAATCGATTATGGCTTGATAATTTGAAATCCTTTTCTACTTTTAATTGAATTCCTACGCAACTAGAAAAAATACTAGACTATTAAATAACTTCTAAATTACTGACAAATCGACTAAGTTACTTAAATATTATTTTTTAAATCTAACTAAAGTATTTTGTACCTATATGAATATGAATCAAACAATACAAAAATCTACACTCCTGTCAAAAATACGATAGCATTACGAAAAATATTTAATGTAAAGTTACAATAACCACATCATAAACATTCATTCTTTCTACAAAAATCATGTCAGAAAACACATTACACTCGATTTTACAACCAATAGTATACATACAGGATGTAAAGGGGCCGATTCTGTTGCTCAAGTATTACAACTTTTTGTATTGGAAATAACTTTTTTACGTTCACATACAAAAAAGTATAGGCTGATCGGAATTTTGTACGAAAAAAAAAGTTTATTACATCGATTTTGAACTTTAAATCCAACACGTAGAAATCAGTATCCAAAAAAAATTACGTTTTGAAATAGTTTTTTTTTTAAGGTTCCGTACCCAAAGGGTAAAACGGGACGTTACTGAGGCTCCACTGTCTGTCTGTCTGTCTGTCCGTCTATCACAATGCTGTATTTCATGAACCGTGGTAGCTAGACAGTTGAAATTTTTACAGATGATGTATTTGTTGCCGCTATAACAACAAATACTAAAAACCAGAATAAAATAAATATATAAGGGGGCTCCCATACAACAAACGTGATTTAATTGCTCGTTTTTACAGATAATGGTGCGGAACCATTCGTGCGCGAGTCCGACTCGCACTTGGCCGGTTTTATTTATTTATTTAAGGTACAGCAACAGAATACAACTCACAACGAACACTTACAAAAACATGATAAAATCTAGTTTCCTTTTTAAATTGTCGATGCTTTTTAACGCCTTTTAAATTTCTTCAAATTCATAATATTTTAAACTTTCTTGTTGCATTTTTTTTTAGTCTTCCCGAGACCACGGCCTATGTAATAATTAGGCCGAAACGTCGGGATAATAATAAATAAAAAGAGTTATGTTGCATCAATACCCGTGCTGTGTACAGTGTTATTCTTCAAATTCTTTTATTTGCCACATAGAAACTGTATAGGAACAGTAGAATCAGCGCTAAAGCTCGGACAGTGTCCTTTACACCCAGTATTGCATATTTATAACGTAGAATCATTTATTAGTATGTTTAGTTCCACAAACGTTAGCGAATGAGAATGATTTTTTACAGACAGAAAGATGGACATTTATATAGTGGTTACTCCAAGAAAAAACACATCAAAACATTCAATATACAGTATTTAAAACAAACTGGGAGTATTTTAGAATCGATAACTAATCGAATTACTTTAAACGAGCAATTCTTGTAAGTATATTTTATTTCACATATCTCAAAAACGGCAGTGGGCTTGCCACATCTGCCGCAGACCCGACGAAAGGTTGAGTAAACGGGTTCTCGAGTGGAGACCACGCCTTGGTAAACGTAGTGTAGGACGCCCCCCAGCTCGATGGACCGACGACCTTAGGAAGATGGCTGGCAGTGGATGGATGAAAAAAGCGGGAGAACTCTTTGGCACTTTTCGGGGGAGGCTTACGTCCAGCAGTGGACTGCAATAGGCTGAGATGATGATCTCAAAAACGGCATTACCGATTTGGATAAAATTTTGTGAACACACGAGGTGAAACTCTTTTTAATTTGTAGTCTCTTTTAAAATAATTGCTAGCAAGATGTTTCTGGAGAAGACAACATAAATGATTTTTACCATTGCCAAGGGAATCGGCCAATCTGTTAGGATAATGGCAACATCGAGTGCACATAAAAACAAACAAATAACCTTTCACCACAACATATCATTACTCTGGATAATTTTTTTATTGTTATGTTTATCATTCAAATTTTGCCATATTATTGTCAATTTTTTAAAATACTCCCAGTGCACACTAAATCCTTAGAATAATCTTCAAATGTTTGTTTACCTCATTTTGACGTTTCCCAAAGAAGTTTGAGCGTCGGCGGCCGGCGCAGGGTTGTCGCGATCCTTGCACAGCCTGAGACAAACAGTAACCACGTATAAAACCATAAAAGTAAAAAAAAGGATGGTATGCCTATATACGTCCCACTGCAGGGCACAGGCCTCACCTCAACTATGAGGTGGTGTGGGCCATACTGCACCACGCGGGCCCAGTGCGGATTGGTGGAGGAGTGTTGTAAGGCCAGTGACTAAACCTTACTGGCAGAGGTTATCAAGCCTCAATTTTTTGAGTCTGTTCAATAAGTTATTGGGTATTAGAAAAATTGCATAAAAAAAAAATTTTTTGCTTTAATATAACGAGATTTTACAGTCACTTTTAAATCCTAAATTCCTGGGCGCATTCGATCACCCTGGCGCTTGACACGCCGCAGTCACTTGTTACAGAACGTACCTAGCGCATACGAACAAACGAGTGGCTACAATTTTGTTTTATTTGGAAAAATGAAAAAAAAGTTATAAAAAATATGTTTTTTATTAGATAAATTTGATGTGCTGGTTCTACAGAATGACGTGAAAAAATATGGCGGGGCGTCGAAAAGTAACCCTGTATAAAATTTTATCGGGGAGTCCAAAAATAACCCTATACATATATGTGACAATATCAACATCTTATACATTGCTCTGATCCTAAAAAATTTTTTTCACTAAATATTTTTTATTATCTCCTTAAGTAGGTATATTGAGTTTTGGCGCGGGATCCTAAAGTTACTCTGTATACTATGGTACGCACCTCTTGTGCGCGTCGGGTCTGGGCGCGGGCGGGGAGGGGGGTGAGGGCGGGCGCACCGGCCTCTTCTCGCGGCTACGATCCCCGGCCAAGTGTAGGTAGAATACTAACTTTTCTATATAGTCTCGGATCCAGGTGTTGTTGTTCGTTGTTTCTGATTTCTATATGCGTGCTTTAGCTACTTAGGCTCAGAGCAATGTATCTAATATTGTTCAATGTAACTATGAAATAAAAAAGAATTTGTTTTTACGCAGATCGATTTAGTTACTGCTACTGAGTTGACCCTGAAAATTTGTCACTACCTTGTAAAGTAACCCTGTATACTATGGTACGCACCTCTTGTGCGCGTCGGGTCTGGGCGCGGGCGGGGATGGGGGCGAGGGCGGGCGCGCCGGCCTCTTCTCCGCGGCCTGCGCGCGGGAGCGGGGGGACTCGAGGTCAATGAACCCGATCTCCGATAGCTGCTCTTCTAGGAGGCTGCGTTTCCTGTACCAATACAATACACAGTTACTGGGGTTACTATACAGGGTGTAAAAGATATTGGGACACTCCTTAAAACTACGTGATCAGCTGGTCATATACAACAACTTTCTTCTTTTTCTTTAGCTGCTCCATACAAACATACTTATGCGATGATAATGTATGGAGCATCTGAAAATAAAATCACGATTTCGATGTTGCTCTCATAGAAAAAGTTGTTGTATATCACCAGCTGATCACGCGGTTTGTAGAAGTATCCCATTCTTTCGTACAACCTGTATACCAACACATTCTCAATTATACACAAATGATGATTTCCTCCACGACGTGTCCGTCGACGGCGACACCTAACTAGTTTCTGGCATGTGCTCGGAGGTGACTTGCAAACCCGAACTTGGTCTTGAACGTGCGACTGCATAAGCTGCACTGCAACTGTCCACTTGTGTTGTAGGTGTAGTTATAGGAGACCCTGGGGCGTGTCTTTCGAGCATGGCGTTTGGCGACGAGTTCGTTGAGACGGGCTGCTTCAAACTTCTCAGTTCCTTTTTTGTCTGCATTACTCCACTCTGGGCCCTAACCATGAACTGTTAAAACAATCACAAATCTGTCAAACATTATCGTTTCTGTCAAATTTTGTATGAAATGACGTACCAAAATTGACAGATTTGACAACTTTGAGATTGTTTTAAGAGTTCATGGTTATAGCCCTGTGGGTCTAAAACGGCCGCATTGGATGTTTCATTTTTAATCTGATTCATTTAGTGAAATGTAGCGGAAATGATTTGCAAACCCTAAAACGGTCACATTAATAAAAGAATCATATGCAATTCATTTCATCAAATGGATCATATTTGATGACGTTAAAAAATATAGTGACGCGTCCAATCTTACTTTACGGTTTTTGTGAAAATGAATGTTTTAACAACACAAAGGAACAAAATGTTTCAAAATACTCAAGTTTTGTGTGTTCTTCAAATATCAATACAAAATAATAATAAAAATAACATTAAAATGGTGGTTCACCAATTTGACATTTAATATAAATTACTCTTTTCATAATAAGTGGACCATATTACGAATTTCCATACAAAACTGTAAAATTAGATGAACTGCAAATATGAAATGTTCGAGGCTCATTTTATGATTCATCAAATAACATTCCATTTTAAGATTTGCTAAATGAAACATATTATGAACGGAATATGAAACATCCAATGCAGCCGTTTTAGACCCGCTGGTCTCATCAATGCGTCTTTCTCCCACGTATTATGCGACATGCCGCAGGACGCCAGATGTCGTTTCAGGACGTCCTTGTACACAAATATTATAGTAAAGACACCATAGAGATGACTCACCTAGAGTCGACGTGAGTTGCCAAATTCCGCCGCGGGCTCGGCGTGGCGCTGCACACGAGCGACGAGGGCGGCGTCGAGCCCGCCGAGTCATCGTCCTGTTGGGTAATGTCGTTTATTTTAATCGTTACAATTGATAACAATATCATCGACCTCAGGTGGGACTCGAACCCACCAATAACCAATTAACCAATAGTCAAATATTTGCAAAAATATTTCTATAGGGTGTTGACGGTAGTATACTACTCAGCTATACATATAGCTACAACATTGATCAGAATACGCTGGCTTTGACAGCGAGAAAAAAAAAAAAAACACTTGAGGAATTTCATCTTGTCACGTGACGTCCTCGGTAGCTTAGTTGGTAAAGCACTCGCCCGGTTTGCGATGGGACGTGGGTTCGAGTCCCACCTGAGGTCGATGATTTTTTTCAAGTGCTATTTATCTTCAATTAAACCTTGCATGGAATTGCTAAAAACAAAATTTTACAATGATAACAATATGTATACAATTGATTGATAACTGATACATTTGCAACTTGTAGCTATTATCATGATGGTGGTCGTATTTCTCGCACATACAAATTTCTAGTCAATGATCTTACCTAGCCTACCTAATTAGTACTTTATAAAGTACACCAGTACTTCTTACCTGAGCATTAGCGTGGTGGTGGTCGTCCTCCTCGCTGAACATATGGAGGTCTCTCTCTTGCGGAGATAGCCTCAGTCTCATATCCGCTAACTCAGCTTGCCACGGCTCGAAGTACGAGTCGCACGACGACGATCTGACGGACAGACAGACGGACGAGATTAAATAATTTAAAAAAAAACTTCTTACAATAGACTAGTTGACACCACCAACCGATTGACATACTTTTTATGTGCTGTCAAAGCACCTCTGCCTTATAATTTGTATGGCGATAGCAAACTTAGACGTCATTGTCTACCGGACTCAACTGCCTAACTTTTTATTGGTTTTGAAGCAAACAAAAATCAGATTCTTCGAATAAATGATAATGTCCTAGGTTATCGGGCCTAAGGTGTCAAATCTAATAAATGGTGTCATAAAATGATCTATAATTGGTGTCCACAACCCAATTGAATACGAGTAATACTACTTGATTGGAAACCGCGTGATTAGCTAATCATATGCTGCAATTTGTTTCTATGGGAGTAACAAAACCAGCTCTAAATAGAATAAAAAAACATTTATCCGACACAAATACAGCCTGTCGATTCTGTAAACAAAACCGCGCTCACTTCGTCGCTGCACTCGCTCATCAACGATAAATAATATGAACCTTCTTACTAACAAGATAGAGGCTATGTTCGTTTGTACGGCTAAGTCGAGTTTTAGAGCGAGTCCGTTGCGTTTTTCTTAGAGAATCGACCGGCAGAACAACAGGAAAACAATTACAACAAGGCTTGTGTCAAAAAAGGGGGCCTTTTTGACATTTGACATATGTTGCTCAGCATTTCGTGTGACAGCCGGGTACTTATCACGACGCTGATTTTTGTAACGGCAATCGGAAATATGGTCAGAATTGTTACCCATCCACTCAGATTGCTATTTGCTTGTTGGTTGCTTAACTTTAGTAATCGGTACTGAAGCTTGAATATTGATTGAACATCAATCTAGGACAGTGAAATCCCGTTAAATTGTGACTCGCTCAGTAAGGATATCGTTGTACCTCGATTTAAATACTTTTATCTGCTTTTTGTCTAATATTGTGTCTCTTGGTAAGTTCTCAATACCTGTCTTTTTCATTTTCGAAATGTACCGTGTGATGTTTAAAATGTATGTATGTACGAAAACGACTATTTATTTCTTTTATGTATTAATGTTCTCATCTGGGGCGTGCGGTGCATATAGGCAATTAGGCAGTGCCTACCTGGTAAATTAAATGAGGTAGGCAGTAGGTATTTACAAATGTGTGTCAAAACCATTAGTTTTCATCAATTAAAATCTTAACTATTGCCTACCTCGAAATAAAACCAATGCCCGCCACTGGATCTCATGTAAGTAACGTCTCATCATCATCACCAGCCTATATCAGTCCACTGCTGGACACAGGCCTCTCCAAAAGGAGGATTTAGCCATAATCGCCACGCTTGCCAGGCGGGTTGGCGATCGCAGTTTGGCCAATTGTGGAGAGGAGACGCTGCTGCCCGTCTTCTTGTGGCGGTTCTCCTGTAGTCGCCTCTTACGACACCCATAGGAAGAGAAGGGGTGGTGCTATTCTTTTAAAGTGCCGGCACCACACGGCACAGTGACTTCTACCAATGTCTTTATGAGACTAAATGTCTTTAAACCTAAACCTAAAGCGCGGCCGGCACTAGTGATAAATAATGAAGTATTTTATACGTCACCTGGTGTGGTGCTTGAGGGGCGCGTGGGCGCGGGCGGCGAGGGGCGCGAGGGTGTCGGCCTCGGACGCGAGCGACTCGCACGACTTCACCGGCCGCAGCGCCGGGGCTGCGCACACCAGCGCTAGGGGCTCCTAAGGGGTAGTCATGAAATAAAATTAAATTGAAATGAAATTCTTTATTCTGTATATAGGCCCTCTTCCGGGCACTTATACACGTCCCAACATATAACTTAGCCCTACCACCAACATATCGCAAGAAACTCAGTCACCTTTGTCAGCCTGATTTTATTACAGGAAATACAATTACAAGATCGTGTAAGTGCGAGCTAGGCAGGCTATTAAGTCAATGCACTCTTGTCGTTCAAGTAATCTTCAACTTTGCAGTATCCTTTTTCCATAAGAATTTTTTTAATGTGGTTTTTGAACTCATAAACAGGTAAGTCAACAAGAGTTTGTGGTACTTTATTGAAGATTTTTATACATTTCCCCAAAAATGAATTATTCACTTTCTTTAATCTGAAGCTCGGAACGGCAAGTTTATTTTTATTTCTAGTATTATAATGATGTGAATCACATTTAAGGCTAAATGAACTTGGGTTTTTTCTAACATACATAATATTGTCAAAAATGTATTGTGACGCTACTGTTAATATTTTAATATCTTTAAAGACCTCCCTCAGAGAGTCGCGAGGCCCAAGACAGTATATTGCACGTACAGCTCTTTTCTGCAACACAAAGATTGACTCAATATCAGCAGCTGAGCCCCATAGCAATAGACCATACGACAACAAGCTATGAAAATAACTAAAGTATACAAGTCTTGCCGTTTCGACATCAGTTAAAAGCCTTATTTTCCTCACAGCATAAGCCGTCGAACTGAGCCTTCCTGACAAGGCAATTATATGGGGACCCCATTGCAGTCGGGAGTCTATTGTAATTCCCAAAAAGGTTGTTGAATTGACTGCATCTATATGATCGTCTGACATATTAATATGCGTACTGACCTGCCTCACATTGGGCATAGTAAATTTGATAAGCTTGGTTTTTTTTGCATTAAGTAACAGATTGTTAGCAGTAAACCATCGTACTACTTGAGAGAGAGTATCATTCACATCGTCAAAGGTAGCTATACCTCGGTCAGTTTTAAAAATCAATGATGTATCATCTGCAAACAATACTATCTCACAAAGGTCATTTATATATATCAGGAATATTAAAGGTCCCAATATAGAGCCCTGGGGCACACCCATGCGTAATGGGGCCCCGGAAGAGTCAGTTCCATTGACATTAACTGTTTGCGTTCTATCTGTGAGGTATGACTCTAACATTTTTCTGATTCATTTGAGACACCATAATGCCGTAATTTCATTAATAACGTTTTGTGATCTACACAATCGAAAGCCTTAGACAAATCACAAAAAACCCCTAGAGCATCTTGCTTATTTTCAAATGCATCGAAGATATGCTTAATGAGTGCAACTCCCGCATCAGTTGTGCTTCTACCCTTGGTAAAACCAAACTGATTCTCATGCAATAGTTTGTTCATTCTAAAGTGTGATAAGAGTTGATTAAACACAATTTTTTCAAATATTTTACTAAGAGCTGGTAGTATTGATATCGGTCTATAGTTAGAGGGATCACTTTTATCTCCGGATTTAAATATGGGTATGATTTTGCTGTATTTCATTAAATTAGGAAATGAACCTTCGTCAATACACTGATTAAATATACAAGCAAGATGCGTTGCTATAATATCAATTATATGGTTGATTATATTAATTGAAATGCCCCATAAATATTCTGTTTTTTTCAAATTTAGCTCTCCAAAAGTTTTAACAATAATTTCGGGATTCATATGCCTGAAATTTAGAATAGAACTGCATTCTTCGACATTTGATTTCAAAAAAGTTTCTGCAAGACCTTGTGAAGAGTTTAATTTACTAGTTGTAGCAATAGGTATATTAGAAAAAAAATCCTTAAACGCGTTTGCTACCTCGTTGTCGGATTGAATAATTTTATTATCAACATTAAGGCTAAATGTGCGATCTAATTGTTTAGTTTTGCATGATTCTCTATTAATAATGTTCCAAGTGGCTTTTATTTTATTTTTGGAGCTAGCAATAGTATCACGAATGTAATTTGATTTGGCCACTGAACATACTATTTTAAAGATTTAATAATAGACTAAACCTACACTAAAGGATTATATAAATGTCCAGTAGTGAAAACTGTTTAAGTACTGCATACTTGTAACTAATATTTTTGTCTACATTTGTTTTAAAAGTGCTGTTTGTTTTCCATGAAAATAAAATAAATAAACCTGTTCAATGAACAACGCGCTAAGGTTGACTGCTATAAACGAAAAGCTACTAACGCCACCTAGCGCACGGCTCTAGTTTTAACTCCTGCTCGACTCGGCAACGTATCGTCGGTTCGTTTCTTTAATTAATAAACTCCTAAAAGAATTGCAAACTACCTAGTAATATAATTTTATTAAGCGTAACACTGTACCGCATCTTTTTGCTTGTTTCCATTTCGAAAATAGCTAAAGGAAAATATGCGAATAAAACGCTTCCCTACTGGGTTAGCCCACCGCAGTGGGTCGCCGCGCGTACGTATTTTTTCGTACTGCTTCGTACGTGTGTAGTGGGACAGCTATGGGCTTTAAGTACTGAACGCTGGAACTGAGTTTTGTAGTTAACTGAAATCGTACCAATAGGGATGACAAACTATATTTTCTTCAACTTCAGGTAGATTATTAAGAAACCGGCCAAGTGCAAGTCGAGAAAAAAAACACGTTTGTTGCATGGGAGCCCCCTTAAATATTTATTGTATTCTAATGTTTAGTATTTGTTGTTATAGCGGCAACAGAAATACATCATCTGTGAAAATTTCAACTCTCTAGCTACCACGGTATCTCAATACAGCCTGGTGACAGACGGACAGACAGACAGACGGACAACGGAGCCTCAGTAATAGGGCCCCGTTTTACCCTTTGGGTACGGAACCCTAAAAAGTACTGGACACGTATTTTTTCTCTGTACACATAATCAAAACATTACAGAGATACATTGATTTAAAATGTCGCATAATGTCACGCTTAGGTAAAATTTTAATTTAAAGTGACGTCAAGAGCTTTGGCGCGCTTTATTTTTGTAATTTTTTGGAATTGTGGAAACAATGTATTATTAATGATACCTGCGTGGCAGTAGGCGGCGGCGTGGCTGGGGGTAGAGGCACCGCAGGCCGCTGTTTAGAGCGAGAGAACAACCCGCGCCAGCCGGAGGGGGAACGCTTCACGCCGCGCTTGCCTGCATAAACGATCACTTATTATATAAGGTGCGATTTTATTAGTGTACATATCCTGTTAACCTGTGACTATATAGGGCAATCAATCAATCAATCAATCAAATAATTTATTTACTTAGAGACACGGTACAATAAGATGAATAAATATATATTAGATATTTCAACATGTCTCGCCATTGTATGGCATGTAAAATTTAATAAGTAGTAGTAGGTGAAAAGCAATCGTCAATACCAATTTTCTAATGTGTACCATAAAAACTAAAAAAGATAAAAATCTAAATCCACAACATTGACTTCATAGTGCATATAAAAGATATATAATTTTTTTTTAGGTAGTCGCCTTATTGACCTATTTGTACCTGGCAGGAAAAAAAACGTTTATCAGCCGCTTACAAGATATGTTTTATTTATTTTAGAAATATCACAATGTTTTATTTACTTTTAAAATGAAAAATTCTATTATTTTTTTATTTTAGGTACTTAGTTAGACATTGCACTCTCTCAGAAAAAAACATTAGACATTGCGCTCTCTCAGAAAAAGTGGTGATATTTTCAAAATAAAATAAAATATATCTTGTAAGCGGATTTTTTTTTTTAAATAGGTCCCTAAGCGGACTACCTAAAAAAAAATTATATCCATCTAGCCTGGACCACCCTGTATGTAGTTTTTTTTCAAACTCACCAGGTATAGGTAGATCGAGCACAGTGTGGTACTGAGGTAGATTGTTGGGGCCTGACCCGACCTGTGAACAAGGATATTTTTTATTTTAATAACAATCCGTTCTTAGTTGATATACCCATAATCCGCACTAAGCGCTTCTCATCATCTTTTATAATGCGCACAGCTAAAGATTGGAATTCCCTGCCTGCGTCTGTATTTCCGAGTGCATATAACCTGACTCTCTTTAAGTCTAGAGTGAATAGGCATCTTCTGGGCAAGCTCGCTCCATCGTAGATCCCATCTATGCTCTAGAGCAAGATTGGGGTCAAGAGTAAGCCCATCTTAAATAATAAAAAAAAAAAAACAATGTGACTTGTGAATCTTGCCCAGGTGTTGCCGAGACTCAGGCTTATTCGTGTTGTAAATGGCACAGCCACTAAATGGCGCCGCAAAAAAAGGTAATACTAACGGGTAAAATGTAATGGGTACCTACTAATGTGGTGGGAGAGGAAGTAGTAGTAGGACTCTGAACTTTATTATGGGCCGCGATGTCATCCGAAGTGTAGTGTAGGGTAAAGACAGCTAGAAACATGTTTGCGTCGGTTGCCTAAGATACAAATCAGTACGATTATAATATCTTGGATCCCTGGATCAAAAACTTCAATACCGCGTTGCAGGTCACTCTATCTAACTCAACAGACCGCAGATACGCAGGTGCGACGATGGTCATAGCTGCGTGTGATGATCAGGTCGGTTTGGTTGAATAAGCAACAAACTATCACAGTTATTATACCCTAGGTCAAAATCTTTAACACCACGTTGCAGGAATCTCTACTGCCACTCTACTGACCTCAATAGGGCCGCAATGTGAAGAAGGTCGTAAGCTGGGCAGCTGCGGGGGCCGCGTCCCCCTACTTTTATATAAGGTGTAAGTCCATAGCCTACTTATCGACAGTCTTATTGTAGTAAAAAATATCGATAGTTTGGCTTTTTTTATACTACCGGTAGAGTAACTGAATATCAAGGTCTACTATAATCGGTAGTTCGGGAACGTCAATTTACACCCTGTATAACACCCTAAACATCGCGTCACACATCTCCATACTGACATCGGTCTGGTAATCCGGCTCATTAAATTAGGCAACAGATAATGATGGTTATATTGTAACGTTGCACGTACATTTTCATATAATTTTGCATATTTTATAACAATAATATAATATAATAATAATTTAAAACTGACCTACAATAAAATTAAAAATAATTTTATCCTAAATTTGTCTTAATAATTGACTTAATCATATTATAGTAAAACGATCAACCGTTTTATTATTTCACGGGTTACTGCGCGGGACCCTAACACACGCGCGGAATTTCTATTGTTCTCTCGAACATTCGAGACGGGCAACGGCGGCGGAGATGCGCCGCGCTTGTATGAGCATTCACCGTACAGCTCGCGTTCTGTGGGCTTAACATATTGAATCCTTCGGCGGACGTTATCCGTAAGGAAATTAAACTAATATTATAACGGTCACTTAATGACATAGTTACAATCCGAATCTTAGAAAATAATTAAATTGTGTGTGTTGTGCTATTCCCCGATAGGGTGAGTGATGAACAGTGTTATTTTGCTTGTTTTTCGTAGGTAATTGCGTAGTAGCTTTGTGTACAAAAATATAACGGTTTTCTCTTTGAGCATTCAGTGTTAATGTTTTCCTTTTGCACCTTGGCGTAGTTACATAATAATTAATCTTCTTGTATTTGCAATTGGCGTAATAAGTATACGTAAATATTTACCGTAACTGTATTTTCATATGTAAACTCCGTACTGATTGATTGCGATCACAGCCACTTCACCTTCTACTTATTAGAACATTCTTCCTGAGTGGCTTGGCTTGGCTTGGCTTTGCTATGCTGGTGTGATCGTAATCGTCAGGCGTCGTCAACTGCCTGGCTTAAGCTGGATCTTCATATCTTCCAGGGATCCAGATTGGGAGTCAGAGATTTGGAATCAGGAAACGGAACTTCGGACACGGAGGATTGCACCAGCACAGTCTACGGCTAGCCACTTGCCACCTTCAGCCTACACACCACAGGGAAGTTCGGATCTGCGGAAGTAGCTATCAGTCGGGCCCTTGTAAACCTACATTGATACCCCAATAAATTTTGTGTGTACGTTGTGGGTTTTCTTTACAACGCCTTAAATAGGTAGGTACCCACACGTAAAACGTAACAATATACATCCTACGTCAAAAACTTTAATACCGCGTTCCTGGTCTCTATACTACAGTAGTAAATATTTACCTTGATATACTTAGGGCGCAGATGCGACGAAGGTCGTAGCTGCGGGGACGCGGCCCCCTACTTTTATATAAACTAGTGTAGCTCGGTCGATAGACTACTTATCGATAGTCTTATTGTAGTAACAAATACTACTCCACCGATCGATAGTTTGGCTTTTTTTATACTACCGGTAGTAATATTTGAATTTCAAGCTTCTATAATCGATAGTTCGGGAACGCCAATTTACACCCTGTATTAACACCCTAAACACCGCTTCACACCTCTCCATACTGATATCGGTCTGGTAATCCGGCTTAATAACCAACAGATGGTCACGGTTATATAAACCCTAGGTAAAAACTTTAATACCGCGTTGCAGGTCTCCATACTAAACCACAAGAATACACTTGGGCTACCCTACTCACCTCGATATACTTGGGCCGCAGATGCGACGAAGGTCGTAGCTGGGTGTGCGCGGCAGCGGCGATGGCGCCCGACGCGGGTGGCAGCTGCGGGGACGCCGCCCTTGCTTAATGTTTGCACCCAGTTTTATCCTCGTGTGATAATAGAAATGCCTTTCTACGAGGCGTTCAGACGGACGTAAGATCGAAACGATAAGACTGGAGACAGGGTGTCACTTATCCTTAACTGCTGAATGACCAACTATAGGAGGTCAAACCCTAAATAAAACACCGCCATGCCATACGTGTTTCCAATCTCTTTACTAAGGCCATGGTTGTATATGCAACAAACTGTCACAGTTATATATACCCTAGATCAAAAACTTTAATACCGCGATGCAGGCATCCCTACCTCGATATACTTAGGGCGTAGATGTGAAGAAGGTCGTAGCTGGGTGTGCGCGGCGGCGGCGATGGCGCCCGACGCGGGGGGCAGCTGCGGGGACGCCGCCCCCGCCGAGGGGTTGCCGCGGCGACGCGCTTCTTCCAGGCTGGGGGTGGGAATAATTTACTGGTAAATAAAGTTCTAGTACATACCATGTTCCAGTGTTGGCAAAAAGTTAATTTGATTAACGATTAAAAATTAACGATTAAAAAGTTAATTGTGATTAACGATTAAAACTAATTAATCGTAATCAAAATCTATACGATTACGATTATTAATCGTAATCGTTAATCACGATAAAAAAAATATGACTAATGCAGTTTGGAACAGTTCAAGTAGTGAAAAACAAGTTAAAGCCATAGTCAAAACAAAACCCTAAAACCATAGAAAATGATACCCATGTGTTATTATATAAATGACAATAATATGATTAGGACTACAATGTTTTAAAAAACATGAAAAATTCCAATTACGCTGCCTTAGCCCTGGAGTAAACTATAAGTAGCGATATCGTGGCTGGATTTCATCTGAAAACGTAGTTGATTAAATCTAAATAAACTTTTTTTTTTCTCTTTATTGAACATAGTTTAATCGGCTTTAATCAAATTAACGATTAACGACTAATGATTATTTCTTCTAATCGCGATTACGATTACAATATTAATCGTGATTGATTTAATCACGATTATTTTAATCACGATTAATTTTAATCCGATTAAAGTTAATCAAATTCACTAATCGATTGAAAAAATAATCGATTAATGCCAACACTGCCATGTTCCACCATTTTCAAAGAATTTAAAGACAACCTGTATACACTCTTTTTCGCTCGCACGCTATAGGTGGAATTACCGAGACGCCATCAGCAGTGTGAAGTGTATGTTAACATACACTTTAAATTGGTTGGCTAATATTTAAGCAGTGCTTAAACCTAGTCTATCTTTTATGTAGTAAGGCCTTAAGTCACTATTTAAGTGACGAATATTTTAGTTAACTTACTAAATACAACTTATTAAACTGAAATTAGTCAGTTGGTCAGAATCTGTGTATATTTCTCTTAAGGCCTTATCACGCTTGAATGACCTTGACGCGTCGTGCCCATACATTTTCGCGCGTACGGATGACATCTAAAAATCAGGAAAACATGTTTTTTTATGAAATTTATGCCTTTAACGAGAAATTTCAAATAAAATTCTCAATTCAAAACATGCTTATTTCCAAAATCTTGTTTTGCGTGAAAACAGTAATGAAATAGCTTGTGCCGTTTAAAAGAACATTTGCAATTTATGAAAAAATAGTCACTTTTTTGTGCATGTTTTAATCCAAGGAACTTAACGGAAAATCAAAATAATTCAATTCAAGATGTTCTTTAAATCCTCTTTTAGCATATCGTATTTTAAATTTTTAGATTCAAGTAACAGGTATTCTGACAATTTGATTTTCATATTCGAGATTTTAGGCACTTGGGTGGTGTTAAGGCCTTAACAGCAAACTCACTTTTTGTTCTTAGCGAACGATACGAGACAGACTATCAAAAGCAATGTAACTTTGATGTTTGGGCGCGTATTTCAGAAATTATCCAGGCAGGAAGGGACAAATGTTAGTGTGATGAGCACGAGCATTTGTACCTAAGTCGTGGATGTTATCCTAGTCGCCATAGTACAATCATTGCTTAGTTTGGGGCTAGATAATTGGTGTGATTGTGAAAATAAATAATTCAAATAATTATGACACAACTAGTGGTACTTACCTGACAGGGGCGTGCCGTGCATATAGGCAAATAGGCAGTGCCTACCTCAAAAATCTAATGAGGTTGGCAGTAGGTACTTATAAATGTGTTTTATTAATGAGAACCACTGATTTTCATCCATAAACACAATAGTAAGTATTTACTGCCTACCTCAAAATAAAACCAATGCACGCCACTGTTACCTGAGTAGTTTGGTCGGCGGGTTTAGCGGCAGACTCTTTGGCCTCCTCCCGGACTCCAAACCACGCAATTCGACTTGGGCTTCGTGCGTTTCGTTATTCTCCTAGAAATATAAATTATTATTACCTATCTTATCTTATCTATTTGGAATAATAGCTTGACAGACGCCAAGAGTGGATTATAGGAGGTTTAGGACAATTATTTTCTTAAATTGGTTTGGGTCTAAATTAGGGGTCGTCCATTTGTCACGTGAATCTTTTATGCATTAATTTTTATGTCTTTAATTACTATATTCATATACAGGATGTAAAAAAAGGCTTAACGAAGCCTTAAACCACGAATTCTATACATAAAACCAAGTAGAATGCAAAAAAAAATATTGCTGGGAAAAGACTTATTTTTGGATATCAAAAAAAGATACTTATTTCTAACCCGCAATGTATAGCGCGCACGCCACAGACTATGCCTGTGTGTGTAAGCGGATCATGTTTCTTTGTAAAAAAGTTTAGTATTATCAATCGAAAATGAGTAATGTAAAAAAATCTTTGAAAAAAAATTGTAACTTTGACTGCCATTAACTCGGTAACCCGTCATTTCCCAGGTATAGTGTAATAGAAAAAAATGATCGTAATAATACGTAGAATATGTGGTATTCGGCTTCGTTAAGCCTTTTTTTACACCCGATATTTATATTATATTATTATGTATATTTTATTTTATTTCATATTTCATTTCATATAATAATGCAAAATAAGTTGATCAACTTAGATGGATGAAAAAAGCGGGAGATCGTGTTTTTGGCGCTTTTTACAGCATGGCTTACGTCCAGCAGTGGACGGCATGCACTCGGCTGACGTGATAAAGTTGATAAACAGATTATTATTAGATAACATATCGCTCTCTCTTTTGTGCTTTTTCTTGTTGTTTAATGTTGTTATTTGTCTGCCTTTTCTTTTTTATGTTTTTTGTATTTTGTATGTATTCCACTTTTGTATTGTTGTGTGTGTCTAATAAAATATTTCTCTCTCTCTCTCTTTCAGTGTGTGAGATAACTTACCAGTTCAATAGAGCTAGGTCCTGAATCACTGGAGTCAGCGCCTTGGTCCAACGCGAACAGATCTTCGGCGTAGCAGATCAGGAACTCTGTCACCACCGCCTGCAGAATAATCAAAATTTTAATATCTGTGCAATGGAATAACGTAGGAAAGCAAAACTATACCTGCGGGGTAACCAGGAACTCTTAAAACAATCTCAAAGCTGTCAAATCTGTCAGTTTTGGTACGTCATCATTTTCATTACATACAAAATTTGACAGATTTCATAATGTTTGACAGATTTGAGATAGTTTTAAGAGTTTGTGGTTACCGCCAGTAACTTACTGTCTATTAGGTACGATTCGACCAAAAACAGAGTAATCCCAGTATAACTATTACGAGAATAACTTTAATCATTGTATTTAAAATAAATAAATTTAAATAAATAACGTTCTTAGTCCCGGACTAGCAAATGTACTCTGAATAAGACAGTGACGGGCTGCGCAGCAGGGCCCACACTGACCTGGGGGGGGCACACGGGGGGGGCACACTGACCTGCACGGCGACGCCCTGCAGCGCGTGCTGCGGGCGCGGGCTGCGCAGCAGGTTGGGCGCCCACACTGGCCTGGGGGGGGGGCACGGGGGGGGCACACTGACCTGCACGGCGACGCCCTGCAGCGCGTGCTGCGGGCGCGGGCTGCGCAGCAGGTTGGGCGCCCACACTGGCCTGGGGGGGGCACACGGGGGGGGCACACTGACCTGCACGGCGACGCCCTGCAGCGCGTGCTGCGGGCGCGGGCTGCGCAGCAGGTTGGGCGCCCACACTGGCCTGGGGCACACTGACCTGCACGGCGACGCCCTGCAGCGCGTGCTGCGGGCGCGGGCTGCGCAGCAGGTTGGGCGCCCACACTGGCCTGGGGGGGGGGCACGGGGGGGGGCACACTGACCTGCACGGCGACGCCCTGCAGCGCGTGCTGCGGGCGCGGGCTGCGCAGCAGGTTGGGCGCCCACACTGGCCTGGGGGGGGGGCACGGGGGGGGCACACTGACCTGCACGGCGACGCCCTGCAGCGCGTGCTGCGGGCGCGGGCTGCGCAGCAGGTTGGGCGCCCACACTGGCCTGGGGGGGGGGCACGGGGGGGGCACACTGACCTGCACGGCGACGCCCTGCAGCGCGTGCTGCGGGCGCGGGCTGCGCAGCAGGTTGGGCGCCCACACTGGCCTGGGGGGGGGCACGGGGGGGGGCACACTGACCTGCACGGCGACGCCCTGCAGCGCGTGCTGCGGGCGCGGGCTGCGCAGCAGGTTGGGCGCCCACACTGGCCTGGGGGGGGGGCACGGGGGGGGCACACTGACCTGCACGGCGACGCCCTGCAGCGCGTGCTGCGGGCGCGGGCTGCGCAGCAGGTTGGGCGCCCACACTGGCCTGGGGGGGGGCACGGGGGGGCGGCACACTGACCTGCACGGCGACGCCCTGCAGCGCGTGCTGCGGGCGCGGGCTGCGCAGCAGGTTGGGCGCCCACACTGGCCTGGGGGGGGGCACGGGGGGGGCACACTGACCTGCACGGCGACGCCCTGCAGCGCGTGCTGCGGGCGCGGGCTGCGCAGCAGGTTGGGCGCCCACACTGGCCTGGGGGGGGCACGGGGGGGGCACACTGACCTGCACGGCGACGCCCTGCAGCGCGTGCTGCGGGCGCGGGCTGCGCAGCAGGTTGGGCGCCCACACTGGCCTGGGGGGGGGGCACGGGGGGGGCACAGGGGGGGCACACTGACCTGCACGGCGACGCCCTGCAGCGCGTGCTGCGGGCGCGGGCTGCGCAGCACGTTGGGCGCCCACACTGGCCTGGGGGGGGGGCACGGGGGGGGCACACTGACCTGCACGGCGACGCCCTGCAGCGCGTGCTGCGGGCGCGGGCTGCGCAGCAGGTTGGGCGCCCACAGTGGCCTGGGGGGGGGCACAGGGGGGGGGCACACTGACCTGCACGGCGACGCCCTGCAGCGCGTGCTGCGGGCGCGGGCTGCGCAGCAGGTTGGGCGCCCACACTGGCCTGGGGGGGGGGCACGGGGGGGGCACAGGGGGGGCACACTGACCTGCACGGCGACGCCCTGCAGCGCGTGCTGCGGGCGCGGGCTGCGCAGCACGTTGGGCGCCCACACTGGCCTGGGGGGGGGGCACGGGGGGGGCACACTGACCTGCACGGCGACGCCCTGCAGCGCGTGCTGCGGGCGCGGGCTGCGCAGCAGGTTGGGCGCCCACAGTGGCCTGGGGGGGGGCACAGGGGGGGGGCACACTGACCTGCACGGCGACGCCCTGCAGCGCGTGCTGCGGGCGCGGGCTGCGCAGCAGGTTGGGCGCCCACACTGGCCTGGGGGGGGGCACGGGGGGGGGGCACACTGACCTGCACGGCGACGCCCTGCAGCGCGTGCTGCGGGCGCGGGCTGCGCAGCAGGTTGGGCGCCCACACTGGCCTGGGGGGGGGCACGGGGGGGGCACACTGACCTGCACGGCGACGCCCTGCAGCGCGTGCTGCGGGCGCGGGCTGCGCAGCAGGTTGGGCGCCCACACTGGCCTGGGGGGGGCACACGGGGGGGGCACACTGACCTGCACGGCGACGCCCTGCAGCGCGTGCTGCGGGCGCGGGCTGCGCAGCAGGTTGGGCGCCCACACTGGCCTGGGGGGGGCACACGGGGGGGGCACACTGACCTGCACGGCGACGCCCTGCAGCGCGTGCTGCGGGCGCGGGCTGCGCAGCAGGTTGGGCGCCCACACTGGCCTGGGGGGGGCACACGGGGGGGGCACACTGACCTGCACGGCGACGCCCTGCAGCGCGTGCTGCGGGCGCGGGCTGCGCAGCAGGTTGGGCGCCCACACTGGCCTGGGGGGGGCACACGGGGGGGGCACACTGACCTGCACGGCGACGCCCTGCAGCGCGTGCTGCGGGCGCGGGCTGCGCAGCAGGTTGGGCGCCCACACTGGCCTGGGGGGGGCACACGGGGGGGGCACACTGACCTGCACGGCGACGCCCTGCAGCGCGTGCTGCGGGCGCGGGCTGCGCAGCAGGTTGGGCGCCCACACTGGCCTGGGGGGGGGGCACGGGGGGGGCACACTGACCTGCACGGCGACGCCCTGCAGCGCGTGCTGCGGGCGCGGGCTGCGCAGCAGGTTGGGCGCCCACACTGGCCTGGGGGGGGCACGGGGGGGGGCACACTGACCTGCACGGCGACGCCCTGCAGCGCGTGCTGCGGGCGCGGGCTGCGCAGCAGGTTGGGCGCCCACACTGGCCTGGGGGGGGGGCACGGGGGGGGCACAGGGGGGGCACACTGACCTGCACGGCGACGCCCTGCAGCGCGTGCTGCGGGCGCGGGCTGCGCAGCAGGTTGGGCGCCCACACTGGCCTGGGGGGGGGGCACGGGGGGGGCACACTGACCTGCACGGCGACGCCCTGCAGCGCGTGCTGCGGGCGCGGGCTGCGCAGCAGGTTGGGCGCCCACAGTGGCCTGGGGGGGGGCACAGGGGGGGGGCACACTGACCTGCACGGCGACGCCCTGCAGCGCGTGCTGCGGGCGCGGGCTGCGCAGCAGGTTGGGCGCCCACACTGGCCTGGGGGGGGGCACAGGGGGGGGGCACACTGACCTGCACGGCGACGCCCTGCAGCGCGTGCTGCGGGCGCGGGCTGCGCAGCAGGTTGGGCGCCCACACTGGCCTGGGGGGGGGCACGGGGGGGGGGCACACTGACCTGCACGGCGACGCCCTGCAGCGCGTGCTGCGGGCGCGGGCTGCGCAGCAGGTTGGGCGCCCACACTGGCCTGGGGGGGGGCACGGGGGGGGGCACACTGACCTGCACGGCGACGCCCTGCAGCGCGTGCTGCGGGCGCGGGCTGCGCAGCAGGTTGGGCGCCCACACTGGCCTGGGGGGGGCACACGGGGGGGGCACACTGACCTGCACGGCGACGCCCTGCAGCGCGTGCTGCGGGCGCGGGCTGCGCAGCAGGTTGGGCGCCCACACTGGCCTGGGGGGGGCACACGGGGGGGGCACACTGACCTGCACGGCGACGCCCTGCAGCGCGTGCTGCGGGCGCGGGCTGCGCAGCAGGTTGGGCGCCCACACTGGCCTGGGGGGGGCACACGGGGGGGGCACACTGACCTGCACGGCGACGCCCTGCAGCGCGTGCTGCGGGCGCGGGCTGCGCAGCAGGTTGGGCGCCCACACTGGCCTGGGGGGGGCACAGGGGGGGCACACTGACCTGCACGGCGACGCCCTGCAGCGCGTGCTGCGGGCGCGGGCTGCGCAGCAGGTTGGGCGCCCACACTGGCCTGGGGGGGGGGCACGGGGGGGGCACACTGACCTGCACGGCGACGCCCTGCAGCGCGTGCTGCGGGCGCGGGCTGCGCAGCAGGTTGGGCGCCCACAGTGGCCTGGGGGGGGGCACAGGGGGGGGGCACACTGACCTGCACGGCGACGCCCTGCAGCGCGTGCTGCGGGCGCGGGCTGCGCAGCAGGTTGGGCGCCCACACTGGCCTGGGGGGGGGCACGGGGGGGGGCACACTGACCTGCACGGCGACGCCCTGCAGCGCGTGCTGCGGGCGCGGGCTGCGCAGCAGGTTGGGCGCCCACACTGGCCTGGGGGGGGGCACGGGGGGGGCACACTGACCTGCACGGCGACGCCCTGCAGCGCGTGCTGCGGGCGCGGGCTGCGCAGCAGGTTGGGCGCCCACACTGGCCTGGGGGGGGCACACGGGGGGGGCACACTGACCTGCACGGCGACGCCCTGCAGCGCGTGCTGCGGGCGCGGGCTGCGCAGCAGGTTGGGCGCCCACACTGGCCTGGGGGGGGCACACGGGGGGGGCACACTGACCTGCACGGCGACGCCCTGCAGCGCGTGCTGCGGGCGCGGGCTGCGCAGCAGGTTGGGCGCCCACACTGGCCTGGGGGGGGCACACGGGGGGGGCACACTGACCTGCACGGCGACGCCCTGCAGCGCGTGCTGCGGGCGCGGGCTGCGCAGCAGGTTGGGCGCCCACACTGGCCTGGGGGGGGCACACGGGGGGGGCACACTGACCTGCACGGCGACGCCCTGCAGCGCGTGCTGCGGGCGCGGGCTGCGCAGCAGGTTGGGCGCCCACACTATCGCCATGTTGCGCGCCGTCATGCCCGTCGTGGCGCCCAGCAGCGACACGCGTCGCAGGTGACGCATCAGGTACGCGAGAGTCCTGGAATATTATACCCATGGTTTATACACAACTGGGAATTAACCTTTGACAGATAGGCCAAAGGGTCGGGGCAATGGGAAACAATAAATATAAAAAAACAAATATTATGGACAACATCGCATTCATTTACATTCATGCTCTAATCAAAGCACTTGTGTTATAGAAATCAGAAACAATGACAATTATTGAGGATATGATATAGCCTGTAGTGCTATAATCCTGGAACCTTGAAAGCAGTTAGCTCAAAGTGCTAGCTAGGGTCATATGTCTGAAAAGACAATTGCCTTGCACTCTTGCAGGCAACTGTCTCACTGTGACGTGAATGTATCAAACAGAAAGGGCAGTCAAAGGGCCAGAGATCGGGATACAATGGAACAGGTAAACAAGTGGGAAAGAGAACTGGGAGACAGGAAGGCAGCGGGTCTGGTGGAGGAGACAGAGGGTAGGATGACAGTAAACCACGAGGACAAGTAATGCGAGGGTAAAGTCAAGTAAACAGGTGACAGAAGGCCTTAGGGCACAGGACGACAAGTGAACAAAGGAAAAGCAGACAGGAAGACAAGGGGGAGAGGAAACAAGTAGCCAGACCGACAACAAGCTTTCTTCTTAAGAATGACTCAATTTCTAACCGTGTGGACATGTAAATTTTTTTTTGAGCGTTATTGAAATACAGCTAGCGACACGTAAGTTAAGCGCTGGGGCAAAGTGTTAAACTGGGAATGGCTTTGCGCATCTTACGAGACGATCAGAGATGCGTGTGCGCGGAGCTAACAACCAACCCCGGCCGGCGGTGCAGGCGCGACGCGCGTCTTCCCAATCACGTAATCGTAATGGTCTTCTGCGCAACTTTCGCCCAGCGCTCAAGATCCCAGCTACTTGTTGTACCTGTAGTGCGGCGGCGGCAGCTTGACAGCGGCGTCTCGCACGGCTCGCAGCTTGGCGGCCTCGTCCGGCTGCTGTACTGCGCGCACGAAGCTCTCGTACAGCTGGTACGTGCACAGCGGGTTTGGGAGTTCCCTGCAACAAAATATAATAAATAAATAAATATTGGACAAATCACATACAATGCTCTGATCCTAAGCACTTGTGTTATAGAAATCAGAAACAACGACGGTACCACAACACCCAGACCCGAGATAATATAGAAAAGTTCGTTTCTTACATTGACCCGACCAGGGATCGAACCCGGAACCTCAGAGATGGCGACGCCATATAGTCTGGCGTGCTGGCCTCTCGGCAACGGAGGTCGTCAAACAATCAAACAGACCAACTTACTAACAATCATACGGTTACACACTGTTTACCAGTCCAGTCCAAGTTAGACGCCTGAAAGATTGATGGAGATACAGAGGTGTTTGATTTGAACTCAGTAGCGGCAGCACTATAGCAATAAACGCAGTTAAGCTCTGGGTAGATGGGTGAACATTCCGACTATGTTGAGTGACTCACAAGCATATCCATGTTTTGGAAAGAAAGTTAGTTGTTGAGCTAATGTGGTTAGTATCAATTGATAGTAGTGAAGCCTAGTCAGTGGCCAGGCAGCTAGATAACATTACATTTTGTCACCAGCCTTATAACTAACCAAGCCTGTGTAGGCGGCGCGTAGCAGATTCGTGAGCCCCGACCCGATGGACAGACGGTACACGCCGTCCGCCGCGCCTCTGGCATTCTAGTAGCACTCGCGGGTCTGGGTACCAGGGTCGTATAACTACTGAGCAGGTCACTTACACTTCTTTGGTTCGGAACTATCTTATCTATGATTGTGTCATTGACTGCGATGTGGATGACCTTTGTAATTCCTATACGGGGTTATTGATTGACCTTTGCTATGAGAACACTAAATAAAACCCAGGATTGGAAAGAAACTATGATAGTACAAGGTAGGTTCATTGACTCCGAGGTTGTCGACCTTTGCAATTGCTATACGGGTTATTGACCTTTGAAATGCCCTAATAATAACACGAAATTACCATGATTCAAACCTGCCAAAGAGATTTTAAGGTGCTGGCTGAGTTCAATGGTCAGCTATGCGTAATAGAATACAGATATTACATTGTCACGCGGTCTCATGAGACCGCTTGATGTTGACGGGCTATAGAATGTCTACACCTAGACGTGTTACCGATATGGTCATTGTCACAAAACAATGTCATTATTTATGGTCACAAACGAGGAATCCACCTGTAGAGTCTTCTGAAGTACCAGGAGCACATGACCTAGTAGGAAGTACAAGGAAAATAATTTTATCGCCTAAAGTACATCTTCATACGCTTCTGAAGTACCAGGAATACATGGGCTAGTAGGGATAAGCCCAGTCCGAGGCTGAGCGGAATGATAAATCCACCTGTAGTCGCTTCTGAAGTACCAGGCGCGCATAACCTATATGGAAGTACAGTCTCACCTGAAGTACATCTTGAGCAGGCTGGGCACGGCGTGCGGGTCGCGCGCGACGGCCGGCGCCGCCAGGTCGGGCGCCTGCCCCGCGTCGAAGGCGGCGCGCAGGCGCTGCGTGAGCCCCGACCCGCCGGACAGACGGTACACGCCGTCCACCGCGCCGCGGGCTTCGATAGCGCGCGCGCATTCCACTAGTACTTGCGGGACTGGGGACAATATATCAACCGTATTCATATTATATAGACTAACGTTTGCGAGGATACGGACACGATGCAATTTTTAGGGTTGAAAACTGGGGTCGAGATTTTATGGGATGAAATTTTGGGGACAAGTTTTTATGGCAAGAAATCTTAGGGGTTGTTTCAAGGGTCGAATTTCGGGGCGGAATTTTTTATGGGTTCAAAATTTTAAAGATTATAATTCAAGTGGAATTTTGATCGAATCACAACCTCAACAGTGTTTTCAGGTCCGGTCTTAGGGTAATTTATTCATGGAGATGAAATAAGGAGTCAAATTTTCATGAAATTAAAGATAGACTTCTCAAACTGGGCTGTAACGAAGCGCCAAGTTCACTCCATTCAAGTGGCCGAAATAAAGATGCTTCGGTGGATGTGCGGGGTGACGAGACTCGACCAAATCCACAATGAATACATTCGCGGCAGTCTCGGTGTACGCGACATCGCCGATAAACTCCAAGAGAGTAGGCTGCGTTGGTTTGGACAAGTAACAAGGAGACCTCCTAAGTACGTGGGTAATGTGACGACCAATCTGAACACCCCAGGGCCCAGACCCAGAGGGCGACCAAAAACAAGATGGGCAGATGTGGTCAAGAAAGACCTGTGCCTCTGCAACGTCTCCGTAAACGATGCGTCCGATAGGGTAAAGTGGAAAAGCAAGATAAAGAAGGCAGACTCCACCATCAGATGGGAATAATAATGCCCAGGAGAGAGAGAGAGAGACTTCTCAAACTGAATTATGGGACTAACTACATATGGAAGTAACTAAACGACAGGGTGTTACGAAATTTCATAGGGTTTAGTCATCGGGAAAAAATATTTCATTGTCAAATTTTCGAGGTCCAATAAGCCTGAAATGGTTTAACGTCATATAAACCTTAAATTATTTCTTACCCTCATGGCCCACATTAAGCAGATGCTCTCCCAGGTCGCAGCCGAACACGCGCTCGCGCAGAATCCCCTGCTGCTTGAGGCTGCGGCGCGAGGGGCGGGAGAGGATGAAGGAGCGGAACAGGCTGATCAGCTTCCCGTGCTTGCGGAGAACCGGCTTCACCGGAGCCACGGCTACCGACCTGGAGGTGTAGCTTTACTTATATTTATTATGGTATTACTTTCACTTGTAGGTTAAATACATCGACCTCACACACATCACACTATGAAAGAGTGGGTAAAACACATCGACCACATACTGTGTTTGTATTATACAATTTCTGCATAGCATAACTTATAGTATATCAAAGTCGCTTCTCTCCGTCTTTATGCTTAAACCTTTCCTGCGCAAAGGATTTTGATGCGATGGGAGATTCAAGAGGTCTATCCATGCATATTATAATATGAATGACCTAATAACCACGCAAACAATCGCGGGCAGCAGCTGGTAAAACACAACCCATTGATAACTAACAGTATCTAAAATCTTAACATAAATTACATGTTTTGTTATTAATTTTTTTTTTTGGTATGTGACACCGTAAAAGGATTTTCAAAAGGCTTTCGATAAAGTTGATCACCAGTTAATCTGAGTAAAAATAACGTGTTCAGGCATTTTCACATTGAATGGTAAACCATTATTTATAACATAACCCATAAAAGAACAAAACTTAACAAGGGCTTGAATCTAATAACCTCCTCCGACCGTTTTCGGACTTGAACTTGACTTGAATCTAATACATTGAGAGTCACCGGAATCCCACAAGGCTCTATTTTGGGCCTGTCCTCTTCATACTGTTTATTAACAACATTGAACACAGTTTCTACAATTTATTTTTTGTACTTTAGTAAAGTCATACTAACACAAAGCGATGGATATCGATTGACAATAGTCTTTATTGTTAGGCGGTAGTTAAAAGCAATCTCTTCCAAACAATCTACAGATAGTGGAGAGTATTTATAGTTCTCCAAAGTTGTTGAAACGGGTAAGTGGCGTAAAATGCTTCAATAATTGAGATAGTCGTGGTTTTAAGTTGTCGATGTTAAACTTACCCAACAATAGGCGGTGGTTGCGTCATGTGCCTCGGCACCTTGTCCCCTATGACCGCCACGCAGTGGTGGGGGAAGAAGCCCACGCGGAACCCGCGCTTGCCGCGCCACCATAACGACTCCTGGGGACCTGACCAACAATATATTTATATATATATTAATATATTATGTATTTATACACACATTTTTTTAAGCTAATATACGACACATCATCATACATTACAGATGCCAAAATTTCGGCAGATATTTTGCCCAAAAATCGGTATCTTTTCGATTTATAGATTTCAAGTGATTATGTAAAAAAATGACTTCGTACAATTTTTCTACACTTTAAGGTATAGGACTGTTAATACTTTTAAAAATTTATGACATGCCAACATCTCATATTGTACACAGTTTTAAAGCAAATAAAGATTATTTCTATTTCAGGAAGAATTCGACAACCACAGTTTATAGTAGATGCTCCGGAAATGTTTAACGAATTATTGCTTTAAAACATCATGTACGAAATAATCAGCGCATCCTAGATAGACTTAAATTCAAATGTCAAACTTACCCGGCATGTCAATGATAGAGATCATATCCCCCACTTCGAAACTGATCTCGTCCCGTGCCTGCAATATAAAAATTACAAAGTCATCAACAAAAACTCAAATGTGTGTGACACCATTCCATCGACTATAGACCATCAAGACGGATCATCTTGCTCCTAACCTGATAAGTGTTTTTCTTAATTAAAATGAATATGAGTGCACAAGTCTTGTCACAAAATAAAGGCAGAATTTCAAACAAAATAAATGTTAATCTTACTTTATATGACTAGCTGTGCTCGCAACTTCGTTTACGTGGAGAACAGGATGTTTGGTATGACACATAACGCAAACCGTTCAAATAAAGAACAATATATAGAAAAAAATCCCATAGGAACATTTGACCGGGATAAAAAGTTTCCTATATGTTAATCCAGATCATATTCTAAATGTTTGCAAAATTTCATCCAAATCCGTTCAGCCGTTAACGCGTGATTGAGTCATAAGTCTTCACAAACTTTCGCATTTATAATAATAGTGGGAAGTGGGATGTGCTCCATGGGTGACACACAAAATACAGAGTTATTTAAAAATCATAGACAATCAATATATCGGGTGTAAAAAAAAGCTTAACGAAGCCGAACACCACATATTCTACGTATTATTACGATCATTTTTTTTCTTTTACACTATACCTGGGAAATGACGGGTTACCGAGTTATTGACAGTCAAAGTTACAATTTTTTTTCAAAGATTTTTTACAAAATTGACTCCTGTTTGATAATACTAAACTTTTTTACAAAGAAACATGATCCGCTTACATACACAGGCATAGTCTGTGGCGTGCGCGCTATACATTGCGGGTAAGAAATAAGTTATTTTTTTTATACCCCAAAAAATAAAAGTCATTTCCCAGCAATTATTTTTTTTGCATTCTACTTGGTTTTATGTACAGAGTTCGTGTTTTAAGGCTTCGTTAAGCCTTTTTTTACACCCTGTACTATACGTGTTACATAAAGGTTCAACCATACCTGCGACACGTATTTCCTGACCGAGTACGCAGCGGCAACGGCTGGCGTGTTGATGGAACTAGAGTCCTCGTTCGCTACTAGTAGCTTGTGACCTGAAACAATATGGGCAAAATATAATTGAACTCATACTTATACAATACGAGCTTCGAGAAGCACCCTTGTGCTAACAGACCTAAGATCGAGATTAGCTTACACTAAACTAGTTCGCAGATCGAGTCTCATCGCCTGAAGTACCGGGACAGCATAGCTAATAAGAAATTTGTACGTTCGCGCGCTTTTAAAAGCATCCTTATAATTATCAGCCTATGGTCGAGTATCGCAGACCCTTGTAACAGTCCTCGCAATCTGCAGCCAGTTGAGCTAGTAGCATCGCGTCTGAAGTACCAGGACCGCAAAGTTTATAAAGAGGCTGAACTTGAGTATCGATCGCTTACCATCAGCAGAATGTCTTCGGCAACCAGCGGGTCTAAAACGGCCGAATCGGATGTTTCATTTTTAATCTGATTCATTTAGTGAAATGTAGCGGAAATGATTTGCAAACCGCTAAAACGGCCACATTAATAAATGAATCATATGCAATTCATTTTATCAAATGGATCATATTTGATGACGTTAAAAAAATATAGTGACGCGTCCAATCTTACTTTACGGTTTTTGAGAAAATGAATGTTTTTAACAACACAAAGGAACAAAATGTTTCAAAATACTCAAGTTTTGTGTGTTCTACAAATATCAATACAAAATAATAATAAAAATAACATTAAAATAGTGGTTCACCAATTTGACATTTAATATGAATTACTCTTTTCATAATAAGTGGACCATATTACGAATTTCCATACAAAACTGTCAAATTAGATGAACTGCAAATATGAAATGTTCGAGGCTCATTTTATGATTTATCAAATAACATTTCATTTTAAGATTTGCTAAATGAAACATATTATGAACGGAATATGAAACATCTAATGCGGCCGTTTTAGACCCGCAGTTATGCGAGTCGATCGAAAACGATCCTTGTGTAGGCACTACACAGCACAAAACTATTATTTCCATCTGCATCCCATTAAGCTAGTAGAATCGCTTCCGAAGTACCAGAACCGCATAATTTCTAGAGGTCGAGTTTCGCTTACTATCTGCAGCGAATTCCAGTCGCGTCGCGTATAAAGTACCAGGACCACATACCTCCTAAAGAGTTCTCATGCGTCACCACATAACGGGCGTTCTGAAAGCATCCTTACGCCCACACACCCAAGGTCGAGTACCACTCACCCTTATTGTCCATCTGCAGCCAGTTGAGTTAGAAGCATCGCGTCAGACAGAAGTACCAAAGTACCGCATAGTTTCTAAAGAGGTCGAGTATCGCTTACCATCTGCAGCCAATTCCAGTCGCGTCGCGTATAAAGTACCAGGACCAAATAGCTCCTAAAGAGTTCACACGCAGCGACATACTTACACAGCGCGCGCTTCGACAAGAGATCTTGTTCGTACGGACCTAAAGACGATTATCGCTCACCCTTATTGTCCATCTGCAGCCAGTTGAGTGAGTAGCATCACCTCGAAAGTACCAGGGCTGCACAGCTCCTAAAGAGTTTACACGCGTCACACAGCGCGCGTTCCAAAATCATCCTAACGAGCCCACTGTTAAGGCTCAGTGTCGCTCACCCTTGTTGTCCATCTGCAGCCAGTTGAGCACGGGCCCGCAGTTGAGCGAGTCGTCGGCGATGATGGAGAGGTGGTGCGCGTAGTCGGCGATGAGGCGCCGGTACAGCGCCTCGTCCGGCGGCATCTCGCGCGTCAGCTCCGGCAGCCCCGACACCTTGCGGTCGTATATGCATCTGGGGGAAGATACAACAATATCATCCTTTAAGCGTTATCACACTGGAGTTAAGAGCGGAAAAGCAAAACTAGAACACAGCGTCTGCTAGCGATCGATCGCAGTCGCCAAAACGCACTCTAATCGCGGATGTTAAAAGTCGCATTGTGAGCTATCTCTATTTACTACATCTGTAGATTCCTAGTCACAGCCAGACTCGTCTAAGATCGACTTGCGCACCGCCGGATTAGTTTAGTACGAGATTAGGACATCTTTCTGTCGCTGTCATTGTCGTAGAAACTGACAGTATATTGGATAGTTTGGACTTTGGGATTAAATTCGCTAATCTTCACATGCGCAAGTGGGCGTAAGGAGTTTACGTGCGACCAAACTTAATCCACACTACTATTGCTTACCATCTGCAGTCAGTTGAGCGAGGCTCAAGTACCAGGACCGCATAGCTTCAAAGAGCTCTCACGCAGCAACGGACAGCATACTCGTAGCTTCAAAGAGTTCTCATACTATATGACGCGCCTAAAAATGCATCCTAAAGCTTACAAGCGTAAAGTTCACTATCGCTTATTCTAGTTACCCATATACCCTAAGCATGATCGCCAGAAGTACCAGGAACACATAGCTCATTAACAATCTGCAGCTGAACTACTGTACCTGTGCAACATGGTGTCCAGCTGCTGGAGGTGGCGCCGGCTTCTAGTCAGCGTCCACTCCCGCACGTCTCCTGAGGCACTCTAGCTGGTGGATAGAGGCCTAGTGATGGATTCATCAGAAGAGTTGACGAGTGCTGTTGAGCTTCTAAGAGTCAAGCAGAAACCTACGACTCAACCTAAAGTGTACAAGGGTAAGGTCTACTATCGCTTATCCTTGTTAATCATTTAAGCACGAACGTCAGAAATACCAGGGTTGCATAGCTTTTGAGACACTTATCATTATCAACTCACCTCAAAACGCATCCTAAACCTATAAGGGTAAGATCCACTATCGGTTATTCTTGTTGGCCGTCTAAGCAAGCATCCGAAGTACCAGGATCGCACAGCTCCTAAAGAGTTGTTAGTGAGCTGCTGGACTACTGTACCTGTGCAACATGGTGTCCAGCTGCTGGAAGTGGCGGCGGCTCCTAGTCAGCGTCCACTCCCGCACGTCTCCCGAGGCACTCCAGCTGGTGGACAGCGGTCGGGTGATGGATTCGTCCGAGGAGTTAACGTGAGACCGGACTTTGAGGCAGATCCAACCTGAGAACAATAATTTGAGTTATAATGTGGGTTCAGTTATTGTAAATGTTTTGGCGTTACTTACACCAAAAGATTAGTTAAATGTTGTTCATTGAACCGATTTAAAATCGATTTCTTTTTACCTTCCGTTTTGTTAAGAAAGACACTAGATTCATCATTAGCCTTGCATTACTTCCATCAATGACTTCCAAATTGTCCGGTTGGAAGCGTCCTGCGACCTTTGCCAGATTGTCTCGATCCTCCGGGTCGACGCAGGCATCTTCACAAGGCAGGGCCTCAACGCCGAGCCCTCCCAGCGAGACCCTCTCGTAGTGGAAGTGTTAGCTTACGTACGCTATTAATCGAAATTAGAAACGAAGTAAGCCCCAGTACACTTCCCTGAGGAACAACACATTCCTCTTACTTCCAGTCCACTACATGTATTGCACCACTTACAGAGGTTGTCGTCTTAAGCTGACCAGCTTGGTGTATACCTTCTACAGTTTTTCAGGACAACCACTGTTGAACATGGGTCCCGATGACTTTCTAATCGGCTTGGAAGTGCCCTGCTTCCTGCAACCTATAGCAGGTTGTCTGTCCACCTTCTATGTGGTCCTCTTAAGCTGACCATAGACTCTAGACCTTCTCACCTTCCTCCGGGTCGACGCAGGCGTCTTCACAGGGCAGCGCCTCGACGCTGAGGCCTCCCAGCGACACCCTCTCGTAGTGGAAGTGGGCGCACTCCTCCAGTTTGGGGAACCGGCACGACGGCGTTGGGGGGGTCGGCTGGAACAATTGTCTTATATTATTACTGAAATAGGTTTACGATCCTTATTAATTTCTCAAAAGATTAACAATCACTTTCGAGAAATAATACAGTTTACAAAATAATGTTATCGTTCAGAGCATCATAACACTGGTGGGTAGTTTATAAAAATTGCCACAAAAAACAAAATAACTAGCCACAACGACCTTAGCAGCGGACACAAGTTAATAAGGGCAGGTTCACACAATAGGAAAACCTATGCAAATAAACGATATTTTTTTTTGGTAGCATCTCTCAATATGTGACGTGTGAAGATAGATAGATAGATACTCTTTATTGCACACCACACAAAACAAACAGTACAAAGAAAAGAAAATACATTTAGAATGGTACAATTTAGGCGGTCTTATCGCTAGGAGCGATATCTCCCAGACAACCGTCAGGTAGATACCTAATTAAAAATAATCATCATAATTTCATCATTTCAGCCATAGGACAGTCCACTTCTAAACGTAGGCCTCCCCCAGTGACTTTCTGACGGTCCGCTTGGAAGCAGCCTGCAACCTTTACAACGTTCTGAAGGTAGAACACGTGCCCACATTGTGGACGTGTCCTACGCTGCGCTTGCTTTTCGGACTGTCAGCGACCATGATTTAGTTCCCTAGAACATCAGCAGAGGGCGCTGACTAACGTTTATTTTGCCAAAAGTCATGAAAGGACACATTTTTTTTCATACTATGAGGATTGGTACTAAAATCAAAACTCTTCAAACTTGACACTGATATGTAAAAGTTGGAAGAATAAATGATTATGAATGCATTGATCGCTGATTTTATAATTTAGAGACCCTAGTTTTTGATTTATTAATAAAAAACAAAAATCTTTTGGCTTCTAAATAGCAACATTGTAAGGTCCCACGATACTTTTTTGTATGAAAAAAAAGAAAGTTTTTTTGACGTTTCGTAAGCAGCAGTATCTGACATTTTATTTCATAAATAACTAATAACTTGGCAGCATGGCCGTAGATCTTTGCCTATTTATACAGGTGGAAAAAAAAGAAATCTGACATTTGTCACTGTCAGACAACAATAGCTTTCGTTCGGAAACGCATACAACGTATTTATAAACATTAGTTTTCTATTAATTGAATAGAGTTCTTTAATAAAAAAAGTTTAATAAAAAACTAAAAACCGACTTCAAAATGAAACTAAAAAGCGAGAAATAATATTGACTAAAACATACCTAATCATTTCTTTTTGGAGTCGGTGCCAGCCATCGAGAGTTAAAATGTGTTCATTCGCACCGACTCCAAAAAGAACTGATTAGGTATGTTTTAGTCAATATTATTTCTCGCTTTTTAGTTTCATTTTGAAGTCGGTTTTTAGTTTTTTATTAAACTTTTTTTATTTTACAATTTTAAGTGTTAAGTCCTCTATTTTTTCCCTCCTAACTTCGCCAAAAATTACTTTACAGCAAAGTAACCTTAACTAATATTGGTCCTCTATGGGCCCCCCATCCAATGGTATGATAAAAATAAGGTGTTATATAGGGTCAATTTTTCGACGAAAATTTTTAAGTCTTAAGAAAAGGGTTTACCTACACTCCAACCAGAACGGCGGCTATTTTGGTGTCGTAACCATAGGATAAGGTCTCGCGTTAAATAACAGGTTAAATTAAGAAAGGAACTTTCAAATTTTTTTTCGTTACTGGGTGTGCGGGTACGCCCCCAGTAAATAAAAATTGGCGGTCTGGTACCTCATAAGCTCCACGTCTGCTCAACACACTGCGAAAGACGTTCTGTCGACAAACTGCAATTGCAGTATTATCTTCTAACTCCTATCCGTTAAGGAGTTCTGTGGCTTCCATCATCAGGTCAGCAACATGACAAGATGATTACCAGACCCAAAAATCAGCAACGAGTCAGAAAATAATGCGTGCCTATAAAAATTGAGGGTTGCCCTCGATTTCCCAGGGATCCCATCATCAGAATCTGACTTGGTGGAAATGGGACCACCTCGGGAGTATACCCTTTCAAACTAAAAAATAAATTTTGAAATCGGTCCATAATTGACGGCGTAATCGCGTAACATACATACAAAAAAAAAGAAAAAAAAAAAACAACATTCAGACGAATTGAGAACCTCCTCCTTTTTTTTGAAGTCGGTTAAAAATCTGAAAGCTGTGTAGAATGATAGCATTTAGTCTTTGAAGTAATGTTTTATATAAATGGTATTAGTTCGTTTTATTTTTATTTTAGTACCAAAAAAAAACATGCCCTTTATGGATTTTTTTTTTATATTTGGGCTATTTTCGATACTATCGATATCGATAGTGGCCTATTAGGCAGCTATTTCTCGGGCCATTCTTTACACATAGAACAAAACGTAGTTAAAGTTACAAAAAGATTAATACTTACAGAGTCCGGCAAGTCGAAGGTGGCTGAGGCAGGCGGCGCCGACTGGCTCATGGCCGACGCTTGTGACGTCACCGGCGTCATCGTCAGCGCCGTCAGCGATATCGAGCCTGGAATGACAGACGGACATGACAACATACGATAGAAGTAAGATGTGGCATCAATTGGCTTGTCGCGATATAAAGAATTGACACTCTTTTGTTACGATTTTTTTCAAAATTTACTCAAGGTAGGAATAAACTTTTGCAAGGAGAATAAATTATCCAAATGTACATTTCAGATGCAATAAAGAATTAAGTGTTGAATTAGCAATAAGCTTGAATCTAGTCATTAGCCAGAAGCCTAGTAAGGTTTTATTATTATTAATTACAATTGACAGTAAGATTTTGTAAGATAGGCCATACAGCACCCCTGCACTATATGGCTTCGCCATCTCTGAGGTTCTGGGTTCGATCCCCGGTCGGGTCAATGTGGAAAACGAACTTTTCTATATTGTCTCAGGTCTGGGTGTTGTGATACCGTCGATGTTTCTGATTTCTATAACACAAGTGCTTCAGCTACTTACATTAGGATCAGAGCAATGTATGTGATGTTGTCTAATATTTATTTATATTTTATTTTATTTATGTTCAATTGGACGCTCCACTAACCTTTGAGCTAAAGCGTGGAGTGGGCCAGCTATTTTGTGACACTGAGAAGAAGCAATTGCTATGTAGACTCACCCGGCGTTTCCCGTTTGCATTCTTGCTCAGTAGACGTTCTGGTGGAACTCCTGGATTCCGAGCTGAATCGCACTGATCTGGAACGAATGAAGTAATATGTAAATATTTATGCTGATAATTACTGAATTTAAACAAATCACTGAAGTTCAAAATAAAATGCAAACCGTGTAACTAAATATCGAAACGGGGGAACTATAGCACGAAAGTGTATCTTTCATTCGGTCGTATGAACTTAACAAAATAAAATGGCCAGTCTCATGAGTCAATCCTTTGATAAAATATGACCATCTCAATCTAGCTGTGTAAAAAACCCGAACATTTTCAGTTTTTCATAAATTGTCAAACCTTTGAAACGGGGAAATGGATGTTTTAATTTGATCGGATAATACGACCGACCGAACGATGGCGCTTTCGTATTAGGCCCTCAGATTGGGTCTTGCCACTGTCTTCATCTTTTTGCAATAAAGCCTGATTCAACTCTTTCAAAGAATGCTGGAATTGATAGCATTCTAGCTATCAATTCCAGCATTCTTTTGTTAAATGGAAATGATTGTATCTATTTTTGTATAATATTGTTAAAGAATAAGACTGAGTTGCATCACCTTAACTTTAACCATAACCATAACTATAACCGGTGTTTCTGTATGGAGTTTGACAGACTTTCGTCATTTGTTAAAGTTAAAGTAAGATGGTAAAAATCAGCCTAAGTGTCAGACACTAAGTGATAGGATCACACTCCCTTAAACCTAGCTTATAAAACAGACATAATTATCTCCCACTCTCAGCACTCTGCACCACTTTCCCCTTTCTTTATAGCTGTCCTCTGTCTGTAGCTTGTCTGGAAGATATCGATTTTAGCGATAAGACCGCCTAAATTGTACATGTTTCTGTTAATATCATCTATCTCTCTCTCTCTCTCTCTCTCTCACATGTGGAACCCGGCGCTGTGCTTCATGTTGTCTCTCTCCAGCTCGGTGAATGCCCGCGGTTCGAGCGACAGGCACTAATCAAAGATATAAAACAGACATATCTCTCTCTCTCTCTCTCTCTCACATGTGGAACCCGGCGCTGTGCTTCATGTTGTCTCACTCCAGCTCGGTGAATGCCCGCGGTTCGAGCGACAGGCACTAATCAAAGATATAAAACAGACATATCTCTCTCTCTCTCTCTCACATGTGGAACCCGGCGCTGTGCTTCATGTTGTCTCTCTCCAGCTCGGTGAATGCCCGCGGTTCGAGCGACAGGCACTAATCAAAGATATAAAACAGACATATCTCTCTCTCTCTCTCTCTCACATGTGGAACCCGGCGCTGTGCTTCATGTTGTCTCTCTCCAGCTCGGTGAATGCCCGCGGTTCGAGCGACAGGCACTAATCAAAGATATAAAACAGACATATCTCTCTCTCTCTCTCTCACACATGTGGAACCCGGCGCTGTGCTTCATGTTGTTTCTCTCCAGCTCGGTGAATGCCCGCGGTTCGAGCGACAGGCACTAATCAAAGATATAAAACAGACATATCTCTCTCTCTCACCTGTGGAACCCGGCGCTGTGCGTCATGCTGTCTCTCTGCGACTAGGTGAAGGCCCGCGCCGCGAGCGACTGGCACTAATCTAAAATATAAAACAGACATATCTCTCTCTCCTACCTGTAGAACCCGGCGCTGTGTGTCATGCTGTCTCTCTGCGACTAGGTGAAGGCCCGCGCCGCAAGCGACTGGCACTAATCTAAGATATAAAACAGTCATATCTCTCTCTCTCTCTCTCTCTCTCACCTGTGGAACCCGGCGCTGTGCGTCATGTTGTCCCTCTCCGGCCCGGTGAAGGCCCGCGCCGCGAGCGACTGGCACTAATCTAAGATATTAAACAGACATATATCTCTCTCTCTCTCACACCTGTGGAACCCGGCGCTGTGCGTCATGTTGTCCCTCTCCGGCTCGGTGAAGGCCCGCGCCGCGAGCGACTGGCACTAATCTAAGATATAAAACAGACATATCTCTCTCTCTCTCTCTCTCACCTGTGAAACCCGGCGCCGTGCGTCGTGTTGTCTCTCTCCAGCTCAGTAAAGTCCCGCGCCGCGAGCGACTGGCACTAATCTATGATATAAAACAGACATATATGTAAGGTCCGATTTTATTAGTGTAAATCCTGTTAACCTGTGACTATATAGGTGAAAAGCAATTGTAAAAACCAACTTTCAAATGTGTACCATAAAAACTAAAAAAATGAAAAATAAAAATACAAAATAACAACATCGACTTCTTATTGCATAAACTCGTCCTATCTTCAACTCTTTCTCGCTCTGACAAGGGGAAAGAATAAGACGGATAATCAGTTGGTTAAACGTACCAAAGATAGGACGAGTTTATGCAATATGAAGTCAATGTTGTAGACTTTGATTTTGATTTTTAACTTTTTTAGTTTTTATGGTACACATTTGAAAATTGGTTTTTACGATTGCTTTTCACCTATATAGTCACAGGTTAACAGGATGAACACTAATAAAATCGGACCTTATATATATATCTCTCTCTCTCTCTCTCTCACCTGTGGAAACCGGCGCTGTGCGTCATGTTGTCCCTCTCCGGCTCGGTGAAAGCCCGCGCCGCGAGCCACTGGCACTAATCTATCTTAAGATATTAAACAGACATATCTATCTCTCTCTCTCACCTGTGGAACCCGGCGCTGTGCGTCATGTTGTCCCTCTCCGGCTCGGTGAAGGCCCGCGCCGCGAGCGACTGGCACGACATCACCGACCCGTGCGGGGAGCCCTGGAACACGAGAAAATATTATTAGTTAGATATTTCAAGTCTTCAATTACGTGGTGAGGAAACCTGAAGATTCGATAACCTTGCTTTGACACAAGATTATATTTATTTAAAACCTGCAATTAGGTGGTGAGGAAACCTGAAGATGCGATAAGCTTTCTTTGACACACGATTACATTTCTTGTCGATAAAAATCCTTTAGGAAGCGGCCTACGTGGATGTGGACTGACATAGTCACAACAAGGTTTGTTACGCCGTTTCTTTTCATCACCAGCCGATATGTAGTCCCGAAGCGGTGGTAGGGCTAAGTTATATTTTGGGACGTGTATAAGTAAGTGCCCGGGGAGGGCTTATACAGAATAAATAATTTCATTTCATTTCATGGGCTGTTTATGATGAGGATACAATAATCCTGGTCTACCAAAGTAAAAAGATTTTCTGGACCTTTAGAGAAAAGAGGAATAAAGTTCGCATGAGGATTTTAAATAATACCATTGTACTTCGTCAAAACACAGATATCAAATCAAATACAAAAAAATTCAGTGCTATTGGAATTTCCATCATTGTTACGATCTAGCCGCCAATGTATTCTTCCATGGTTGTCTTCCAGTATACCCACACACAAAACAATTTAGAAAAGTACGAATTGAACCAAACCGGGTATCGAATCACATCGCTACGTCGAATCGTCGAATAAAAACGTATAAAACTGTTATCATCAGATAAGTCCGAGTGGAGACGCATTTACGCGTCATTACGCGTGCTATCTCGAGTGCCACTTCAGAGATGGCACATTACTGTTATTTGGATATCGTTTAGAGTGGTTTGCTTATTTAGTGTCATTTATCGAACACATCTCTGCACTTCGGGAGATGTTTTTTGACAGATAATATTGCTAGATCAATCAATTGTTGCAGCATGCAGTGATTCTTTTTAACGCTTTAACGGATGAAGCCTCTAAAACCCGTGATAACAATAACATTAGCTTAGTTTCGGGCTAGATATTTGGTGAGGATGGTGAAAGAATTAATTTATTTAAGATCCCAGGTTAGATTAACGATTAATGTCATTTTAAAAATCATTTTTGGTCTTTAGGTAAAAGTACTTGGGGCTAGTGAGACTCACACTGTCGCCCCTGCCAAAAGACATTGTCTTATATACCGAGTAAGTTGTAACACAAGCATGTTAATTACTTCATGATAACGACAATGTTGGCTGGGACATATTTTTATTACGACCGAATGTTGTTTTCTCGTTATAATAATAATAAATCGTTTATTTGCATTCACATCACCAGCCTATATTAGTCAACTGCTGGACATAGGCCTCTCCAAAAGGAGGATTTTGCCGTAATCGCCACGCTCGGCAGGTGGGTTGGCGATCGCAGTTTGGCCAATGGTGCAACGGAGACGCTGCTGCCCGTCTTCTTTTGGCGGTTCTCCTGTAGTCGCCTCTTACGACACCCATAGGAAGAGAAGGGGTGGTGCTATTCTTTCAAATGCCGGCACCACACGACACACGGAACAATTTATTTGTTTGCATTCGCATTTCGCGAACTAAATATCTACCGCTAGATTATAATAACGTTACAAGTCTATAATCTCTTTCAGCTTGTTAGTATTACGTCAGTGAGGCGTAGGAGCGTCTCTCGAGTGATTTAGTACGCGTATGAACATCCACAATTGAATAGATATGACCTCCGCATACTTTAGAAAAGTAGCTGCGAATATGACGACCGTCTGGTGTAGTGGTTCGCGCTCTGTACTACAATGCCTGGCGGTTGCGGGTTCGAATCCCGCAAGGTTAGGAAGTTTTTGTTAGGAAGCATGCATATTTATTTAAAAGGGCTTGTGATATAAATTCACGTCTGAAACGTGACCCCCAGAGACTGGTGCTAAGTGAAGCCCCGAAATTAAGAAAATATAATGTTTACTGTCTAGCTATGAGTGTTAAGATTTACAATATATTACCGGAAGTCCTTAAACTATTAAACAATAGACAATTTAAAGCAAAATTATATGAATGGCACAATGATAAAAATTTCTATGATTTAAAAGATTATTTTTGTAATAAAAGCTGAACTAGTTTATATTGACATGAATGCTTAAACAAGTTGGCAGGATTGGCTGTTTGACTACTAACCTAAAGATTTGCATGCTTTAATTGAATCAGGCAAAACATGTCGCTCAATTCTTGTAAATTTAAAAACACCTGTAATACCATGTTTTAGCGCAAATAAAGAATTTTATTATTATTTATTATTTAAAAAGGGACAAATGTTAGTGTGATGAGCACGAGCATTTGTACCTAAGTCATGGATGTTCATAAACATATTTAAGCATGTTTATCCGTTATCCTGGTCGCCATAGCACAAGCTTTGTTTAGTTTGGGGCTAGATAATTGGTGTGATTGTGGAAACAATTTATTTATTTATATTTAAAGGTTGTCTGGAAGAGACCGCATAAACTGGACATCTTTCTATAAGCATCAATTGTAACTTCTTTGTTTGCTGTGCAATAAATAATATATACTTGTATATTTTTCTATTCTATTCTATTTATCTATTTATGATATCAGAGTCACTAGGTATGTATACATTTTTTTCTACTATGTCTATACATAGCCGGCTTGGTGGACTGACGGTTTGAGTACGGTTCATCCTCATTAGACGGACGTCGTCTATTGGTTATAAAGTTCCCAGGGCCATAGTCTAGACCTAATTATAAATTATCTGAGTACCTAACAAAATGCGTCGGATAGAGTAGTTAGTGATAGTATTGACGATCTCCGTAGCCGAGAGGCGGAGCCGCCATTTCTGAGGTTCCCGCTTCGATTCCCGGTCGGGTCGACATAGAAAACGAACTTTTCTATATTGTTTCGGGTCAGAGTGTTGTGGTGCCGTCGTTGTTTCTGATTTCTATAACAAAAGAGCTTTAGCACCGTTCACCAATTTACCTTGGGATCAGAGCAATGCATATTATGATGTTGTCCAATATTTATTTTTACTTCTTATCGTGTGGATGGTAAAGCGTCTTAAATTTGTTGTGCCCAGTAATTGGCGACGCGGATTGCTTTGTCGTTGGCACACATAATTATATATTTTTACTGGTAATATTATTTATTCTGCATATAAGCTTATTGATAAGTAAGTGGAATAATGGGATTCATGTAAAACCGCAACTTCACAAACCACACTCTTTGTTTGAAATACATTCAGAAGCAGTCGTCTGCTTCGATATAATAATAAATAGGTACCTTTTTATAAATAAATATAAATATTGGACAACATCACATACATTGCTCTGATCCTAAGGTAAGTAGCTAAAGCACTTATGTTATAGAAATCAGATACAACGACGGTACCACAACACCCAGGCCCGAGACAATATAGGAAAGTTCGTTTCCTACAATGACCCGACCGGGGATCGAACCCGGAACCTCAGAGATGGTGACGCCATATAGTCCGGCGTGCTCGCCTCTCGGCTACGGAGGACGTCGTCGGTCGATATAGATCTGCTGTTCCTCTATAGGAAAATAATTTCAGTGGAATATTTCTAGCCAAGTCTTATAGGTACCAAATATGGGGCAACTAATCATGACAATGATGGTTTCTATGTTAATGCTATTGTTCTATTGTCATCGTAATCCTTAATATAGATGCGCCATAACAGCTTTTGGAGAAATAGGTTAACGTCTCAGGACAGCAAGATAAGATCCAAGTTACGTAAGTAAGTTAGTAAGAGATAAGTTTACTGTTCAGTCAACCCGTCTATGGAACTCCTTACCCTTAGTAATTCGGCAATCCGAATCAATTGCTGTTTTTAAAAGTCGGCTTAAAGCACATTTTCTTGCACTGTGAGAACAAATCGTTTCTGGTTTGAGAATTGCTGTTTCTTGAATATCACTGGTTGTTAGTCATGTTATTTCCTGGAATATATATTATATTTAGTTTGTATGTATGTTTATTTTTATCTTAGCATTTATATTTTATAGCTATTTTTTGTACGTGTATGTAGTTTATACTTATTGATATTAACATTGTAGGTATATAAATAAAATTACACAGTAAGCACTCTGCAGCACTTTCCCCTTTCTTTGTAGTTGTCCTTTGCCTAAAGGTTGTCTGGAAGAGATCGCTTTTTAGCGATAAGACCGCCTAAATTGTACATCTTCCTGTAAATATCAACTGTAACTTCTTTGTTTGGTTTGCAATAAAGAGTATCTATCATTCTATCTATCTATCTATCCAATAGACATTTCTTTGTTACGTGGTCTCATGCGGCCGTTAACCAGCCAATAAGTGAACAGCTGTATATTTAAGTATATATTTACAAGTTCTCTCAGTCATTAACAACAATTTATTGTGAAGCGAAACGGATTCGGTTTGACTTTAAGTTTTTTTTACATTGACTCGGAAATTGGTGTACTGGGAGCCGTCCTTAGCAAATATTAATCGATGGTAACTCTTAACAAGCGAATGTTCGTCACTTTATGTATTATGTAATGTTATTGTATTTATGTAATTGACAATTGGTGTGTTGTCTAGGAGCAAAAGAATAGGTCGAAATCGCGTTTCCATGCACAAACTTCTTACATACCTAAAAGTTTGTACGGAACCCTTGAAGCGAGAGTTCCACTCGCACTTACTGTTTTTAGGGTTCCGTACCCAAAGGGTAAAACGGGAACCTCTTACTAAGTAAGGCTTCGCTGTCCGTCTGTCACCAGGCTGTATCTCATGAACCGTGATAGCTAGAGACTAGAAATTTTCACAGATGATGTATTTCTGTTGCCGCTATAACAACAAATACAGAATACAATAAATATTTAAGGGGGCTCCCATACAACAAACGTGATTTTTTTGCCGTTTTTATAGAAAATGGTACGAAACCCTTCGTGCGCGAGTCCGACTCGCACTTGGCCGACTTTTTGTGCCTAGTTAGGTATCTTTGGTTAATGTAGTTGCGCGAATGTCGGACAAGATTTCCGAGACGAAAAAATCTCGAAGATACCGACTGAAAAACCAGGACAATTCGCGGGCAACAGCTAGTTTATCAATATTTAGGTTAACAGCTGTCTCGAGCTAAATAATAAAACATATTTATGCCTCATAAAGCTCCGTTATTACGACACAACTGTCGTTATAAGTGAAACGATGGCGTCTAACAAAGAAATTAACCAGGATATTATTTTACTTCCTATACTTTAATACGACTGTAAGGAGAATCTAGGTTTCCTTTTTTTTTCTTGATTATGCAGTGTAAATAAGGAAACAAAGTTAAATATAGTGTAAAAGGTACAAAATCCAAATATGAAGTATCTATTAAATCTTATCTTGTAAAATAATAAGACGAATTCGTAATACTTTCCGTCGAAATATTGACGTATTTTCAACTTTGTAATAATTTTACGGAAATTAAAATAAACCTCAGCATTTTGAAATTGTTATTTTGTAACCGCTCTTCTAGTAAATATAGATTAGATTTAAAACACAAAAAATTAGCCAAGCAATGTTTTATGTAAATTGTATTATAGCAGAGAATAGGAAAGTATCTTCTCTGACTATAGATTAGATTTATCTCGGAGTAAATTAATTTTAAGGATAAAACGGGATTACCGTCTAATTAATAGTAGTCTTTTTTGATGTTGGCAACCTTTGCCCTTCCTCCATGTTTAACAATGATTAGAAAAGCCTAGTACCTATAAAATGCGAAATTAAAACAGTAAGCAACTAAGCAGAAATCTCATCAATTTACAAACTTTTACCCACATATCGATTCTAGATTCCAGTTAGATAATTATCGAAAACGAAAGTTCATAGTACGACGCTCACACAATCGTAAACTTTCTATGGTACACGCAATAATTCCGCGATTCACTAACGTAGTTATGGTCGAAAATTTAAATACTTTTAACCTGTATGCTCGGAAATAAGACAACAATTGATATAACAATAGCCCGCGCACACATGTGTGTGCGACGCGAGCTTAAAGGTTGAGGATTTGAGGCTCCATTACGACGAATGTCTAGAATAAATATTGGACAACATGACATACATCAGAAACAATGACGGTACCACAACACCCAGACCCGAGCCGATATAGAAAAGTTCGTTTTCCACATTGACCCGACCGGGGATCGAACCCGGAACCTCAGAGATGGCGGCGCCTTACAGTCCGGCATGCTCGCCTCTCGGCTACGAAGGTCGAGAATCTGGATATTGGTTCGCGATCCGGACTAAAATGCCTGGCGGTTGCGGGTTCGAATACCGCAGGGGGCTAATGATTGTGTGATGAGCACGAGCATTTTGTACTAAGTCATGGCTGTTTATAAACGTATTTAAGTATGTTTATCTGTTACCTAGTCACTAGTACAAGGTTTGCTTTGTTTAGGAGTATAGTTCTTACTCTGTGGTTTGGGGCTACCTAATTAGTGTGATTGTGTTATTTAATAATCACCATTAAAAACATCATTTACAATGCTAGTATGTAATAGAAAAGATGATATTTTACTTGAATAAATTTTACTGCCTCAAAAAGAGACTAGACCTCGAAGATTAGACGAAAAAAATAATTTAAACCCAGTTATAAGAGCAGGCGCCGCGATAGCTAAATTACTACCTGAGTGAGGCAGTTGATTTTTAGGGTTCCGTACCTAAAGGGCAAGACGGAACCCTATTACTAAGGTTCATCTGTCCGTCCATCCTTCTGTCTGTCTGTCCGTCTGTCATCAGGTTGTATCTCATGAACCGTGATAGTTACAGTTGAAATTTTCACAGATGATGTATTGCTGTTGCCGCTATAACAACAAATACTAAAAAACAGAATACAATTAATATTTAAGGGCGCTCTCATACAACAAACGTGATTTTTTGCCGTTTTTATAGAAAATGGTACGGAACCCTTCGTGCGCGAGTCCGACTCGCACTTGGCCGGTTTTTTTATTTAATGGTTCGTACGCACTTGGCCGGTTTTTTCAACTTGAATGTAATACATGTCTGCAAACATGAATTAATCAATCAAAATATACATTTACAGTATGCAAAAATTTATGAAATCTTGCAAATGTATGAGTTGACAAGATTAGTATTACTCATGCATTTGACAAAAATGCAATCAAATTTAATGAACTGCTGAGCCCTAAAACATATTAAATACGTAATTATTAGAATTAAATACATAAAAAATTAAAACTTTTCAATCAATTTAGAATACTGGGTAAGAAATACTCATGCAACACCAAAAAAAAAATTGTTGCAATTTATGATATGTCATGTGAGTGATGAATGATGATGGATATTGTATTTAATTTCAATTAGCTAGATCTGATTAAAGGTTAGGCCAAAAAAGTGTTTGGTTTGATCAAAAGTATTTCTTACTACCCTGTCAGCTTTTTGACTAAGGGTGCTTACATAAAAACAAAGGTTTTCGGTAAGTTTTTAGGAAAGTCGGAAGAAGTTCTTTAGGAAAGTTGGCATGCTAGGGGGGCAGAGTCAGGTATGAGGGTGCTTTTATAAAGAAACAGGTTTACAGCACAGACCAATCTATGCGGGTACCGATCGGTACAGGTACAATATTTCCATGTTATCTTAGGCGCTCGCTATATCAAATCATATTGTGTTTTGTTGGTCATGCTAGGGGGGCTGGTGGTCACAGTGGAGAAGTCTTCCTCATAGCCCGTCAAGTTTGTGGACAATACTCATGGAAACAACAGACATTGTGTGACACAACAAAATTAAATGCTAAATATTAGGTATATATATGCATATATATATATTAGGCCATATATATGCTAGCTTGCCCACTTCACCATCTAGGTACTGATACTGGAGACTCCATTTACATTACTGGAGTATCACCAGACTTGACAGGTTATTAGTAATTGTTATTAGATTGAATAAAAATATTGCTTCATCCATAATAAGGAAAAACACAAGGAAATATTACTGGTGTATTTATAATACATAATAGCTATTAAAATCCTTGTTTAAAAAACAATTTTAATATTTTTGGACTGGCCAGGCATAAAAATAAAACTATTTTAATCAATCTATCAACATACAAATATGAAATGGTGTGAATAAAAAACCAAAAATAAAAACAACATACAGACAACATCTATGCCGCTAGGTCTAACTCCTCACATTATGACCACAGAGCATCCAGCCATCGGAGCACACACCAAACACCCTTCTCATGGTCGGCAAACACTAAAATTTGGCAATTTCACTGACAAAAATGCCATTAGTTATTTTAAACCAAGCTTGATTTCACAGTGCACTTCACTAAATATTTAAAAGTAGAAAGTTCCAAATTTGAATAACCATTGGCACAAAAATTAATTTGCATTTCTGTTTTTGTTTACTTTTTAAATTCTGGGGCACGGTTTTCGATATTGATTACACTCGGCACTGAATGTTTTGAAGCACTCGCGAAATAGCGATTTCGAAAGAGAATTTCAGCATTAAATCGCAACACTTTTACGGTCGAACGGTTAACTGGCTGGATAGAAACGAAAAAAAAGGTTAAAACAGACCGCTGCAGCGCCGTATTGCGACAGTAAAAACAATATTTACATTAGAATTGGGCTACACAACAAAAATAGAAGTCCCCCAACGATTGCGGGATGTTCACTCTGGTCACAATAATGTCGCGAGACGTTTTGTTTCGTGTTTCGAAGCAATAGTAACGTTAACAAATCAATGTAAAAACGTCGAACTAATTCAGCAAAAAGCTTTTTCTCGTGAAATAATTGCTAATCGTAACTCAAAATGTTAATTCGATTTGACAGCGGACACCCCGCGCCCCGCGGCGAGTACGTACTGCGTGCGGTGCGGGTCGATGGCGGTGTTACCAGTGCGAGGAGAATTTTCCCCGCGGATAGGTAATTGAAAAAAAACTCTTGCAGACTGATGGACCATGTAATGGGTACGTTAAGATTTGTTTTGATTGTATTGTATTAGATTATCCTCATATTTGCTATTAGACTACTGCTATTTACTATTAGATTATTAGGTATTAAAGTGACGATATGTTGTTAAGACAACCGATAACGGAGCTTCAACTTATGTACTGTTTTGTTAGTACATAGTCCTTTTCATTTAGAAATATTCTTTTTTTATCAAATCTACACATTTCATATTTTTGCAATGACATGTGGTATTTATTATCAGTTGACGCAATGAACATTCGTTTATTGTGTTCTTATAAAAGTTCACACAAAAGCTTGTTACATTCGGCCAGCATCATGATAACGGTGATTCTCACAAATTTGAACAGTCAAGTAGGACAGGGTCAAAATATCTTCGCGCTAATAATGCTAACTCATTAAACGAATAGCGGGAATTATCTTTGAGTAAATTATTTTGTAATTTTGTGATGAATAAGGTGATTAAATAGAAATTGAATGTCTTTAGATACGTCATTTCATACTATGCATGAATGCATCGTATTGCAAACGTCACTCAAATGGATTTTGGCATGCTAGAACCCATAACTTTACTTTAATTTTATTCATTTTTGCCTTCAATAATTTAGAAATTTGGAATCAAAGTTTTTTTTAACATTAAATGAGTTTATTACTAACGTAAAAAATATATTTGAATGGATTTAAATTTTAATTGATTTTGTTGTTCCCTGACCATTTCTTTGGCCCCAACCTTAAAATTATTATTGAAATCCGTGCTTCGGAAATCACGTTAAAAGTTGTTCCCGATTATATCGATTAACATTAGTTGTTGTTACGATTGGTCCTACAACTTTTTACTGAGTGCCTTTTTCTTTGTCTTCTTATTACGAATTTGGGTTGCCAAGACCATCAAACGCATAACATTAATTACGCTCGCTAACAATCGACGTCGTTGTGCGTAACTGCATAATGTGACATAATTAAAGGCAAGTGCAACTGTTTACAAACGGGCGGCATCCACAAACAACGGTGACATAATTGGTGGCCAGCGATGCGTGGGCGCATGCCTGGTGGATTTGCATGAGTTTAGAACTGGTGCTACATGCGATGGAGTGAACACACATTTAGCAAACAGAGTAGTGGAGGAGCAGTGATAGATTTGGGGTTCAAATTTCGGTTAAGGGTGGGCCTAGTCTAGTGATGCGTGAATTGAACTACATAATCAGTGATTGCGATTTCTAATCCCGCAAGAGTTGTGCGACGAGATTTGTACGGACAACAGCACGTCGACCTACCACAAAATGTCAAATTTTCTCATTTGAAAATGAACTCTATATGTCAGGCTTAAAGTTGAAAATCTATTGGAGAATTTTTGACTTTTGGGGTAGGTCGACGTGCTGTTGACTGTACATAGGCCATGTATGTTTAATAATTCTAGTCGCCATAGTACAAGTTTGCTTAGTTGGTTTGACTTTTAAACTCAGGGTTTATTGACAGACATACAAAAACTGCATACAGCGATTCTTAAAAGTTAGTTCATTGTCTATTTTCAATCTTTACGAATGAATCATTGACAGACCAACCCACTTTTTAAGAAAGAAAGCATTTTAAGAATAACAAGTTAGTTTTCATTTCCGAATAAAATAATTTATGCCATAAGTCGGGAAAGCAGACTTTACACAGCAGCAACAATCGCATGTTCATAAACCATAATCCTAATCAAATTATTCCGCAAATTAAACAATTTTCGACCAGATACCATACAAGTGAGCTCACAAATTATAACACAATGTCCATACTCCATATGGGCGACACATGACTTTATGACGCAAGCGCTTAGCTACTAATAATAAACTTAATTAGTTAGTAAGACAAGATAATAAGAAACAGAATTCTCTTACCTACGCTATCTACTTGTCGCTTTTTGTCCAAAAAAGACGAAATTTTATGGAAAGCTACTTTTCAGACAAAAAATTATTAAAATATTTTGGTTTGGTAATGTTTTACGAATAAAGAGACTAAAATGATTTTAAAACTATACAAAATTAAATTGTCATAAGCAGACAGAAGACAGATTTTTTACTAAATAAACATATGCGCCAGTAAAATTTGCATGACCAAAAAAGGGATTATTAACATTATTGTTTTCAAAACTGTCACAGCTCAAAATATTTGTATTTAGCTCGTATAACAATACAGTTATCCGAAAACCTAAATTATTATTTAGTTATTATTTCAAATCCAATTATTACAGGATAATCTAATAACGTAGGTGCTGATTGACGCTTACGTCGGCATGTTACAGTATGGCCGCAACATTTCATGGTAAAGGGCCATTAAAATGACAAACACGCATTCGAAACGAGTTTTCCTTATCGGAGTAAATAGCGCCGCGGGTATTAATATAAGAATGAGCAATCAAATTAGACGCGTATTAGTCATCGAACACGTAGATTAAATAGATCAGGCCATCGATTCAGAAGTGTTAGATAGCAAATTGTCAACCGATAAACCATATTAACACTATAAGATTTAGCATCAGTGTCAGTGTTTGTGTTATCGAAAGTTCTTGAATCGAAGTGCAGCCACGGCTCTTTAATTAACAAATACCAAACCAGCACACCGATTAAAGAGACTTAAAAATTTGGTGTGCAAAAATCTCCCAATATTATCTTAATGAAGTTTACAAATTTTAAGATAGTTTAACTTTCAGCTGAAACTACCACAGTAGTTTATTTGTCGAACCTGATTGCAAGTCAAGCTAGAGATCCCAGCGGCTAAACTGAGCTACACAGTATGTAACCTACGTAACGTACGACTCAAGGATGTCTCATGTCACTCCGTACAGTGCAGAAAAGCTAGCAGCCGTTGTAGCTTGTGTTTAATAATGATAACTTGTTAAATTCGGATTGTATTATCCTCGAACGTTATCTCTAATACTTTTCGATAAACATTCATGGTTGTAAATTAATCTAAAGAGAAGTCACTTAATCTTGATAGATGTAACGAAATGGCTTTTCTGTCCTAGCTGTGTCAGTTATGTCATAACAAGTACTGGTACATTAATTAGTTGAACATACAAGCGTGTGCGATGCGATATCTATGTTTTATGTAAGACGCTGTTTGTCAAGAGAAAACTCAGAGGGAATACAGATTTTCTTCTTGCAAGATATTGATCTTTTCTCTAGCATTACCTGGCAGTTAATTAATATTGTCAGTAGTAAACAAACTGTGACGTACTTTCCCGAGACCGTGCGACTTGAGTACGACGGACCGTAACATCGTTTGTGGCATAATGAGCCCTCGTCAGTTCACTTCTGGAAATATTCATCTCCCAATGCACGCTACTGACTGAACCCATTCCTCGGCTTTTCATCAATCAATCAATCAATCAAAATCATTTATTTGCATAAACACAGGTAACAAACAGTGTTTGGATTGAATATAGGAAGTGAATAGTACCTCTATGTCTGGCCATGAGAGGCGTGCAAATTTTCAGTATTTATACAGTAAAATAGTAAGCAAAAGAATGATAAACATTAAAAGCAAGTATTCAATGTCATTAGGTATTAACGATCTCGCACATTATTCAATTTTTTTTTAAATTAAAAATACAATTATATTAAATGTCAAAGTTTACAATATTAAATGGTCAATTAAATATAATTTTACAATTTGTCAGTTAGGAACTCGGTCAAGGTGTAATAAGCCTTACTTATTAGAAGAGATGATAGCTGCTTTCGAAACACGCGAATATTGGCGTCTTTAAGTGCTTTTGGCAGTTTATTATAAATTTTTGGAGCCATGCTGAAAAAACTTTCATATCCATCAGGCAGCACGCATCTCCCAAATGCACAACAATGAACCCAATTCTTGGCTTTTTATTTTGCTTGCTAGCTTAATTATCCCTCTAACTACCTTCATTAAGGGCGTCTTACGCTTGGTTTCCCATTATGTCACGGTTTCCAATCAAAAGCAAATTTCACACTATCCATCGGTTACATAATCCATCTTAATATAGTTTTTAACGCAAATATTGTTATCGCTTTTAACGATAAGAACGCTTTAATTGTACATCTTTCTGTTAATATCAACTGTAACTTCTTTGTATGGTTTGCAATGAAGAGTATTCTATTGTCTTGGATCTTTTTCTAGATCTTCGACCGGGAAGGAAATGCTGCACTGCCAAATAATCTTAACGAATAATTCGTTATTATGAAATGCCTATTATAACACCCAAATGTGCATTATTCATGCCATGAAGTTGTATGTAAAATACAGGATAATTTTTTGAAAGAAACAAAAATCAATGACGATATGCACTGAAGTAAAAGTTTGAAATCTAATCGTTATTGAAAAAACTGTCAATGATAACACCTGATTCATAAGTGACGGCACGCGATAGGCAATGCTGATGCAACCATAGACACAACAATACCGATTGTGATAACCGAAGGTCGGTTAAGGACCTATTGTCAGGAAGCCGTGTTTATTAAATAATAGAAATGTGCTCGTAGGACAGCAGGCTTGGAAACCAAGTTTGAAAAAGAAATAAACTTGATAAACGAGGTGTCACGAAGGAGTTCGGAATTCCCGCCTACAAGTAATACCGACAATAAACTCTGCTATACCAGGCAGAGTTTTGTATGTTTCTCCTACTCAGCATTAGCCAGCAGAAGTCAAAAGTTAAACTGCAAGTTAGCGTTATGACGGGTATTAAAATTATGTAGGTATGTCAATTTTCTTGGGGAGAAGATGCAGGATTTGCTGCTGTACATAATATTTGGACACTTCCTCAATTACGTCGGGAGAGCTATTCCGTAATATTTAGGTTTCATTCGGAATTCGAAAATCAATACATTTTTTTATGGTCATACAAATAAAGTTATGGTAAACTGACATTGTCGGTTATGTTATCCATACAAATATCTAAAGTTTCAACCCCAACCAAAGAACTAAGCACATAGAGAACAGTCCCCAGACTCGGAATACAGTTCAGAATTCGGACACCACGATTCACTGCTTTTAATCAAATAACGCCGCGGGCGATAACTAGTTTACAGTATGTTTTGACATACTTACACAGTCAAACAAGCTAAACGCGTCTCACATCATGTCCCGATTCAAAGATTGCGTGCAATTATCAAACGCAATGATTAGCTGTGATGCGAAAAAAAAAACTAAAAACTGCAGTGTAATCGTGGAAAAGTGCGGTGTGTGGACTGGCGAGCAAGCGACGCGTTACAGAGGCATGCAACAATATAGCAGATGGTGAGAGGTAGCTTGGATAGAAATAAACATGCGTCAGATCTGAGCAAAAATAATTTTACAGCCTTTTAGAACAGTTAACGAAATGCAGGCAAGCCAAAAAAGCTCTTGACTTAAGAATTTTGGACAGTGGTTTTGACTTAGTAGCACCATTCAGCAAGCCATATCTTCATATTGAAGTCAGGAAGCTGTAATTGCTTTCTGTCTAAATTATTATGACAGTAGATAGATAGATAACGAGGCAATGCTGCTAGCATAATGGGCACATTTGGTTCGGGTGATAGTGTAGTTCTTTAACATAGCAGATATTGTTTTAATTTATTTTATTTGATAGATATATAGACACTCTTTATTGCACACTGTGTGGTGTACAAACAAAGAAAAAATACATTTAGAATGATACAATAAGCGATCTTTTCCAGACAACCTTAAGGTAGAGGACATTTCAACAAATTTGAGAGTGGGAAGTGGTGAAGAGTTATGGTTTTGATTAAAGTTGTTTTGAAGAAAATTAATTTACTAAACAAGTAGATTAGGTATCATATAATAGCAAATGATAGAAGGTCAAAAACGAAAACTAGATACGTGTTTTTGAAACGCTTAGTCGAAAGCCAGCGTCCGCGTCCTAAGACATTTCGACGAATCAATCACATAGTTTGCTAAAACTAGAAGCAGATACACTGCTCACCTCTATACTGTGTGCTTCTGACATACACATCATTATATTACCCGACAAAAACCGGACAGAACGGTCCATCTTGTAAGCTAATTACGTACCTATTGATAACCGTCCGCCTAGCGGGTTTGTTATGGTACAGATGAGATTTGATTGAAATGTCTGTATCTTGCTGCCGTATACGGTTAATGGTGAGATAATTCTAACAAATGGGACGTTCTTGACGTGTCCAGTCCATACTGTTATTCCATAAAATTTATTAATACATTTCCTAGCCACTGGACCCTCATGGCAGATGAGAAAAGATGAATAAAGATTTCTGGTTCCAAGAGATCTTATAAGATCAAGTAGTTATATCCTTGCAGACAAGTAAAAATCTATAGCGAGTTTTCAATTAAATCATATATTATGAATTCTTTTTGGCATCTTAACTGACCTACCAACCAGCCAAGTGACCTTCAACCAACAATGTTTTTGAAGGAATGGGTTTGCCCTAGCCGTCCAGTTCCATACAACAATGTTTTTATCACACAGATGCAAATCAACACATACACGTCGTGGGAAGATTTTGAATCTTTTCTTTGTTTTCAGTAACAGCAAAAAGCGTCGAACCATCTACAAACTCCAATAGTTTTTTCCAGCAATAGCAAGAACACCATGCCAGCCAACGGAACGATTACTAGAAGTTATTTCTTCCACTTGTGTAGATCGAATCTTTTCTTCTATTAGTTTAACTGCTAATAGAACTCAAACAGTGAAAATACGGCGATTCCGCAGAAAAAAATGCTGTATTAGAATTGCAACCCTTAACGAAATTAATTGGAAAATGAGGCATATAGGATTAGGAGGAGTAATCTGAAAACGGTATACCACAGGTTACATATTTTATTTAGCCGTTTTCAACTCTTTTCTTAAGCAGGCTTTTAATTCAAAACGATCTTCTGTATATACCCCTTTTTTCTGCTCGAAAACTCACTGGGATAGATCGGCGGACCCTCATTTAGGCTACTCTGCTTTAATCAAAATATGATGATCAAGTTGACTGTGGCAATTTTCAATTCAAGCACTTCGACTAAATTAGGCTCTTACATTCGCAGTGAAAGCCAGTAGCATCGATCGGGCTCGGACCACTTCCGGCCACATTTGCATCCGAAATCGAGACGTTACGCAACCGGTATTATCATATCTGTGATGTGCGATCACGGTCTACTAACTGCGAAAAGGGGTTATATGCTAAACTAAACATGTCGGTACCATATTACGATGATAGCTTTTGCATTAAATTACGTAGATTAAGTAACGAGAAACGAGTTGACCGATATCGTCATTTTGATCTCACCGCAGTATAATAAAAGCGATATTAAATTATACGTGGTGCATAAAAGAATAGGACACTCATTGAGACCAGGTGATAACATTTTTCTACTGGCAAAACATATAAATAAATGTTTAGATGCTAGATAATGTATAGAGGCTCTATTAATAAGTAAAGATTTCGATGATGCTGCATAATTAACGTTGGTGTATCAGATTGGGGTTAATAAAAAAAAACTATCTTTTCTAAATTGGCTCGGTAAATAGGTTTGCTGGACGCCCTTACAAAACTATAGGCCTGGTACACAAGGATGATAATTATAATTATACTTTAAAACATCATGACAATAATGTGATAGAAGCTATTGATCAATAGGAAACTGTCAAACTTGATGTATCTATCAGTCCTAGCCTAGTAAGAGTAGTACTACAATCGTAACCAATTAATTAAACCTTAATTGAACGGCAATAGATACAACGCTAGATTCCGTTATCGTAATTTCATGCAATAACAAAAAGAATTACGAGAAATGCTATGCAAACAGCGACCTTATCCTGTTTAGTTTAAATGCACCGTGTTTGTGATGGATGCGTGTCGAAAGTAGGGCTGTGCAAAACAAAAAATATTATTAATAACATATTATTAACATTGGTTCCTTGAAAACAATGCAATAGAAGAAGATACAACTTCTGTTAGTTCTGGTACGAAAACACCTTTTTTTTCTAATGGACAAACATTGAAATCACAGAAAAACACTTCACCATACTAAATCAGAGTGGGCAGTGACATTTCCATGTTAGTAGTTAGTACCATAGATTCTATGGCATATACAAATTATTTGAACACAAGAATCAGACCCTTGTTGGTTTTGATGTTTTAAGAATAACCCTGTAGGAGCGACTAAGGTTTTATTATTTAGCTACTTCGCAAACGCAGCGTATGGCAATGTATCCATTCTATGGCCGCTGGTATGGTAGGGAAAAGTTATAAATTTGGGTCGTGTATGTATAACTTCGCATCACCACGCGGCTCTCCACTATTTGCAGAAAACGTACCTACCCTGAGTTTCTTCGGACACATTATACGGTCTTCAAAGCATTGTCTGTAGAAACCGATCATCTTGGGCCAAATGGAGGGCAGACGTGCTCGGGGTAGGGCATCCACGAGATGGTCGGACGCAGTGAGCAAGACGGCGGGCGGAAAAATGAAATATGCGGTCCACACTGCCTATGATCGCAGTCTATGGAGAAACACTATATGTGGTCGCGATCCTTATCAGTGAGGGACCGAGGAAGAAGAGAGAGAGATGTATAAGTGCCCGGAGAGGATCTACACACTGAATAAATGACTTTGACTTATGTGCTCTATGGACGTTCCCAATGTATGCCTCTGAGCCCGATCTTCGGTTATTCTTTTCCATTTATTGCCAGCAGCTTTGTTGTATTCATCGCTAAGACTAAGGGAAATATCTCTGTCCAGATTGTCCAGCTGTGCAGCATGCTGTGCTGATGCTGTGATGATTATAATATCAAATTACACAACCAGGCAACCCTACAAATGTTTCTCGGTACGCAGTTCTCATGGCTCTCACGCGACAAAGCGCGGAAGCCGCGTCATGCGCACGCACACTCGGTACGCGAGTGGAATGTTCGCCGTTTTCCGTCCTCAACAAGACAGATGTGGAAAGGAGATAATGCACATCTATTTCTATATTAACATTTCGAACTAGCATCCTCATCCATCAATAAAACCTTTGCGTTAGTTAGTATGTACTTCGATTTTTAAAAACAGCCAAAATTAATTTTACTACGTTTTCACACAGAAACGTACAATAATTGAATAGGTTGACCTAGCTTTGCAATTAAAAGAAAAGCGTTAATAACTTCTATCGAATACATACAAATATATGATGTATAACAATTAGGCAGTAGAAAAAACAAAGACTATTTAATTTATCAGTTGAACAACACTAACTGTCACTCAATTTTATATTTTACCCTAAATTCAGGGTAGTTGTGAAACATTCTGGTATTACCTTTTTTATAAAGTTGCTGCTTTAGCCACAGCTTTAGCACAATGTTTATTTTTTTAACGAAAGTATTTTATTATTTTGCCGTCGTTTACATTTATACCATAAGTTTTGAATTTCCTAAGAAGTATTTTAATTAAATTCATTTTCATCTTAAAAGTAACGGTTTTTTGTCAATGATCCTATAATGTTCAAAGTAGGTTCATACGTGCTGCTTTTTTATGTTTTGAGGTAAACTTCTTTTTGAACATTAAACGTTGAACTGATAAGGATTTACGCTCGCAACCTCAGAATGTTTATTTTCCAAATTATTTTTGCGCAAACTTTACTTAACAGTATGTTAGAAATTATCATTACTCGGCTTAAAAAAGGCCGGTCATTATGTCTGTTTGTTTTACACGGTAACTGTAACCGGGCACGTAACTAGGCGTTTTATAATCGTGTCGACGAATTTACATGTAAGCATGTTACATTAGGGATGTCAATACTCAAAATTATTAACGGTGTTTATTGAGCAACATTATGGCCTTACTACAAAAAAGATAGACAAGGACTAAAACATGTTTAAAGAATAGCCAGCCAATTGAAATGTTGATATATCTGACATTCGAGACGTATTATTAACAAACATTTCAATTGGTTGACTAATTTTTAAACAGTGTTTAAACCTAGTCTACCTTTTTTGTAGTAAGGCCAATAGTATTTTGTACCTTTATTAGGCGTAACAAACAAAGCCTAACACCGTAACAGGTTGCGATTCGCGCTCTAGAGTACAAAGCCTTTAGTCGCAGGTTTGAATCTCCGTAAGGGGCAAATATTTGTGTTATGAGCACGAGCGCTAGGAACTGAGTCATAGATGTCATTTGATTTGATTGATTGTCTCTGGTTTATTGCTTCGCGCTCTGGAATAAATAGTTTCGTACTTGACGAACCTTTAAAACTATATTAATTCCCTAATTAACAAGGCAACATTTAAAAAAAAAAAAGATTAAGTTGAGTTCACTTGTCTTAATCGTATCGTAGATGGGTGGGTGATATCAAGAGAAAAACGGGTATCGGGTGGACTTGTTAAGCACAGGACCTTAATACATGCCGGTCTAAGGAGGAGTCTTTTACCCACCTTAGACCAGGATCAGAGTAATAAAGTAATCAGTGTGAAAATGATGATAAAGTTGACTTTAAGCTATATATGATTGTGCAGTACAAAAGTATAAATTTTCAAAGCGTCGCCAACCCTATGGACCGTGGGTGAAACCCGGCTAGAATACTCGTAAAAATAGTAAAACCCGTTCCCTCGTGCGTTCAGCGTTTCTACGCGTATTAGTTGGAAAATCAGACGATATGATAGCGTTCCTCAAACTTTCGAGGGACCTTATTATTATTTTGCAGGCAGAGTAGAGTAGCCAAAAACTGTTGAGTTCTTATAAGATCCTAGTTACTTTTTTTTAACATATACCAATGTCCAATTGCAAACCCACTAATGGAAAGTGGGCCCTTTGAAAATGTTTCATCAATCATTCATACAAGACTGGTTAAATTTTAGGATGATATCAATCGTTAGGGGAACATCGAGTGGAAATTTTGGCCAACCTATGTGGGTGCATCCTGCAAACATAGTCTGCCTGGGAGTGGTTTAATAACTATGACTCAAAAACAAATAGATAATTGATAAAATAAATGTTGTTCAATTTGTTTTATTTCTTGGAAAGCTTTATGCGTTTATGTCGTCATCATAAAATTACCCCATGTGATTCAATTGGTTAGACATTGATATGTTTAATGTCTCCTGAGTCCAGACCCGATCCTCACCTAATCTTTCCAACTCAGTTGCGATGACAATGTTAGGAAAACCCATCCAGGTCATAATGTAATTATTCTTCTATTTAAATCCTGATCCTTAAAATCCGAAGAATCCCAAGTCACGGAGTTTCCTTCTTCCAATAGTTAAAATCAAAATCCTTACTGCCGATTCAAGTTTACCCAAATCTTTTAGGAAAACCCTACCTAACCTATTAAGACCAGGTAACTAAGTTATGTTGAGAAACGATGCCCCAATCAATCACTACATAATTAATTGCCAATAAGAAAGTAGATTGAGCCACCTACCTATCTAGACTCTAGATAAGTAGACAGCCTCTATCTTGCTACAGATAGTTAACCTACCGCAGCATAAGCCATGTCCGTGTGGTATTTAGCCTGTCACTGTCACCACTAAATAAGTAAATGGCGCAGCGACATAAAATAAGACTTGACCTACGATAATAAGGATCTCTACTCCGGGCTGTCTTGCGCTACTTCTCGACAGTTTGATATGAAAACCATTTGATATGCGTGCAGTGATATGCACGCTTATCAAATGGTTTTACTTTAAAATGTAAGTAACCCTTTAATTCTATCTCCTAGGGGATACATTGGAGAAGCTTGTGATCGTTGGCAAATAAGAAGACAACTTCTCTAAAAGATCAAGCATAAAAAGCTTATTGAAGACCATTTTTGAGAGTTCAAGAGTCTGCGAAACCAAAGCAGAAAGTCATTTCAAACATGACCCTCCAATAATGAATGAGGCAATAACTGAAATACGAGTCAATTCCTACCACTGCAACTCCTATGTCAACAGGATCTACAGCTGTATCGCCAATTAAATATAGTTAGAAGTTAGGTATTCCCAGGAGAATATCATTGATACTGGTATGGCATCTGAAACTAAGTCAATCAGAAGGGATAAGCCACAATAGTCCTAAATCAGCATTTTCCAGCGACATTAAGCCAATTGTTGGGTCTCAGAAAAGATTTTAAACATAAAAATTCAACCTAATCAGCATAGAGTAATTCATAGCCTTATAGACCTCTTTCAATCTGATTTCTGCCTTCCATTTGTGTTTTTTGTACGTGAAATTTTTAACCGTATTATTTATTGCACCACAATATTTAATTTACTTAAGAACCCATCATACTTACATAACATTCATACAATCATAAACATCTTGAACGCAAAAAATCAAACAATGGTAATCTTTCTTGGAAGTCGGTCAATACCGCAGCCGCAGACTTAGCGAAAGTCTAGGTTCATTGCATAAAGCGTAGACAGTTTGTCTACACAGAGTATGGAATACTAATCAGAGGTCCCTTATTGTACTCAGTGATAATATTAATTAGCTATAAAGAGGTAAAGGACGATTAGAAGATATGGATGGATTGCGTTAGGGGCGACATGACTTGTAACCTGATGAGGGAGTGGATGACTCGATGACGATTGACAGAATGGCATGGACGGGGAAAACGGAAACCAGGTAGCCTGGGTGGGAGCAGCAGGGCAGGCAAATGATAATGATGATGATAAGATAATTTACTAAGAAAGATGTGAGACTTCAGCACTAGATTTGGATCTCTATTCCAGAGTTTAAAAGAGACTTACTTAAATCAAAGCGGTTAATGACAGACACTCTGACACCTTTTGTGATCTTCTTGCATTAGTGTTTTTTTTTTGTAAAAAAAAATTTATTGAAAAAACTTTTTTTTTTCTTAGAAAGTAATTCACCTTTATAGAGTATTTTTAAACCGGCCAATCTGGCTGGAAGTCATTGAGTAAGACCTATTTTCAGCAGTGGACGTTCTATGGCTGAAACGATGATAATAATGCTAGAGATACCATGCTTTAAGCATTCGACAGCAGGCCATCTGGTGATAGTATTTCATTTCCTCAGAGGATGATGCAAAAGCTTTTCTCTATCTAGGTATTGTTTGTCAAGAGATAAAGCTAGTAGGTGACGTCACAAAGATCACAACAATTGCAAGATAATTGCAAAAATAATTAACTGACTCACAGATAAGGTAACAATTGTAGATTATTTTGCACGATTCCTGCTAAGTTACAAACTCATTTCCATAAGATACTCAATAAAAAAAAAATAAACAAATTGATATTCTGACACATTTATCCAGAGTTGCATAACAAGGTAGTGCAAAACTTTAAAAAGACTAGAGAATTATTATTGTATGTTATTGTTTGACCGTTCTTTCTTGAAGAATGTGAAGTTAAACGGTAAAGCTAAACATATTTCTCATATTTACAAGTCTTAATTTTTTAATGATGTAATTAGCCAATTGTACCTGACTTCCGAAGAGGGACTGAGGGACGCTGTGACCCCGAGATGGTACAAAACGAGTTTTTGACCTGGCACTTATAAATTACTAGTAACACCATGTTTTAGGTAAATTGGGGATTTTAAGGACTTAAATTTGATGGGTTAAAAATGCATTTGGTCTAGTAGCATAACTAGTTGTTGAGCTTTTTCTTCTTCTTAGCGTTCTTCCTTGATTTCTAGTTTGAGAATTTTAACAATATGACAATTTTTAAATGCACTACAAAAATAAAATGATTCGGAAGAGCAACTATTCAAAATCAATTGGCAATTGTAATTTCGCATTTGAGCTAAATAATGACCGGTACAAAAAACAAATATACTGCGAAAATAAATAGTCAGTAAAAATGTTATCAATAATGCATTGAAGTATGTGGCATTTCTAAGTCAACGATACGTTTTATAAATTATGTTAGATAACCATTTCACAATAAAACCCTAATATCAATGATTAGGGTTTAATTGTTAATAATGCCTAATACGCATTTTTGCTTCACTACCACCATGACAAGGGCCAACCTATCGGCAGGTACGTTTAATTTATTTTGCATTTGGCTGGATGGCTTATTTGCAAAACGTCTATTTCGCAAAATGTCTACTAGTCGCAATATGTCTATTTCTCATAATGTCTCTTTCGCAATATTTGCCTTTCGCAAAATGCCTCTTTCGCAAAAGATCGCTTTCGCACAATGTTTCTTTCGCAAAATGTCGCGATAGGGACTTAGAATAAAATATTAACTTGCTAACATTTCCCGTTTACTCCTGTATTAAAATGCGCAACGAATGGTCGCCCCAAAGTTATAAATGATATTGGCGCAAGTAGAAAGCAGACGGGCGACTGGTTCTGGTCTAGCAACGGTCCGACTGTCTGTCTGTATGTATACGCGAATATATGGAAACTAGGGAACTCGATTTCGGTATTGGTCCATTCCAAAACGATACTCATTTAATTTTGAGAGAGTGGGATTGATTTTGTTCTCAGGTGTTAAAGTTGTGTGCATAGATTTGAAGAATTCGATCTTCAAACTGATAAGCTTATTTATGGTAAAACTATAGAAAACCATGTTATGTAGGTAGACATAAAGAAAGTGTCGTATACACACATCCCGGATTCAATTAAGAATAAGATTTATTTATTTGACGAGACCCATGCATGAGACAAGAAACAATTTAACATACATTACAATTAGTGCCGAACTGCCGATACTTTCGTTTGCCTCGAACAAATATAAAACCACAATTTATTTTAAACTAGCTGAACCAGCGAACTACGTACAGCTTAACAGTATTTTTTTTTCTTCTGCTTTTCTTATGTATTTCTTATTTATTCTGCTATTCGGGGCAGGGACAAATCCAACAAATTATTAATCATGAAAATCGGTCCAGCCGTTCTCTAGTTATAAGTGTTGTAACAAACCCGACTTTGCTTTTTATATTATGGTGTCTCAAAAAAGGGTTCTTACTTTACCTTTTCGTAAATGAAAAGTAAACGGGACTTTCATAGAACTTAAAACTTCGATTCGACCAAGCGGTGTGGCCGCCTCGAATGCCATAGAAAGCGCGTAAATCTCATCTCACACTGGGGTAAAAAATTAGGCTGGGGCTATTTAGTGCAGCAATGCAATCTTGTAAGACCTCGATGAATTCATTAATTAATAAGACTGAATCCCAAATAAAAATGGAAAATGATCATTGTTCATTAAATTAGACAATATTTTTATTGGAAGCTGCACCACTCGTTGACTTTTTTTGATAGTCGATTAATCATATTCCCGTTTCTATAATCTGTGCGTAGATACCCACGCACAGATTATAGAAACTGGACAAATCGCAGACGGTTTTTATTTTACACAAATAAGACAAGGGAACAATCCCTATTTAAAACAAATCCTTTTGAAGGGTGAAATCCATCTCCGCAGAAGCCATATTAGCACAGCTAACAGCAAAAATGGATAGTCACATAAATTACTTGCGTACATAGACTAATGGACATTGATAAATAGTACAGGGTGTAATTGAAATAACGCAAACCTTTTAGGGGCTGATTCTGGTGGTCAAACATAACAACTTTTACTATGGGCCCAAATATAAATGCCCATACTAAACTGTTGTAAAAAACAGTTAACTATAGAATAGTCTTTTTTAGATGTGATAAATGTATCCCATACTGAATTTAAGACCTTGGTACGATAGGTAATAATATGCTTCACTGCTATCTCTACAAGAGAATCACGTCATCTCAATAGGCTATACAACTTTGGTGTACCGCTATAGGCCAAACTGTGACCCGTGTTACTGGCAAGTCACTCCAATGTGTTATCTTGGTTCTTATTGCTGGTACTTAGGGGTCAAAATGACGTGTCAACCTCATATAACGGTCATGGGAGTTTTGTCTGATACAACATGAAAAAAACATTTTTACTTAGTGGCTAATTTTTAAGTGATGTTTGTTTTATTGGCCGTTAGTCCATTTGTCAATTGCATACACTTAAAACCGACTTTAAACTGATATTAAGAAAGTAAAAAAAAAAAACTCTTGAAGACTAACAATTATAGTAATGCGTGGAAATTACGGAAAGAAAGAAACTTAATGAAACTCAATACTCATTGACTTTAAACTAAGGCACACTGACATTTAAACCACACAGCCATCGAGGCGTAGCGAGAAGGAAGTGCATGCTTGTTATATTGAAAATAAATAAATTCTGTCATGATTCATTGTTGATAAGTACAAGCCAATATATTGGATGTGTAAATAATAAATTCCTTTGCCGTCGCGGCCGCACCGATTTAATTGACAGCTTAACGGAAGCGACAATGAACTTGGCGGGAAGCGGCCGTTCTTAATTTAAAATTTTAAACGTCTCGAACCGGGCAGCGACATGTTTTTCTATTCGGAGAAAAGTGGCCATTGCGTCCGGATGACATTTTTAAACTTTTCGGGGTAAAATTTCTACCAGTCTGACAACATTGTTTCTCTGACTGAAATTCGCGAAGCTCGCTCGATGCCGGATATAAAAAAGTTGGGAATCAAAAATGGCTGCCGCTAAAATACATTAAGTAATCGCAGCGTGCATCGAATATTGAGTTTCCTCATTTTATTACACGCGGGTACTCGACGACGGCTCTCGAGTCAGCCTTATTGATCTTGGACGGTTTCGTAGGCTTATCGTAGTGTTTTGTAGGTGAATTGTACGTACAGTTAATTTATGGCATATTTCGACCAAACAATTAATATTTTTTAATTACTTATTTATATTAACGAAAAAAAAGGTGAATAAAAAAACTTTTTAAAAAAAGTTGACAAAATTGGTAAAACAAAAAGATAATCCGCCCAACGTGGGGCTCGAACCCACGACCCTGAGATTAAGAGTCTCATGCTCTACCGACTGAGCTAGCCGGGCTGTGATGGGAACGGCGAAATAAGCTGGGACCAGCGGGATGTTTTCATAAAATGTGGAGCAGGTAAAAAAATCGACCGAATAAATCTGTTGAATAATGTACTTTATTCCTGTAGCATACGGTTTATTGTACTATCATGTGTCACCTGTTTCGTTTACGAGTGACAGTGACAATACTATAAACCTGCGCAAATGATCTCCATTTTATTATTTGTTAATTTTAAATAAATTACTAATATAAAACAGTTAAGTAATGGATATTAATCTAATTAAAATGAAAGGTTCAGCGATCGTTATCATATTCTCCGTTATCTGTCACTTAAATTATTAACATGTTTTCGTCAAATGGCAAGACCAATTTTCATCATCATCATCATTCATCATGTCAGTCTATTGCAGGCCACTGCTGGACGTAAGCCACCCTCAAAGAGGGTAAACCGGGACCCTATTACTAAGGCTCCGCTGTCCGTCTGTCTGTCTGTCTGTCACCAGACTGTATCTCATGAACCGTGATAGTTAGAGAGTTGAAATTTTCACAGATGATGTATTTCTGTTGCCGCTATAACAACGAATACTAAAAAACATAATACAATAAATATTTAAGGGGTCTCCCATACAACAAACGTGACCCATCGTGCGCGAGTCCGACTCGCACTTGGCTGGTTTTTTTTTCATCCAGCCACTGCCGCACTTTCAGCTTTTATAAGCCAAGGGCAAGCCCTAGTAAGTTTAATGATACTGTTTATGAATAACTCACTGACGATGTCGTCAAGTTAAACAGATGATGGCCGTGTACCTGGAAAAGAAAAAATATGTTTAATATGACTATAATACTCATTTAACCAGCTTTCATTGGTACTACTACTAGTATTGGACAACATCACATATACATATGTATTGCTCTGATCCTAAGGTAAGTAGCTAAAGCACTTGTGATATGGAAATCAGTAACAATGACGGTACCACAAGACCCAGACCCGAGACAATATAGAAAAGTTTATTTCCTACGACATTGACCCGACCGGGGATCGAACCCGGAACCTCAGAGATGGCGACGCCCATATAGCCCGGCGCGGCGTTCTCGCCTCTCGGCTACGGAGGTCGTCAAAATAGTATAGGTTAACTTAATTTTTGGAAATGACATATTAACAGGTAGGTACTAGTTTCTAACTTTTAACAAACATAGATTATATATGATTGTGGTTATGAACCTGGAAAATTAATTAAATGTACAAAAACCCGAAAGTAGGTAGTGTATGTATATCAGTACATACATGATCAGTACATTCATTATAGTCATCCTACAAAGTATCAAATCGAATTAAGGAATATGTTAAAATCGACTTTCAATCGATTAAACAATAATGAATTAGGCTACAACACAACAACAAGTAAAGCCATACAGGTAAAAACCTGTACCTATTTCACTTGAGTTAAATTTCAAATAGGCAACAACCTTTTTATATTTGTTTAATCTGGCTCACACGTTTTATTTGTACCACCAACAATTACCATAGACAAATAAAAACTACTTAAAAATGAAAAATATCACACAGAAAAACAGTTGCGTAGGTAGTTAATTTAAAAATAAATAACATTGAGATTTGGAATCAGGAAGTTTGATCGAAATAAGAATAGTGGCCAGTATTTTTATTTCTTGGGCTCTCGGCAGATATTAGAATACAAAAAAAAACTACAATGCGACAAGTTTGATCGAAATAAGAATAGTGGCCAGTATTTTTTATTTCTTGGGCTCTTGGCTCGGCAGATATTAAATAGAACACAAAAAAAAACACTTACAATGCGACAAAAAAGGTGCGCGCGCTAACAAGAAAAGGGGCGCTACAGAGTCCCGAATAATTTCGTCAACGCCTTCACAGCCCGGCTAGCTCAGTCGGTAGAGCATGAGACTCTTAATCTCAGGGTCGTGGGTTCGAGCCCCACGTTGGGCGAAATACTTTTTTTTCTACTTTATTATATTTTTAAATTATTGCGGCATATTGATTTTTTTTATTGTATTTCAATGATAAGAAAGCTACTTTTCCAAACTGCCAAAAGAGGGTTATTTTTATGATATAGGGCAGTCCAAGAGGGTTTAGATTATAGGGATTTTGTTCTCTCCCAGACCGACTCTAGAAATAGCTGTTTGATAAGGTATCTTTGTGTAATAAGTATTTTTAAATACCTTTTTTTTTAATAAAGAAAACATTTTGTTTTTCTGTTGAATGATACAACACCCTAATAAATAACTTTATGGAACATCTGGTCTTCATGTTTTTTTTCGCAATAATTCTAGTTGTTACAAGAATTCTATCAAATAATATTATCTCTCTGTTGGAACGTCTTTGGTTCGAATCGAAACGCATCAGTTTTTTTTTTTCAAGTGCGACATTATCTTCAAAACTGCTGGTCTCCATCTACACGTACATCAAGCACTACACGGCCGAGCGGGCCCGTGTCTCCCCTTGCCAGCCGGCCGCGGCTGCCCAGGACCCCCAGATGCAATACGCGAGCCTCAGGTGTATGTAGTCAGGTGGAAGAGTACCACGTTGTCTGTTGTTGCTTGCTTATAATTATTTATTTTAACGTATTATCATTACCGAAATACTTTGGTGTATATTGTAGAAACTGTTGAGTTGACTGTAAGATGATATAGTGTTTCTTTGCGAGATCAAATCAGAAATGAGGATATCCGTGAACGAACAAAAGTCGCTGACATAGACCGACAGATTTGCCAGCTAAAGTATCAATGGGCGGGGCACATAGCACGTAGAACTGACGGCCGATGAAGAAGAAGGGTTCTAGAATGGAGGCCACGTACCGGCAAGCGCAGCGTGGGACGTCCACCCATAAGGTGGGCAGACGACATGGTAAAAGTCGCAGGACGACGCTGGATGCAGGCCGCTTCCAACCGGCCGATCTGGTAGTCACTGGGGGAGGCCTATGTTCAGCAGTGGACGTCCGCCAGCTGAGATGATGATGATGATGATGATGATGATATTGTAAAAAGAATTGGTAGAACTTGAGTGTTGAACTCAGAATTTAAATGAGTGATGGATTATCTAAATGTCGATCTAGTGTAGACAAATCGCCAATTTTGTCCGGTTAGGGGAAGGCCTGTAGTAACCAAGCAACAAGCAAGACTTTAAAAAATATTCAACCTAACAGTTACGAGAAGTTAGAATCACAATAAAAGATTTATTTAATACGTTTTTTTTTGTCAATGTGTAAAGATAAATCTTACATGGACTTATTACATTATAAGTAATAAAATTATTATCATATTTGCTTCGATTGAATCAAAATTATTTTTTGCTTAGATCCTACCAAGTACACATTTTTTTGTGACATATTTTCCACATCATTGTTTAGATTTGCCATGATATGATTCTCAGTATTTCTCAGAAAAGTATTTTGTGCTTTAAAATTTAGTAAATACATTGTGAATGCTTATTTATGAGAATACTTTAAAAGTAAATAATATTTTGCAGTGGTGTAAAATGTAATTTATGTCATAGCCGAAGTTTAGTACAAAGTTGAATCAATTTTATGTGAGAAAACGGAATTGGCTGGAAAAATGGGTATATTAAAAAGAACCATTACATTTAAAATACTTTCTTACAACCTCATAAAGCGTAGTAATATTGTTACAAATTAAAAATTAACAATATTTTGTGGAAGCCTGTTTTTGAATCTCATAGCCCTATTTTCTACGAGAACCTAGATTTTGATCACCCTATTCTATTCAGAGTATATTTATATGTCCTTGATAACTACAATGCTATGTACAGTCATAGACCAGACGACAGACAGTCGCCACCGCTCCCTCCTAGAACTATGACGTCACACCACCCTGAACTGTGAGACAGACAGCTATATCATCATCCTGACTCACCCTTCATTTAGGGAGAATTTCGGAGAAAAGTGAAAATATTTGCTTGTTTTCTTAGAACTTTCCTCTCAACTTACAGTCTCGTCTAGACTCTGGATGTTTGAGTTAAAATAATTTACCTTTAGGGAAAATTTTGTAGGATTTGGTGAATTTCAAACATGAACATAAAAGGCGTTTTGTGTCGGAGTTTTTTTACTTTGTTTTGTACTTGTGAGCAAATTTTATAACATAAAAACAACTAAGAAAAGATACTTAGTATCAATAAATAATAATTGAAAATTTTTGTTTTTATCAATTCCATGCAAGGTTTAATTGAAGATAAATAACATTTGAAAAAAAAATCATCGAAAAAAATCATTGAAAAAAAAGTCCCACCTGAGGTCGATGATTTTTTTTTCAAGTGTTATTTATCTTCGATAAATAATAAGCTAAAAAGTAATCGCGTTATGAGCGATAATAGATAGATATGACAACTGGGTAAAGAAAATAAAATTCGATTTAATCCGTCATTAAGTTAGATTATCAAAAAACAATTGACTCTTTATTTTTTCTTTTGTCAATCAACCAGAAAATTTGAAAGACAAAGCGCGTCGGGAGAGGAGCCCGTGACGTCACTTCTAAGTAAAAAGTGAACGTAGGCGTGACGTCATGCACCATCTCAAATCAATATATCTCTGTAATATAATATTTTGATTATGTAAAGAACGAAAAAAATACGTGTATAATACTTTTTAATAATCTACTACCGAATAGACGAAGAAAAAAAATTTTGGCGTCATCCCTATTGTCCTAAAGATGTCTTATAACACACGCAAAACGAGCCGATTTAAAAAGTTTTTAATTAAATTGACAAGACCGCCATTTTTTAATTCGTGTCAGCAATACTGTTAATATTTTAGTATAGGGAAGAATTGATAGGACTTATTTGTAAGTGAAAAATAATTCAGTTTCGGAGAACGTCGGTCCATAATCCATATTGCTGGTCTATATGGTATTATATTGTTTTAAACTTTCATGGTCACTAACATTAGAATAGTTTGTAACGGGATTGCTACCATGTACCTTATACTTGTTACTCCGTGATCATGGCGCTTGCAACAGTGCCGAAATATCGGGAACTCAAAAATAAGGTACATGGTAGCAATCCCGTTACAAACTATTCTAATATATGGTATTATGTGCTCGATAAATACTTTCACACACAAACAAAGACACAATAAACTACCCTCTATAACCCGCCTTTTACATCCACTGAACGAATTAACGAAGCTGTCAGCTACTCAGCTCATCGCAAATGGCGCATTGCGTATTGTCCCGCCGATATAGGTCAAGGTGGCAGGGGACAGCCGACAGGCATAGCTTGGCGGATAACTTGAATATCATGGCGTGCTTGTGCTGTGGTATGTGTTCTATTTGAGAATAATGGCATATTTGACTATGTAAAGCTGTGACACGAGATCCTTTTTATATTAGGAGAAAAGAAGAGCAGGAAAAAGCAGGCATGCTTTAGTAAGGCTTGATACTGAAACGATATTATGGTAAATAAATAAATATTGGACAAAACCACATACATTGTTCTGATACTAAAGTAAGTAGCTAAAGCACTTGTGATACAGAAATTAGAAACAACGACGGTACCACCCAGACCCGAGACAATATGGAAAAGTTCGTTTTCCATTTTGACCTTAGCTTTCATTTTACTTTTACCTTCCTTTTCGCCTTTTTTTGACGACCTCCGTAGCCGAGAGGCGAGCACACCGGACTTCAAATGGCGCCGACATCTCTGAGGTTACGGGTTCGATCCCCGGTCGGGTCAATGTAGAAAACGAACTTTTCTATATTGGCTCGAGTCTGGGTGTTGTGGTACCGTCGTTGTTTCTGATTTCTATAACACAAGTGCTTTAGATACTTACCTTAGGATCAGAGCAATGTATGTGATGTTGTCCAATATTTATTTATTTATATCGCCAACATATCACATGGTTTCTAGGAGTGTCCTATTCTTTTGTACACCCTGTATTTCCTATATCTGAATTTATTGTACGAATGTCACGATACCACCCTTGACTGCAAGGCCGGCTGGTCCCAGAGGTCGCGCTGACTCATCGGTGAGGTGACGCGAGTGCTTTCACTCACTTGGAATATGGCTTTTATGAGTATTTTACAATACATGATGTGAGTTAATATGTTAAATTTTAATCTAGAGGCAAGGAAGTTGAGCGTTGGGCGAATTTTTCGCAGAAGACCATTACGATTCGTGATAAGCTAGTCGCGCGCCGCGCCTGCACCGCCCGCTCGTGATTGGTTGTTAGCTCCGCGCACACGGTTCTGGTACGATGCTCGTCTCGTAAGATGCGCAAAGCGATCAATATCGATGCCGCGTACAGGCACGGCAGTGCCGTAATACGAATGCGCAACGTTCGCGTTCGGTCGGTCGTATTATCCGATCAAATAAAAACATCCATTCCCCCGTATCAAAGGTTTGACAATTTATGAACAAGTGGAAACATTTAAGATGGTCATATTTTATCAAAGCATTGACACGTGAGACTGGTCATTTTAATTTGTTAGGTTTATACGACCGAACGAAAGATACACTTTCGTGCTAGCCCCGATCTAAGCAAACCTTGTACTGTGGCGACTAGATTACGGAAACATACTCAAATAGGTTCAATAAACATTCATGACTAAGGTACAAATGCTCGTGCTCATCACAAAAACACCTGCCACTCGAGGGATTTGAACCCGCGACCGCTGGCTTCTCGTCAAGCGTGAAGGAGACCATACGTCTTCATCTAAGCAAGAGGGTTACCATAAATATAAATAAATAATAATGACAGACTACACTGTTATTCGATTTCCACCGCAATATGTGGTTTGTTGCTTGCTATGAGATATCATATTACTGCATTGGAATAACTGAGGAGTTTCTTAACTAAAGTTGATTAGTTGGGCCAAAATATCGCCAAGTGTCGTGTGGTGCCGGCACGTTAAAAGAATTGCACCACCCCTTCTCTTCCTATGGGTGTGGCAGCAGCGTCTCCTCTCCACCATTGGCCAAACTGCGATCGCCAACCCGCCTGTCAAGCGTGGCGATTATGGCAAAATCCCCCTTTTGGAGAAGCCTGTGTCCAGCAGTGGACTGATATAGGCTAGTGATGTGATGTGTCGGCCAAAATATATGAAGAGTTTATGTAAACAATTTAACAGATGAATTTAAATTTTCAAATTATTTACTCATAGATAAAAAGTTGCAGTGTTTAACTTCATAATCGTCTGTAATGGCTTTTAGAACCTGTTTCACGATGTACGGATAAGTTCTGCATTAGTTCTGAATAAGCTATATTTTATTTATCTAAAGGATAGGCACGATTTTTGACACATTTCTGACACGATTGTCAGGCACTTTTATCTTCTATTTTATCATTTACATAACTTTATCCGTAAAGTGTGAAACAGGCCCTGGTTGCACCACCTTACTTCAACTTTAACAAACGTCAAAAGTCTGTCAAACTCCATACGGTTATAGTTAAGTTATGGTGATGCAACTCAGTCTTAAATGTTTGTAGTCTTTACGGGACAGCCTGAATCCATATTATTAATTTGCCATTAACACGAAACACAAAACCGAACAGATGTCCACCGACTAATGAATGTCACGCGTACGCTGTATGCTGCCCACGGGACGCTTTCGGTGCGTACGCGCAGCGAGCGTGATAGCAATGACAAAGCGGGAGAAACGGGGAAACGTGCGGTGCTTTGACTTTCGAGAACAATCGAGACTGGATATAGGAAATAAGATAAATTCAAATTCAAATTTATTTATTTACACCAAACATGGTACATAAAAGATATTACAAAGATAAAGGTCCGACATGTTTCGCCATTGAATGCCATGTAAAATATTTATACATGTCACAAGCAAGAGTGTAAATCGTATTTAAATGTCAAAATTATTCAACGGCATGTCAAATATTTATAAATGTCGCAAGTAAAAATATAAATCGTATTAAAATGACAAAATTACAAATGTCAATATTATTCAATTAATTAATTCTCTAACGCTATAAAAAGTTTTATCTAACAGCCATGCATGTAATCTTGTGTGAAATAAACGCGGTCTTAGATTTTTCATATTTTCTGGTAACTTATTATATACCTTTACACACATATTTAAACAGTTTTTTTTTATATAATGCAGTCCTTGGTACATAATTTAAAACAAGTCTATCAGGATTCCTGGTGTTTCTAGGATATACATCGCGCGCAGTTTGAAAGAGGCCAGGATTATTTTTTACAAATTTGCCTACTTCAAAGATGTTAAAGCTTGGCAAGGTTAATATTTGAAGCTCTTTAAAGAGCGGTTTACATGTCTGCCAGGGTGGTATACCGTATATGGCCCTTAAACATTTTTTTTGCGTCACAAATGCTTTGTGTGCCATGGTACTATTTACTACTTACTTACTTGATAGACTAGCGAATAGTAGCGAAAGACTAACTTATGTTAGGGGTCGCGTAGACCGCAGTTTTTCTACCTGGTGGGAGAGAGGGCTACCATCTGACATCACCCTGATATCATCGGAAATGCTTAGTTTAGTTAGCAGATTTGAATTAATAAAAAAATGTAAAACCTAACCACAAAATAAGTGAAATTTAGGCGGTCTTAAAGCTAAAAGCGATATTATTATCTTCCTGATAACCTTCACTTCGACTCCTTCGACGTAATGCGCCTCTGACGTTTTTCTGAGCACTAGGTTCTTTGCACTGTTTCTTCTCATCCTCCGATGCGCCTCTGACGTTTTTCTGAGCACTAGGTTCTTTGCACTGTTTCTTCTCATCCTCCGATGCGCCTCTGACGTTTTTCTGAGCACTAGGTTCTTTGCACTGTTTCTTCTCATCAATACCCATTATTTAGCCCCTGGTAGAACAAATAGTAAGGTGTAGGTATGTGCCCGAACGAGTGCCTAAAGTAAATATTTCTTTACAAAAATAAAGAAAAATATAATAACCTACTGTACATTAGGTAATATTAACACAAAACCCTTGGTATTTAAAAGATCGTTGTTTTTTCTACACTAATCACAGTATTATAAATATCTACTACCTACGATGTAAAAAGATTGTTTCCTTCCAATATATATTTCTTTACAAAAATAAAGAAAAAAATAATAACCTACTGTAAATTAGGTAATATTAACACAAAACCCTTGGTATTTAAAAGATCGTTGTTTTTTCTACACTAATCACAGTATTATAAATATCTACTACCTACGATGTAAAAAGATTGTTTCCTTCCAATATATTAGACAAGCAAATAAAAACGGAATTTACATTAATCGATAAAACAGAGAAGTTCTTACTTCAATGCAATAAGGTTTAAAATGAAAACACAGTACTAAAGCTTTAAATTTGAACCGGACCCGGTTTATGATGCGTAATTTCAACTTCCTCCTCACAGCCCGGCTAGCTCAGTCGGTAGAGCATGAGACTCTTAATCTCAGGGTCGTGGGTTCGAGCCCCACGTTGGGCGAAATATTTTTTGTTTTTTTTAAATTAAATACAATACTTTGTTTTTTTTATTTAATACAATACTTTTTGTTTTTTTATTTACAATAAAACTATTTAGTTCTATTAAAAAAAAAACATTGCTAATTGTTTTTCCAATGAATTTCTAAAAATATTTATCTGTCCAAAAATCTACATAATTAAGAAGCTTTTTATTTGGTATTTTTTACTAGTAGAGTTTTTGGTATGAAAAACGGGAAAAATTGATTGCAATTGATTGAATTGATTGAAAAATTGCAGGTGATTTTTACAATGGATTTGTGGTTTTGTTCAAGACTCATCATGATAGATCATGCAAAGTAAGTACATTATTTGAATCCTTTCAATGAAAATTGGCTTGTTTAAAAAATCTTAGATACGAGTCTTGCAAAAACTCGAGAATGGCAAAACTGATTTGACTGATTTCTTATTTCGGTTTTAGGACGAGGACTTAGTCTATTACTAAGTACCCGTTTTACCCTTTGGGTGCGGAACCCTAAAAAAGAAGCTGATTGAAAATTTAACTTTTTTTATTTGGGAAGGGTCACATGGATTAAATATCAATTTTTGTGGTTTTTCTAAAATATAAATGCAGCTAAAACAGCTTTTTAAGAATTGAACAGTTTTCTGTGTTTGCGTTCTTCTTTAATCATGTCTTTTGACCTTATTTACGTGGGTAGTAGTACCCCCTATGGCCACCGCTGACGATCACGGCCAAACAAGTGATATGAATTGCAGATCTGCCGTCATTAAACTAAAAGGCGGCTAAATGATAAAAGTTTGTTAGTTAACCTTTTGACGACCTCCGTAGCCGAGAGGCGAGCAAGCGGGACAACGTGGCGTCACGGTCGCCATCTCTGAGGGCCCGGGTCCGATTCCCTGTCGGGTTAGTGTTAAAAAAGATATTTTCTGTATCTTCTCGGGCCTGAGTGTTGTGGTGTCGTTGTTTCTGATTTCTATAACACAAGTGCCTTAACATTCCTTAGGATCAGAGCAATGTAAGTGATGTTGTCCAAGAATATTATTTTTATTTTACTAGCTGTGCCTGCAACTTCGTTTGCGTAGAATACAGAATGATTGGTATGTGTCATTTATAGAAAAATATTCCACAGAATTATTTTTAGAATATCATTATAATATAATTATGTTAATCCAGGTCATATTCTATGTGTGCAAAACTTCATGCAAATCCCAGCTGTTTAACATAAAACATCTTATTTTATTTTATTTATATTTGGGACAACAACAGCATACATAATTTGAAATATTACATGAGAGACAACTTATGCTCACAAACTTTCGCATTTATAATCATCATATCAGCCTGTTGCAGTCCACTGCTGGACATAGGCCTCCCCCAAGGAGCGCCACAACAGCGCACGATCTCCCGCCCTTTGCATCCAGTCGCTGCCAGCTGCCTTCTTCAGGTCATCGGTCCATCTAGCCGGGGGGCGTCCTACACTACGTTTGCCAAGCGTGGTCTCCATTCGAGAACCTTCTTCTTCTTTATAATACTAGTGAGATATTAAACCTCAAAAAAAATAATGCAAACAACATGGCTAGCTCTCTCTATCCCTATTTAAACCGATGACGCAGTTCAGTTAGAATGCTTTCCTTAATCTACTCGGGCCTAATTGCCCTTAATTAATGTGTGTGTAGATAAGCCCTTTGGTTCAATTCATAGTCGCAGTACAAAAAATTGTTTGGCTCCGACCGACAGGCAAATCATCAAAGAACATTCATACAAGCACAGTTATTTGAGTCTGTTTTTGCGCTTTGTGCTACCAAAATAGGGAACAGATTTTAATTTTGCCGGTTTTTGTTAAAAATCGCAACTTTTAGAGCTCAGCTATCGATGACTTGGTTTTTATTAGGTTTCCGTACCCAAAGGGTAAGACGGGACCCTATTACTAAGGCTCCGCTCTCCGTCTGTCACCAAGCTATATCTCATGAACCGTGATAGTGACAGAGTTGAAATTATCACAGATGATGTATTTCTGTAGCCGCTATAACAACAAATACTAAAAACCAGAATAAAATAAATATTTAAGGGGGCTCCCATACAACAAACTTGATTTTTTTGCCGTTTTTATAGATAGTGGTACGGAACCCTTCGTGCGCGAGTCCGACTCGCACTTGGCCGGTTTTTTATATAATAATATCTCACAAAGAAAAGCTAAGCGTAGCTCTCTCTCTCCAAACAGCATGCGTCTTTGAACTTATGAGTATGAGAGTGGACTCCCTTTTCCGCACTTAGACTCAAAATAGGTCCTTTGTACGTGGGGGATGTGATGGTTACGGTTGCAACCAGCCTAACTCCGCCCAGTAGCGCAGAAGTTTCCTCGGTTTTTCACAGGCTTCGCGGAGCGATCTTGGGCTGTCAAGGATTTCATTGCGATGTGGTGCTACCGCCTCGCATTCCAGGACTACGTGGGCGGCGGTTTCATCTGTAGTGAGACTGAGACAAGCCCTGCAGAGAGGGCTGTCTGTGCGTATGGTGTAAAGGTGTTTGTTTAGGATACAGTGACCGGTCACTGGCCTCACGATTATACGCAGGTCTTGTCTTTCGAGGCTGAGTATACGCTGAGTCAATTTGGGTGTGACCCCTGAGAAAGTCAGTTTTGCCTGCATGCTGTACTCAAAGTCCATCGTCTTCGTCCAGGGAGGATCTGGGGTGGCCTTTCTATAACCATGTCCGCATCTTAGAGCTTGTTTCAAGGGCCAAAAGTCAAAGACAGCGTCTTAAGTTATAAATTTATAATGGACAAAATATCGCGTAATTTACCGAATTTGTGATAAGCAGAATCCCATCTCATGTTGGTTTATTCCTGATTATCAAAGAAGATGTATGAACAAAGTTAGTATACTGTATGCATTTAATCCCTTAACAGTAATGGATTAAGAGGGTCAAAAAGAAGTTTCAAGACTATATCGACTGTAAAATGAAAATACTAAAAGCCTTAAACATGGTATGATTTAATAGCAGAAAAAATTTCTAATCATTTTTATTTTATAGAATCTAAATCATCAGTCTTCATAATTCCACTGTTGGATAAAGGCCTCCCTTAAGGCACACTACATAGAAGTAACACATTTAAGTTCAAGCTAATATGTTTCACATACATTACTATACTAGTAAGTTTTTAGTCTAACTGTCTGTAAAAGTATTTGATTCATTTTCTTGGCCAACTTTCTGAACCTAGCATACAGATCCTAATTATCTTCCAAATCAGGTAAATTGAGTTCAAAGAAACAAGTGAAAATCTAGATCTCACACAATAATTAATGGTTTCCAAGCAAACACTGTTACTTGTATAATGTATTGTTAATTGATTTGTAGGTAGTTGGAGAAAGTTATTGCAAATTGGTACTCTAGAATAGAATGTTCTCATTCAATAATTCAGTCCTTTTTAGGGTTCTGTAGCTCAAAGGAAAAACGGAACGGAATAGGGAAAAATCTGAAAACTATACATTTGTAATTAAGTCAGGATAAAGCAGGGTCTTTATGCAAGGAATCACAGTCCAAATTTTGAATTGAGTAACCATGTATTGCAGGGTATTGAATAGGGCTTGTAAGGGCTTTGTATTTACAAATTTGTACTGAACCCACATTGAGCGAGTCCGACTCTCACTTGTCCGGTCTTTTTTTATGGCCACAAAAGTGTATCAGAGTTCATTTTCTCATGGCCTGTTCCAAGTTTTTTATAAGATTTTTGCATACTTCAATCAAAAAGGGAATTGTAATTTGTATTTCTTTTCTATTATTTAAACAAGGCAGTTTTTTTATTTTTTATTGTGCCTGTCCGGGAACGGTCCGATATTTTGCCAATGTCAAGTTTGGAGAGGCAGAGGATAAAAGAGACTAATTAATATTTAATGTAGGCCAGGGATGGCGAACTTTTATGTCACAAAGTGTCATTTTTCATATAAATGTTTATTAAGCAGTCTTCTAGACAACCTTCTTGAGAATAACTGTATTGAAAGACATTAATTACTTTTTTACTTTGATCTAAATCTTGACTAACATTATAAAGTCAAGTGTTAATGGGTTAGGCTGAAATCTGAATGGATTACTATGAAATTTGACATTCAGAACAGGGCTGGGGAAAATGTATACTAAAATTTTATTATGAAAATTTAAAATCATTACAGATAATCCTCATAGATTACCAATTGTGTGTTTTTAATACAATTTAAGTAAGAAATAAGTAGGCATGTCTTTTATCATAAAAATCAAATAAATGAAAATAACAAAATATTTTCATTTAATATTTCAAATAAAAAAAAACTTCTGCGCCTGGTATAACGCCTAGTCTATTAAATTATGAGTTCTATCTAATATTACAGTTATCTTCTTTCTTTTTTTAAATTCGATAAATAAATACCGAGGCAGTCGTATTAATAAGTTAAATAAAGTATTTTTAAAATACAACTCCTACTGCAATGGTCCTAAAATAAATTAGAACGACTTTTGTTTACATACTGAAATAGATTTATATTTATAAACATACCTTCAATGCAGGGGGCCAGGACAACACCGCACTAAATCCATGTTAAATTTTTCATAACACGTCACAACATGAAATACGAAAACTGAGGATACCACACAACTGTATTGCACAAATCGAAGTCTATAATCACAGGATATTGTGGAAAAACCGATCGAAACCACCGCAACACGGTATCCAAACAGGATATCGAATTAAAAACAATTTTACGAATCAATGTATCTTTGAACTGTATTTCCGTAGCCCATATTGAGAGGATTACTTTCTAAAACACAAACCAAAGGAACAAAAACACTTTTAGTCACTTTTCACGATGTTAGATTGTTTTGATGGGTTTATCTTATTTTTTTATTATTATTTTTATGTAATTTGACGAAAGAAAGAGATACACCCACAAGAGTCAACAACCGTTTGACAGAAGTCGGGGAACATCGCGACGCCATTTTGGACTTTTTGTTGCCATGATCTTTTTTTAAATTCCCTGTTTTAAAAAATCAAACAATATTTTTTCGAGTTTTAATTGAAATAACTAAGACATTTCATTTCGGTGATTTTACAGCAAATAAATAATTAAACTACTATGGTTAGAAAGCACTGTGTGTATGCTGGACATGTACTGTCTTAAAAAGAACTTCTTTTTCAAATTGTACGACAGATGGAGGTATACGCACTACGACGACGCACTACCAGCCTCAACTACTAGATGGCAGATCGGTCGGTAAATAATCATGGTAAGAAAAATAATCATGATCTTCTAATAATTTTTCCCATGGATGTAAAAATTCCTTGAATTTTCCACACAGAACAAAATAAAAAAAAACATCATCATGACATCATCACTTATACACCAAATGTAGCAGGTTAGTTTGATAAATTAAATTCAAAAAATCAAACTGAGTAGTCTGTCCTTACGAAAATTTTATTCTTTCTATTGCGAAGAATAAATCTAATATTAATTACTAAGTTTCATAATTAAATATCAATGCTAAGTTAAATAAATATTTTTTCTGTGTGGTAGTGTGTGTCTGTCTCCCTTTTGAATTAGGGATGGGGTAAAAAACACCCATGATACATTAATTAAATTATCGATATTTGATAATATTGTTTATGCCGCGTTTGTAGATGTCCTGGTCCCTGGATGATGGTAGGGTTTTTCTAATTAATAAAACGTTTTTAAAAGAATAAACAGTGATTCACCCTTGACACCAAAAACATTGACAGATGTTTTCTTATTTAACTGTAATGTCGTCATACTTTATAAACAACTTTTAAGGGTTTAACTTACTAAAAAGTAAATAATAATATTAACACGTAAGATTATTTTATGTTGGTAGAAGATATTTTCAGCTTGTGTTTTTTTTTGGCTGGGTACAGGTACAGCTAAATGAACCAATCTACTTCCGCTTTTTATGATTAAAAATCTTCATCTTGGAAATGCATGTTTTTCTGGGAAACCAGTTTTGCTTTCCCTTCGCTTCAACCCATTTTCCCTCGGGTCTTATCCTATATTCGGGTCTGTGGGAAATTCTTTATAAGAATAAAAAAAGGTTAGGATTAAAATAATTATTTTCTTCAAATATTTGTTTTTGGTAGGCTAGAGGATTGTTCAAAATGTTTATAAATCAGCTAAACATATTTAGCAATAGTGCAGCATTATTTAGTAATATATTATAAATGCGAAAGTTTGTGAGGAGGTTTGGATGTATATTTATTTATATATTTTATTTTGCACACGTATATAATAAGATCTAGATTAATTTAGACGATACTTTTTACCAAACATCATGTAGTTCACGCAAACGAAGTTGCGGGCGTAGCTAGTAAAGCATAATTTAGTAGGCCTAGCATAAATAATGTTAGTTTGGAAATCACTGTTAATGGTATACTGTATTAATTACGTCATGTTATTAAATGTTCTTAAATGTTTACCTGTGTATTATGTACAATGTAGGTAATGCTTGCTAAAAAACTACGTTTTTTGTATACTAAAGTGTGGTTAGCAATTATTTCCATGCCCTCCTTAATATTGTAATGTTTATACTCACTGTTACTGCACGCACCCTAACACAAATTAATCATATTCTTACTTGATCTACTCTGGACATCCCTAACCGTTCAGTGTGTTGAAGACTTGAAGTAGCATAATAGAACCTATTTTGTATGAATAGTAGATTTTTTTTAAATATATTTTTTTATAAATATTGGACAACATCACATACATTGCTCGGATCCTAAGGTAAATAACTAAAGCACTTGTGTCATAGAAATCAGAAACAACGACGGTACCACAACACCCAGACCCAAGCCAATATAGAAAAGTTCATTTTCTACATTGACCCGACCGGGGATCGAACCCGGAACCTCAGCGATGGAGGCGCCATTTTTAAAGTCCGGCGTGCTCGCCTCTCAGCTATGGAGGTCGTCAAGATTAGTTTATGGATACATTTTTGGATGATTTCTTTGGAAATGTTCCTATTTTCATTGACCTTCGCCAGGTGAACTAGTAAGGTTAGGGATATACCCAGCCGGAAACCGGACCGGGTTAACGCGGATTCAATCCATCGCTTAAGCATTAAGGTCGTTTTTTAAACAGATTCTTGCGGATGCTTACGGATTCCGGCAGCGTATAGACCGAGCCTAAGCACAAATTACGTATAGCGGCGGCGCGTTTAAATATATGAAATATCTATTAAATAACTAGAATAGCATTGTTGATAAACATTTGTATTTGTATATTTATTGCTCATAAATGTTTCTAAGTAAGTAGGTACTTATTTTACATTTTGGTTACACGTTTAAGCATATTATTACATATTTTTAAATACAAGATTTATTATAAGGAATGTATAAGCTATGGTATAGTTGGGTATTACGATATTGTCGTACCTAAATGATTTTATTTAAATAATAACAGGTACAATAATATCACAGTAAACAATACTGAACAGTTAAATATTCTGAATTAAATCAGAATGAAATAATGACTAGATAAAATAAATTAGGTAACGTAACAACAATAATTTTAGTCGAAAACACAGAAATATACGAGAAGCCATCGAGAAGCACTGAAACTTAAGTTTTTATAAGTGAAGTTATATTGGCTCCATAGTCAAAATGGAATAATAGGTTGTTTGTAAGTATTCATTAAAAGAAATAACACTTAAATTATCAATTTGTGTAACGTAATAAGAAACATCCTGTAGTTTTTCTCGATATCATTTCCTGTTGGCTCTTTAACTAAAGAAGCAACGCCTAGACACCTTTAAAGTATAAAAAAACATGCTATCTCCCATCAAGTTCGTGAGCGAAACTCATGCGGAGTGATAAAGGCTGACGATGACGAAGTGCGTTAAGCCTTGTATCCACTATGTTGGCGAACCACTTGTGCTTCGCGCTCCTGCAATGCCACTGCTCCACATAGTGTATAGTGTATACGTTCGCGCTCCTGGAGCGTGCAACGTACGCGCGGCGCTCCAATCGGTGGCGGGGTTTGGGCGAACACAAAGGGGAGCGCGCTCCGTATTCATTGAAGCAGTTGCAGGAGCGCGGACCGCATCAGGTTCGCGAACATAGTGGACATGTCGCAGTCGGATTGTTTAAGGCGTTGTATTACAAAACAAATATTTAAATATATTGGACAACATCACATACATTGCTCTGATCCTAAGGTAAGTAGCTAAAGCACTTTCATAAAAGTTTTATGAAAATTTCAAGAAAGTTTACTTTTGCGGTTTGGAAGTTAGTCTTATAGAAAAAGTTGTCGTATTTGAACAGTAGAATCACCCCCTTTTGTATCGAACAGGGTTTATGTTACACCTTGTATAATACTTAGCAGTATGTTACGTACGAACTTGACTGGCTACAACCAACATAAACGACTAATCTAATCAATAACAAGCGCCATCAACTTCGAAGACTTGGTATCTTGCTCCACCCCTGGGAACACGAATCCCTTCTTGCCCAGCTCTTCGTAGGTGATCTCGTACAGGTCCGAGAAGCCAGCCTTCTTGGCCACTGCTTGGGAGGCGGCTGCAGTAAAAACCGTCACCGTTACTTTGATGCCTAGGGACTTGCAGAATGGAATTCTGGAAAGAAAATTAAGGAATTAAAATTCACTGAAACGTGTCGCGGGAAGCCGTTGGATGCGGGTGGTACAGGACCGATCTTTGTGGAAATCCTTGGGGGAGGCCTATGTCCAGCAGTGGACGTCTTTCGGCTGATAGATGGATGGAAACGAGAATTAACGCGATCATAATAATTTAGGTCCAAATTTACGTATTATTTGCCTGACGTTTCGAACGGATACACCGTAGAGTAAAGGACATAGTCATCATATGCCTCATACGTCTGTGACAGACGATTTAATTAGTGTCTGAGACAGGATTTTTCTTGGCTATATAATCCAATACGGTAGCGGCAAGATTTTCCGCACGCTCTACAAGTGAAGGTGGAGTTGGTGACTGCTAAGTGGTTGTTTCGTTTTTGTTTTTTGTTAGCGAGATCAGAGAACCAGGCGTCATCGTGAATTTTACGCCCATCTCAATTCGCGCTTTCGCCATTCACCCCTATCCCCTGCGAGCTTCTCCCAGCTTTGAAAATCGATGTCAAAAGCAGCCATATCCCGCTTGGCGCAATCTTTGAAACGCAGCATTGGTCTCCCCAATCCTCATTTAGCGTTTGCCACAGCGCCAAGCAGAACACGCCGCGGCAGTCGAGAAGATTCCATTCGATGCACATCTAGCCACCGCAATCGTCTCTAAGCAGGGCGGTGAAGCTAGGCAGCTTCGCAATTTCCAGAACCCGCTCGTTTGTGACTCTAGAAAAACATAAAGGATATAGTAAAGAATGCAGAAAGCAGCTAGATGCAGATCGCATCTCACCTGGAAGCATTCAAACCAGATAATCTAGAAGTTCAGCAGCGGACTCCATCGCCGCCGCTATACGTAATTTGTGCATTTGGCTGAAATGATGACGATCATAATAATTTGTAAGTAACTAACATCTTACTAATTAATTACGACTTGATGTCCGAGGATTTGCAATTTGGATTCTGGATAAAGAGTATTAGCAAGAGGATTTTTTTGATATTCAGCTTAATCATGTGTGTGTGTGTGTGTGCGTGCCATATAGGTACCTACCTTGACAAGTAATAAATATTAAAATTTTAGGATCAATGTACAATTTCCATTTGTTGATGTGTACTGGATGTGAAGTTGTCTGGTTTTACTGCCAAAGATTTACGAAAATCTGATGACAATCGCTTTGATATTGAAATCGTCTAGATTTTCTGCAACTTAGATCGTGGTCAGCCGTACCCTGAGTAAAGCGGGACAAACCGCTAGAATAGCAACTTGAAAAGCAAAATGACTGAACAAACAACAAATATATTTTATTTAACAAAATAATTACAAAATTAACTTTACAAAATTACAAATAAAACCATTCAAAACCTATTCCTGTCAGTCTTATCTAGCTTGTGGCGTTGCTTGCAGTCCACTTTCACCGGTTTCTTCTCAGAAACCACATTCCGTTTAATATGGTATATTGGTTGAGCGTAACCGAAATCTAGCTCGCAGTAATACAGATGTTTATTTCTATCAGCTGGGTTTGGATAGTACGCAGCATACAAAACCTCATCAACTTCATATATCTTCACGTCAATTGTATGCTGGAATAGCACACCACTAAGTAACATTCTCTCGATAACTCCACAGGTGACATGCCCAAATTTGTTCCCCCAAATGTTCAAAAACCTCAAGAAAAACGGCTTTTTGATCGTATTTAGGATATCCAATACTCCTCTATCTGTCAGTTTGTTGTTTCCAATATCTAATGCCTTGATTTTAGAATACGGCATTCCGAGACTAATGGCTCTAGCTCCTGTGTCTTTTATCTCGTTCCCAGCTATATTTAACAGCACGAGCTGTGGACCTTCAGCTAGGTATTTTGCCAGCAGTTCAGCCCCGTAATCTCCAATACGGTTGTATCCCAAATCCAAATATAGAAGAGTCTTGTTCCGTCTTAAGCCACGAGCAAAATACTCCATATCATGACTTATGAAATCATTCTTCTGCAAATGCAACTCAATAATACTGCTGTTACGTTCAAGCAAATATTCAATATGGTACGCCAGCCATTTGGGTTCGTACTGATATCGATTGAATAGAGGATTGATCCTGCTGAAATCGAAAACTTTCAAAGTGGTGTTTGCGCCGTGATCGATTCGTAAAGCAGTTATAATAGGAGCCACACTTGTCAATGTTTGCCCACTCTGACCGATGTCGCAGTATTCAACACTACTGTTATTAATCAAGAACTGAGCAAAGTATTCTCCTCCTTTCGTTCCTAGTTTATTACCGTTTAATCTCAGATATTTCAGCTTTAAAAACTTTGCATACTGTACGAGAGTTAACACGGACTTCTCAGTCAGTCTATTGTTCATGACATTCAAGTTGATCACACTGGATCGGCCCTTGATGAGCAACTTCTTTACCAGTTTGTGAAAGCCTACATCTGTGATATGGTTGTAGCATAGATCAATCATCGTAATCCTTCTAGGTTGTTCTCTAACATATAAGCATATGGCTCTGATATCGCTATCTTGGATTCTGAACTGATATCTATCATGTATATCCTTACCACGAAGAACCAAGAACCCTGTACCATCGGAGTTTCTTTCAGTAAACAGATTTAACCGTATTTTATTAACTTCAGTACTCCTCAAACACCTTGGTGTACCTGTGATCTGTTTTAACAAGTGCTCGGTATCGCAAATGCATTTCCTACGCTTCCTGCGAGGTGATTTGTGAACCATTATTGTATTGTGAAGATATAAAAATATTTTTACAAAATTATCAGCTAATTTAATATACTTTTACCATTTTGACAGTTTGGAGTGACACCGTCAATCAAAAGATTATAAATTTGAAACTAAAGAGTTTTGTATCATTAGCTAGATTTTGTATTAGGCAGATATTAGCAGTTAATAGATAGGTAGTATTTTTTTTTATTATTATTTTATTTTACATCGAAAACTGAGATGGAATAAAAATAAAAGTGATTTTGTTACAAATAAAGTGTTTATTTGTATTTACTTATCAACCTTAGGTAAGTTAACTGTAGTTGAATTCTCCTTATAAGGGTTTTGTCTTTAGTTATTAAAAGTTTTTATTTGAAATAATTACTACAGAATTCATGGAGTTAGTAATAATTTGCTATGTTTATACGTCCGAATAAACGATACACTTCCGAAGGCCTTCTGACGATGTATTTTCCCAGGGGTGTCTCTCAACAAATCAAGCCAACTCAATATAGAACAGAACCCGTTTTCTAAATTCACCCGAAACTGGAATCGAACTCATGATAATTAAAACTAACCTAATAATTAGAATATCACTAGGTATTTTCGCGTGGCCGTAATTAAAAATGCCAAAAACATCGATCAACTACGTACTTACGTAGATACGAACCTATAAACCTATTTCCAATACCAGACATCTCAAGGAATCCTCAATCTACCCTCAAACCCTTAATAAGGCATTCCCTCCTTGCGGTCCGGGCATTCCTCTTTCTTTATTGAATGAGGGCGGAGGATCGGCATCCCGACACCTCATTATAGATAACGGACGAGAAAACTTGGCTATTAACGTTAAAGATAGGTAACTCACCAGGCATTGTTGTAGAACAAAATCGTTTTATTATGAAAGAACGCTTTAGTTATGTAGCTATGATTTACGAAGATAGAATTATTTGAATTGTTTTATAAAGTTTTTAACATTTTTAAAAACAATTTTCAGTTTTTGAAAATTGTTTGTAGGTCTACCTTTTTAGGGTTCCGTACCCAAAGGGTAAGACGGGACTCTATTACTAAGGCTCCGCTGTCCGTTTGTCTGTCTGTCCGTCTGTCACCAGGCTGTATCTCATGAACCGTGATAGTTAGACAGTTGAAATTTTCACAGATGACGTATTTCTGGTGTCGCTATAACGACAACTACTAAAAAACAGAATACAATAAATAATTAAGGGGGCTCCCATACAACAAACGTATTTTTTTGCTGTTTTTATACTGTTAGATAATGGTACGGAACCCTTCGTGCGCAAGTCCGACCCGCACTTGGCCGGTTTTTACCCTTTGTCTTTTTCCCTATTATGTGGGTATATTCTTTTAATGGATTAATATAGGTTTGGGTAGTAATAAGATCATGATACGTCTTTCTCGATTGTACCACAGAGAAAGTATTATATTGTACTAAGTAAACAAAACAAACAAGTGCGGCGTAGTTTATTTGATCACTGGAGTGCGGCAACGATTTTGTTTTGTAGTTGGAAAAATAGGAAAAAAATATAAATAAAAACAATGTTTTTTATTTCATAAATTTGATGAATTCTTCTACAGAAAGACGTGAATAAAATAATATAATATTATTAATAAATCATATTTTTTTCCACAACCACTAGCCTCAAACCAAAGAAAAATCCCAAACTAAGCAAAGCAAAGCTTGTACTATGGCGACTAGCTAACGGATAAACATAACCTAAATACGTTTATAAACATCAATGACTTGGTGCAAATTAATGCTCGTGCTCATCAGTTCATCACACTAACATTTTCCCCTTGCGGGATTCGAACCCGCAACCGCCAGGCTTTGTAGTCCGGAGCACGAACCACTACACCGTCAATACAAATTTACTCGTTTGTATGGAGAAGCTGAAAAATCGCGATTTCGATGTAGCTCCCACAGAAATTGTTGTACATGACCAGCTGATCACGTGGTTTTAAGGAGTTTCCTATTCTCCTGCACACCCTATAGATTTGTAATAACTGTACAAATGGCTAACTTAATACTAAAAAGCAATTTCTTCCAGTCAACCGGTGGAAAAAGTACCTGTGGTGCAGTAACAAAAGACTAAGCCCTCTCCCACACTAACGTCTTTCAAGCGTCGACGTCGTGGGAGTGTCCAATATCAGCGTTAAGTCAATGCCGCTGCGCAAGCGTTGTGTCAATGTCGCGGCCCGATCTTAAAATTAAACATTTCATGATGTGGCCGGCCATTTTATAAAATGTTCGTATTTCATAAAACGGCAAAACAAAACTGGCCATATCATTTAAAAGTCAACGTTTGATGATATGTTAATCAACGTTTTGCCATATCATTAAAATAGTTATAAATCCGTTTAGAAGCTACTGGAATTTGTTTAATAATAATTTTCTCAATAGATAAGTAAAACATTATAAATATTTGTATATTTGAAAGAAAACTTATAAATAAAAAGATTAAAATAATCTTAACTAACCTTCCAAATTACGTGTCGAACTCCACGACTTTTGACGTTGAGCTTTTTTTTCGAGTAACTTTCATAAAAATCACCTAGCTTAATGTCTTAACGATAATTTACTGCAAATTCATCTTCTATTGACACTTATGATTCACTTTCACAATTTACAAGAACAGAATATTGTCCGCCGCCATGTTGTTACCACAATAACAAAGCGACATCAGCGCCTCTACCGGTGAATAATATAACTGTTTTAAGATATGACCACCAACGTTTGGCCATTTCATGAAGTAGTCGATCATATCGTCAAACGCTGACTGATTCATTGATCTGGCCTATCAACATCATGATGTGGCCAGCGGGTACTGTGTCGCATCATGAAAAACGACCTTTTTATGAAATGGTTGGCCAAATCATGAAATGATTAATTCTAAGATCGGGCCACGACATCAACACTGATTGGATGCTGCCACGTCGACGCTCGAAAGACGCTTTATGTGGGGAAGGCGTTATCAAATTACACTACCTGGCTTCCAGCAGCTGCTGCCCCACCCTCATCCCCCTCCACTGCGGCGGCACCACCAGCCCGTACGCGGTCAGGTATTTGTCCACCCCGAAGTGGGTGAAGACGTCCACACTGCGGGCCACCGTGTCGACAGCGCCGAACAGCTTGGCCCAGATCTGGTCGTCTGTCTGGGTAGGAAGAAAGTTTTGAGCAAGAAAGTGTGAATATATGATTTTTATCAGACTTAGAAATAAGAGAAAGTTAAAAATTATTCGGTTATTTGATGTGTGTACCGTTTTATAAATCGATGGCCGGCTGCACGCACGAAAAATATCACGTTCCGCGTGCGAGCGAGAACGCGTAACAAGCGATAGAGAGGCACAATCAGCATAGTAGAAACGAATCCATCATTAGAATAGTTTGTTACGGGATTGCTACCATGTACCTTATTTTTGAGTTCCCGATATTTCGGCACTGTTGCAAGCGCCATGATCACGGAGTAACTGAAGATCTTGCGGGTAAGTTGTTAAGGGCAAACATATTGGTCTACCCTCTTTCGCTGTCTTTTATTGCACGCGTCGGTACCATTGTCTACAAACTCACTATTTTCTCGCACCTGTTCTCGACACACAACACTAACAGTATCTGACAGCGAAACAGCAGTTTGTTGTTTTTTTTCGGTTTTTGCACATACGAATCACGAGTTTGTAGACAATGGTACCGACGCGTGCAATAAAAGACAGCGAAAGACGGTAGACCGATGTTTGCCCTTAACAACTTACCCGCAAGATCTTCAGTTACTCCGTGATCATGGCGCTTGCAACAGTGCCGAAATATCGGGAACTCAAAAATAAGGTACATGGTAGAAATCTCGTTACAAACTATTCTAATGTTAGTGACCATGAAAGTTTAAAACAATATATAACTAATCTATCGGTCTAAGCGTTCCGTGTACTGTTCCATGGTCCATGCAAACTACTTACATGGAAAGGCTCCTCTTTATCTGCCTTACTGACGACAGTCAGCACATTTACTCCGACCACCTCATTGGCGCCCTCCTTGTCTTCAACACAAACTAAGGATAAGTTCTCCTTGACTGTCGTTCTCCAGAGCTTTTCCAGTTCTGCCACTGCTGACGGGTACTTGTTGATGCCTGATTGAAAGGGAGTTTTTAGTCATTTGATAAAGATATTAGTCTTCTAGTTTCCTCCTTTTCTAGTTCTCGAGTTATGGCAAAACAATTACAGTAAGTTTTAGCTTCAAGTTTCATTTCATTTCATCATCATTCATCATATCAGCTTGTTGCAGTCCACTGCTGGACATAGGCCTCCCCCAAGGAGCGCCACAGCGCACGATCTCCCGCCCTTTGCATCCAGTCGCTGCCAGCCGCCTTCTTCAGGTCATCGGTCCATCTAGCCGGGGGGCGTCCTACACTACGTTTGCCTAAGCGTGGTCTCCATTCGAGAACCTTCCTGCTCCACCTCACGTCGGTCCTGCGACAGACATGGCCAGCCAACTGCCATTTCAGCTTGCTACATTTTTGGACAATATCAGTCACCTTAGTCTTATGACGTATGACCTCGTTCCGGATCTTATCCCTTAATAAGATCCCCAACATAGACCTTTCCATAGCACGCTGAGTGACGTGTAGTCGGTGGGCCAACTTGACTGTCATGTTCCACGTTTGTCATGTTTCGTACGTTTAACGCTAGATTGGCCACATCAAAATGTGTTCATTTTCCAATTTTGTCTCGAACTTTTTATCACAACTTTTTTTGTCATAAAAGAGTATACGAAACCTGGAAAAGGTTGTAGGAAGCCGCTGGATTTAGGTCGCTTCCAACCGGTCAATCTGGAAGTCACAGGGGCAGGGCTATGTTCAGCAGTGGACGTCCTGTGGCTGAATGATGATGATGATAGTGAGAATACCTAGTCATTTTACTGGAATCGGATTAAAATTTGATTGGAACTGGCCTCAGATGTATCTCACCTTAGGGCAAATAAGACCAACTTATCCACATAATACCCTGCTGTCTTCTATAGACTCACCAATATACTTGCAAGGTGGCTCATCCCTCGTGAAGTACTTCAACAGCAGCTGAATACTGGCCTCAAACAGATCCTCAGTCAGGTCTTGGATGCGGAGCTGGATGGTGGAACTGCCACTCTGGACTGTGAACCGTCTCCACACGTTGGGGTAAGGCACGGAGGAGGGGCGGGTGAAGACCATGACCTTTGGATGATGAGATTAGATTAAGAAATGGGGAAGGTCTAACTTTCCAAGATAAAACCAATTAGCTGTTTCAGACTAAAGTTTAAATGCTGCTCAACCAAAAATAATGGAATGAAATACTTTTTAGAGATCCGTGCCCAAAGGGTAAAACGGGACCCTATTACTAAGCTCCGCTATCCGTCCGTCTGTCTGTCTCTCCATCCGTCTTTCACCAGACTATATCTCAGGAACCGTGATAGATAGATAGAAATAGATAGATACAGTCTGGTGACAGATGGACAGACAGACAGACAGACAGACGGACAGCGGAGCCTTAGTAATAGGGGGACCCTATTTTTACCCTTTGGGTACGGAACCCCGAAAAGCATACTTAACGAATTTAAACTAGTTTCTTTGGGAGTTTTAGATTAATTTTCTTATAGGAGCTAATTCTACAGTTCATTCTTTCTATAAGGAACCAAAAATTGTATATAACATTTTAACCTTTCTTATTGCACCTTGTGAAAATAACACTAAACACACGGGTATATGAGGAAATGTCGGGAACATAATAAAAAAGGTATGTGTTGCATAAATAACCGTGTGTATAGTTTTAGTTCAAAAATTTAATCTTGAAAAAACACTTACTTCCGAGTAAAATTTATTTTTTTCAGATTCTAGCAAATTGTATTAGAGACGTTACGTTAAACAAATAAAGCAATCCCTAATGAAATACTAAACATAGAAATAATCGTTTTTACACCAATTTATTTATTAACCCATATGCTCGGAAAAAAATAACAATAGATTAACCCCTTCTCAAATGTGTGCGCGAATTGAGCGAGAGGAAAAACATTTAACTAATTTAACCTACTTTTTTTAGGAGTTTAGATAATTCTTTCTTAAAGGGGCTGATTCTATTGTCCAAACTTTCTCTATTAGACCAAATATAAATCCATAAAAAGCACGTACTATTAAACTTTTAGATTCTAGCAATTGTTTTATCTAAGAAGTTCTAGTTGATAAGGCAATCCCTAATTAAATTAGTAAAGTAAGTAAGTAAATTCGTTTTAACACCAATTCATTATTAAACAAGTAAAGAAAACGCTCACGTCTGATCCTTTGGGAACTCCTCAGCTGTGATGTCACTTCTACCGGAGGTTTGCGAGTGACTGCTCCTAGCTTGGAATAAGGTGTGGGACACACCGAGCACTCCATAGGATACGGAGTGCGCATGTCTGAAACTGCAAGCACAGTGTGGGACACCCACAAGGTGGACAGACGACCTGGTAAAGGTTGCAGGAAGCCGCTGGCTGCAGCCGCGCGCAACCGGACAAGCTGGGAGTCACTGGGGGAGGCCTATGTTCAGCAGTGGACGTCCGCCGGCTGAAATTATGATGGGTCTGGGTGTTGTGGTACCGTCGTTGTTTCTGGTTTCTCTAACACAAGTGCTTAGGCTACTTACCTTAGGGTCAGTGCAATGTAATGTGATTTAATCCAATATTGATTTACACTCGAAAAATTATTAGATAGATAGATAGTTATTTTTATTGTACACCACGCATAAAAACAGTACAGTTGTAAAAAAATAGAATTAAAAAGATTTAATTAAATGCTGGACAACATCACATACTATTGCCATTTACTCATGTGCTATTGCTCTGATTCTATGATAGGTAGCCAAAGCACTTGTGTTATAGAAATCAGAAACAACGACGGTACCACAACAACCAGACCCGAGACAGTATATTTGTGGCTCGCCTCTCGGCTCCGTCTGGTGTAGTGGTTCGCGCTCCGGACTACAATGCCTGACGGTTGCGGGTTCGAATCCCGTGAGGGGCAAATTATAGTGTGATGAGCATTTGCACCTAAGTCATGGATGTTTTTTTAAACGTATTTAAGTATGTTTATCCCTTATCTAGTCGCCCTACAAGCTTTGCTTAGTTTGGGGCTAGATTAAGGCCCTTGCGCATATCAGGATTAGTGAATTTAATCCCGAACTATCCACTGACACATCATTCTAGCTGTCAGTTTGTATGCCGGTGACAGAGACAGAATAATGTCTTAATCTCATCTAAACACACACACACACACACACACACACACACACACACACACACACACACACACACACACACATTCCCTATATTTACTACTTTACTACTTTAATTATTGCTAAGTATGCTCTGTAAGATTTAAAGATACCTACTATACAGCTTATACGTTTGGCTTCATTCTCTGTAGACCGTCTGCTAAATGTTTTTTTTGTTATAAAAAGTAAATCCTTTATTGGCTGTAAGGTAAACATATATTATTCAAACTTTGTTATTTAAGAGCTGTGGATTTTGTTTCGTAAATAAAATAAAATAAAATAAAATAAACTAATCCGGTAGTGCGCAAGTTCATATGCTGTCCTATTCAGAGTGCATTTGCTAGTCCGGGATTAAGGCTAAACCACTGATTTTTTCACGTTAGTACATGAGTGGTTTAACCTTAATAAATAAAAATAAATAAATATTGGACAACATCACATACATTGCTCTGATCCTAAGGTAAGTAGCTTAAGCGCTTGTGTTATAGAAATCGGAAACAACGACGGTACCACAAAACCCAGACCCGAGACGATATAGAAAAAATCGTTTTCTACATTGACCCGACCGGGGATCGAACCCGGAACTTCAGAGATGGCGACGCCTCACGCCATATACAGTGCACGCTCGCCTCTCAGCTACGGAGGTCGTCACCTTAGTCCCGGACTAGCAAATGTCTCAATAAGACAGCTAAAGTATTAAAATTAATAGAATCAGGCGTTACTTTGCGGAAATCCATAACTAAATAATTATTTAGCTAAAGTATTATTTAACTGCGCCATAGAGCACATAACCAACTGCTCTAAGTACTGACCGACCTCAGATGACCTGGGAACAGGGTAGGCGTTTGTTGATGATGTATTATTTCTTGATGAATAAATTTTTAGGGTTCCGTACCCAAAGGGTAAAACGGGACCCTATTACTAAGGCTCCGCTGTCCGTCTGTCTGTCTGTCCGTCTGTTTGTCCGTCTGTTATCAGGCTGTATCTCATGCACCGTGATAGTTAGAGAGTTGAAATTTTCACAGATGATGTATTTCTGTTGCCGCTATAACAACAAAGTACTAAAAAGTAGAATCAAATCAAAATCAAAATCATTTATTTCTTAGAAAGTGGTACGTACAAGATCTTAAAAAATACAGTAGATTCAGCAAATAAAATAAATATTCCCCTACAACAAACGTGTTTTTTTTTCAGTTTTTATAGATAATTGTACGGAACCCTTCGTGCGCGAGTCCGACTCGCACTTGGCCGGTTTTTTTTTCTATTCAATGCTTCCTTTCCGCCCAGTGTGCCTCGATCCTTACAGATGTCGTCAGCATCCAATTTCTTGCGTTAATTTATCCCAACCCCAACGAGTTTACGTCGTTAGTCGTTACCGATACGACGCGTACCGACTTTTAGATTAAAAAATAAAATCGTCAAGTGTGAGTCGGATTCATGTACCGGGTTCTGCTACCAACACACAGGTAATAATGTTGTCTTTTAATGCCCTAATTAAATGGCTGAGTGCGGAAAGAGTCCAGCTAAACCAAGTTACTAATTCTGATTCTGATAAGTATACTTTTTTCAGATTCAGATTCTTGATTTTTTAAATTACATAAATAAATATTGGACAGCATCACATACATTGCTCTGATTCTAAGGTAAGTAGCTAAAGCACTTGTGTTATAGAAATCAGAAACAACGACGGTACCACAACACCCAGACCCGAGACAATATAGAAAAGTTCGTTTTCTACATTGACCCGACCGGGGATCGAACCCGGAACCTCAGACATGGCGACGCCATATACAGTCCAGCGTCACCAGAGTGCTCGCCTCTCGGCTACGGAGGTAAATTAAATTACTTATATCGGGTGTAAAAAAAGGCTTAACGAAGCCGAATACCACATATTCTACGTATTATTACGATCATTTTTTTCTTTTACACTATACTGACTGACTTCTGTTTGATAATACTAAACTTTTTTACAAAGAAATATGATCCGCTTACACACACAGGCATAGGTGGCGTGCGCGCTATACAGTGCGGGTTAGAAATAAGTATTTTTTTTGAAGGTATATACAGGGTGTAAAAAAAGGCTTCGTTAAGCCTTTTTTTACACCCTGTATATACGTTATTTGTGTGTGTGTGTGTGTGTGTGTGTGTGTGTGTGTGTGTGTGTGTGTGTGTGTGTGTGTGTGTGTGTGTGTGTGTGTGTGTGTGTGTGTGTGTGTGTGTGTGTGTGTGTGTGTGTGTGTGTGTGTGTGTGTGTGTGTGTGTGTGTGTTTGTGTTACTCTCACATCATTTATAGTTAGAACCTTTTTCTGGACCTATAAACTGAATGGATGACTATTATCAACTCTTTATTGATCAGCTTAGCACAGAGACGATTTTGATTAATTAAATGTCATATTATAGTTGGAATGGTCACCTATCCACTAACGACCGCGGCGTGATTCCCAACTTTAGTAATCCCAACTTAAAAATAGCCGCCACTACGCTGTAAGCCTGTAATAAAGAAAAAACCGGCCAAGTGCGAGTCGTACCTACTCGCGCACGAACCCTTCGTTTTATCAGTCACCATTATCTATAAAAAACAGCAAAAAAAAATCTCGTTTGTTGTATGGGAGCCGTCTTAAATATTTATTGTATTCTGTTTTTCAGTATTTTTTGTTATAACGACAACAGAAATACATCATCTGTGAAAATTTCAACTTTTTAACTATCACGGTTCATGAGATACAGCCTGGTGACAGACGGACAGACAGACAGACAGACGGACAGCGGAGTCTTAGTGATAGCTCAGAGTAAGAATTATCCCGGTCCCGTTTTACCTTTTGGGTATGGTACCCTAAAAATTCAAACACTACTCCTAAAATGTTAACAGTTAACGTGTAACGGACAGACAGACAGACGGACAGACAGGCAGACAGACGGACAGCGGAGTCTTAGTAGTAGGGGCCCGTTTTACCCTTTGGGTACGGAACCCTAAAAATTAAAACATTTTACTCCTAAAATGTAAACGTGTAAGACAAACATGATTTAATAAGTATTTCGTTTTGTTTATCAACATTGTATTATTTCCTGAAGTTTCCGCGAACAAATAAGTTCGATGTACTGAAATCTTTGTGCTTTAAAGGTGTAACGTCGCGATCAAAATATTGTTTGGGGAAGTCGGGGCGCACTCATTACCAGTCAAAATTAAAATTGACTTTTAAGATGGAACACAGCGAACTAAATTGTATGTTAAAATTATATTTAAAGGAACCATTTTTAACGATCCGTTAACGAATTCGTGATTATTTATAAAAATAATTGTTTCGCGTCTGGGTGTCCTGAGATAGGTACTCCCTGCAAAGAAAAGTCATTGCCTCTCCTCGTCCTCGGACCTCGAACCTCGTAATTGTCTAAAGGATGTTTTATTAGGTACTTTTGGACGAATATATTTATTACTTTTATACAAAATTCCTACGTTACGAATATGATCTTGACACACCGGATTGAATTTGACGACCTCCGTAGCCGAGAGGCGAGCACGCCGGACTTTAAATGGCGCCGCCATTTCTGAGGTTCCGGGTTCGATCCCCGGTCGGGTCAATGTAGAAAACGAACTTTTATATATTGGCTCGGGTCTCGGTGTTGTGGTACCGTCGTTGTTTCTGATTTCTATAACACAAGTGCTTTAGCTACTTACCTAAGAAAAAAAATCGAACTATGAGTACCTACATAAAGAAAGTATCCTGACTGATCTGATTATCTTGAATATTTGTTGCACCTAAAAAGAGTAGCTGCCACCTTGCTCCCTCATAATCGCTGGTAGCTAATGACTTTGAGATCAACCAAAATGTTGCTAATCCCATAGAAGTATGATATTGTTTACATAATAACAAAGAAAAACATTGAACTCTTAATAAAACTCACCGTAACGGGAATTAACGCGATCATAATAATTTAGGTAACTGTGATGTGTGTTTAGGATGAGTGTGTGATGATGATGAGCGTTAATTAACTGCCGTTACAGTGAGTTTTAATCATGCAACGCGAAAGTTTAAAAGTTTTTATTGAAACAATGAATTTGGTCAGAGAACGGTTACTACCCCATTCTACCCTATCGGACGCACGCTGAGTACTTCGTACTTGGATCCCCGCCATTTTGGCGCCAATCCAAGAGCGTTGGTTACCCCGACACGCGATCACCGAAAACAGTTCACACATGACTAGAAAACTGAACGGTCGTTAGAGTTTTTTAGCCATTCATAAGAAAAGTAATTAATTATTTCATAATACAGTAATTTGATTTCCAATTTTACGGCTGTACGTAATTGTCAAAAAGCGCGGGAAAATTCGCCGGAAGTGTGGATTTTTTTCGCCCTGCTCGTAGACAAAGGCATTGTGTGGTTACCAAACTTTTTTGTGGGTTCTTTCTTCGACTTCGCTAGTGCATTTGGAGCTCTTTGGTGGAATAAAAAGGTAAGTGAGGTGAGATTTCCTTTTTGGTGATTAAAAATGGAAAAAAAAACATTTTATCGAAAGTTACTTCTTTGTTTGTGGCGTGTGTGCGCTACTCGTACTACCTAGCTAGCGTACCCACAAATCGCTTCGTAGTCGTTGAGTGGATGACTTTTAGATAATACTGCATTATTAGACCATAGTTTATAAAGCAATGTCATTTGACATGACTGACTCCATGGTGATTTAAGATTTGTTAGAGGTAAAATTCTAACTTCGTAGGTCAAGTCTAAACAGCTGAACAGATTCGGATAAGATTCACAGGTGTGGCTTACCTAACTTAATTGGGGTTTTGAAAGAGTATTACTTTAACTTTCCTTGGTTTTGTCTCAGATAGAGATATTATGGTAGGTAATTAAATGAAATTTGAAGACCTCTGTAACCAAAAAGCGAGTCTGACTTAGCGTTGCCATCTTTGAGGTCCCAGGTTTGATTCCTAGGTCGATGTAGAAAATGAACTATTCTATATTGTCTCGAGTCTACTAGGTGTTGTGGTACCCCTAGTTGATTCTGTTTTCTATAAAACAATTAACAAGTGCTTTTGCTACTTTCCCAAGGATCAGAGCAATTATGTATGTGATGGTGTCTAATATTTATTTATTTTATTTAATACAGGTAGGTACGACCTAGTATATTAGATGTTACATTTTACCAATGTCATTTTGTTACAAGTCAAATCCACCACAAATTGAGCCTCTTGCTGGTAAATATTGCTTTGAATCAGACAAAGAAGGACTAAACTTTTGCTATTTAAAATAACAAGCGCGTCATAGTCTCATCGAAAAAAAATGCGTCATAAAAGAAAAAAAAACATTTCCGGTCTAACTGTAGAAGTTCATGGCCGGGGTCAAAGATCGGACGAGTCTACATAAGATTCTATTTTCAGCCATTTTGTTTTGTTTCCCGCCATATTCCCGTCTGATGTTTCAAAATACACGCCCGTTTGTTTTTGGTTTATTTCAAGCGGTGCATTGGATAACGTTGTTTGTTTGAATTATTTGCGGTTTATTTGAATAAGGTGAGGTGATGATTTCAAAATAAATAAAAATGCGCCAGTAAATACACAAGATTCAACCTTTGAACATCAAAGAATTTTCTTTTTGCCATCGTCATCAAGTGAAATAATATTTAAACATGCAGGGCAGGCTATTTTGTATCTTAAGCAAATTGGGCCCTAAAGAGAAAAAAAAAATAGAATAGAATGAAGAAGGAAAATCCTTTTTCTTCAATATCCTTCAATGAACTGTTGTGATGATCGTGTTGAAGGCCGGTCCTAAGCGTGTCTAAAGAACGACGAAACTGCTACCACTGTCACTTCTGTGTGCGTAGTTTAGATCTAGAGTTTGAGCGTTAATCAACAATCAGTTACAGTATTGGGACCTACAGCGATATTCATTTGAAGATTTTAAAGTAGAGCAAGTAGATTTTGACCTTATACTACAGTCTTGTTCTGATTACCAGGGCATCGAAGCAGTACAATGCATATCAACAGTCTACCAAATTCAACCTATTACTCATGTGTCAATTATCACTTGCAATCAAAGTAGCACGGAAGCCGATATTACTCTACGTCAAGGTCACATCGTGCGTGCTTCTGTCAAACACACGGCGTTACCATAGCAACGGTTATTCCTATTGGCAAAGATCGTTGACGGGTGTAGTACAGTGTAACCTTGCGTTGGCGTGTTATCCAATTTTATGCGGGAATGTTTTGTTAAGTGTTTCTTCAATATATCTGAAATAATAATAATAACATATCAAAAACCAAGAAGTAAATTAATTAAAATTAGTGAAATGTACCAGTGGCAGTGGTGTCAAACAATGTTGACGCTAGTTTAAATGAAGTTATTGAAGCCTGATGATAACAAACAGATCATCAAGTAAATACCTAAAAAAATAATATTATAAAATCTAAAGCCAATCTAGGTACTTATAGGCCCTTTAAATGTAACATAAATTGCCATAATAACATTACATAAAAAATAAATCACATTTTGGCGACAGAATAGCTTCTCTCTTCCAAATCAAACCGGATGAGGCGTTGAAACAACTGTTTTTTTTATTATATCTGTCTCTATCATTCTCCTAGTGATGAAAGGAGACAGTCGGTTGGATTCTCATCAAGAAATGTTACGACAGTTCTGTTACGGAAAAATCATGTCACGTGAAGAGTTATTACATGATGATAGGCAGTCGTCTCGGCTCTTGGCTAGCATTTGCATTAATAAAATAATGAATTTGATTATTTATTATATCAGAGGTATCAGACTTTCATAACAACTAAATAAATTAGCACTAACAGTAGAGTGCTGTCAAAATGGCTGGGTGCAAACTGAAAAAGCAAAGAATCGAGCGAGATGGATTTTTTCAGTCGTGGTATCGCAGCGACCAAAAACAGATCATACCGCATCTAAAACTACACTAATAAATGTATGGGTTCTTGTGATAGCTCTGTTTCCTTTTGCCCCACACCTACCTAGAGCTTAACCCAGAGTATTTACCTAAAAAAGGAAAATGCCCTTCTTTCAATATTGACATTTCTCTTGTAGATGCGGAGGAGGTTATTTTTTACCTTTATTGCCAAAAATGCGCAAAAAATATAAGGTATTTGGTACCCTATATGACATTTTGCCCATATAGGGTAACCAAATACCCCTATCGCCGATATGAGTATGATGAGTAAAGGACTTCCTTTTCGCAATTCGACCTTTTGTGTGTGGGGGATATGATGGTTATGGAAGTATGCAACCAGCCCACCTTCATCCAGAAGCGTGGAGTAACCTGGGTTTTTTACAGGCATCGCGGAACGACCGATCACCCTCACCTCACTCCACCTGGTCATAAACATAATAAGCCAACGTCATTCTACTGGACACAACTCTAGGTCTCTCACAATGAACGCCTTTCGAGTCCGATCCTCATTATATTCTATTTCATCCGTATCAGCAGTGCAGCGTAGTTACCAGCTTTTGTCAGGTTTACCTACATCATAATTTTATTTGAATCTTTTCAATAGCATTATTGAGTTTTTCTTAATTTTTTATTCGTTTGGCTGTTTTGCAAAGTACAATCTCCTTCATCAGTGGGCATCTTTTTTACGATTTTTATTAGTCCTACTTTTCAACCGACTTGAAAAAAGGAGGTTCTTAATTTGACTAAATGTTGTTTTAAAGTAAAAAAGTAGTTTCTATGAATGAGTGTCTAATGTGTTACTATATGTATTGTGTTACTATTTAGAACCAAACATCAAATGGGTGGCGTTACCAATTAACAAGTCTATGATTTAACCGATCTGACATCACCAAGCATCAACGTCTCGGCGATTTAGGTCAAGATTGACTCGTCTTTGCCAGTTTAATTCCCCAAGGTATGCCCATATAAGATAACGGCTCTGGGCAAAAGGAAATTGGCATACATCTGCAGTGGGACGTCCAAGTTAATCTGACCTTTTAGGGGTGTTGAACTATGACAGAAATAGAGCAGGGAACAGGGTATCCCCTGATGAGATTATTAAAAGTCGATTACTTGAATTAGGGTCAATCTCTGAGTTTATTCATGTAACGATAAAATGTAGTGTTTAAACATTATCATATCTGGGTCAACCACACACCATAACTGAATTACATTATACAGGATGTACAGAATGGGACTCCTTAAAACCACGTGATCAGCTGGTCATATACAACAACTCTTCCTATGGGAGCAACATCGAAATCGTGATTTTATTTTAGATGTACGTTATCATCAAGGTATGCGAATAAGTTTGTATGGAGCATCTGAAAATAAAATTATTATCGATATAATATGCTGAGAGTACAAAAACCCGTTAAAATGCTTGATTTTGGAAAAATACGGTCTTTAACCAGATCCGATCACAGCCGAATACATGTAATTAATAAATTGTTTCCACAATCACACCAATTACCTAACCCCAACGTAAGCAAAGCTTGTACTATGGCAAATAGATAACGGATAAACATACATCCATGACTTAGGTACAAATGATCGTGCTTATCACACAAATATTTGCCCCCTCGCGGGATTCAAACTCACAACCGCAAGGCTTTGTAGTCCGGAGCGCGATCCACTACCACCAGACGGTCGTCGTTTTCGCATAAAAAATTACACATTTTTTTAAGAAGTCAGGTGAAAGATTATTGCGCAGTTATTTCTATTTGATTTCGTTAATAATTTGCATGGTTTAGCCATGTTTCTGAATCTAAACATGTTATTTCAAATCGCCATTCGCCAATACGAAACTGTTTTCTTCAAAAACACGGAAAAATTTACCACGAATAAGTAGTTCAGAAACATCGTATTTTACTTTCTAATTATAACAAAAACCACGCAATAAAATTGACTGTTTGTAAACATAAAACAACGTGGTGCCGTTGGGCGCCATCTATTTATAATTTGTGCACAACTTTCTACGTCTATCAATTTTCTTGACCCATATTTTTGCTAGTATAATTTGACCCTCATTTTTTTACATAGAACAAAGGGAGGCAGGTCTTTATGAATTGGTCTTTCCGATACAATTGGATTATGGCCAGAATTTAAATTTAAATGAAAGTTAAAAATCGTTGAATGAACCAAAATGGCTTCCACATTGCATTTTGGGTCAAGGAACTATTGTTTGTTTATAGTTTGGACTAGTGAATTGTGACGATTTTAGGGTAAACATCTGCTACAGATTTGCCAAGATGTAACTTTCAGCTCTTATGCGCGATTTCCGAAGGTTGGGTAAACTCCGAGCCTAGTACGAGTCAAAGCATCAAAATAATCGCTTCACTTTACTTCGATCGAAAAGTCAATGTTAATTTGTATTACTTTTATAATAATAATAATAATAATATTTATTTGGCACAACAAAAATGGACATACATGCAGAGAGAAAAGAAGAGGAAAAAAAAAACGAAGTGTGCCAAAAAGGGGGTCCTTTTTGGCACACTTCGTTTTTTTTTTACTCAGTATTAGTCGTGGCAACTGAGGGCTGCCACGACACTGATATTCTGCGGGGGCCTATAACACTGAGGCAAAACACGCAGAACAAAAACAATATTAAATTACAATTATAACAATAATATTAATAATAATAAAAATAAAAATCAAGCATAATCAAAATAATAACAATAACATTAATAAATTCAACAAATTAAATCATTAAAAAAAAAACAATAATAATAATATAAGAAAAAAAAAAACACAAAAAAAAAGAAAAAAAAAAACACATTACCAACCAATTATTTAAACAACAAAACAATCAACAACAACATTCAACGACATGGAGACACTACTCAGTCAGATCGATTTATGTAACTTAGTTGTTTAGAGGTACTCGCACTAGGCACATAAGTTAACTCCGAAACTTACACTTTATTTGAAGTTTATGTATAATTGTATCACATTAATTGATCGAATAGTAAACTGACTGAGTGACTTTAACAATATCGACGAACCAAACCAAGAGCGACATTTTTTTTTTTTTATAGATAGGTAGGTAACCTAACTGACTGCGAAATATTGTGACCCTAATGGTACTAAACCTTCGCTCCCGTAACAAGGAGAAGCGTCAGTTGTATCAAACAAATCGTTTGTTAACTTCAACGTCCATCCAATACCTCAGTTCCATTGCTTAAAAAATAGAGCAGAAATTACTAGCTTACTTCTATACCGGACAGTAGCCTTTTCAAGGCAGTCCTGCCTTATCCTCGTCACTTGAATGACGACGCATGAAACCGACATTAATTAAGTGTATAGTACCAACTAAATCAGTGGTAATTAATCGCAATCTAGCTTTGTTGCGATAAATAGAGTCACATGCGACAGTTTCCCGCGTGTTTCAAACATGGCTGTCTTCCAAACAGACGCACTTTTGGCGGGAAATGTATACCTAGTTGCGTTTCTCCGAATTTTTCGGACAAAGGAAAATAATTTTCCTTGATTATGATTTCCTTGACCAGGTCTGCGGCACACAAAACGTGCTATCCACATATAAACCAAGTGTATGATTATACATTTGGCAGTTTTGCATGTCGTTGAATTTTGCATAGAAAACGTAGACAGCCTAGAAGACTCGGCTGACTCGGCAATCGGCCACTGATCAAACTACGTACGGACAACAGCACGTCGACCTACCACAAAATGTCAAATTTTCTCATTTGAAAATGAACTCTATATGTCAGGCTTAAAGTTAAAAATCTATTAGAGAATTTTTGACTTTTGGGGTAGGTCGACGTGCTGTTGACTGTACAAGTAGACAATCGGCATTTAACGTAAGGATATTAAGGATTTTTCAGTGCAACCAGATGTAGAAAAAAAACTACCAAAATAGTAAGATAGTATTTAACTGAGATAACCCTATTATTTATTTCAAAACACAATACAGTTACACGCAAACGTACGTAATTATGAGATAACAAACAAAACGAAACTGGTTAATATGTAAAATGTTTATCCACGAAAATCCAGGTTTCGCAATTTATCCTATTTTAAGCCGCATCTCATCCTAAAAAACAAATTTTATTGTTGTTATTGCTACACAATGTTTTTTTAAATAAATGCGTAGTGTCTTCCTCCACATGGACATTCGAAATACGCATGTCCTCGTGGCGCTGCGCACAGGCGCGTGCTTATCACGCGTTGAGTGGTTCTAATATTGAACTGAGTGATGATCAAAATAAATGTATTTTGATCTTACCTGTTTTCTATCACTTACGTTTGGAGATATGCTCGCCTGCTCACATATTGCGTATCTTTTTATTAGGCAAAATGTATATTGGCTTGCCAAAGTGAGTATAGATTAATGGATAAACTAAATCAAATCAGCCAATGACTGATCCATCATCAACTACCTAGTCGTAACTCTCTATGAAGTGACGCCAAAGTTCTTTTTCGCTTTCCAGACAAGTCAACTTTAGCCAACTACATAAATTCGTCGATCCATGGGTGAGAGAAAGCCCGACCCTACGTTTGCAATACAATAACTCTTTCTCCTTTATTCCATTGGCCACTTTGATAGATAGATTACCAAGTACCAACCACCTCTTCACTTTAGACGATGGAAGCTAATTTGGTGTTAGTTTAATAACCAAGTTTAACTTTGCTTTCAGAATCATCACCAAAGATGCCGTCTGAAGTGATATCGGAGAAGTCTCTTCAGAGAGAATTGGCTGACTCCATCATTAGGATGGTGCCGTTGGATGAGATTAGGATTCTCCTTGCTTGCGGGGCCAAGGTAAACCATCTTTGTCTTCATATGACTTCAATAAAGCAGTTGCTTGTTGTTACTATGAATTTTCTTTTGTAGGTGATCACTACTTTTGCTAGCGATTGAGTTTTTTTCTTAAACGCCGTATAAAATTAGTACGATTCTTATTTATTTCATGACTTTTTAAGGTCAACGAACCAGTGACCCAAGGTCTTCGGCCCCTCCACTACGCGATCTGGCAGCGGCATTTAGAAGCTGCCAGACTACTGCTTGTGCGCGGCTGCGATGTGAATGCAAGGGACGACTGTGGGTACAGCGCGCTTCATCTGGCTGCAGAGCATGGGTAAGCTATTTGTTATGTTAAAAGATTGACAAAAGAAAGTCAAAATCTCCCTGAGTTATTAAGCCTTGGTGACTATATCGTTGCATCACCAAAAAATATCTGAAGTTCATTGAACTTGAATTAATTCATACAGAGTCGTATTTGCTGCTGTGTACATTCAAATTCACCTCTCAAGAAACAATGGTTGGTCAAAGATATCAGATTAGTAAACTACTTATATAAGACAGAAACCTAGCTACTCTTAAACTGGTGTATCAGTTCACCACCAACGCTAATCCGCTGATTTTTTTTTGACATTTGAATTTTTTTTTGGAAATGTTGTTGTTATTGGTAGAAGCAATTTATAAAAGAAAGTAAAGTTTAAAGTAATACTGCTATAAAATAATGCCTAAACTCTAGATCCTTACTACACAACAAGGCTTTAACATACATTTATATGGCATTTTCCTAGGCAGAACCGTTGATATCGGGATGGAAAATACTAACTGGCATTTTCTCCTCAGATACAAAGAGCTGGTGAAGCTACTCCTCGAGAGCGGAGCAGCGGTGGACTACCGGCCCGACACCGGCGAGGAGTTCCCTCGCACCACACTGTGTGATGAGCCGCTAAGGCTGGCCATCAGGAACAAGCACTATGTAAGTTGCACTATAAAATTTCAATTCTTTTATTTTACACCTAGATTCACTTACTGACGATTAACTGTGGATTTACATGTTTATTCATTCAATTATGGTAAATATTCGTATCGACTTTGGTATTAACGTTTTTATTAAGTAACCATAAAAGTTACGTTACGTCTCGTGAGTGCGGCAGTAAATAAGAAGAGGTTAATTAACTATTTTTATTAGATGATTGAGTATTGAGTATAGCTCTACTATGAAAGAACTTCAACTGAGTAACCAAAACTCATTTGATAAAGGCTCTTACTAATACACTTCCGGGCACTTATTTATACACGTCACAAACATATAGATTTGTTATGCCACTTAAGGTTAACTCTGCTGGGCTGTACAAGGCGTCAATCATGTTTTTTACTTTACTCTCTGTTTACAGGAGGTGGCGCGACTTCTCCTAGAGCACGGTGCTGACCCCAACAAGCGGTACTTCTTTGGTTCCGAGATCAACCTGGTCTCCGATCCTGAGTACCTGGAGCTGCTACTGACGTTCGGAGCCAACCCTGACTCCAGGGATCGGGCTGGACTCACGCCACTTATGAAGGCTGCTAGGCAGAGGAAAGTAAGTTTAAATATCATTTGATAATCATCACAATCAGCCAGCTTACATCAGTTCACTGCTGGATTTAGGCTCCTCCTAATAAACCACTGGACCCAATCAGCCAAATTACTGACAGTGACCAACTCATATTTTATTATTTAACCATAACCACCTAGCTAGGTTTAGCGAGCGCAGTGGGTGGCATTTTTATTTAACGAACGGAAGTAAGTCAAGAGAGCGATATAAAAAATTCTCGTTTTTATGAAAAAGATAGTAAACTTACACAAGAGGCCTAAGTTGCGTAGTGGCCTCCGATTTTCGATTTTTCTTTTAAATGACTAGTAATCACTAAACAACCGCAAAACTAACAATATTTTTTATATGGAAGCGAGTGCGGAGCAGCACCAACACTCTCCTGAAGGCTATTGCAGAGAGGATAAACAGCCCTATCACTGCTTACTGGGCATTTATCCACGTCCGATCTAATCCTAGCTTTGAGTTCTATTAGAACTTGGAGTTGGGATTGGATCGGACTGTTTAAGTGTTATGTGTGGCTTTGATTTAATTTCTTTATAGTTGGTATTAGGTTAAGAATGTATGGAAACTGTTTCTGAAATAAATGATTTCAATTTAATAGGCTTCTTTAAGTTTAAAGTAAAAAAATAGTAGGACGTGTAAAAATGCTTAGTTATTATTGGCCTGAATGTACAAAAATAATTTGACTGTATTATTTTATTAATCTTAATTGCTTGCAGGGCATGGATGCCGTTCTGCTGCTGATTAGTTTCGGGGCGGACGTCAATGCGATGGCAGACGCGAGGAATGACTACCGCACTGTTATGCACTATGCGGTGCTTGGTGGTAAGCATCTTCAAGTTTGAGTAGTCATACAATCCATTCCAACGATTAATGGTTAATGCTTTGAACTACAAGGCCAAGCTGATTTAATCTATTCCAAAGACGTCTGGTATAGTAGTTCGCGCTACAGAATTCGGGTAATACCACAAGGGGCAAATGTTTGTGTGGTGACCACGAGCTCATGTACCGAATTTATGGATGTTCATAAACGTATTTAATTATTTTTATCTAGTCACTATTGTTCAAGCTTTTCTCAGTACGGGTCTAAATAATAAGAGTGATTTTGAAAAAATATATCATTTTAGTAGCCTTCTGTCTTTCATACTTTTGCTGAAAGTCTGTTCTGCTATCCACAGTACTTGATTTTTTATAATATTAGTTGATTTTCTTTGTTGTTCTATCAAGCGCAGGCAATAGCTGCCAAATTGTAGCACCACATTCTAAACCGGTAAAATATTTGTGGTTGTCACCTTTTCATAGAAATAAACAATTGTCCAGCTGCTTATTTTTCTAGGATACAGGGCCTTACTTATTTTATTATTTGATTTAAGCTAGTATATCACACATAATAATTGGTTCACATTGTTAAACTATTAAAATTTAGTTAAGCAGAGTTACTTTCCTATTTACAATGGTAGTATGGATGTTTTCCCCAGGTAGCACAGACGTAGTAAACCTGTTGGTCAAGCAAGGGGCCAGAGTCAACTACCAGTGCCCCATGGAAGTCAGCAAGCCCAGTCCGTTGGATCTAGCCATCTTAAAGGGAGACGTGGCCATGGTTGAACTGTTGTTATCTGCAGGTAAAATTGCTTTGAGTATTATTTCAGTCTTATTTCATAATTTTTTGCTAGCATCATCATGTTTGCGTCGTCAGATTTGCGGAATATAAACATTTCCAAATGTTCGCCGCTAACCCTGATTCAAGAAGATCAGTCTCGGGTTTGAATCCCGCAAAATACATACACGTGTTTATGTCATAAACATAAAATATGCTATTTTAATAAAATTTTCTGCAAACCTTACTCCGTTTGTCGTGTATCGAATCTCAATCTTATTGCCCCTCGTTAGTTCCAGAAACTATAATCAATGTTAAACTTTGATACGCCATTTCCCTTTTTTTCCCCCTTACAGCCACTTCGGAATTTAAAGCCTATATTATTCAACGCATGCTAGAGTTCGTTCCATTTACTTTTTGGCCTTTCAGCCACGGTATGACAACTACAGTTTATTTTATTTTCAGGTGCCCAAGTAAATGCGTCAAGTTCTGTAATCGGGTCGCCACTTCACGTGGCTTGCTCCGACAGTATCACGAATAGGACGGAAATAGTGAAAGTAAGTTACAAATAACATTATTTCATTGTGAATTGTAAAAAAGTTTCATTTTATGTGCGCTAGGTCCCCACAGCCCAAGCGTCTCAACCCAAAAGCTTAAATATGTAGGAACTACTGAGGCCTACATATTTGCGAAGCTTAAGGGAGATTCCATTGATGCACCAGCAAACCCAGCTCCTAACAAGGTTTTAATTTGAAGAAAAGACCATGTGTCCCTCTATTCTGTTTTAGTTAGCAACATAGTAAGCTTTTAGATATAAATTATTGTTGACGTTGTCCCCAGATCCTCCTCGAAAGCGGAGCAGATCCAAACCTAAAGGTATTCAACGACGACGATGGAACGCAGCTGCGGCCAGCGCTGGCAGAGTACCTTGCAAGTAACGGCGAGCCCAACATTGATATTGTTCACTTGTTGCTGAAATATGGAGCTAGGGTGAGTTGTAAATACATTTTTAGTGCGTATAAATCTAGTAAATACAGGACACGCATATTAAAGCTAGTCTTGTAGTTTGAACTACGATAGCGTGGTAACGTACGCTACCAACCAAGCGTGACGTGACACATAACACAGCTCCTTTTTTTATGACTTGAGCTTGTGGGTTTTAAATTATGCTTAGCAAGCAACCAATCTAACGTGTTAAATTGACCTCTACCTGAATCTATAAAACTCTCGTAAAAAATATAAGACTCTGGATTCACCAGCTGATCTTTGACATTGAAAGCCACCGTACTTTTGATGAAAAATTAGACCTAGATGACGCATTTACTTTTTAGAGCCCAACAATTACAAAAATATAACAAATATTGCTTGTCAGCAAAGGCTCCGAATTTCCGAACGTTATTTTATGGCATAGTATATCAAGAAAGTTCAACTGCCTGTCTACTAGTGTTGGCCAGATTAGAAATTCAGACTGTATTTTCTTCTTTCAGGTAATCATGAAAACCCAGTTCCGTGACCCAGACGGTATTCTCAACCACCTCCAGAACGTCACTACAGTAGAACACGAGGACATCTTCTATACCCTTCTAGAAGCAGCTGAGGCTTTCGACCTTTGCATGATAAAAAGGAACAGCACGCTAACGTCTGTCCAAAAAGAAACTCTAATCGAAAGAGCTAAGAATCCAATTTCCTTGTTGGCGCAATGCAGGGTATTTTTAAGGAAGCATTTCCGCACTGCACTTATTGATATGGTCCACAATTTTGAGGTTCCGTCAATTCTTCACCGCTATCTCTTGTTTGAGTGCCGATAATATTCTGTCTCAAATTTTTGGGGATTTCTTTGAACTGCAATGTCAGTATTTCTTAGCCTATATTGTTAGGCGATTGTAAAGTCTGATTTGATTTCCTAAGTTTGATGCCCTTAGATTGTTGCCTAAGACGAGTATTGAACAGTAAATGCACGTAGCTTTGCACACGTTCTTAAGTTTTGTGCATGTAATGGCGAAATGTAGATGCCACTAGAAGTAGACACGTACGTAAGTTTGTATTCATTTAATTATAATAATGAAGTTAGCCATCGAGTTCGCGTAAATATTTTTTTATAGTTTATAAGACTTTTCCGTATGATAATGAATAAGCCCTATTTGTATGGGTGGCTCTTATTGTATTTGCTATTATTATTTAAAATATTTGTATCTTTATAAACTGAATTTATGTTATAAGTAGATACATATAATAACGATCTTTTACAAAGTTTATAGATCGATTTATTTAAAAATTCATTTTTTTTATGACACAGAATAATGACTTAGTAACTTTTTCATAAAATATGTACCTAAGTTAGGAATATTATTTATGATTATAAAATAAAAATTTAAACAGAGGTATAATAATATTAAAATTTATTAAAAGGAAATACCATTATTCCGATTTCTGAATATCCAGTAATCATATTCACTATATTCTTATGTTTTGATACTATATCAATGTAGTAGCCTGATTTAAAGTGATAAAATGTGATACTATTATAATATTAAGATTGAATATAGTACGAGAAAATTACAACGTCTCGTCTCGTCATATATAAGTCATCGTGAATTTTCTACGACGTAATAAATGTGTGCTAAAATAACTTGTTTTATTAGATACAAACTATAATCACCAGACAACACTTTTTGTCATGGTTTTACAAAGAAACATTCCTAAGTTACGAGGTACAACAAGACTTTCTGCCACACTCAGAGATGTTACTTAACTTTAATGGTTTCCTAAGAAAAACTTGTAATACTAAAATCGGTGCGAATAAAACCATTATCGAATGAACACAATGTTAACCCTTCAAGTGGCGATTAATCTATGCTATATTGACACTCGAAGTGCGGCAGTATGTCTTTTACCTGTAGCTTCTCCCAGCACACCTATCCTATTGAGCCTATTACAGTATACTGCTGGACGTAAGCCTACCAAAGAGCGCCATAGAGCACGATATCTCGTTGTATACCCTGCCACCTCCAGCCATTTTCCTAAGTTCGTCAGTCCATCGGGCTGAGGGATGACCTACACTACGTTTGCTAAGGCGTTTATCCACACACACACACTCAGCACATCAATACCCGAGCCAATTTACAACCTAATCGGTTGGGATAATTTGGTAGCAGCTAGTCTTAATTTATTCATTACAACTTAACTAGTGTAAAAGTACCGTTATTGTATAAATAACGTTATTGGTAACGATATTGGAAATGGTAGAAAATAATATTCATAAGATGGCAACCATTTTAAACTCAGCTGATGAAAAAAATTGTGATATCCGGCCGTTGATCTTTCAAAAAGTTAAATTCAGCTGCTCAGTGCTCACGTTTTTATAATAGTTGTTTTAATTGTGTTAATTCTCGGCTATTTGTAAAGTTGGAATTATTAGAAGAATGGCTGACAGCAAAACTCATTCATCGAGAATAGCATCATATAAAAATGCTGGCGTCGGAACTACTGTAAGTATCAAATTTGGTTTCTTTGTCTCGTCATCAAGGGTTATAATTCGAAATTCAAAACGAAATGATATTTACTTACTTGAATTGTTTTTCCAAACAAACAAATGAAATTCGATAATTGCGCATTCAAATACGTATGTATCGGGCAGTTTAAAATATAAAAAGTACAAAAAAATGCAGAAGGTACCTAGTGTATTTCTATTCTAAATCTTCCTTGTAACAAGCAATTTTTGATAGTTTCTACCTAGTTAACAATTATTCTATCTATGTATAGATTAGTAAACTACATACTTTTTAATGATAAGACTGGTCAATTACCTTATTTACAAAAAATAAAGATTCATCCCACTTACAAGTTGTGTTAATTAATTTTTAACACAGGGTAACAAGCAAAAGTTAAGCAAATGTAAAACGAATTAATGTCATTTTCATTCTCAGTTGAAAAAGTATTCACCCTGATAACACAAGACTGGGTTCAATGACCTTATCTTAAGTAGTCATATTGTCTTCAAATTTCATCTTTTTTTGTCTATTAAAATATTTAAGGGCTACCCTCTGATGGACAATTTATTTCATTTCCAACTAAAATTATCAAGCTTTGGATCTTGTTTAGTTTAGAAAATGAACTTAATATAGTGTCTAAATTCAAGTGTTCTAGTAGACAACCCTTGTAAAAGTTATTAATTTCATTGCAGAGAATACCATTTTTAGTCATTTAATCCATTTTCAATGGAATTGAATTGAAAATGGATGAAATAACTAAATTGTCAGGCCCAAAGACACATTCCTTTTTTATCATCATCTGTCATATTATTATACTGTCCACAGGACCTTCGTCGCAAGCGGGCCGAGCTTAGCGTGGCTCTGCGCAAGCAGGCTCGCGATGAGCAACTCCTCAAGCGAAGGGCCATGTCTCCGGAGGCCGGGGAGGAGATCCAACCGGAGGAAAAGATGATGAATCCAGCTGAAATTGTTCAAGGTATTGTAAACAGAGTTGGTCTGATATTGTGTCTTGCATTTTCTGACCTGACCACTTCCACCAATATTTTTGTTATCATACTTATGTTGAGTGTACCGAGTCTTACTTGTTCTGTGATACTTATATTAAAAGTAGCTTGTAATTTGGACTATATTGGCAGGGGCGTGCAGTGTAGCGGTGCATGTAGACAATAGGGATGTTGACCTCATTCATAAATAATTCTAAGGCATCATTTATTTATTTATTTTATTGTTATTTTATTTTATTTTCTTAGGTAGACCAAGGTTTACATTTTTTTCAATAAACATACATAAATAACATTTAAAAACCACTTATAGGTCCACACAGATAGAATATTTATTAAAACAGACATTTTATTTTAGGCCTAATAACTCAGTATAATTTCATTTAAGAGACAAACTGATTTTTCATTGCTTTAAAATTGTAAAAAGTAAGGCAGTTAAGTTTATTGGATAGTGACATCATAATCCGATATCGCCATACAAAATATAAGGAAGATATCCGTTTTGACAGCTCATAAAAAGAATGTCAATTGATTGGTGGTGTCACCTAGCCTATTAGGCAGTGCCTACCTGGCAAATGAAATGAGCTAGGCAGTAGGTATTAATGAGTGTCATTGATGAAAACCACTGATTCTCATCAATATAACACTAATATGTATCTACTGCTTACCTCAAAATAATACTAATTCCTCCACTGTATATTGGTAATATTGGCCACATCACAAGTAAAAACCGGTCAATTGCGAGTCGGACTCGCGCACGAAGGGTTCCGCACCAATATCTATGAGCAAAAAAGCATGTGTTGTTTGGGAGCCTCCCTTAATATTTATTTTGTTCTGGGGTTTAGTATTTGTTGTTATAGCAGCAACAGAAATACATCATCTGTGAAAATTTAAACTATAATTAATTATCAGGGTTCATGAGATACAGCCTGTTGACAGACGGACAGACAGACAGACTGACAGACAGCGGAGCCTTAGTAATAGGGTCCAGTTTTACCCTTTGGGTACGGAACCCTAAGAACTGTTTTCTGCAGTGGTATGCAATAACGGGCATTTGGACTTTTTTGCATTTAAAATAAAGCTAGTTTAGTATCCTTGATAAAAATAATTTTGTTTTTACTGGCCTTATATCTAGAATATGAAACATTTTTTATCCAATTATAAATGATGTGGATACCAATCATAAATAATTCTAAGACATCATTTATAAAATTGATAATGGTACGGACAACAGCTCGTCGACCTACCACAAAATGTCAAATTTTCTCATTTGTAAATGATCTCTATATGTCAGGCTTAAAGTTAAAAATCTATTGGAGCATTTTTGACTTTTGGGGTAGGTCGACGTGCTGTTGACTGTACATTATCATTTATTAAATAATCTTATTTTTATTTGCTTCAAAATCAATAAAAAGTTAGCCAGTTGATGCCGGTAAACAATGCATCATAGCTTGCTATCGCCATACAAATTATAAGGCTGTGTGTCCACTGGAGCGGACTGAGGCCGCGGAGCGGAGAAACGGAGAAATATTAACCAATAGGATTGCACAAAATCTTCGCTCCTCTTCAGTGCACAGGGAGTTGCGAACTAGTTTAAAAATTCATACAAAACCGGCAAGCGCAGCGGGGACTCCGCATACTGAAAAATACAGACAGGAGCTCCGCTCACTCCGCTCCGCTGCCTCGCTCTACTTTGGTGGACAGACTCAGTACTTAACTCCGCTCAGCCATACCCCGATTAGGTGGTGGATAGGCAGCCTAAGGCAGAGGTGCGTTTTTAAGTACATAAAAAGTATGTCAATTGATTAGTGATGTGTCAACTAGCCTATTTGTATTATTCTGACCCCAGGGCTCCAGTCCCAAGACGTAGCAGTGAAGACAGTGGCAGCGCGGGCCGCGCGCCGCATGCTCTCCCGGGAACAGAACCCGCCGATCTCTGTGATGGTGGACGCTGGGGTGCTGAAGCCACTGGTCCAAGCACTCGAATTTCATGACTGGTAAGTCAATTGACTATGTATGCAAGAATATATGCATGACCCAATAGTTGACTGGCAGAGAATGCTCCCAGCATTAAGTCCACCTTTTTTACACTACAAGTTTGTGCAGTAAAGTTTTAAATCAATAATAAAATTGAAAACTTGCGCTGTCTTATAACACTAGGGTAAAACTGGGATAGATGCCTATGAAAATATGTTATATCTCCCTGTAAAATTATTTCATTCTTTTAATTGTAAAACTGGCAAGTATTTTGGTCTTTTATCTATGAATTTATAAAAGGAAAATATTATTACCTTTGAAATTTCCAGAGTATTAACGATTATTGCGGACCTCTAAATTTTGAGACATCTATCCCATATAGGGGATAGTTGCCAAGTCCATATAAATAACATTAAGGATAGACTACCCGCTGAGAAATAGGGCATCTATCCCGAAAAAACTTTGATCGCTCCTAGCCGTCCCATGCAATCGCACAGAGACATGAGACACGATCCATTTGGTGGTAGTTGGAAAGGCTCTCGATAGATAAATAAAATAACACGCTATGTGTTTTTGAAACTAGAGTAATTACAATCGGGGCACCTATACCACTGGGGCGTCAATCCCGGTTTTACCCTCATCATCATGATCACCAGCCTATATCAGTCCACTGCTGGACACAGGCCTCTCCAAAAGGAGGATTTTGCCATAATCGCCACGCTTGGCAGGCGGGTTGGCGATCGCAGTTTGGCCAATGGTGGAGAGGAGACGCTGCTGCCCGTCTTCTTGTCGCGGTTCTCCTGTAGTCGTCTCTTACGACACCCATAGGAAGAGAAGAGGTGGTGCTATTCTTTTAACGTGCCGGCACCACACGACACCCTACCCTAGGTTTTACCCTATAAGAATATAATTATCTCGCACTTACTACACGTACACAGGTTCAATAAACTGAAACATGTTTTTAAACAGATAACTTAATCTTAAAATAATAATACTAGTTTTCTTTTAAATGTAAACAGTTTAAAATGTCTTAATATTAGGTTTCGATATAAATAGTGTTAAGTTAAATAATTTAAAATTTATGTCTGGTGTAGTGGTTCGCGTTCCGGACTACAATGCCTGGCGGTTGCGGGTTCGAATACCGCGAGGGGCAGATGTTTGTGTGATGAGCACGAGCGTTTGTACCTAAGTCATGGATGTTTATAAAAGTATTTAAGTATGTTTATCCCTTATCTAGTCGCCATAGCACAAGCTATGCTTAGTTTGGGGCGAGCTAATTGGTGTGATTGTGGAAACAATTTATTTATTTAAATAGTAAAATAACTTAAAATTATTTATACAAGTAAGTATAATAATAACTTCTTATTATGAACGTCAGAATTAATTAGCTTTCTTTGTTTCAGCGCCGATCTTCAGTTTGAAGCAGCATGGGCTATCACCAACATAGCTTCAGGAACTCACGAGCACACATTAGCTGTCATAGATGTGAGTAAACATACATCAGCCCCTCTAGCACGATCAACAAAACACGATATGATACGATATGATATAGCGATTTATCGCCTATTTACTTAAAAAATATGATAACATAGCCGCCATCTTGAACTTTTATTGAAACAGTAAGGATGTCCTTGCCGGCGACGTCACGGTTATGCTCGCTTTTTTGATAAAAGTTCATATTTTAACAAAAAATATGCGATAAATCGCTATATCATATCGTATCATATCGTGTTTTGTTCCACATGCTAGAGGGGCATGAGGTTTGATCTATGTGGCAAAGGGCCCCAATTTGGTGTCACTAAGGGCCCCGGGACAAAAATGAAATTAGGGCCCCATTTAAATGTAAACTGAGAGAGAAAAACTACTTCAGCTTTAAACTATAATTTTAAGGGCTTGTTTCACAATGTACGGTAAGTTCTGCATAAATTCTGAATAAGCTATATTTTATTTCATCATCATCATTTCAGCCATAGGACGTCCACTTCTGAATATTTTACTTATCTGAAGGATGAACACGATTTTTCGCGTTTCACGACTGTCAAATAGCGCTATATGACACATTAATTCAAGCACTTGTTTATCCTCTACATATTTTATCCTTTACATACAGGGTGTAAAAAAAAAGAATGGAACACTCCTCAAAACCACGTGATCAGCTGGTCATATGCAACAACTTTTCCTATGGGAGCAACATCCAAATCTTGATTTTATTTTCAGATGCTCTTTACATTATCATCGAGGTATAACTTTTTAAACTATCTTGTTGCATTTTTAAACATAATCATTACACTCTAACGGGATTTCATGCAACTACATACCTAAAACGATTTGTTTTTTGTCCCGACGTTTCGGCTCGATTACACGAGCCGTGGTCGCGGATTGACTGGGTTGCGGGTTGAGCATTTGGATGTTGCTCTTTACTTACTAACGTAACTTTGTATGGAGAAGCTGAAAAAAAGTATGATTTCGATGTTACTCCCATAGAAAAAGTTGTTGTATATGACCAGCTGATCCCGTGGTTTTAAGGTGTGTACTATTCTCTTGTACAACCTGTATATGTACATATATCTAATTTATCCGTACATTGTGAAATGAAACAGGCCCTAAGTTTTACGTAGTATTATTCTTTCTCTATGCCCTAAGTATTATAAGTTTCGTCTTCATAATTTTACTTGGTTTAAGGCACCGGCGTTATTAAATGGTAGGGTCCATAATATTACCTACATACATGGGCGTGGCTATAGGTTTCACATTAAAAGAGTCTACACAGAAACTTATTTTACCCTTTCCATCCATCCATCCATCAGCCGAAAGACGTCCATTGCTGGACATAGGCCTCCCCCAAGGATTTCCACAAAGATCGGTCTTGTGCCACCCGTATCCAGCGGCTTCCCGCGACCTTCACCAGATCGTCGGTCCACCTTGTGGGGGGCCTACCAACACTACGCCTTCCGGCCCGCGGCCGCCATTCAAGGACCTTCCTGCCCCAACGGCCATCAGTCCTGCGAGCAATGTTTATTAATTTAATTAATAGTAATTTAGCAATTTTACCCTTTTAACGCATAAAAAAATATGTGGCAGATTTTTTAACCGTATTCTCAGAATTTGTAAATGACACAATGAAAATGAAATCCTTGATAAGTTCTAATTTACTAGTGTTTTTTTTGGCAAATAAATTTGTAATTTTTCCATATATTTCGTAAAGTTTATAAAATTTTAAAGCAATAACGATATTTTTGCCGTTTTAGGGGTCCGTGGTTCTGACAAGGAACCCTTATAGTTTCGCCATGTCCGTCTGTCTGTCCGTCCGTATCGCGTTGCATAACGGCGTGACACGCACTTGGCCACAAAATCGACTAATGGTTGTTTTTGTTACAAATACATAAATATATGAACTGGGTTTTATGAGATAGTGTGCTTAGAGTATCTATTATATCACACAGGCGGGTGCGATCCCGAAACTAGTATCCTTGCTAGATTGCGGGGGCGTAGTAGGCGAGCAAAGCGCGTGGGCGCTCGGCAACATCGCGGGCGACGGCGCCTCGCCGCGGGACAGCGTGCTTGCGTGCGGCGCCCTTCATGGCCTGGTGCCCTTGCTGGTGCCTGGAACCGCGCCCAGCCAGCTGCGCACTGCGGTGTGGACCTACAGCAACCTGTGCAGGTGGGTAGGGCTCGTATAGACCCCTGGGAGTCATTTAATACGACTTGGAGTCATTTAAAACAGTTAAATTCACACGTCATCGTCATTTAGACGCTTAGAGATCAATTAGACCCCCGGTTGACTTTTAGACACTTAGGGGTAGTTATTTGCCACAGCGCGCGCCCAGCCAGCTTCGGACTGCGGTTTGGACCTACAGCAACCTGTGCAGGTGGGTGGGACGCTTGGGTTTGGGCTCGTTTAGAACCCCGGGGAGTCATTTAAGACAGTCGACAGTCGCACGTCAACGTTATTTAGACTCTTAGGGGTTGGTGTAGTTATTTGCCAAATTGCCACCGCGCCCAGCCAGCTGCTGACTGCGGTGTGGTGGACCTGTGCAGGTAAATGGGACGCTAAGTCGCTTAGACCCCTGCTATTGATCAGATCCTGGCGTTATTCAGTACAGTTGGGGTTGTTATGACCCTTGGGAGTCATTTAAGACAGCTGGAGACGTATTTTTGAAGCATTCGAAATGAATCTTGAATTCGAACACGAATACGATTCGTGTGCGAATTCTTTTTCTATCACTCCCGATTTTACGCATTTTTGAATCACTCGAATTCTGTGTTCCTATTATGGTAAAATTCTTTAACTATTTTCGTTTCACGCAGAAAATATTTAAAACCGGAATGCAAAAACTTATTGATTTTAAAAACCGGCAATGAAACGCATGGAACGAAACAAAAAAAAAAGTTTTTAATCTGTGAACCATATGTTTACTTGTCAAAGTCATACATCTAAACTTTCTACTAGTAGAATCGAAATACGGGTGGGTCGGACCACTCGTTGCAGAATTCACAGAATGAATTTTCAAAAATAGCGATTTTAGTCATTCGCATGCGAATCTTGCCATGTCGTATTCGAATTGGAATTCGCATGATTCAAAAATACGTCTCCTGGGAGTTATTTAGACGCATGTGAATCATTTAAGACAGCCGGAGGACGTTTAATACAGTTGGGGTCATTTATACCCTGTCTTCATTTATACATCATGTAGACCTCGGTCGTCATTTAAGACACTAGAGGGTTGGGGTAGCTATCTCGTAAGCGCCCGCATCGCGCAAAGCCAACTGCGGACTGGTCTGGACCACAGCAACCTGTGCAGGTGGGTGGCACGCTTGGGGTTTTGCTCGTTTAGACTCCTGGGAGTCATCTAAGACGTGGTATTCAGGCCCTGTGTCGTGTGGTGCCGGCACGTTAAAAGAATTGCACCACCCCTTCTTATCCTATGGGTGTCGTAAGAGGCGGCTACAGGAGAACCGCCATAAGAAGACGCCAGCAGCGTCTTCTCTCCACCATTGGCCAAACTGCGATCGCCAACCCGCCTGCCAATCGTGGCGATTATGGCAAAATCCTCCTTTTGGAGAGCCCTGTGTCCAGCAGTGGACTGATGTAGGCTGGTGATGATGATGTTTCAGGCCCTGGCGTCATTAAGGACAGTTGGGATTGTTAAGACATTTGATTTTCATTTAAGACAGTAGAGAGTCACACGTCAACGTCATTTAAGACACTTAGGGGTCACTTAGACCCCCTGACACTTAGGGATAGCTATTTACCACCGCGCCCAGCCAGGATCAACAGCATCCTGTGCAGGTGGGTTGGGCTCGTATAGACCCCTGGGAGTCATTTAAGACAGTAGAGAGTCACACGTCAACGTCATTTAAGACACTTAGGTTTCACTTAGATCCCCTGACGACATTTAGACACTTAGTGGTTGGGCTGGACCCCTGGACTGGACACTTAGACCCCTGGACGTCTACTACGAAAAACGAAGTTTTTCGTAGTAGACGTCCTGTTATTTTAGACAGTTGGGGTCAGGCATTGTTTTATTTCGAGGTAGGCGGTAGATACTTACTTACGTGTTTTATTGATGAAATCAGTGGTTTTCATTAATAACACATATTTGTAAAGTACCTACTGCCTACCTCATTTCATTTATCAGGTAGGCACTGCCTTATTGCCTATATGCACTGCACGCCCCTGGTTGGGGTCTTAAATACCATGGCGTCATATTAGACATTCGGGTCGTCTTATAGACCCCAGCAGAGCTAGCATGCGCGCATCGGTTATTTTATCGATAGACAAGACAAATTTTGTCTTCGACGATAATTGTCGTTTTCCCTAATCTAACAGATCACAGACGTCTTGAATCCTTTTATTACTTTTTCATAGTATTTCAGGGTCTCCCGTTCTTCGTATCCACTTATTTTTACGTTTAACACGGCACTGCCATGATATTTTGGTGTTTCTTTGTTATCATCGAAGACAAAACGTCATATTTACGTCGAAAGTCGATAAAATGCCACGACAAAATTTTGTCGTGTTGTGCATGCTAGCCCTGCTGGTGTCATTTTAGACAGTTTCAAGTCATTTTCACCATTCCCTGTCATTTTATAATAATGGACATTCAGACTGGCACAAACACAATGCAATAAAATATTATTTTGTTCCAGAAACAAGAACCCAATGGTGAAGTTTGAATCGGTATCATCGGCTCTGCCATACATCTCAATGCTATTGGAGATCACTGATCAAGATGTTTTAGGTGAGTTATATTCTTAAAATCTTTATTTATTAGTAACGATACTGTATTACAATTTCTGTAATGTTTATTTAAGTAACCATCTTTTCTTCATCTTGTAATTATCTTTTCAAAAAACAAACTCCTGCCGCGGCTAGTGCGCCTGCTGGAGATCAAGTCTTAAAAAACAATAGGTGGACTTAATGCCATGAGGCATTCTCTACCAGTCGACCATTACTCTAAACAGAGATGTAGTACATAATATTATTATTTATTTATTTTACAAAGTTTTTGGTGGATGTAACCATTCTTTCTCTAAGCGTCTTACCTCGTTACTAGGTCCCATATTTAACTTAGTGTACACTAAAGTGTCGAGTTTGTCTTGGTGACGGACATGTGATGAGAAGGGAAGAGGCGCATGTAACGAGGACGAGGAGAGGACGACCTAATAAGAAATGAATGGATTGTGTAAGGGGTGATATGTCTGGGAAAGGAGTAAATGACTCTATGACAAGTGTTCGAATTGCATGGAAGAAGAAAACATACTGCGCCGACTCCAAATAACCTGGAACCAGGCCAGGTGAATGATAACTAAAGTGTCGAGCACTTGAGTGGGGACCACAAAAGAAGACGCAGCGTGGGCACTGGAAACGCCTTCCACCTGATGGACTGGCGACCGCACACTTGATGTAACACACACTTTTTAATCAATATTGTCCCGACGTTTCGGCCTTATTACTGTGGTCATGGGAAGACTGGCGATGATGATACTATACTGTTGTGTATAGTATTTCATTTTAAAAAATGCAACAAGAAAGTTTAAAATGTTATACAGTCACCCCATTCTCAATTCTTTGGCTGTTATATAATACCAGTAGGGCATAGCAACTTTAGTCGGAGGCAGGACGATCGTGCTACATGAAACTATAATTCCCTACAGCTGACGCCTGCTGGGCTCTATCCTACCTGACCGACGGTCCCAACGACCGGATAGAAGCAGTACAGAACACGGATAATCTCCTGCCGCGACTGGTGCACTTGTTAGAGCACAAGTCCCCTGCTGTGCGCACGCCGGCTCTGCGCGCGCTGGGGAACATGCTCACCGGCTCCGATACGCAGGTGAGAATAACTTACTATAGAGACTTCAAGTCTATAAATAAAAGTCAAGCACATACGGAAGTCATTCTAGTCTTTCATGGGTCTTGCCCGGCCTCTTAGATTATTTTAGTCACGTACTTAGACGTCATTCTAGGTTTCCAAGGCTCCTTTTGATATTCGGGATCACTTAAAACACTTATAGGCCATTTTAACAACTAGGGTCATTTTATACACGGACTCTTTTAGACACTGAAAATCCCTGGAAATCTGGGGACATTATAGACATCTAGGGACATTTTAGACTCTGACTAGCGTAGCAAATGTGTAACTCCGGGGCCAGGTCATTTTAGGCACTCGGGAATGGTTTACTTATACTTCCGACCCCTATTAGATTGTCAGTAGCATCGAACTCCTGCAGGCTGCATAACCGTTCATGGTTCAATCATGAAGGTAATGAGCTCGGTTAAACAATAGCTTAAGAGCGTATTCCCTAGGCTCTTTTTGACCCCTAAATATTTAGTAATTTGGGGTTCACTTAAGACATTTAAACGTCATTGTAGGTTCACAAGGAACATGCTCACTGGCTTCGATACGCAGGTGAGATTAATTTGCTATAGAGATATTACATTAAGTCGACTACATATAGGAGTCATTCTAGTCTTCCATGGATCTTTCCGGGACCCTGAAGTCATTTTAGTAACCTACATACGTCAAGGCATGGCGTCCCACATACCCCAACGGCTCCCCCCGAGGGCTGGCGGAAATGCGACAAAGCATTTTCCTGACGATAAAAAAAAGGTTTCCAAGGTTCCTTTTGGACCCATAGGGTTATTTAAGTTATTCGGGGGTCTCATGAGCCTATTTTAGACCTTTGGTGACCATTAAGACTACTAGGGCGGGTCTTTTATTTAGGCAAATTAATAGGATCACATTAAACAGGGGCTGTTTAGACCCTAGGATCAATTTAGACACTTGAAACCATTTAAAACACTTAAGGTCAATCTTACGTACTTAACTTCCTATTATTTTTATTGTACATCTTTCTGTAATTATCAACTGTCACTTCTTTGTTGGGTGTGCAGTGAAGAGTATCTATCTATCTATCTATTTTTGTTCACCAGACCGACCGGTGCCTGGATGCAGGGTGCCTGGACCACATCCTGACTCTCCTGCGGTGCGGCAAGCCATCCCTGATGAAGGAAGCTGCGTGGGCGGCATCCAACATCTTAGCTGGTGAGAAATGGTTTTAAATGACGACGGTTTTTACGTTTTGAACTGCAAAGAGAGCCGCTGTGAGTTCTTGTATGATTTAGATATTAGATTTGGTTTTGTTTATACTGAATTTTCTTTTATTTGTGTAGATACAGTATTTAAAAATGTATTATATTTCAGGTACAAATGAACAAATTCAGAGAGCAATCGACAAAGGACTAATACCGAAACTTCTACATGTTCTTGCTTCGGAAGATATCAAGTAAGTAACCTATTATTTACCATTCAAAACAAACTACTTCCGATCAATTCTACTAGTCGTATAGTTGTAAAGATAGTTACTCTTTATTGCAAAACAAACAAAGTACAAATAATGTTAGTAAGACTTACAATTTAGCCAGTCTGAAGGCTATCAGTCGGTATTTGTGTTCTTAAATAAAACGGTCTTAAATATCTACTGATCAACACACACCAAACAACACACCCTGTACAACCTTAAATGACTACTGTTCAACACACACGACACATACCCTGTACAACTTTGAATGACTACTGTCACCACACACCACACATACCCTGTACAACCTTAAATGACTACTGTTTTGTTTAACACACACCACACACACCCTGTACAACCTTAAATGACTACTGTTCAACACACACCACACACAACCTGTACAACCTTAAATGACTACTGTTCAACACACACCACACACACCCTGTACAACCTTAAATGACTACTGTTCAACACTCACCACACACACCCTGTACAACCTTAAATGACTACTGTTCAGCACTCAACACACACCACACACAACCTGTATAACCTTGAATGACTACTGTTCAACACACACCACACACAACCTGTATAACTTTTTCATTGAGGCCTGGGGGCCCCTTGAACTTTGGGGCCCGGGGCCCCATCCCGCCTAATCCCTAGCGACTCCACTATTACTCTGCCTATGTCTTGAACTGTTTTTTGACGACCGTCTGGTGTAGTGATCGCGCACCGGACTACAATGCATGGCGGTTGCGGGTTCGAATCCCGCAAGGGGCAAATGTTAGTGTTATGAACACGAGCATTTGTACCCAAGTCATGGATGTTTATAAACTTTTTTAAGTTTGTTTATCCGTTATTTAGTCGCCTAGTACAAGCTTTGCTTAGTTTGGGGCTAGATATTTTTATTATAATACCCTCATATCATAAGAATTAATTTAACATGGGCAGTTCAGCAATAGATGCTGGTAATTTATTGAAAAAGCGACTACATTTTCCCATGAACGGTTTACCTACCTTATGCAGTCTGAAATTTGGAACGGCAAGCTTATCCTTATTCTGGGTGTTAAAATTACGTCATGGTGTGTTCCGGGTGTTAAAAGTATAATATAACATGGTTATGTACTAAATTATTAATTTTAATCAATTCCAGATGCCAAAAAGAAGCAGCATGGGCTATCACAAACCTCTGTCTAGGAGGCACAGCACAGCAGCTAGACGCGCTATTATCTGCCGGGTTCCTAGAGCCGTACTGCGCGCTACTGGCCTCGCCTGACCATCGGGCCGTGACTGTGGTGCTCGATGGACTTACTAATCTGCTGCAGGTAAAAAACTATGAGTCATATGTGACTCGTTGAATCACATGTGATTCATTGGCTAATATGGTGTCGTTGCTTGTTAGAAGTAATTTACAGCGTGAGTCGTATGTGACACATGGATTAAACTGCGTCTGAAGAACTAAAGAAGCCTGGGCTTATCAAGTACATCTGCCTAGAAGGCACGACACAGCAGTTACACGCGCTATTATTTACCGGGTTCCTAGAGCCGTACTGCGCGCTACTGACCTCGCCCGACCATCGCTGCATCATGCCGTCTCTTTAGTGCTCGATGGACTTACTTATCTGCTGCTGGTAAAAAATATATGAGTCGTATATGACCCGTCGAATCACATGTGATTCATTGGCTAAGATGATTTCGTTGCTTAAATGAAGTAATATTACGACATGAGTCATATGTGACTCATTAGATTATGTGTCAGAAAAACAACGTATCAAGAACCTCCTTGCTCTATTGGCATCGCCTGATGGACTTATCTGCTGCAGGTTAGTTAGGGTATGAGTCTTATGTGATTCATGGATTAAACTAATGTCGAGGGTAATTTATAGAATTTTTACCACACAAATCATACGTGATAACGTGACGTGACTCATGAGATTAATACGATGCACAGCCCAGTGATGCTAAAAAGAAAGGTCGGTGTCAGCACGTATGAATCATATGTGATCCGTAGAGTCCAATCTTCCAAAAATAATCAGCTTTCATACAAAATTTACGCTCGTCGCGCATTGATCAAAATATAATGATAGCAGGAAAAATATTTTTTAGTTTTAAAAAAAGTTTCTCCATCAAACGGTAAATTGCTCCGATTCTTTAGCTACTTAGGAACAGGAGACGTATTTTTGAATCATGCGAATTCCAATTCGAATACGAAATGGCAAGATTCGCACGCGAATGACTAAAATCCTTATTTTTGAAAATTCATTCCGTGAATTCTGCAACGAGTGGTTCGACCCACTCGTATTTTGATTCTACTAGTAGAAAGTTCGGAAGTATGACATTGACAAGTAAGTAAATAATTGATTCACAGATTAAAACACTTTTTTTTTCGTTCCGTTCTATGCGATTTATTGTCGGTTATTAAAATCAATTAGTTTTTGCATTCTGGTTTTTATTATTTTCTGCGTTAAACGAAAATAGCTACAAGAATTTTACTATAATAGCAACACATAATTCGAGTGATTCATAAATGCGTAAAATCGGGAGCGATAGAAATATAATTCGTACACGAATCGTATTCGTGTTCGAATTCAGGATTCATTTCTAATGCTTCAAAAATACGTCTCCAGCAGGGCTAGCATGCGCGAATCTGTTATTTTATCGAAGACAAAATTTGTTTTGTCATGATAATTTTGTCGTTTTACCTAACCTATCGGATCACAGACGTCTCGTATCCTTTTTCTTAATATTTTCAGGGTCTCCCGTTCTTCGTAGTCACTTATTTATACGTTATAACACGGCATTGCCATGATATTTTGGTTTTTTCTTTGTTATCGTCAAAGATCAAACGACATATTAACGACAAGAGTCGATAAAATGCCACGACAAAATTTTATCGTGTTGCATGCTAACCCTGCAGAGCAATGTATGTGATGTTGTCCAATATTAATTTATATTTTGTCTCCAGGCGGCAGTGAAGTACGGGCAAGTGGAGCCTCTTTGTATAAAGCTAGAAGAAATCGGAGCCCTAGACCAAATCGAAACCTTGCAGCAACACGAGAATGAACAGGTAACAATTATCCCACTTATATTTAAAAGCGAAAGTATGTAATGTTTGTGACTTTTTATAAAATATGTGTTTCGTGTGGTGCCGGCACGTTAAAAGAATAGCACCACCCCTTCACTTCCTATGGGTGTCGTAAGAGGCGACTACAGGAGAACCGCCACAAGAAGACGGGCAGCAGCGTCTCCTCTCCACCATTGGCCAAACTGCGATCGCCAACCCGCCTGCCAAGCGTGGCGATTATGGCTAAATCCTCCTTTTGCAAAGGCCTGTGTCCAGCAGTGGACTGATATAGACTGGTGATGATAAAATATGTACCAACAAAGTACGGAACTGTCTCGGAGTCAGACTCGCACTTGGCCGATTATTTTTAATTAATTTACTATTTTAAGAGAGGTACTAGTACACTTTTTAGGGTTTCGTACCCAAAGGATAAAACGGGACCCTATTACTGAGGCTCCGCTGTCCGTCTGTCTGTCTGTCCATCTGTCACCAGGCTGTATCTCATGAACCGTCATGAACTGTATCATGATAGCTAGAGAGTTAAAATTTAACAGATGATGTATTTCTGTTGCCGCTATAACAACAAATACTAAAAAACAGAATACAATAAATATTTATATTATCCCATACAAAAAAACTTGATTTTTTCGCTGTTATTATAAGTACTGGTACGGAACCCTTCGTGCGCGAGTCCGACTCGCACTTGGCCAGTTTTTTAAACTATCTTTTAATACAATTGATTAACGGATAAATAGCACGACGTAACTATTTTCTTCTATTCCAGGTATACAAGAAAGTAGTCCACATCCTAGATAACTACTTTGCGGAACAAGAAGACGCGACAGCACAGCCCGCCAAAACTGAAGAACAGTATCAATTCGGGACCAGCCAGGCCAATCCGAACATTAACTTTTGATGATCTAAAAAGTTACGAAATTAGCAATTTGTAAAATGTCTGTTAAAAATCATGTAGTCATGTAGAATCTTCACTTTATTACTCTCAAAAAAATTTATATCTTGGACAAGACTGGTTTAGTAGTTTGGGCTCTAGGCTTTACAAAGCCACGTGTTCCCTCGTTCGAATCCCGTAAGGTGCAAATGTCACGATTTGTGAGCTATCTATTATCAAAAGTAGTGCTTTTAAAGTTGGTAAGCATTTTGACGTGACAACGTCTTATAAATTGGTTTGCCGGGTGACACTTCAAGAAACTGCGTTACGCTCCGCTCACGTTATGCGCTCACAATGAGAGCGAGTGAGAGGCACGCGTCCCTTCCACTCGGGCATGGTTAGCCCGCCTAAGAGCGAGAGAGACAGACATAAAAAGTGAAAGGCACGCGTCCCTTCCACTCGAGCACAGTTAGCCCGCCTAAGAGCGTAAGTCGTTGTCACGTAAAACTTTCGCCCGTATACCGACTTTACAGCAACCAATTTTTTTTTTATATGATTTGATGTCATTGTCCATACTCAAAATATGTTCAGAGTGCTAAAGTAAAGATAATTTTATTAAGATATATTAGATTCATTCAGTTTTAATATCGTTTAACCATGGATCAGCAATGACCGGTCGATTCTCTAAGAAAAACGCAACGGACTCACTCTAAAACTCGACTTAGCCGTACAAACGAACATAGCCTCTATCTTGTTAGTATGAAGGTTCATATTATTTATCGTTGATGAGCGAGTGCAACGACGAAGTGAGCGCGGTTTTTTTACAGAATCGACAGGTTAAGATAACTTGGATCATTTTGTACAATGTGACACATTTTGTAGATTAAAAAAAATACAGTAAAAATAAAAGTGTGGATGTTGTCAAGTGCTGGTACATTCCTAGAACATCAATAAGGCTTTAAACAGACTGATATGTGATAATGTTAGTGTATAAGTTTAATTTTTATATCAATTAAAGAATTTTGCCCTAATGCCATGTTTTTTTTATTTTGATCACATTATATTTTCAATTAAAAATCTTGTCCATAATATTGGTACAGTCATTTGCTTCGAAAAATAGTACCTGAAAAGATTTCCAGAAGTTTTGAAAATTAGTATTTTTATAGATTTTGATGTACTCTTTCCGAATTTCGATTTTGCCACCTCGTATTTTTGCCGCTCGCGCTGCCATATTGGAAAATGGCGCCTAAAAACTTGGCAACAAAATAATCATATCACTTACTTTGATCGAATGTTATTCGTATTACATTATGATCGATATGTGACTTGATTATTTTGTGCAACTCTCACTAGGCACCCGGAACAAGTAGTATGTACAGTCAACAGCACGTCGACCTACCCCAAAAGTCAAAAATTCTCCAATAGATTTTCAACTTTAAGCCTGACATATAGAGTTCATTTTCAAATGAGAAAATTTGACATTTTGTGGTAGGTCGACGTGCTGTTGTCCGTACTACTTAAGAGCGCCGCTAACCGCTAAGGTTGGGTTGCTCCATAGTATCAGTTAAAGTTAAGGTCAAAGTCAAATTTAACTTTAACTGTAACGCTAACTTTAACTATTTGAGCGACATGGGTTGCACCATCGTATTCGGTAGCACAGTTAAAGTTACCAGGGTTACAAGTCTAATGACGCCTTATTTACACCTAACTCGTTGTAGAAAACTATTTGTGACATGGCAATGTTCCACGTAACGTCAAAAAGCTGATACGGTGTTATCAGTTTATTTGATCAGTGGTGTTATCAGTCATTGAATTGTCAAATCATTCAGCTGTCAAACTACAACAAAGTTTTTCAATTTCTTTAATTTAATTAATAATTTAACCTCTGAATTTGCATCATGAGACTTGTTAAATAAAATAAATTGTATCAAATCGACGCTAGGTACGGAAATTAATGGACACCTTGCTCACAAACATTCCAACAAAGTAAGTATCTATGAGTTGCGTGTTATTTTTTGCACTGTTATTTTATGTATTGTAACTTTAGTTATTTAATTCTTAACGTTTCAGGGAACTTCAGGAAAGTGGAGATGGAGAGATTGCAATCAATTGTTGCTAAACATAAAAACATATTATTCTGCAAAAAGACAGACGGTGTTAGCTCGAAACAAAAACACAGTGCGTGGAGTGTGATCCATTGTGAATTCAATGCTCTCGGAGACACTCCACGCACAATGAGACAGCTTAAACTTAAAGTGTACCTACTTTATGCATATGGCACATCACTAGGGAATCAAGGGAAAATAGGCGCGGCGGTCAAAGGGTTAACCACGCGTTTTGGGGCTTTGGCCACAAAATATAGCGCCGTGCCGCAATACGTAATTTGTGCTTTGGCTAAAAACTGCTTTACGGCGTTATTTTTTAAATATGGCACGCATTGCATTAAAATACCACAAACAAATATTTCTCAACAGAAACACAGTATTTCTTTGCGTAAGCGAGACAGCTGATTTGACATGGTCAAAGATATTATATTATAGTTAGAGGCAGGGCTTGTTAACGATACCAAATTAACGCTATAATTATCGTTACATAACGATATTTTCATTAAGTTACAGTTTTAACGGTAACACGGGTAACGGTAGTTTAGTATCGAATCCATTATAATAATGTTAACCAATTAACGTTAAAAGTATCGATATTTTTTTCGTTACCTTAAGCGTTGTTGTCAAACCGGCGCGGTGGCGCGTGCCTGGCCTGATCACGCGCGCCGGTCAGCCGGCGGAATGGCAACATCGCCAGCCAGTAGATAGATGCAAACAAACGTAGGCTTTCAGATTGGCCGGTCTGTGGCCTCCATTCTAGAACTTTTCAGCTCGCTGTGCAACCTTGAGCTTTTTTATAAGGCCCATAGTGAGAGGCTTGGTTTCTGTTTCGTATGTCATTACTGGTAACACACTGGATGTAGGTTTTCGTTTTTAGGCACTGGGGTATTTTGGACGAGTAGATGTTGTTTAGTTTAGCCCAGCTGCCCAGCCTAGTTGGATTTGTCCTCAAAATTGGACCTTTTATATATATAAAAGGCAAAGCTGACTGACTGATGGATCAACGCACAGCCCAAACCGCTGGGTCTAGAGATTCCAAATTTGGCTCGTAGGTTCCAAGGTGTAGGGGTACACTAAGCAAGGTCGCAGCTCAAACAGCTGTTGTAATTTTAATTCTTAATTATTCATAATTTGTGTAAAATAAACCTAGTTTAGGCCTAAATAGCAAAAACAAAGCATAACTCATAATTTGTGCTAGTGTAAATAAACCTAATTACAAAAAAGTAACATAAAATCGGACAAAATTTCCTACCGGTTTTGACATCCAAATTCAAAAGGAGTTCAATTCAACGGATTACCTAAAACCAGGGGAGTACTGTTTTCAACATTATTTTAATCATAATAGGAAAGTGTTAATAAGTGTGTTTGCAATCTAGACTTTAAAATTACCATTGCAATTAAGTTGAGGTTATATCAATAGTTGTAACTTGCGTAGCTTTGGTACCTACTTGATGATAATTAGCAACTATTTACCTACAGCATTACTGTTATCACAACATTTAACACTGTACAAACCTCACGAAAGTGAGACTCGTCACAATTCATTGCATTCGGCCTAGTTGTGCCTCTCTTTACTTGACATATAGTGGAAGTAAAGTTGATGAAAACAACCTTTTGCCGCAGACATTCTACTTCTAACACTTAACAATACATTCAAATAACTAACAGTGGGAAATGTTGATGGTTATTTCAAGTAATTTAGTGTAAATTAGCTTAATAAATTATCTTTTTATATTCGTTAAAAATACCCTCAAGGAAAAAGTTAATAAAAGAAAATTGTACAGTAAATCTGTATTTCTTTAAAAATCGATCATTTTAATTTAAAGACTTATTCTTTATATATTTTAAACTAAAATCAGCCACATACAATAAATAAATTCAGCATATAAGTACCTATTACTGTCAGTCTCCTTGCTTATCTTAAAATAAACTTAAATCAAAACATCGGCTATACACTTCTTTCTAAATAATTCCAGGTGAGGCCATATAAATCCAGCAAAATGACCACCAAGAGTGGAACAATGACCCGGAAAATGGCTTCGCTGAATACTGAGCTCAAACTCAAAAATGCACTTGAGGATTTGAAACAGAGTAGGGAAAGCTGTGACCAACTTGTTAGGGAAAGAGAGGAGAGTGAAGAAGAGATTAAAATTACTATAAATAAAAACTCCCAACTCAAAAAAGAATTAGTTGAATTGCATGCCCAACTCCAAGAAGTCACCGAGCACCGTGATGACTTACTAAATACCATCAACACCTTCAACCAGTGCAGCAATATTTTCGAACAGACACTATTGCGCAACAATGAATTGGAGACTGAACTTCGAGATGTCAACAGGACTTTATTGCATTTCGAAGAAGAAAAAAAACAACAAGTGTTCTCGCAGACCTTGAACCTCTATGAGGAGTTGATTGGAAGCCCGGGTGGGCATGCAGTAGTTTCTGTTTCTGATTTAGAATTAAGTAAAAGAGGTCAATTTGATACTAAACATAATATAAAGTTAACTAGTAAAAATAGGCTAAAGAAATATTTAAAATTAAATAAATTTATCACAAAAACTAAAAAATTAATTAAAAAACAGAAATGTTTTTATAATAATATTAAGTTGAGGAAAGAACGTGCAGAGTTAGTAGACAGTCTAGAGATCTATCATAATAAGCTGTATGAAAGCAGATCTAAATACAATGTTGACATTGAACGAATGCAGGCGGACATCTCGCAGTTACATGAGTCTTTAAAATCTATAACATGCAAATATGTTTCTGCCCAGGAACAAATAAATGAGCACATCTTGGCCGCAAATAAACTTTTAGAAATAGGAAATCCCAAAACAGATTTCTTATCACTACCAAATATAAATGTAACACAGGTGACAGATAACACCATCTCAGGGGCCAATCTGTTGAATGTTGACCGGCAACCTTCAATGTCAACACCACAATATAGTTATACCAAGATAAATGTAATTATGTTTTCAGATAGGTTAGGAGTTGGTTATGGTCCTCTACTAAGTAAGAAATTAAGATGTAATGTTGTTAATAACTGTATGCCAGGTGCATCACTTGATATAATAATTAATCGTATACAAAATAGTAAATTAAACTCTGACTCTATCCTTGTTATAATGCTAGGAAATAGTCAAAGCCTTAATAAGACAAAAATCATTCAAAGTTACTCAATTTTGTCCGGCTTAAATGTAAGGAAAATAATATTTTGTGCCCTACCTTTTTGTAAAAATCAAATAGCGCAAGAAAATGACAGTATTCACTCATTGAATACATTAATTTATAATATGACTCAACGTCATAACGACAAATTTGTGTTTTTTGACACAAATAAATTTATTAATAATAGCTTTCAATTGACTGGCAGCTCTTTACACCTGCCTTATAAACTAAAGAAACGAGTAGCTACATTGTTAGCATATAATATTAACTGTATTGATTTAAAATACAAAAATGAAACCATTTACTGTGACAAACATATTAGTAGCAGTACTAATTTAAATATTATTCCTGTGACAATCTCAAATAATTTAAACTAAGAGAGCAGACAAAAGCTAAGCCTATCTTTAATATTGTGCACCAAAATATGCAAGGCTTGGCTGGCAAAGAGTTAGAATTAGCCTTATTCTTACAAGATTTAAATGTACATGTACTATGTTTAACAGAGCATTGGATTAATCAATATGAGTTAATGATAAACATTGAAAATTATAAAATCGGCAGTTCGTTCACAAGGAAGTCCACTACTAGGGGGGGTCACTTATACTATTAAATAGTGAGTTAAACTTTAAAGAGCGTAAAGATATAGTGTCACTTTCGATTGAACGAACTATTGAACTAGCATGTGTTGAGCTAGAGCAGTATATAATAATAAGCGTGTACAGCCCCCCATCAGCCAATTACCAGCTTTTTGAATCCAATATGGAAGAGGCTTTGAAAAAAGTCTGTAGTTCTAGTAAGAAAATAGTTGTGTGTGGAGATTTTAATGTCAATATATTAGTAAATTCACCGAATTCAACTCGTTTTCTTAATCTTTTTAAATCGTTTAATTTAATTAATTTATTTAATGAACCAACAAGAGTGACTCCCACAACAGCTACTTGCTTAGATAATATTTTTTGCAATAGCAATGTAATAGATAAATCAGTTATAAATTATTTAAGGTCTGACCATAGTGGCCAGAGGGCGTCGTTTGAGCACCATCATGTCCGAGAAATTATAGATGCTGTCTGCAGGCCAATAACCGTAAATAGAATAGACCGATTTAAAGAAAAAATGTGTAATGGTATAGATTTATTAAAATCTAGCAGTAGCCATAGTGTTGATCTGTTATATGAGGATCTTTTTGGCTTGATTAAAAATGAATTTAATAAAATTTTTACACAAAAAAAAATAAAAGCAAATAAAGTCAGGTGTAAGTTTAATGAATGGGCTACACCTGGTATTTACAAAAGTAGAAGAACATTATATGACTTGTATAGTCTAAAAGCAAACACTCAGAACCCACAGATCATAGATCATGTTAGAAATTACTCTAAAATATTTAAAAAAGTATGTGCCACTGCAAAATCAAATCATCTTCGAAATATTATTTTGGGTTCTGATAATAAAGCAAAGGCCACATGGAACATAATAAATAAAGAAACATGTAGGCGTAAACAGAATGATCACTCTTACTCTCTTAAAATTGGGGATAAACTAATTAACTCAAATGCAGAAGTTGCAAATGCTTTCGAGGAATTCTTTTCAAATATAGCTCCCTCTACAACTAAAGAACTGGCTTCTTCTGCTGAACTAGCTGAATCCCTTCTCAAGTCGGGTGTTGATGAGTGCAAAACTCCATTTAATTTTAGACATATTAATCCTGATATACTAATAAAAACTTTCAAGGAATTGAACATGAAAAAAACTGAAGACTTATGGGGGATCTCAGTCAATATTATCAATACAATTATAAATACGATAGCCCCTTATCTTACAATTCTTTTTAATAAATGTATTGATGATAAACAGTTTCCTACTTTGATGAAATTTAGTAAGATAATTCCTTTATATAAATCAGGCGAGAAAAATGATCCTTCAAATTTTCGACCAATTTCAATTTTACCGGTACTTAGTAAAGTTTTTGAAAAAGTAATTTTCAATCAACTTTTATCACACTTTGTCCTTAATAAATTGTTACATAGCAAACAATATGGCTTCACGAAAGGTAGAAGCACTACAGATGCTGGAGTTGCACTCTTGAAACACGTGTTTGATGCTTGGGAAAGTAGGCAGGACGCTTTGGGAGTTTTTTGTGATCTTTCTAAGGCTTTTGATTGTGTGGACCATCAAACTTTACTGAAAAAACTTAGACACTATGGTGTTTCATGCGATGCCTCAGATTTAGTAAACTCTTATCTCACAGGCAGAACACAAAAAGTTTGTATCAATGGAGCTGAGTCTTCTGGGTCGCCTCTTACTATGGGCGTGCCGCAGGGATCGATATTAGGGCCTCTGCTCTTTCTAATTTACATAAATGACCTTCCATCTTTTACGAAAGACCTCTGTGAGACAGTGTTATTTGCAGATGATACTTCATTGATTTTTAAAATCAAGAGAGGTAAAGACTCATTTGACGATGTAAATAATGCACTCTCGCAAGTATTGCATTGGTTCACCACCAATAATCTTATGCTCAATGCAAATAAAACAAAGTGCATCAAATTCACAATGCCCAACGTAAAACTTGTCTCAACACATATTACTGTAAAAGATGAACAACTTAATACATCTAGTTCCACTACATTTTTAGGAATCACTTTAGATTCCCGTTTGCAATGGGGTGCGCATATCGAGACTCTGTCGGGAAGACTTAGCTCTGCTGCTTATGCCGTGAGAAAGATAAGACAACTGACTGATGTTGAAACGGCAAGATTGGTGTATTTTAGCTATTTTCATAGTATAATGTCATATGGAATATTGTTATGGGGCTCAGCAGCAGATATTGAATCTATATTTGTACTGCAGAAGAGAGCTGTACGGGCAATTTACGGCCTTGGACCCCGAGACTCCTTAAAAGAACTGTTTAAAGAAATTAATATACTTACAGTAGCATCCCAATTTATTTATGAAAATATAATGTACATCCGCAAAAACCTGTCCTTATTCCTTAAGAAAAGTGACATTCATAATCTTAACACACGGAATAAGAATAAGCTTGCCGTTCCCAATTTCAGACTGCATAAAGTGGGTAATTCGTTTATGGGAAAATGTATTCGCTTTTTTAATAAATTACCAGCGTCTATTGTAGAACTGCCCCTGTTAAAATTTAAATCGCATATTAAAACAACTTTAATGAAAAAAGGATATTATACTGTTAATGATTATATAAACGATAAAAATATTTGGAAGTAAATACTGCCCTGCTCGCACAGGTACATTTATCTTGTAATGTAAAATATATACTATTTAAAAAGAGGCTGACAATAGTGACCGAGTTTCTTGCGCTACTTCTTCTCGGCGCTAGCCCAAAATTGTCCTGAAGTAGTGGTAGGGAAAAAAAATATTGGGACGTGTAAAAGCGCTTAGTTTAAGCCTATTTACAGAAATAAATTGGTTTTAATGGTTTTAATGGTTTTAAAGGATTTTTTTAAAATTCGTCCCCGAAGGGGGTGAAATGGGGGCCCAAAATTTGTATGAAACTTTTTATTCCTTGGACATATTTGCATGAAATTTAGTATGAATTCAGTACGACAAAAATAATGAGTTACCTATTTTAGGGATTTCCAAAATTCAACCCCTAAGAGGGTTAAATAGGGGAGGAAAGTTTTATACTAACGTACAAGCCAAACTCTTAGGGCTAGAAACTTATAATTGCGCACACGTATTCTTCTTTTGACGTGAGCATCCACTAAAAAAGAATTTTTAAAAATTCAACCCCAAAGAGTGTAAAATAGGGAATGAAAATTTTAAACAATCGCACTGTTTAAACCTTTTAGGCTAGAAACTTTTAATTTCGCACACGTGTTCCTCATATGACGCAAGCACCCACTAAGGAATGATTTTTCGAAATTCACCCCCTAAGGGGGTGTAATGGGGGTCCAAAGTTTTTATGAAACTTTTTATTTCTTGGACATTATTTGCATGAAATTTCGTATGAATTGTGTACAGTACAAATAAAGATTTAAATATTTCAGCGTTTTTTAGAATTCAAGCCCTAAGAGGGTAAATAAACACAGGCCAATCCCTCAGGCCTAAAAACTTACAATTTCGCGCACGTATTCCTCTAATGACATAGGCATTAATTAAGGAGGGATTTTTCAAAATTCCACTCCCGAGGGGTTAACCCCCTCAGGAGTTTAATTTATAAATAGAATTGAATTTATAAATAGGAAGGATTTTTCAAAATTCAACCCGTAAGAGGGTAAAATAGGGGATGAAAGATTTAAATAATCAAAATCATCCCCTATAGGGGTAAACCAGGCCCCAAAGGTTGTATCAAACATTTTATTCCTTGGACATATTTGCATGAAATTTCGTATAAATTAATAACGGCAGAAATAATGAGATGAATTTCAGGGTTTTCCAAAATTCAACCCGTAAGAGGGTAAAATAGGGGATGAAACTTTAATATTACCGCACAAGCCAAACCCTTAAGGCTAGAAACTTTAAATTACGCACACGAATTCCCCTTATGACGTAGGCATCCACTAAGGAAGGATTTTTTTAATTTATAGGGGATGTAAGTTTTTAGAGAACTTAACGTTTATATAGCTTATTTACAATATTTTATAAAAATGCAAATTTTTGTGTTTTTCTTAATTTAAACCTCAAGCGTTTAAAGTGGGTATCGTGCAAATATGTTTATATGCACAATGCACTTAGTTACTTGTGACGTGGGGAAGAAAATGCAAAAAATTTTAAGTGTCTACTTACCAGACACTTAGGTATAAAATTAATTAAAGCCAATCATATCGATAAACCATCCTTTTATTTGTAAGTATTTTTTGTTATTCGTAAGATTACAACAAGATAAAAATACCATATGTATAGTTTGTTTCAGCCAGAAAATACATTTTAATTATTAAGAGGCAAATCCGTTCCTTTTAATGTTAGGATCTTTAAATTTTGTGTTCACGCTTTTGATGAAAACACCCCTTATGGGGTGAAAAGGCGGATGAAGTTTTGTATGGAAAGTCCTTTGTTTTCAAAGTAAACATCACTAAAATTATTATTTAGGCTTACGGTTAGGAACTCACTCAAAGTATATAGGTGTTGTTGAAATTAAAACCCTTAAAAGGGGTGAAAAGCGGTTAATTGTTTTTTATTTGATGTTCATTATTTTCTAAGTATAGGTTAAACAATGATATTAGAAGTATTTGCGATTCATTAGTTTATTTTGAAATCTAGATTAGCGCGGGCGAAGCCGCGGGCAACTGCTAGTTGTAAGGATACAGCTATGAAATGGTACTGGGTAGGGCGCCACATAGGCATGTTAACTTTGATTTGTCTGAAGGTCTACCTGTTGGGAATGTCTATGACAGCATCGAGCATTGTGCTGAGGTCTTCCAGCGAGCACTGCCCAAGTCTCGATCGAATAGAATGCCTTCTCATATTTTACAAACGCCGAGTATAGTGGCAAGTTATATCGATCTTCTGTATAACTTGTGGTAGCGCCTTGTTGTTCCTAAGCTGTAAGAGCCCTTGTTAACACTTTGGAGCCTTAGTTCCGCTCTATCGCCTCTTTAATACTGTTCGTATTAAAGTTGCGGATATCCTGTCGCACGGACTTCCATATCCGTCTGTTGAATTGCCGATATGCCTTATCGTCAACGGAGGTCTGCAGTGCCATTGAACGTTGTTCTGCCATGAGATTCTTTAATAGGTAAATACGAGGACTCGTAAAAATTTCTCGTTTCTAGGTGTGCTTGTTTACGCCCCCAGTAAATAAGATAGCTAGGCTGTCTGGTACCTCGTCTGCCCCATACACTGCGGGAAATACGTTTTGACGACAAATGGCAGCATTATCTCATAACTTTAAACCGTTAAGGAGTTCTGAGACTTTCATCATCAGCTCAGCAGTATGATGTGATAACTCCCAAACGCAAACATCGGAATAAATTGTTTAAAAATAACAAACACTCTTCATTAGGTGACTAAATTTAATGAGTATTCTCCTTGATTTCCCTGTGATTCCATCATCAGATCCTTACTTGCTGAAAATGAGACCACCTCAGAAGTATACTCTGAGAGAGTAGTAAAAGAAATTTGAAATAGGTTCATAATTTCAATTCAAAATTGAACATAATTTCGCCATTAAGTCAAACTACAAACATTCTTTAGGATCAACAAAGACACAATTGTGTCAATTCTGTCAATGATGCGCCAATAATAAATGAAATGATTGTCATAACTAACTTGCTTGCGTCGTTGTAGGCTCCAACACGTCCAAACACCTCGGGGCACCCCCGCGCAACTGTCAAATCTGCCGATTTTTTTACTACGGGATGGCTCTCAAAATGGCCGATTGACAGACGACATTAGTGCCCTCTATCAAAGACTATTGAAACAATAGCTCTGATAATTTTACCCGTGCATACTGCACGTAATGAGAACGTTTGGTATCAAAATGTCATTATTGAGATTTTTGCAATTGTGATGTTGTTGTTTTGGATGAGCGATATTATAATTATCCCACAGTCAAAAGACACCTTCATGGTCATACACGATCATGATCCACGACCGTGGAGAGGCTTGCCAGACGTCAAAAATAATTATTTTTGCGGAGAAATAAAAAAGTATGCCATCCGTTAAGCCTACACACGGTAGTCTTGCATCGTGCATGACCGTGGTCGTGCATCGTGCATGGAAGGATGATGCGTAGACCACTTTACGGTATATTAAGTTCCTTCAAGAATATTTCGTAGGCACTTAAGACTTTCAGTATCTATAAAAATAAACAAAAACATGTTATACTTACCATTTTATTTCACTAAGTTTTTGCTAAGGAATTATGCACAGTGCGGGCATTCGTGCGTTAAGTTTAATCAGTCGAATAGCCACCACCACATCACTGACTGACTTAAATCTGCGCGCAATGCGCGTATCGAAAATAACGAATGAAAGAGATAGATAGAAAGTAACGTTTCTTTTAACGATACTTGTAGTATGCATTTGGTATCGTTAACAAGCCTAGACCATGGTAACATTATCACTTACCGATAAAATAATCGATAACGTTATGTCAGTTTAACGGTAAAAGGCCATCCAAGGTATCGTTACCAAGCTTATCGTTACCTTTGCCATTAACGTTACCTTCGTCCGGCGAAGGTAATGATACCTGAATTTTAACGGTATTCAAAGCCCTGGTTAGAGGTGAGGTGTTCGATAAGGTTGTAAATATTTATTCAGTTGTAACGTTAAGTTGTATTTTTAAATACGTTATTGTAGTGCAATGCAATAAAAAATAATATACTCCTTGATTTGACTGCATTATTTATCTGTCAATATTATGATTGATTGAATGAGTTAGATAAATAATTAAATAAATAATAAAAAAATAAATAATAAAATAAATAATTTTAGTTCAGAGAGTTAGACTTGGTGAGACGGTTAGTGAAGGAGAAACTGTAGGCTATGGAGTACCACAGGGTAGTGTCCTTGGGCCTACTCTGTTCCTGGTCTACCTGAACGACCTCTGCAAACTTAAAATAGGAAACGCTCGTATTTTTTCATACGCGGATGACACTGCAGTGGTATTCTCTAACACTAGCTGGGATTCCGTCAAGGCTGACGCCGAGGCTGGGTTAGCCGTGATTGCAGGGTGGCTTAGAAATAATTTGCTCACACTTAACACGCACAAAACAAATTATATCACCTTCTCACTATGCAATAGAACACAGCCTGAGACTAACTTTAACATCAAAGTACATAACTGTAGCAGCGCTCTAAGCGTTGTCAGATGTGGCTGTCCCTCAATAACAAAAGTGGAGACTGTGAAATATCTTGGCGTAGTGTTGGACTATAGGCTCTCATGGCAACCGCATATTGAACTGGTTGCATCCAGATTGCGTAAATTGATCTGAATTTTCAAAATTCTTAGGCATGTTGTGACAAAAACCTTAATAAACCAAATTTATGTTGCTTTGGCTGAATCCATCTCCATTTACTGCATTGCGGTGTGGGGTGGCGCAGCTAAATCAAAGCTAATTGTAGTAGAAAGAGCCCAAAGGGCCCTGCTTAAGGTATCCTACTTCAAAAAACGTAGATTCGCAACGCAATCTCTATACATTCTGGCTGACACTCTATCTGTCAGAAAGCTCTTTATACTACACATTATCTTAAAAAAACACCAAATATTAGACTATAACCCTGATGCTAGTAAAAAGAGAAGACATTTTAATGTAGCCGAGAGTATACAGACACGAACACAATTTGCCCGCTCACAGTTTCAGTATCTAGCATCGTATCTGTATAATAAGTGTAATAAACTTCTGCAAATTCACCCCCTGACACAACGCGAATGTAAAAGGAAGGTTGTAGCTTGGCTAAAAACATTGGACTATGACGATGCTGAATGCCTATTGAAACGTCTTGTGTGAACTGTGTTTTATTAATTATATTTTAAAAGGATACCGTCTTTACACGTTTATTTTACTAATAACTTATGTACACTTTCAGTTACACACACACACACACACACACACACACACACACACACACACACACACACACACACACACACACACACACACACACACACACACACACATGCACCTTTTTCTTTGTTTTCTGTAACCTGTTTATTTGTTTAAGTAGGTAACTACTATGTTATTTCGTTTGTAACTTAGACGTAAGAGTGTGTTGAGGAAGAGCGACTTCTTCTGGCACAGGTGCTCTTATTATTATTATTATGAGTGACACGGGACACCTCATTCCTTGCTTTATTCACTTCGATAGTACTGATTAGCTTTGATTTATCAAAAAATAAATAACGCATAAAGTTGTATTTAATTATTAGGTTGTAGAGTTATATTTTTACAACTAAAGTCAAAGTCATTTATTTTTGCAAATTGGCCATCAATGGCACTTTTACATGTCCCAATTTTTTTTTTCCTACCACTTCTTCGGAACTACATATCGGCTGGTGATGAGAAGAAACGGCGCAACAAACTCAGTCACCTTTGTCAGCCTGGTTTTATTACAGGAAATACAATTACAAGATATTGTAAGTGCGAGCTAGGCAGGATATTAAGTCCATGCACTCTTGTAGTTCAAGTAATCTTCAACTTTTTATTTTATCTGTTGTACGTTATAACAACGTTATACAACCAGTTATTTTATCTGTTGTACGTTATAATGGATATCTCTAATTATAGTGCAATATCTTTGGACAGTCGCCATTTGATAAAATAACGATAAATACCGTTAAACGGCTTAATAAACGAAAGTTCAAAGCTAGGTCAATCAATAAAAAAAAATACTGACATTGACAGCTTGCGATTGCGACTGCTTGCATGACTTGTCCAATTTTCCAACTAATCCAACCAAACCTTTTGTTTTGCGGAGAAATTAAATAGTGTAGTAAAGAATAAAATGGCTGATAAACAGAAAGTTGATCTTGGTCTCCTTGAGGAAGACGATGAATTTGAAGAGTTCCCTGCAGAAAGTTAGTAAATCAATGTTTTTCCAAATCTATTTACTGATCTTATTTTGAGTTTTTCAGTTCATGATTTTAATGTGATTATTTGGTCATTTCTTTATAGACTGGGGTACGGAAGACGCTGATGATGAAGACGTGTCGGTCTGGGAAGACAACTGGGAGGATGATATCGTCCAAGATGATTTCAACCAACAGTTAAGGTTAGTTTTACCTGTTTTTACGACCGTCGTCTATAGTTATGAAGAAACGAAAAAGTTTCAATTCCATTAATCAAAACGCATGGTTTTATATGCACAACAATCCATACAGATACCTGAAAAGCCAACACATACACAATGTTCCACACACATACACTGTTTTGGGTGGTGCGACAAGGACATACTGTAGTCACTTATCTAATTTTACTGCTAAATTACAATTATTATAATTTTACTTGAATAAAACTCAGTTATTTTTATAGGGTATGTCAAGTAGAAGTTAATCCATTCGCTCGAAAAAAAAAGATAATTGAATAACAGTGGCCCGCTGACAAAGTGTGCATAACCTGAGCGAGAGGATTAAAATTATAACTTCTTTGTTGCAGGCAACAATTGGAGAAGTTGAAGGAGCAAAACAAAGCTTAAAAATTAGAATTAGTATGTAAGACTAGAAATAAGTTTTTTTAAATAAATTTTGGAAAATCCAACAAATCTGTGTTGTTACCATTTATTTCTCGAAGCATTTACCATAGCACTGTTACAAATTAACTTTTTGATAGGTTTAAGATAGGACGAATAGAAGAGTGAATGATCTACTTATTAAATGCTAAACTCTACATCATGTATGGCCAACCAGCACGGCTATTAGTCCAGTTGATGCTCACACTAATAATCAAGTTGGCCACCCCTGCTCTAGATCAACATTTCTTGCTTATGGTGTTTACGCAGTGCGACCTAACGTACAAGTCAGCTTGCGAGTAGCTGTACTGCAGTAACTTGCACTGTTCGGACGTTACTAACGAGTAAGTCATGTGTGAGTTGGACAGTAGCTCGCGTCCGAGTTACTTCATCATTTTTAGGGTAAAACGAGTCCCTATTACTAAGATTCCGTCTATCTGCAGTGGCGGGCATTGGTTTTATTTTGAGGTAGACAGTAATGTGTTTTATTGATGAAAATCGATGTTTTAATAAAAATAATACACATCTGAAAGTACCTACCTCATTGTATTTATCAGGTAGGTACTGCCTAATTGCCTATATGCATCGCACGCCCCTGTTTATCTGTCACCAGGCTGTATCTCATGAACCATGATAGTTGGACAGTTGAAATTTTCTCAGATGATGTATTTCTGTTGCAGAAAAGTTTAAGCAGAAAAAAATAAATACTTAAAGGGGGCTCACATACAACAAACTTCATTTTTTGTCGTTTTTATAAATATAGGTGCAAAGCTGATACTAAATAAACTACATTTTACATATGAACCTTCTTCTTCAATCACTCTATTAAAAAAAGCCGCATCAAAATCCGTTGCGTAGTTTTAAAGATTTAGGTAGATTTAGTAGATAGGGATATAGGGACAGAGAAAGCGACTTTGTTTTATACTATGTAGTGATGGTACGGAACCCTTCGTGCGCGAGTACGACTCGCACTTATTCGGTTTTATTCGGACATACCGAAACCCTATTTTTTTTTTGTTTTCACTCGCTTGCTTAACCTGCAGCAGCTTGGCCGTCACTCGCATTCTTTGAACGCGTTTGACTGTAGCTCGCCAGTATAAGCTGGACAGTTGTGAGTTGAACCCGTAACCTATCAGGCGGCAAAGACCGTCCGGCCGCTCAGTAACAATAAAATTTTCATTGTCTTTTGACCTTCGCCTGACAGGGTTTTTTTGTGAGCTGCGCCTACGAAGCGCGTTTATCGAGTTCAAAATTTACGAACTGAATTTGACGACCGTCTGGTGTAGTGGTTCATGCTCCGGACTACAACCTGGCAGTTGCGGGTTCGAATCCCGCAAGGGGCAAATTTCAGTGTGATGAACACGAGCATGGATGTATTTAAGTATGTTTATACGTTATCTAGTCGCCATAGTACAAGCTTTGCTTAGTTTGGAACTAGCTAATTGGTGTGATTGTGGAAACTATTTATTTATATTATATATTAAAATGACTGCGGATATGGCCTTTTGACAATATTCTTTCATTCATGAAACTACATTCAGGATACTACAAAGTTGAAGATTACTTGAACGACAAGAGTGCATGGACTTAATAACCTGCCTAGCTCGCACTTACACTATCTTGTAATTGTATTTCCTGTAATAAAATCAGGCTGACAAAGGTGACTGAGTTTCTTGCGCCGTTTCTTCTCACACCAGCCGATATGTTGTCCCGAAGCGTTGGTAGGGCTAAGTTATAAGTTGGGACGTGTATAAGTGCCCGGAAGAGGGCCTATATACAGAATAAAGAATTTCATTTTATTACAGAAGCCAAGAAAACCTGCAGAATTGTTTCGGTAAAAACTATCGAAATAAAGATATAAGAAAGCATCTTTGGAACATATCGCAAAATAAATGCATCTAGGTAAGTTGCAAGACTGAGCAGCAGCTGGGTACTTAGTATGGTGTAGACAGCAAAGGCGAGCCGAGTTAATGGCGTACGAGTAGTCAGGTCGAGTAGCTGCTTAATGGCTTGGCTTGTTGCTCACACTGTTAAAACCGTCCATTATTTGCTAGCTATCATTTGAACATTTCTTTTGACGACCTCCGTAGCCGAGAACACCGGATTGTAATTTGTATATGGCGCCGCCATCTCTGAGGTTTTCCGGGTTCGATCCCCGGTCGAGTCAATATATAAAACGAACTTTTCTATATATTTTCCGGTTTTTTGTTTTATAAATTTAACCATCTTATGGTACTAACTTAGTTCTTAAGTATATTGTTACTAACACACCACTGTATAGATCTTGATAGTGGATCTGAAATAAACGTTTTATTATTATATTGTCTCGGGTCTGGGTGTTGTGGTACAGTCGTTGTTTCTGATTTCTATAACACAAGTGGTTTAGCTACTTACCTTATGATCAAAGCAATGTATGTGATGTTGTCCAATATTTATTTATTTATGGTAAATCATTCCATAATCTTTTGATGTAAGACAGGGTACTTATATTCATTGACACAGTGTTTTAAATAAATAAAACATTAAATTAAGGCAAAATTCTTTAATTAATATAAAAATTAAACTTATACACTAACATTATTACTTATCAGTCTGTCTGTTTATAGCCTTTTTTATGATCTTAAATATACCAGCAGTTGTGAAACATCTACAATTAAACTAACATACTGAATTTTTAGCTTTCCTATTGAATTTACAAAACAATTTAACAAAACTGTTTTAGGCGAAATAATTTTAATTCTTTCTACAATATGAAACCTCAATAACATTTTTTATAGAATATATAATTCAGTAAAATATAGGAAGGCACATTACACAACTTATACATTGAAATCTAACTATATGAATTTAATTTACCTTTATAAACTGTCATCTAACTAAACTTGAGCACAGTGAAAATGATTTGAGCAGAAACAATGAAATCAAATCAAGGTTACCAACTTTGAAAGCACTACTACAATCTCAAAATCTTGTCATCTGCACCTATTAATTATCAATGATAATAATACCTTGATTTGATAATTATTAATAGGCAGTGCCACCCTATTCTAAAAATTGTCGGGCAACAACAAAAAAAGTGAATTTCTAATTGTTTTTTTAATAATATAATTAAATAAGACCCAGCATTGATAAGTATCGGATAATTATCAAAGAACATAATTATCTTTTTAATTAACAACCCTGCTGAATTCCAAATTGATTATGTTCTTCTGTTCTGTTCTAGCGGGCTGTTCTGTCGTGTCATCTTGTCACGCAAAGTAGTTGTCTAAGATGTAGCGTGCTTTCTTATACACGGTGTTACTTTGCATCCTTGCCATATTTACAGAGGTAACTATATCACTGACAATGATAACAAATCAGTAAAAAAAGAAAACCTAATTCTATTTTTTTTTAATCTTGGTTATTTTATTTTATCGACAATCTATTAAACACAACACTAATTATCGAAACGCATGCACATCACTGTTCCTATTCATCGGCACAAAAGACTTTGTAGTATTATTTGATTAGTGATCGCGTACCGTTCGAGACAAAATCGGTTTATTCCTATGTGTACTGCAAAACCAAATTTACTAAAAATATCTAGTCTCTAGTTCTCTAGTCTCTAGTTTATCTAAACAATAGGTATTGTTCCCTACTTTTATATCTGTGAATATGGCAAGGATGCAAAGTAACACCGTGTATACCTGTAATATGAGAATATAGTTTGGTCTTACGATTTCACTAATATTGAAGGTAATTATAACCCAGCACACCCAGAAACGAGTAAATGAAAACCTAATAACACTTTAAATGCAAGTCTTTTAAAATTAATAAACTACTAAACTTACACAAATTTCAAACTCATACAAAAAGTGGACCTAATGCCATGAGGCATTCTCTACTAGTCGACCATTAGGATGTCGACATCATTCTAAGGCATCATTTATTACTCAATTTAGGATAAGATGATCGCTCTGACACATGACAGTTCACACTTATAGTGATGCGCCCCAACGAAATCTAATCGATTCTTTTCGGAAATCGAAAAAGTTAAAATAGAAAGTTGTATCGATTTTTAATTTACTGACTCTTTTCTAATATCAAGAAATACTGCAATGTTCTGTTGCCTGAGTGCTGGAAACAGATTTTTGGCATGTTGTTCAAAGCTTAACAAACTTTAAAAGAAAAAAATAACAAAATCTTAACGAAAAACTCAACAAAAATGGTAATAAATAAGGCAAAAACGGAACTACTCTGAAGCACAACGAAAACACAAACACTTAAAAGGCCGACGCACTCCTATTGACGACTAAGCAAGCATAGGCTTTGACAAGCCGACCGCGCTGATTCATCGGATATTCATCGATTAGCTATCGATTTTGTGTGGTCAATCCCTATAGGAAAGCGTTCTGTTTTACGCATCAAGTATTTTAGGAGATTTTTTGTTCGTTTATTTTTAGCAAGCAATTATAATGATTGGAATAATCACTTAGATTTTCACTTAGAAGAATTTTGCAATAATATTCAATTCAAATAAAAAAATTGTTTATATTATTTGCTACTAATTTTTAAATAAAAATGGTTTTTCTTAAAATATTAAATTATTAATTCGTAAGTTGTATGGGTGGACCGGAACGTATGAAGTGTCAGAGCGATCTCATCTTATCTTGAATGGAGTATAGGGTAACTATTAGGTTGGGGAAAAAGTCTTTTCACATTATGGTATGTATGAACTTGTAATAAAATCTCTTTGGCTGTACTATTTGTATCTGGCTGGTTTTGGTATCATTAAAAGTTTAAATTTTAAAAAAGATAATTCCAAATTCAAATTAGGAAAATGTGTGTTTTTCATTTGTTTTTCGTACTGTCAAGATGAGTAAATCTAATGAAGTAATTCGATAGATTTTAAAATTTTTCTACAAAAAAGGTTAAAATGCAAAGCAAGTTAAAAACGCAAAAAAATTGCAATCAGTAATAATCATTCAGTCATCGCCCGATTGAAAGTTAGTGGCAAAATCGGTCGACAAAGTGTGACCTGATATGACAAGGGGTGAGGGGGGGGGGGGGTCCTAAATTTTTTGACGTCACATTTCAAAATCATTTCTAGTTTGAAACACAAAATTGAAAAATAAACAATTTCTAAATGTTAAATTGCAAAATATGTGACGTCACACTAGGGATGGTCTCACAAATGTGACAAAATGTCATGAAATTCATGTGACGTAATTTATGGATGGCCCCATAAACACTTTTCAAGATAAGATGATCGCTGTGACACTTTACATACTCCGATCCACCCATACAACATACATTATTTTTTTTATAACAAACATTATTTTTTTTGTAAATGATTGCACAAATCTTTAAAACATTGCATTTAGAAATCTAAGTGAAAATTTCAATTTATAATTATAGCTTACGAATTTTAAAAATAAGCAAAGAAAAATCTCTTAAAATACTTGATGAGTAAAACGGAACGCTTTCCTATAGGGATTGACCGTACTAAATCGATAAATAGCCGATAAATGGATGTTGTCGGCTTGTCAAAGCCTATGCTTTGACGGCAAAATGAGTGCTTCTGCCTTATATGCGGTTTGTGTTTTCGTTGTGCTTCGGAGTAGTACTTGTTTTGCCTTATTACTGTTTTTGTTGAGTTGTTCGTTAAGTTATTCTTTTGTTTTTTTAATTTGTTAAGCTTTGAACAACATGCCAAAAATCTGTTTTCGGCACACAGGCAAAAAATTTGTATTACTTCTTATTAAAAAAGATCAGTGAAATAATAATCGATTTAACTTTATTTATACATTTTCTCGATTTCCAAAAAGAATCGATTGGATTTCGTTTGGGCGCATCACTATAAGTGTTAACTGGCATGTGTCACAGCGATCTTCCTATCTTGAAAATAGTATAATTACCATCTTTAGTTTAACCATATTCTGTATGGAGTTTCTCCATCCTCGAAGAGCTAAAGGTCACCAAGCGCCTGCTGACTACGTGCCAGGAAAGGATCCGGAGTTTCTTTGGGCACATAATGCGATCCCCATTGCATAGCCTGGAGAAACTCATCATTCTCGGACAAATCGCGCTAGGGGAAGAGCGCCAGCTAGATGGGTAGACCAAATCAAGGAGGTGACTGGAGGCCAGATACAGGGAGCGGTACATATGGCGCAGAACCGGACCAAGTGGAGAAGATTGACATACAGTCACGATCCTCAGCATTGAGGGAACGACCAGAAAGAGAGAGAGTATGGAGTTTGACAGACTTTTGACGTTTGTTAAAGTTAAATTAAGATGGTGCAAGCCAGACTTAGGGTTCGATAAAGTTACCTCTTTATTCTCATGATGTGGCTGCAAAGCTTTGATTTGGTTTAAGGCTCCAATTTCTTCAAGCTTTATACGGAGATGCTTCACTTTCCCGTTCTTCTCAGTCTCCTATAGACAAAAAATAATAAATAAATATTGGACAACATCACAATATTCTGATCCTAAGGCAAGTAGCTAAAGCACTTGTGTTATAGAAATCAGAAACAACGACTGTTACAAGTGTTGACCTACTGGTTTATCTAATTGAACTGTGTGAATACTATAGGGGTATATGTGTAAATAAAACCACCGTAAGTACTTTAACTAAGCAGGATGATGATATATTCAAAAAATCTTTCGACCATATAATATCATTGGTTAACTTTACTTGCGCCAACTAACACGAGACAACGCCATCTGTTGTCAATTTCGTAAACTAATTTTAAACATATGAGTTCTTATTGAAATTACCAACACTAGTTACTTGCGCGGTTTAAGTAAAGACAGCGCCATCTATTGACATTTTATTTTACTAATTAATGTAGTCATTAACAACAACAGTACCGCAACAATCAGACCCGAAACTAGAAAAGTTCGTTTTCTACGTTCACCCGACCGGGAATTGAACCCGGAACCTCAGTGATGGCTACGACATGTATAGTCCGGCGTGCTCGCCTCTCGGTAAGGAGATTGCAATAGAAATATATATGTGTTATGGAAAAACTACTTGTTTTTTTTTTTCAAAACCTGAGCATGATTTTTGGGAAGAGCTCGTGTGTGTCGTCTTGTTTAACAGCTGATTACTTGATTGAAAGATTTAATTCTATGAATTACATTTGATACTAAATTTAGTCATATTGAATTATACGACCGAAGTACTTGCAAGAGAAAATCTTAGGCGCGAAAGCGCCAAACCGAAATCTGAGCAATTTACCCTGTTCGCAACAGGGTAAATTGCTTATGGATCACATTTGATTCATATTTCGTGACACCAACTGAACTTCCTTTCAGTAAAGTGATACTGAAAGGAAGGTTTCGCAACTTATAATCCCATAAGGCATGCACGTATGAATCGTGTTGTAAAAGTACTCCTCGTTGAGTTAAGTCACATATATGACTATCACAGTACAATAACTTGCAACAAGCCACGATTTTGAGACCATAAATCACATATGATTCAATGAATCAAATAAGACTCATGTTTTTAACCTGCACGACATCAATTGGCGCTTGAATCACATATGACTCAATGAATTATATATGACTCGTGATATTTCTCACCTGCAGCATATTCGTAAGTCCATCGAGCACCAGAGTGACGGCCAGATGGTCGGGCGAGGCCAGCAGCGCGCAGTACGGCTCTAAGAACCCGGTAGATAATAGCGCGTCTAGCTGTTGAGCTGTGCCTCCTAGGCAGACGTTTGTGATAGCCCATGCTTCGTTCGTCCTTCTGACGCATAGTTCATATATAAATCAATGAGTCACGTAGTAAATATTGCTTCCTACACCCAACTCCATCAATTGGCACATGAATCATATACGACTCACCGAGTCACATATGTCTCATCGTTTTTTTACCTGCAGTAGATGAGTAAGTCCATCGAGCACCAGAGTGACGGCCAAATTGTCGGTCAAGGCCAGTAGCGCGCAGTACGGCTGTAAGAACCCGGTATATAATAGCGTCTAGCTAGCTGCTGAGCTGTGCCTCCTAGGCAGACGTTTGTGATAGCCCATGCTTCGTTCGTCCTTCTGACGCATAGTTCATATATAAATCAATGAGTCACGTAGTAAATATTGCTTCCTACACCCAACTCCATCAATTGGCGCACGAATCATATATGACTCACCGAGTCACATATGTCTTATCGTTTTTTTTACCTGCAGTAGATGAGTAAGTCCACTGAGCACAACAGTGACGGCGCGATGGTCGGGCGAGGCCAGTAGCGCGCAGTACGGCTCTAGAAACTCTGTAGATAATAGCGTGCCTAGCTGCTGAGCTGTGCCTCCTAGACAGACAATTGTGATAGCCCATGCTTCGTTTGTCCTTCCGACGCATAGTTCATTTATATAAATCAATGAGTCACGTAGTAAATATTACTTCCTACACCCCACTACACCAATTGGCACATGAATCACATACGACTCAATGAGTCACATATGACTCATCGTTTTTTTTTACCTGCAGTAGATTAGTAAGTCCATCGAGCATCAAGGCCCGATGGTCAGGCGAGGCCAGTAGCGCGCAGTACGGCTCTAGAAACTCTGTAGATAATAGCGCGTCTAGCTGCTGTGCTGTGCCTCCTTGACAGAGGTTCGTGATAGCCCATGTTGCTTCTTTATGGCAGCTGAAATTGGTATAAATTAATTAAACTTAATTATACTAAATATATAATTATACTAATTATTCTCACTGCAGAGCCCAGCCGCCTTTCTATTAGGTGGTGAACTAAAAAAACCGGCCAAGTGCGAATCGGACTCGCGCACGAAGGGTTTTATGCCATTATCTAGAGGTACGTAACATCGGTATAACTGACGAAAAAAACGATTAGGCGGGCACGAAGTTCGCCGGGTCAGCTAGTTACAATAATTACATTATGATACAAGTGTGCTACTAAGTTAGTCATCACACACGAGGCATTATTGTAAGCGCGAGCGCGGTAAGGAAGCCGAGTGTGATAATGATCAATGCACACGAGTTGAATACAACGTTTTTCAACACAATTGCGAGGAAAAAAATCTAAAATACCTTCTCCGTTTTGCTGTTTTTATCTGGATTTTGGCGGCAACAAACTATCACTCGCGTTCCGTGCCTCAATAATTATTTCCGACGGGTTTGAATGACATTTTACTCGTCTTCACTATTTAAAGTAGACACTTTTGATAGTAATTAACCATACAGCAACAACTTTACCAAATATTTAGGGAAAATGACAAGTAAGTTTTGTTTTTTTCGCGCGCCGTACATTCGGCCGGAGTAGCAGCAATTTAAAAAATGAAATAAACTATAAATTATTGTTTCTAAAAATGATAGGTAAGTTAATTTGTTAGAATAGTTTGGTACGGGATTGCTACCATGTACCTTATTTTTGAGTTCCCGATATTTCGACACGGCAAGCGCCATGATCACGGAGTAACAGTTACTCCGTGATCATGGCGCTTGCAACAGTGCCGAAATATCGGGAACTCAAAAATAAGGTACATGGTAGCAATCCCGTACCAAACTATTCTAATGTTAGTGACCATGAAAGTTTAAAACAATATAAAGTTAATTTTCAACACAGTTGCTCGTAAATTGACTCTTATAACACCGTTTTTAGTTTCATAATTCATCATATTACGCACTTGTGCTGTAATAACATTATCGCACTAGTGCGGTAATGTAAACTTTTTTTTTTAAATCCAGCAAAAGTTTGTGTCTAAGAACATTGAATATTTTACCAATATTAAATTATTTTAGGGTTAAGATGACAAATAAATATTTCATTTTATCAAATTGTATATTAATAAACACAAATTAACTTAACTATCATTTTTAAAGACAATAATTTATAGTTTATTTTATTTTTTAAATTGCTGCTACTCCGGCTGAACAGCCAGTTTTTCCTGTGCCATTATTGAACCTGCGCGCGCATCTAAATTGCGGCGCGCGAAAAAAACAATACTTACGTGCCATTTTCCATTATTATTTTGTAAAGTTGTTGCTGTGTGGTTAATTACTATCAAAAATGTCTACTTTAAATAGTAAAGACGAGTAAAATGTTATTCAACCCCGTCGGAAATACTTATCGAGGCACGAAACGCGAGTGATAGCCTGTTGCCGCCAAAATGCATAGAAAAACAGCAAAAACGCCAAGTTATATTCGGAGAAGGTATTTTAGATTTTAGTTTGTTTTTTCCTCGCAACTGTGTTGAAAAGCGTCGTATGCAACTCGTGTGCGTTGATCATTATCACACTCGGCTTCCTTACCGCGCTCGCCTGCGGCTCGCGCTTATAATAATGCCTCGTGTATAATGACCAACGTAGCACACTTGTATCATAATGTACTATTGTGTTTATTTATATACAATTAGATAAAATGAAATATTTATTTGTCATCTTAACCCTAAAATCATTTAATATTCGTAAAATATTCAATGTTCTTAGACATAAACTTTGTTGAAATTTAAAAAAAAATAGTTTACATAACCGCACTAGTGCGATAATGTTATTACAGCACAAGTGCGTGATATGATGAATTATGAAACTAAAAACGGTGTTATAAGAGTCAATTTACGAGCAACTGTGTTGAAAAAGTTTTTATAACCTTGATCGATTTAGTCACTGATTCGGAGTGGTCCCTGTAAAATTGGCTCTACCTTGCGATGTAACCCTATGTATTATTTTAAATAGTAAATAATAGTTACTTACTTGATATCTTCAGTAGCAAGGACGTGTAAAAGTTTAGGTATTAGTCCTTTGTCGATTGCTTTCTGTATTTGTTCATTTGTACCTAGAATATAATTAAACTTTAATAGTACCTATCAAAAGACCCTCCAGCCGCTCCGTAAAAATAAAATTTTCATTATGTCTCTTGAACCACAACACCAATAAAAGAAAATTTCAGTTTAAACCAAACCAAATCTACTCTATCAAAATCATAATATTTTTTTCATTCTTATGGGAGCCTTCAAAACAAATCTGGAGCCCAGACTCGAGGGTTTTCCTAGTAGCCAACGAAGAGTTCCACTATCCACTATCTGGTTCCATCATCAGATTACCCAGTGGCGGATCTACAAATTTGCCGTCGGTAGGCTATTCAATTTTTGCCGCCCCCTACAGCGTTCTCTGAAATCTGCCACCGCTAGGACGCTGCCGCCACTAGGCCTCGGCCTATACGGCCTATTAACAAATCCAGGACTGAGATTACCTCGATAGTATCAAATTTAACTGCTGTTAGAAAAAATAGTTGATTGATAGATATACAGGATTACATAGCAAGGGTGCCGTGTGGTGCCGGCACGTTAAAACAATGGCACCACCCCTTCTCTTCCTATGGGTGTCGTAAGAGGCGACTACAGGAGAACCGCCACAAGAAGACGGGCAGCAGCGTCTCCTCTCCACCATTGGCCAAACTGCGCTCGCCAACCCGCCTGCCAAGCGTGGCGATTATGGCAAAATCCTCCTTTTGGAGACGTCTGTGTCCAGCAGTGGACTGATATAGGCTGGTGATGACATAGCAAGGCAGGGCCAAATTTTAAAAATAACATCTAGAGCATAATATGAAAGTGTGGCTTCATCTATTTTTTTCTTTATTTAAAAAAAAAACTAAATATCCGATAAAAAGGACAACGTGACCTGCTCGGATTATTTTTGCGCGCCATTGTGACCATTAATGCATTGAACTTTGCAGTTCTAGGCTGCACAGAGATTCGCGTGTATTTTTTATAAATGGAACAAGATTATCCACGCGTAAGTTTTTATCAGCGGATAATGATATTTAAATATAAAAAAAAATACGTAGGTCCATTTAGTTACCGATTCTAAGTGGTCCCTGAAAAATTGGCACTACCTTGCAAAGTAACCCTGTATAACTTGTTACAAGTGAATGTTATGTGTTGTTAAGGGTCTATTTTCCATTAAATTCCATAACAAGCTACACACTCATCAGCTACTTAATATGAAAAAATAACAAAAAATAGCAAATTTTAATGCAGTCTGTTAGTGTAAAATCAATTTCAATTGGTTGACTTATTTAGTTTTGAGCAATATAGGGTGTAAGTGAATTAGTGTCAGATATTTTTAGGAGTAACTTAGACTATCACATGAATCACATATAAGATAAATTTAAAATTATAGAACAAACTTTAATTCACGCACCAAGTAATATAATATTATGATGAACAGTGTATTATGATTATTTGAGTGCATTAATGTAATTCTGGAGAGGTTATGAATCGGCTAGCGTTGTGTGAGTAGTCTACTTGTAGTGTTTGGGTTCATGTACAGGATGATGTTGATTCTTTATTTTAAAACTTTTTATTTTTTCTATTTTATTTAGTTTGTTCTATAATTTTAAATTTATCTTATATGTGATCCATGTGATAGTCTAAGTTACTCCTAAAAATATCTGACACTAATTCACTTACACCTTATATAAATGGTACCTAAGATTGTAACGATAATTTTCACCGTTAAATCTTGGGTTTGTAGCAAAAACAGCATTATGCACTTGAGTTATGCCAAAGACAGCAACATCCGATTCGGCCAATCAGGTGTCTGTATTTGATTAGGTTTAGATAAACTTCAATACAGATGACCTTGCCCTTGTCCTTTTGAGTCTCGACACCTCCCAAGATTTGCCAATCGCCTCTCTTTGCAGTCAAACGAAAATCACCAGATCAAACCGTCATAGACTTAATTTAGAACCATTCCTCACCAGCAAATATGTTAGACGCAGCCCACGCAGCTTCCTTAATCAGGAATGGCTTGCCGCACTGCAGGAGAGTTAGGATGTGGTCCAGACACCCCGCATTGAGGCAGCGGTCGGTCTAACAAAAATTAGGATGTTAAGTACATGAGCATTGCACAATCGTTATAAATGGTTTTAGGGTCTAAATGGTCCCTGTTTGAACTGGAGACGTATTTTTGAAGCATTCGAAATGAATCTTGAATTCGAACACGAATACGATTCGTGTGCGAATTCTATTTCTATCGTTCCCAATTTTACGCATTTTTGAATCACTCGAATTCTGAGTTGCTATTATGGTAAAATTCTTTAACTATTTTCGTTTCACGCAGAAAATATTTAAAACCGGAATGCAAAAACGTATTGATTTTAAAAACCGGCAATGGAATGGAACGAAAAAAAAGTTTTTAATCTGTGAACCATATGTTTACTTGTCAAAGTCATACTTCTAAACTTCCTACTAGTAGAATCGAAATACGAGTGGGTCGGACCACTCGTTGCAGAATTCACAGAATGAATTTTTAAAAATAGCGATTTTAGTCATTCCCATTCGAATCTTGCCATTTTGTATTCGAATTGGAATTCGCATGATTCAAAAATACGTCTCCTGGTCCCTAAATTACATTAAGTATCTTAGATTACAAAAAGACCCCGATACCAGATATGACCTAAAATGACCTGGCCCCAGAGTTACACATTGTCTACGCTAGTCAATGTCTAAAATGGCCCCAGATCCCCAGAGATTTTCAGTGTCTACGTGAGCCCGTGCATAAAATGACTCTAGTTGTTAAAATGACCTTTAAGTGTTTTAAGTGATCCCGAATGACTTAAATAACCCTATGGTTTACCCAAAGGAGCCTTGGAAATCTATAATTGCGTGTTAGTATGTGACTAAAATGACTTTAGGGGCCCGAAAAGAACCATGGACGAATGATGTAATGTTTTTGCTCGACTAAAGTCTCTAGTGTCTTAGTGTCTAAGTGATCCCCGAGGGCCCCGAATATCTAAAATGATATCTTCTTGTGTTTTAAATGACCCCAGAGTTGAAGTGTCTAAGCTAGCATCTAAAATGACACAAGAAGACTTAAATGACCTCGGAGTTCTAAAGTGTCTAAGCGATTTAGTGTCTTGAATGACCCTAGAAGTCAAAGTGGCCCTTCTTAAGGTCTTCAGTAGTCCCAGAATGTCTAAAATAAACCTATGGGTCCAAAAGGAGCCTTGGAAACCTAGAATGACGTCTAAGTACGTGACTAAAATAATCTAAGAGGCCGGGCAAGACCCATGAAAGACTAGAATGACTTCTGTGTGTATGTGCTTGACTTGATGTCTCCATAGTAAGTTGTTCTCTTCACCTGCATAGCGGAGCCGGTGAGCATGTTCCCCAGCGCGCGCATAGCCGGCCTGCGCACCGCAGGGGACTTGTGCTCTAACAAGCAAACCAGCCGCGGCAGGAGATTATCCGTGTTCTGTACTGCTTCTATCCGGTCGATGGGACCGTCGGTCAGGTAGGATAGAGCCCAGCAGGCGTCAGCTGTAGGGGATGACAAAGCTTCATGTTGAAGAAATAAATAAATGTTTGACAACATCAATGCAAGTTTCTTGGCAACGGAATAAAGTGTTGGTTTACCCTCCTCACAAAAACTATACCTACTTGACATACCTACTGCTTAAATCTGCGTGATCCCCTTGCTGTAATTGAATTGAATTTTAGTTTAGATGAATCTCATGTATTTCTCTTTGATATGGCATACTTTTATTTTTTTTATTTAACGAATTTAATATGACTATTTTCATTTTTATAATGACTGTAAATGTTTTTAATCATAAATGATTTTATGATTAAATAATAATAATATTGTATTTGTAAACCTAAATAAGAATGCAATACCTTGCCAGTGTCCATAAGTATGATCTTACATAATGTCACACATTATGTATACACTTATGACGCAATAAATGAATATGAATATAAACATTGCTCTTCGGGTCTAAAACGGCCGCATTGGATGTTTCATTTTTAATCTGATTCATTTAGTGAAATGTAGCGGAAATGCTTTGGATCAACCCTAAAACGGCCACATTAATAAATGAATCATATGCAATTCATTTCATCAAATGGATCATATTTGATGACGATGTTGCTACGTTAAAAAATATAGTGACGCGTCCAATCTTACTTAGCACAAAGGAACAAAATGTTTCAAAATACTCAAGTTTTGTGTGTTCTACAAATATCAATACAAAATAATTATAAAAAAAACATTAAAATGATGGTTTACCAATTTGACATTTAATATGAATTACTTATTTCATAATAAGTGGACCATATTACGAATTTCCATGCAAAACTGTCAAATTAGATGAACTGCAAATATGAAATGTTCGAGGCTCATTTATGATTCATCAAATAACTTGTCATTTTAAAATTTGCTAAATGAAACATATTATGAACGAAATATGAAACATCCAATGCGGCCGTTTTAATTCAAATTCAAATGCGTTTATTGCAAATTAAGTGTATACAGAGATCTTAAACTATATCATGGAGCTTAAAAGTACTTAATTACCTTTTTCAGGTGCTGCAATCTTCTAAATCTAAAACTATTAATATAATATTATTATTAAAAGTTATTCTTAAAACTATATTATTTCCTAGAAATTATATACTTAATAATAATATAGGGAGTTAGTATCTAACCGAAAAGTAACATCAGTCTAGGTATTCATATTTTATACTTTGTTAACTTTTTTTTTTTAAATTACATTTTTAGATATTACTTGCTTTGTGTGAAAAGAATTCTTCAAGAGTGTAGAAACAGTTAGAAATCAAATAGAGTTTTAATTTTTTCGTGAAGGCTATCAATTTAGTTTCGTTTTTTATATTTTGAGGTATTTTATTAAAGACTTTTATAGCCATGTAAAATGGACTACAGTTGAGCATTTTAATTCGTGAGTATGGTAGGCAGAGTCTGTCTTTATACCGGGTATTAATATTATGGGTTTCTTCGATTTTTTTGAATAAGTGCATATTTTTAAAAACGAATATGCATATATCATTTATGTAAATAGAAGTTAATGTTAATAAGTTAAATTTTACAAAATAGGGTCTGCAGCTTTGTGTGTTTTTAATTTGAGCTAGAATTCTAATACATTTTTTTTGCAGTATAAACAAATCGTTTACATTGACACTGCTACCCCATAAGATTATACCATATTTTAGCCACGAGTAGGCATAAGCATAATAGGCTGAAAGAGCAGTTTCCAGGTCGGTACTGTAATTTTAGACCAGCTGATCCTTGCAACATCAGTGACAGTGACTTTTGTCGTGAAATATCAGCTGTATTTATTTTTCTTTGAACGTGCGATTTCTAAACCGAGAAGCAGTGAGACCTTTACTCGCCATTGCTTATACCAAAAAAATTAAGGTTGCTTGTACAAAAAAAAAAAAATTAACCTCACTGATTATCACGGCGGAGGGGTAGTCCAAAACCTCACTGATATCCCCATGGCGGAGGGGTAGTCGAAACCTCGGTATCCTTTCATTTGGCCAAATTATGTTTCGCCAAATTTCACTTCCCAAAAAACATATCGCCGATGTTTCATTTCCCAAATGAATCTTTAGTAAATATACATTTCGCACTTTATTCATTTGGTCAAATTATCATTTGGCAAAAGTTTAGTTTGTCAATTTTCATTAAGGCAAATATTAACATGGCAAATGTTTTATTTTGGCAAATATTATATCCCCAACAAATTTTTGGGTTGGTCAAATTGCCATATAAACACAGAAACGAACTGCTGCCGTAAAAGTTGTATGGTTGTTGACTAAATGCATAGATTAGGTAATATTATTACTTACTTTATTTACCAAAACTTACTTTACAAACAGAGATCTTTCCTACATAGTCTAGGTTAGGTTTGGTAAGAAAAGTAACCACACAAAAAGCGCGCTTCATTAAAATGTTTGCTTCCAATAGTATATTTTCGAAACTCTTAACTTGCCAATAAAGACTTTATAAATGTTTTTTACCTATGTAACCTGTCAGGCCAAGGTCAAGAGACACAATAAGAAATCTATTATTCGCGGCCACCGGTGGGTAATTGAAGCTTGATAGGTTATTAAATCGCATGCCTTGCAATATTTTGGGATGTGTTAGTTTTGTCAAACCATACATTTGACTAAATAATATTTGGTAAAATGAAACATTGCCAAGCAATTATTTGCTACACAATAACTTGCCATTAATAGTGTTTGCTAACTGAGAAGTTGCGAAAAGCTGTTTTGCCAAATGTTTTTGTGCCAAATGAAAATTTGGGAAAAATAGTTTGGGATGTGATACTTTGGGAAACGTTTTTTGGCCAAACATAAGTAATCCCGAACCCTCCCTAAGTATCACCATAGAGGGGTAGTCTAAAACGTTACTGAATATCACCATGGCGGAGGGGTAGTCTAAAACCTCACTAAGTATCACCATGGCGGAGGGGTAGTCTAAAACCTCACTAAGTATCACCATAGAGGGGTCGTCTAAAACCTCACTAAGTATCACCATGGAGGGGTAGTCTAAAACCTCACTAAGTATCACCATGGAGGGGTAGTTTAAAACCTCACTAAGTATCACCAAGGTGGAGGGGTAGTCTAAAACCTCACTAAGTATCACCATAGAGGGGTCGTCTAAAACCTCACTAAGTATCACCATGGAGGGGTAGTTTAAAACCTCACTAAGTATCACCAAGGTGGAGGGGTAGTCTAAAACCTCACTAAGTATCACCATAGAGGGGTCGTCTAAAACCTCACTAAGTATCACCATGGAGGGGTAGTTTAAAACCTCACTAAGTATCACCAAGGTGGAGGGGTAGTCTAAAACCTCACTAAGTATCACCATAGAGGGGTCGTCTAAAACCTCACTAAGTATCACCATGGAGGGGTAGTTTAAAACCTCACTAAGTATCACCAAGGTGGAGGGGTAGTCTAAAACCTCACTAAGTATCACCATAGAGGGGTCGTCTAAAACCTCACTAAGTATCACCATGGAGGGGTAGTTTAAAACCTCACTAAGTATCACCATGGCGGAGGGGTAGTCTAAAACCTCACTAAGTATCACCATAGAGGGGTCGTCTAAAACCTCACTAAGTATCACCATGGAGGGGTAGTCTAAAACCTCACTAAGTATCACCATGGAGGGGTAGTTTAAAACCTCACTAAGTATCACCAAGGTGGAGGGGTAGTCTAAAACCTCACTAAGTATCACCATAGAGGGGTCGTCTAAAACCTCACTAAGTATCACCATGGAGGGGTAGTTTAAAACCTCACTAAGTATCACCAAGGTGGAGGGGTAGTCTAAAACCTCACTAAGTATCACCATAGAGGGGTCGTCTAAAACCTCACTAAGTATCACCATGGAGGGGTAGTTTAAAACCTCACTAAGTATCACCAAGGTGGAGGGGTAGTCTAAAACCTCACTAAGTATCACCATAGAGGGGTCGTCTAAAACCTCACTAAGTATCACCATGGAGGGGTAGTTTAAAACCTCACTAAGTATCACCAAGGTGGAGGGGTAGTCTAAAACCTCACTAAGTATCACCATAGAGGGGTCGTCTAAAACCTCACTAAGTATCACCATGGAGGGGTAGTTTAAAACCTCACTAAGTATCACCATAGAGGGGTCGTCTAAAACCTCACTAAGTATCCATGGAGGGGTAGTCTAAAACCTCACTAAGTATCACCACGGAGAGGTAGTTTAAAACCTCACTAAGTATCACCATAGAGGGGTCGTCTAAAACCTCACTAAGTATCACCATGGGGGAGGCGCAGCCTAAAACTTCAACGATTAGGCGTTTTGCAGTTGGCGGGGCGGGCCGGGCCGGTCTGTCCGCGAAGCAATAAAGACCGCGTCTGCCCGTCGATGTCCGCGGCTGCCCTCGCCGCGAACACTAAGCACACCGCCTCGCCGCCAGTGTACGCCGGGCACCTGCGGCGCGGTCTTTTTGTCCTCCGTGTGCGTTGGTAGTATAGAATTCCCTTTGCGCTATCCTTCGCGGTTAAGTTGACCGGCCCGCCCCGCCCCGCCGTCTGCAAAACGCCTTAATGGACGAAATTTAACTACGAAAATGTTAGACTTAACTGATAAATGTCACAGCAAACAAAACTTAAGTTTTCATATCCACAGCCTTTGTAAGTCCATTTCTGAACATAGGCATCCCTTTTAGAACGGCTCTAAGCCCTTCGCATCCAGCAGCATTCCGCCACCTTGACTAAGCCGTCAGTCCATCGGGTAGTAGACCTGCCCACGCTAGTGGTCGCCAATCGGGAATTTAGGGCTTTAGTTTGCAGTTAATAGGCTAGTTGACATTACCAATCAATTGACATACTTTTTAAGAGCTGTCGCACCTCTGCCATATAATTTATATGGCGATAGCAAGCTTTGACGTCATTCTTTACCAGACTCAACTGCCTAACTTGTTATTGGTTTTCAAGCAAACAAAAATCAGATTCTTCGAATAAATAATCATGTCCCGGGTTATCGGGCTAAAAATAAGGTGTCAGATTTAATAAATCATGTCTTGAAATTATTTATGATTGGTGTCCACAACCCAATGGTCAAGTTTCAATGTTAAGTGTTACTCGCAGTTTACAGCAGTTGTAGTTTAGAGGTCAGAGTATCGTGTCACATGCTTTTGAAAAGGCCTAAAAAATAAACAAATAATAATACTAATAGAAGAGCCTCGACCAACATCTCAAGTGGCTCTCGCTAGACAGTTGGGTCAAGGGCCAGATACAGAAGGCAGTTGTTCTTGATACGGCACGCATAGTCAGGAGGTTCCTCACTCTGCACTAACCACCGGTAGCTTTGAGCATTGTTCCGGCTGCTGGCGCCAGATTAAATTTATAATGTTGTTTTTTTTATTGAAAAAAAATATTGTAAAAAATTAAATTTAAGAATTGAAATAAATATTGAGAATACTAATAGCACTAATAGAGGAAATGGATTGCGACGATATTGCAATAAATAAAGGCTGGTTGTTGTGCTAACTCACTTAACACGTCTTCATCAGTGATCTTCAGTAGTTCCGAAATGTATGGCAGAGCCGGCGACACTAATTCCATCTTCACCATTGGGATTTTTTTTCTGTAACAAAATTTCATTTTTATCGTACTGTGTAACACGTCAACTGTCTAACTAAAACAACGCCGGGGCCATAATTAACCTAACGCTCTTAAACTACGGCAGGGGTCTAATTGACTCTGATTTAGATGACCCCAAATGACGCTAGAATCCGAATAACAGACTTAGACCCAAGTGACCCCGTGTGACGTCTTAAATGACTCTTAACTGTCCTAAATGAGGACCCCCAGGGGTCTAAAAAAGGCCCCACTTACCTGCACACGTTGCTGTAGGCCCACACCGCAGTAGCTGTCCGGGCGCGGTAGAAAAAATAAATACCCCAACCCCTAAGTGTCGACAGGGGGTCTAAGTGACCCCCTGTGTCTCTCAACTGTCTTAAATGACGATGACATGTGACTCTCAACTCAACTGTCTTAAATGACTCTTAACTGTCTAAAATGACTTCTGTTCGTCTTAAATGACTCCCAGTGGTCTAAACGAGCACTACCCACCTGCACAGGTTGCGCAGGTGCGCAGCTGGCTGGGCGCAGTGGCAAATAACTGTCCTAATCACGTTGACGTGTGACTCTCAACAGTTTTAAATGACTCCCAGTCGTCTTAAATGACTGCAGGGGTCCAAACGAGCCCAACCCCAAGCTCTCAACCTACCTGCACAGGTTGCTGTAGGCCCACACCGCAGTTGTGCAGATGTTGTTGTTTGCAGATGATACATCAATAATTTTCAAAATCAAAAGGGGCCAAGAATCTTTCGATGATGTCAATTATGCCCTCTCGCAAGTATTGCATTGGTTTACTACCAACAATCTTTTGCTCAATGCGAACAAAACTAAATGCATTAAATTTACAATGCCTAATGTGAGACAGGTCTCAACGCATATTATTGTAAAAGATGAACTACTAGATACGAGTAATTCCTCAACGTTCTTAGGAATAACTTTAGATTCCCGTTTGCAGTGGGATGCTCATATTGAGGCTTTATCGGGAAGACTTAGTTCAGCTGCTTATGCCGTGAGAAAGATAAGACAACTGACTGATGTTGAAACGGCAAGATTAGTGTATTTTAGCATGTCTGGTCAACGCCATATATCGAAGGATTAGTACATATTAAAAACGAATAGATGCCACTACAAGGCTCATTAGGATTGGGCTTGATATCAATGAACGATAACTCTTGATAAAAACGTTATCAAAACACTTTTGATTTTTAAAAATGAAATGTTAATAGAATTTTACATTTATTTCAAAACAAATCATATTAACTAAAATTTGAAACAATTTCGGTATAATGCCATCTACCGGTTTTAACTTAAACTATCTTTTATGGAAACGCAACGTCAGCTATTGGATTGAAAAAAACTAAACACGGCATTTATGTTCATTATAGAGGTAATATGCATTTCGTATTATTTTATCAAATAATTTGAGAAAATAAATAAAGGAAAACCAAATTTTAAAATGTAAGTATATTTTTTAAATGAGTAATTATATACTCTCTGGTAATTAATGGTCAAAAGCAAGAAGCTTCAAAATAATGTAGCTTTTCGACAACTGTCAAATATTTGTTTGTGAGGGCTACCAGTTGGAGTTTTGTAGTTTTATAATATGGGGATTTGTTTTAATATTTGGGAAGTGATTTTAAAAATCAATTTTTAGGACAAAAATATGGATTACTAATGTAAAGCCAAAAACGTTTCCTAAAATATCACAACCCAACTTTTTTACACAAAGTTTCATTTGGCAAAAAAACATTTGTCAAAACAACTCATTGCAATTTTTTTACTTAGCAAATCTTTTTTTGGGATATTATTGTTTAAAAAATAATTGTTTGTCATGTTTCATTTAATCAAATGTTTCATTTGGCACAACTTTCTCTTTGCAAAATATTGCATGGCATACGATTTACAAGCTTACTCTCCAACTTTAAAAATATCATGCTGCATCGACGTTTGTTTTACATAAGGTAAAAAAATAGTTAAAATGGCTAAAATGGCTTTAAGCGATTTTACTTTGATCCCAAAAGAAATATTTTTTGGAATAAATTCTTAAGGTTAATCTAAAAAAAGATAATGTGGTAACCCTGTTCCAATTTTTTTTATCAACTTTGATAAACAATGAATTTTATTTAAAGGCATTTGTGTGTCACGCACGTCCAAAGCTCACGTCTAAATGACGTAAATATGTCATAAACGGTCGTTTCAAGCTATAACCTAATTAGTAATTTCGTTATGTATTGTCAAGTATCGATGCCCAAAGTGCTAAGAATTCCGGCTAATATTCCATGGGGCGCGACTTCGAATCTTAGTCGGCGACAATATTTTTTCGAAATCCAGACTTGTATTAAACTAGTTTGATGAAAATTGTTTATTCACATTTAAAACCATTTTTAATAACTAAACTCAGTACTGAACTTTTGATTATTTATTTTACATAATATTCACAAAATAAATAACAAATAGAAAATGGGTCCCAGCTCGCCGTCATCAGTTTTCATAAAAATTAGGATAATACTCTAGTGAAATCAGCAACCGACTAAAATGAAGATGAATATAGTACTTAATATCTTAAAAAAGTTATGGATGCGCACAAAAAGTTATTCAAGATAATATAACAACTTGAAAAAAAAGACCGCATCATGTGGGATCCGAACCCATATCTCATAGAAACTACGAGCGAGTGCCATTTCAACTAAGCTACGAGGACGTTAGAACGATTTTCAAAATTTGTCAAGTGTTAGTTTATATTTTTTGACAGAGTGTGCAAACAATTGTAAACCTTATGGTGGTTTGGCATTCTCTGACGGACCGAAACAGAAATTCATGTAAATAAATGTTCGATTTTGACGTAGTATAATTCTTTCTCTATGGTTCTATGAATTATGGGCAAGTTATCTATCATTGCGCAGATAGTGCCATCTAGTCAGAGAGGGAAACAAACGATGGCGTAGTTATATTTTAGTTCCATTTACTCACCACCTTCGCTGTCTTTCGCGCGAATTAAGGTGGAGATTTTCAAAGTACCGAGACTGTCCCTCTGTTTTACGTAGTATTATTATTTCTCTATGATTTTAGTTATTTTCACAGTTTAATGTCATACGGCATACTGTTATGGGGCTCAGCTGCAGATATTGAAACCATATTTGTCCTGCAAAAGAGAGCTGTTCGGGCTATTTACAATCTTAGACCCCGAGATTCGCTAAGAGAACTATTTTAAGAAATTAACGTACTTACAGTCGCTTCACAATATATTTTTGAAAATATTATGTATGTTCGCAAAAATCTGCACTTGTTTACTAAGAAAAATGACATACATAAGTATAATACCAGGCATAAAGACAAACTTGCCGTTCCAATGTTTAGATTGCACAAGGTAGGAAGTTCTTTCATGGGCAATTGTATTCGTTTTTTTAATAAATTACCACAATCCATTGTTGAAATGCCTGTATATGAATTCAAATTGCATGTTAAAAGGACTCTAATGAAAAAGGGCTATTACACCGTTAGTGATTATATAAATGATAAAAATGTGTGGATTTAAAACTGCTTAGCTCACAACAAATCTTGTAAAATATTTATTTATTTTTAAAAGAGGCTGAGAATAGTGTCCGAGTTTATTGCGCTGCTTCTTCTCGGCACTAGCCCACAATAGTCCCGAAGCAGTGGTAGGTAAAAATTGGGACATGTAAAAGTGCCTTTTATGGCCAATTTACAGAAATAAATGATTTTGATTTGATTTTTGATTTTGATTTTGATTTTGACAGAAAGGACTGGGTGGCAGATAGCACACGCGAGCGGATCGCCCGAAAGGTGGCAGGAGGGCTCCATCTAGTGGTGCAAGGCAAAGGGGACGGCTTTGTCGTGGCAAAGTGCGGGGAATTCCTGCTGGCGGGAGTCTATCTCCCTCCTAGCTTAAGTGCTGCCGCAGCCGAGGCTGGTCTCGATAGACTGAGTGCCGTCCTGCAGCAGTCTCCACTCCCTGCACTTGTATGCGGCGTCTTTAACGCCAAACACACGGCGTGGGGCTCACGGGCAACTGAACCCAGAGGCACTCTGGTGCTAGAATGGGCTACAGCAGCAGGTTTAGTTCTGCTGAACCGTGGCAGGGTGCCCACATGCGTGCGGCCGCAGGGAAAATTCATAGTGGACCTCTCGTTCGCTAGCTCTGCGGTTGCAGCCAAAATCAGCGGCTGGAGAGTGATGACAGAGGCGGAAACAATGTCTGACCACCAGTACATCTGGTTGGATATCTCCGCCTCACCTCATACGGCACCCAGAACTGCTGGTCTCATGCCAACCTACCCCCGGTGGCGCCTCAAGGCCCTTGACAGGGATACTTTTAACGAGGCCGCGCTAGTGAAAGCCTGGCTCCCTTTACCTAGGGGGCCAGTCCAAGTGGACGAAGAAGCGGGGTGGTTCCGGGAGGCTATGACTAGGGGTCGCAATATCGGGCAGTTTTATCAATTTCGATATTTTCGAATACCGAACTTTCGATATTTTCGATAAACGACATCAAATAAATAAAAAACCTTAAAATTTAAAAAAAATCCTTGATTTAGAATTATTTGGCTTGACAATATTTGTTTTATACAACATTTTTAACTCCAGACGCAAAAAGAGAGGGTGATAAAAATTTTACGTGTCTGTCTGTTTAACTGTCTGTGGTATCGTAGCTCCCAAACGGATGAACCGATAATTTTATCCCGAGTTCTTAACCTTGTTTTATGAAAATCTGTTCAGCGTTTGAAGAAAATCATTTATCTTCTAGTTGGTGAGGGGATCTGGCTACGAGTAACTTCCTTATATCCGATCGATTCTAAATTTGGTACCGTATTCATATCATCATCATATCAGCCTGTTGCAGTCCACTACTGGACATAGGCCTCCCCCAAGGAGCGCCACAGCGCACGATCTCCCGCCCTTACTTAAATAGTATTAAAAGTATCGCAGAGTAAGACGGCGCTGCACGTGTTCCCGCGCGCTGCTCGCAGGAGACTGGGGGGGGGGGGCACTCCTCCCTCTAAGCCGGGTGAGCCTCACCATTGAGTGAGTCACAGCCGAGCTGGGACTGCGGAGCATGCCTGTGGCCTTGGCCTAAGGTAAAACCCGTAGCCCCGACTCATTAAGGCACCGGAGGAACGCCGTCAGGTTTTTAGTGGGTAGACGGGCCTCATCGTCGAGGCTCGGAGTCCCACATAACCCCCGGCCACCCCCGCTGACGTGTGACTCTTTACTGTCTTAAATGACTCCCAGTCGTCTTAAATGACTGCCTGGGATCCAAGCGAGCCTTACCCCAAGTTCCCAACCCACCTGCACAGGTTGCTGTAGGCCCACACCGCAGTGCGATGGCAAATACCTATCCCTAAGTGTCTAAATGACGTTGACGTGTGATTCTCAACTAGCTTAAATGACTTCCAGTCGTCTTTAATGACTCCCAGTCGTCTTAAATGACCCCTAGTCGTCTTGAATGACTCCCAGTCGATTTTAATGACTCCCAGTCGGCTTAAATGGCTCCCAGTCGTCTTAAATGACTGCCTGAGGTCCAAGCGAGCCTAACCCCAAGCTCCCAACCCACCTGCACAGGTTGCTGTAGGCCCACACCGCAGTGCGGTGGCAAATACCTATCCCGAAGTGTGTAAATGACGTTGACGTGTGACTAAAAACAGTCTTATATGACTCCCAGTCGTCTTAAATGACTCCCAGTCATCTTAAATGACTCCCAGTCGTTTTAAATGACTCCCAGTCATCTTAAATGAATCCCAGTCGTCTTAAATGACTCCTAGGGGTCTAAACGAGCCCTACTTACCTGCACATGTTGCTATAGGCCCACACCGCAGTGCGCAGCTGGCTGGGCGCAGTGGCAGGCGCCAGCAGCGGCAGCAGGCCGGCGAGGGCGCCGCACGCAAGCACGGTGGCCTGCGGCGACGCGCCATCGCCCGCGATGTTGCCGAGAGCATATGTGCTCTGCTCGGCTACTGATCCCCCCCGACCTAGCAGGGATACTAGTTTCGGGATCGCACCCGCCTGTGTGCAATAATACTAGTGGTTAATCTCACATACCGGTTATGACTTAGTTTTTTAAATAAAAAAATATTAATTTCAACATAATTATGATATGACTGACTAGATGTCAGTCATATCATAATTATGTGTGCTTAATTTAATTCAATGCAATTTTTAGACTAAATTTAATATTTAATTTGCATGCCTCGTTTTGGCTAAGCATGCTTGGTAAGATCATTTTAAAACACCTCTGTATACCGTGTTTAAGCGAATAAAGATTATTTTATTTTTAAATTTAATAGATAATCTAATGCCTTGATTACACGCGCCGAGGAAAATGGCGAGACAGTCACTCAGACCTCGATTTGTTTATAGGCCGAGTGCCCACCCCCGCACTGTCTCGCTCACCCACTCGGTAGGGCGGTAGGGCCCCAAGACTGCCAATTGGGGCCCTTTGACACATCGATCAAACCCCATGATTAGTGTTGCCACTCGATAGTTAACTATCGACAGACTATCGATACTTGGGCAAAAACAATAGTATCGATAGAGCAATCGATACTATCGATTGTGCCGTAAGCGTAGATACTACCGACACACAACGATACTATTGATAGTATCGATACATCGAAGCTCAATATTGGATGTTCTATCGATAGTACCGATACTATTGCTGCTGACTATTGTTACAAGAATCAGTACTATCAATAGTATCGATATTATCGATAGTTTTGTCCTATAAATAGTGATCTTTTTCTCAATAGTATTACTATATACAATTATATTCTTGTGGATGAATCCACCTTAATTATTATTGCACTATTTTACGTTACATCGTTCCAGCAGTGCTAGCATGCGCGCATCGGTTATTTTATCGATAGACAAGACAAATTGTGTCTTCGACGATATTTGTCGTTTTCCCTAATATCAGACGTCTCGAATCCTTTTTCTTAATATTTTCAGGGTCTCCCGTTCTTCGTAGCTACTTACTTTTACGTTATAACACGGCATTGCATGATATTTTGGTTTTTTCTTTGTTCGTCGAACGTTAAAAGTCGATAAAATGCCACGCCAAATTTTTTTCGTGTTGCGCATGCTAGCCCTGAAGGTCACATCAATTAGTTATATCAAGAGTACAGCCTCAGAATATTTACCAGTTACATCAACCAATACACATTTCAATATACCATACAATACTATTGAATCACAGCCTACTATCGTAAGTGCAAAAATATCGATACTATCGATAGTCATAGCCGAAACTATCGATAGTATCGTTACTATCAATATTATATAGTCATTTCGATATTGAGCTTCAATACTAACGATACTATCGATAGTATTGCTATTTACCGATACTATTTTGCCAAACTGAGCTATCGATACTATCGATATGCCTATCGATATTATATTTCCGAGGTCAATTATCGATAGCCAAACTATCGATAGTTCGGCAACACTACCCATGATGTATGTTTACTCACATCTATGACAGCTAATGTGTGCTCGTGAGTTCCTGAAGCTATGTTGGAGATAGCCCATGCTGCTTCCAACTGAAGATCGGCACTGGAACAAAGAAAGCAAATCAATTCTGACGTTAATAATAAGAAGTTATTATTCATCATCATCATCACCAGCCTATATTAGTCCACTGCTGGACACAGACCTCTCCAAAAGGAGGATTTTGCCATAATCGCCACGCTTGGCAGGCGGGTTGGCGATCGCAGTTTGGCCAATGGTGGAGAGGAGACGCTGCTGCCCGTCTTCTTGTGGCGGTTCTCCTGTAGTCGCCTCTTACGACACCCATAGGAAGAGAAGGGGTGGTGCTATTCTTTTAACATGCCGGCACCACAGGACAAGTTATTATTATATAATTTATATTACTTATTTTAAGTAATTTTTAACCAAATATTTTCTTTATTTAATACAGTAATACCTTTTTAAAATTTTGTTTTTAGCAATTCAATGCAAGGTTTAATTGAAGATAAATAACACTTGAAAAAAACATCGATTACATAGCTACAACATTGATCAGAGATACGCTGGCTTCGACAGCGAGAAAAAACACTTGACAAATTTCATCGTGTCACGTGACGTCCTCGGTAGCTTAGTTGGTAAAGCACTCGCCCGGCATGCTATGGGACGTGGGTTCGAGTCCCACCTAAGGTCGGTGATTTTTTTCAAGTGTTATTTATCTTCATAGTAATATCTGTTATTGTGTTCATGTAGTAAGTAAGAGCTAACTATATTTTTATACACAAACATATTATAGTGTTACAAGACAAACAGCACACGTTTTTTTGTTTTTTAGTTGACAACCTTCGTAGCCGAGAGGCGAGCACGCCGGACTATAAATGGCGCCGCCATCTCTGAGGTTCCGGGTTCGATCCCCGGTCGGGTCAATGTAGAAAACGAACTTTTCTATATTGTCTCGGGTCTGGGTGTTGTGGTACCGTCGTTGTTTCTGATTTCTATAACACAAGTGCTTTAGCAACTTACCTAAGGATCAGAGCAATGTATGTGATGTTGTTCTATATTTATTTTTAATGTATTCTTACAGGGTGCTACGTTTGGTGCGACCGATTAAGGCCACACCAAACACATACGAAAATGAAATAACAAAAGAAAATGAACTTGAAAAAATATAATTAAAATAAAATTAAAATTGGAACAAAAAAAAAAAATATTCTGTGTTGTGTGGCTTGCGTGGGGAATTTTGATTGAGAACGCAAAAGAAAACTTATTTATTTTTTTATCCATAGTCTACCATCAAATTGTAATTCATATTGCCATAATGTAAAAGCTCTCAAGATGTTCATATTTGTAATCTTTGTTTTCCTTAGTATTAAGTAGGAGTGTTCTTTGTTATAGTATCAACAAAGGACCCGGTCTACGGGTTCTCCCCCCTACCTGCCGAAGCGCTAGCTTTAATAAGCACCAAATTGACCTGCTACGAGTAGGTGCTAGTTCCAGCACGTACTTGTTTATATCACCTTGTTGCGTTGAAAAGGAACGATCCTGCGCTAGCAACGACTTCTGCGAGGAAAAGAGACGATTCTGCGATAGCAACGACTATTTAATCCGACTGCAAAGGATAAGGGCGACTATCCGGCGCCGGCACCTTCGTTATTGTTTTTTTACTTTTCGATAAGCCCGTTCATTGTAAATTTTTTATATAAATTATTCTGTTAACCGGTTTGGAATTTCATACCTCTAAATTCTGTGTAGTTTAATTAGTTGTAAAATAAATAAGTTTTCTTTTGCGTTCTCAATCAAAATTCCCCACGCAAGCCACACAACACAGAATATTTTTTATAAAAAATTTACAATGAACGGGCTTATCGAAAAGTAAAAAAACAATAACGAAGGTGCCGGCGCCGGATAGTCGCCCTTATCCTTTGCAGTCGGATTAAATAGTCGTTGCTATCGCAGAATCGTCTCTTTTCCTCGCAGAAGTCGTTGCTAGCGCAGGATCGTTCCTTTTCAACGCAACAAGGTGATATAAACAAGTACGTGCTGGAACTAGCACCTACTCGTAGCAGGTCAATTTGGTGCTTATTAAAGCTAGCGCTTCGGCAGGTAGGGGGGAGAACCCGTAGACCGGGTCCTTTGTTGATACTATAACAAAGAACACTCCTACTTAATACTAAGGAAAACAAAGATTACAAATATGAACATCTTGAGAGCTTTTACATTATGGCAATATGAATTACAATTTGATGGTAGACTATGGATAAAAAAATAAACTAAAAACTGCACAAGCAAAGTCACGGGAAATTACTAGTTCTTAGATAAATTAGCTCTGATAATATAAGACGGATCGCTCACACGATCAGTAGTTGAGCGACACGCCATACAATTTTATTACATTAAATGAGTTTACGAAACTTACCAGTAATGAACTTTACGATATTTTATGCATCGAGCCAAACACACAACTGTCCATTTTCTCTTTAGGACAGACATTCTTTACATGACAGACATGCCCATTCAAAATGTTAATTAAAAAGAAAATTATTATAGGTGGCCAGGAAAAAAAATAAATAAAAAGTTTAACTTCAAAAGAGTTCCGCAGCATAATGCTGCAAGGGGCATGCAACTAGCGGTTCGGAAGTTGAGCGCTGGGCGAAAGTTGCGCAGAAGGCCATTACGATTACGTGATTGGCTTATAGTCAAGCGCCACGCATGCACCGCCGGCCGGGATTGGTTGTTAGCTCCGCGAAGACGTGTCTCTGATACGTATATACGGATAATATGCGCAAAGCGAACCCCACTCTATGCCCCAACGCTCAACATTGATGCCGCATACTGTAGTCCAGTGTTTCCCAACCTGTGGTCCTCGGACCCCCAGGGGTCCACCGACCTATCTCAGGGGGTCCGCTAACAGAGCAAAAGAATATTAGAAAAGCTTATTAGTGCGGCTGAACGGTTTAAAGGGTCTGCGGATTGTAGGTATTTGGCGTAAGGGGTCCGCCCTTAAAAAAGGTTAAAAAACACTACTGTAGTTAACTAACTCACCAGTCATCCTGATCGAGTGCTTGGACCAGTGGCTTCAGCACCCCAGCGTCTACCATCACAGAGATCGGCGGGTTCTGTTCCCGGGTGAGCATGCGGCGCGCGGCCCGCGCTGCTACTGTCTTCACCACTATGTCTTGGGAATGGAGAACTGGGGACAGCAATACAAAAAAGTCAATTAAAAAATTAAAAGCATTATCCAATAATTATTCTTTAAATGACCAACATCACATCACCATTAAATTGACATAGTTTTTATGGCCTCTCCAAAAGGAGGATTTTGCCATAATCGCCACGCTGTGTCCAGCAGTGGACTGATATAGGCTGGTGATGATGATCATGATGATGATGATGAGTTTTTATGACCTGTCAAATCGCTTAAAGGTTTAAAAAGTAGTATATCATTTCAATGTGAACTACTTCTGTTTTAACCCAAAATTGGACCAACTTTTGTTTACCTTGAACAATTTCAGCTGGAGTTATTATCTCCTCCGGTTGGATCTCCTCCCCGGCCTTCAGAGATATGGGCCTCCGCTTGATAAGTTTCTCATCGGAAGCCGTCTCGGGGAGAGCCATACTAAGCTCAGCCAACTTGCAATGAACATCCTGTGGATGTTACAACGGACAGACAAATTGTATTATGTAGAATAAATGTTTTAATTTTCTTTGTGACATACCCTGAGATATTTAACAATGGGTTATGACACGGTATTATAATGTATGGTAAAAGTTGTCTCATTCGGTCAAAAGTTTTTTCTAGTGTCCTATAGAACCCTTTATTTCAGTCTGTGAAATGTTTCAGTCGTTATCCAAGTCTGACGCAAACAGATTTGGGTAATTTGTAAATCATCTTGCATCGATCTACAAGTTGCCAAATTGTACCTCCGAATTCTGATACCAGAGTCTAGTGATAATTACCTCAAATAAGTCTTTATTTTTCTCTTCTGGCTTGCTGGCCACTTCAAGTTTATCAGCAACTGTATTTTGTTTTTGCATTTCAAGGTCTCTCTGAGACTGAAGTATTGTGCTCTTCAAAGACGAGATCTCACATTTAGCTTCATCCAGTTTTTTCTTAATGTCAAATGCTGACTCATTCACGGTGGTGGATATTGAGTTAACCTGGGTGTGTAGGCTTACAAATTCCTTTCGCAGTTCTTTGATTTCACTGACCTCTTCTCTTAGTTTTCCAATTTCATGGCTTACAAATTCCTTTTGCAGTTGTTTGAACTCACTGAACAAATCTCTAAGATTTCCAATTTCATGCAAAATGTCTGCTACATTCACGTCGCTACCAGCACACAGGTTTGTAGTTGTCGTTTGCTTACATTCTCGCATAGTGTAAATATCTTCAGCATCAGCTTCATCGTCGCTGTGATTAGTGAAGATCGGGCGAGCAGGAGAACCAGAAATATTATTTTTGAGGAGGGAACTAAAACAAGAGGGGCACAGCGATTTGTGGCTTAGCGATAATCTTGTCCAGACATCTTTCTTAGATCTCTCATCATCTTTCTTAATTCCAAGGCATAGTATGCAGAACCTATGGCATATAATGCATTCCATATATTCTGGATTATGAATAGAATAATTCTTACAAGCCGAGCAAGACATGTTTATTTCGTGCAGTTTACGCGCGGGTTTATAATCACAGATCATTTAAACAACCTGGTAGCGGGAGAACTAGCCAAGGATGTTAAATGGACAGCGGCAGGCCGAATGTATTCACTTGTAACTTCGGAGATAATTGGGGGATTCCCCAAATCGTTTTTCACAAGGCAAATAAATAGTAAGTTTACTATTGCACAAACACAACAACCGAGACTACCCCCTTTTCAAATTTCACGATCAGATCACTGATCAAATAAACTGATGATCGCTATGACACTTTACATATTCCGGTCGACCCATACTACTTACGAATTAATAATTTAATATTTTATAACAATATTTTTTATTTATTTTAGCTGTTGATTATTGCAAATATCTTTAAAATATTGCATCTAGAAATTTAAGTAAAAATTTAATTCATTGGTATGGCTTACGAATTTTAAAAATAAGCGAACAAAAATCTCCTGAAATACTTGATGCGTGGAACAGAACGCTTTCCTATAGGGATTGAACATACAATATCAATACTAAATCGAGAAGATAAAGTATATATATATATATATATATATATATATATATATATATATATATATAACTAGTTTTGTATATATATATCTATATATATATATATATATATATATATATATATATATATATACTAGTTTTGCCCGCAACTTCGTTTGCGTGGACTACAGGAATCGAGTGGTATTGCCTTATCAAACAACGATGTGGACTGCGTGAAGCACTATTTATAAAGAAAAGAACCTTTTACTCCCGTTTCGACTGAATATTTTTACTGTGACTCTTCTCATTTGGCGGTGAAACAAAGTTATGATAAGCAGCTCCTTTGGCTGTCTCCGAAATGTATTCAGATAATTTGGACTAATACAGACTGGTCACTACGAAAGAAGTAGAAAAGGCGGGTCGAGCACCGGACTTTCCTAAAAGGTTGCTATTTAGGTACATTGAATTAGTATAGCAACCTTGCTAGTGAAAGTACATATGTCATAAGCATGTCGAAGCTATTAGAATTTAAATTTTCTTACATTTTCAGCATGAGCTCATTATGCTGAACAACCTTTCCTAAGACGTTATTTTAATAGCTTTCAAAATTTAGCTGGGCTGCTGGGGTTCCACATCAGGTAGACCAGACCATAGGCTGAGTCAATGCACCAGACCCTCGTTTTTCTTTAAATCAACAGTAAGTGCTGATGACGTTGACCAACTTTTCCTTAGGCGCTATATAAATTCCTATTAAAAATTAGACGGGCCACTTGTGTTCCACATTACGTATTCAGACCTTCAAAATAAATTATAGCCTATATGTTGCCGAGGACTAATAGCTATATAATAAAAAAAGTTTCATCAAAATCCGTCTAGTAGTTTTTGCGTAAAAGGCGAACAACAGACAGACAGACAGACAGACAAAAATGTCAGAAACCATATTTTTGCCTTCTGTTGGTCATATGAAGACCCCTAGTAGTTTTTTTAAATTATCTTCAATGAACAGAATTTACCCTCTCTACAGTTTTATTAAGTATATGTATAAATTAAAAATATTATGTATGTTCGCAAAAATCTGCACTTGTTTTTTAATAAAAATGACAAATATAAGTATAATACCAGGCATAAAGATGAACTTGTCGTTCCAATGTTTAGGTTGCACAAGGTAGGAAGTTTTTACATGAGCAATTGTATTTTTTTTTTAATAAATTACCACAATCCACTGTTGAAATGCCTGTATATGAATTCAAATTGCATATTAAAAGAGTTCTTATGAAAAAGGGTGATTTAAAACTGCTTAGCTCGCAACAAATGTTGTTAAAATATTTATTTTAAAAGAGGCTAACAATAGTGACCGAGTTTCTTGCGCTGCTTCTTCTCGGCACTAGCCCACAAATTGTCCCGAAGCAGTAGCAAAAAAAAAATATTAAAATATTGGGACGTGTTAAAGAGCTTAGTTAAAGCCTACCTATTTACAGAAATAAAATGGTTTCATTGGTTTTTATAAGTAGCCAGTCAACGTCACTACAAGCATCAAGTTATTAAAAATTTCATACTCACCTGTCAAGTATCGTTGGACCAGTGGTAAAAGTGGCAGGCTATCATTCGAAGGCCGTGAGTTCAAACCCAGCCGGCGATAAAGAAGTTTTGTTCCCATTTTCGGTTTCTTCTAGAAAACCAAATTTGTGTTCAAATATTTTGAGTTAGATTGAGAAAATTCTAGTAAATACAGGAATCTACAAGAGGTGAAGAAAAGATAACGAAATGACTATTGAAATTAGTCTGGAATATGCTAGTATAATCATGAATAAAAAAAGACAAACGAAATGACTATCGCAATTAGGGTCTCGAAGGTTCGGTTAGGGGTATATAAGGAAGGAAGCGGCTTGCGACTTATATACCCCTGCTATATGGACAGTTAGTAAAAATTTTGTGAAGTGGAAACTAAAACGTTGGAAAGGGAAGAAAAAATGAAGTAGTGAGTGACTAGTAGTAAAGAGCGTTTAATGCAGTTCAGTATATGTAGTGTGGTTCAAGTCCATCAAGAGGATTTGCTTTGATAAACATGGCAAAAATCTGTTTCCGGCATTCAGGCAACAGTAAATTGCAGTATTACTTCTTTCCTAATAAAAAAGGCAAGTGAAATAAAGATTGATTCAACTTTCTTGATAAACTTTCTCGATTGCAGAAAAGTGTCGATTAGATTTCGTTGGTGCGCATCACTTTAAGTGTACTGTCATTCTGTGGTCATGTCACTGTCATCCAAAGAGTATTAAATCACTACGTTGCCTTCAACAATGCTTGGTTATTTATTTATTTGATCAGTGAGTTGGTTGTGGATATTCTTACTGATCAAATAAACTTTAGAATATAATTTTACTATGATAATTACAGCGTATAGCCTAGTATGTTTTGAAAAAGAATTAAGAAATTAGCAAATCTAAATCAATACGGTCGCAAATTTGCAATACGTTGCTACGTATACAACAAACAGCAGCGCTCTCATTTTATTCCTTGTACTGTCTCGCTCACTCAAAGAAACATTGTACAAAAGAGAAAGAAAGTGTTGCTGCGCAAGTAAAATTGAAGGAATAGTAGTTTTAAACAATATTTGGATTTAATGCTTAATTTAATATTTAAAATATTTTAGATGCCTAATTTACAAAAGAAAAATAAATACATACATTAGTAAGTTTATTAAATGGCATGAATGACCAAACATATCTTTTTCAACTCGAATCCAAACTATAAATAAAATTTACTTTTATTTAGTTGGCAAAACTAATTTGTTTGTTTGTTCTTTAGTCGATTGAATAGTCGATTTGATACCGATAACGTAGATAGATACCATAAAACCGATAGAGACGCATAGTAGCTGTAAGTATTTAATCAAATCAAATCTAAGTATTTGGTAAAATGCTATAAGGATAGAAGTAATGTCTAAAAAAGATGTCACTTTACTTTTTTTAACCATTTTCATAAAAATGGAAATATTTTATCCACAACTGTTTTTTGTAATAAAAGTAAAAATAATAATAGGTATTATATGATAGTATTTCGTAATATTTTAACAAAAATAAAATAATTATTGTATGAGGCAGTTCAGACAGACCGCAAAAGGAATCCTAATAAATGTGAAAGTTTGTTTCTCGGTATCTTATATCGTGATATAAGGCCTGAACCAAATTTTCTGAATTTTGGCACACATAATACATTATTTTGATCTAGCTAGCTTGACATATAGGAAAAATGTATCTCGTTTTTCCCGTGGGATGATGATTATTTTATCTTAGGCATAGTTCTGAAGTCTACTCTATATCACAAAATAGAAACGCCACCGCTATACGTAATTTGTGTCTATATACTATTTAAAAAGAGGCTGACAATTCTTCTCGGCGCTCGCCCAAAATTGTCCCGAGGTAGTGGTAGGGAAAAAAATATTGGGACATGTAAAAGCGCTTAAGCCTATTTACAGAAATAAATTGGTTTTATTGGTTTTACTTAGATGATGTTACAGGGCCTATTATACATGTCCGAATTTTTAAATAATCGATCTTAAACTTAGCAATTGACATCGAGAGTTTAGTGGCGGGCATGATGGCGTGGGTGGCCGTAGGAGGAAGAGGTATCTATTGGTGCGGCAGAGTTGGTTGTGGGTGTAGGCTTAAATTACACTTTTGCATGGTATTAAGTAAAACTATAAAATGAGCTTTCAACCTCATATTTAAACAATCACGACACGAGGCATTCTTTTTCTGAAAAGATGGAATAACATTGCGGAAATTGCTTACCTAATTAGTTGAAAATAAATTGCTGCAAGGTGCTAAAATAAATAAAAAATATGTAATGAATAAAAATCAATTTGTTCTATACAACAAAATGCAATCAAAAATAGACCAAACCAACTGATGGACACCAATACAATTTACTTACAAAACCATCTAGCGTGGTGGATTTAATCCATGAAGGTGGAATTAAAATAACCTTGTTTAAAATGGTTACATACAAGCTTTGTCCGCCTTGGGACTCGAACCCTGCCCGACCCCTAAGTATGAGCTGGCATTTTGATAATTGCAAGCTGCGATTTTTTGGATTGATTGAATTATTTTCTCTGTATCTAGAATCGGTACAGAGAAATCAATAAACCATAATATTTTTGTTTATTGTATCAAAAAAGTTACTTAATACTTACTAGGCTACCGTACCTACAGATGAGACCTGTGCCCTGCAGTAGTCTTTATAAATTAATGCCACAAATGGAATGGCCTCAAACTCAAAGTGTTACTGCAGCATTAAAGGTGACTAATTAAACATCCTTGAGACACATATTTAGGTAAATGACAAATTATAGCGGTTCGGTAAATAATTTGAAGCAGATCAGATACTACATTATTGCATTGTTGGTTATACAGACTACAGACGCATTAAGTTTGCGATATAAAGTTTCTCCAATGTGCTAATATAATTTAAAAATAATACTTATTAACAAATTTTAGATTGTGAAATCTCTTTACTAAATGATAAAATGCTTGATTTCTTATTTGCATTGATTTCTGGTCAATCAATGTTTCGGAAACTTACTGGTGGATAAGTTTGCCTACATACAATATATTGTATAATAAAAAATTGAATAATGAAGTAAGAAATACAGTTATCTGGAACGACGGAAATAGTAAATCAGGTAACTTAATATTGACTCTAAAAATCAAACTACCTAGGTAACCAACCAACTCAAAAATTACATTATTTAATTTTTTCCCAGATAACTTAGCTGTTCATTGCAAACCTGGTTCATTATTGCAGAACGATCGGTATTCATTAATGATCAATCGACCGCAATTGCGAATCATAGCCAGAACGCTTTCTCAAAGTACATTATTAAGCAAACTGCATTGCGACTCTGGACTGGAATTAATGCAGTCAAGACGTACATCTGAAAAGTACTGAATAAAATAAAAAGAAGTAGGAGGCGCTCACACGACAGATATTGAGTGGTGGGACGGGCCTAGCATGCGCAAAGAACTATTACACCGATTTAATGTTGTATTCCACTATAATTAACCTATGCCATGACCGACACTTTCGTATTACGATCTCGTGGACGAAACGATCGTAAATTAACGTTATTAAAACAAGTTTACAAGCTATCTTGGAGGTGTAATTACGCAAAACGTTACGCCGCTGGGCGTGACATCACAAATCAGTCCAGTCAGACTGAAGACAACACGCTGTTGCTCTGTCCTTATCTTTTAATGGAAGTTGAAAGGGACGGGTGTACCGGGCAGGCCGCCGCTGATCGTATTCTGTCGTGAGTGTCGCCATTTTCGTTTTGACGAATATTGACAGCGGAGCAGACAGACAGTGGCGCGGCGGTCGACAGTGCGTCTGGCAGACTATTTTTATTTTGATTGTGAATCATTTAACGACCATACATCACTGGCTGGATACGACCGTGTACTAGAAACTGTATTTACCAAACATTTCCGAGTGCCGTGTGTTAAATAAGTGTAAAATCCTCAGTATTTTGGTGCTAACCTCTTCCTTTTTTTATTAGTGTTTTTGAGAGACTGCAAGACGTGATCGATATGTGCAAGATGTATTACAGATGACTCTGCGTTAACATTCTGATCCTCGCTCTTAAATTCTGGTAAGTTGTTTTGTGTGTCTTTAATACCCAATTTACTGACCAATACTACTAATATTTGATATGGTATTTGTATTATGGATATTTCTAAAATTGAGAATCGTCAGGTGCAAGTTTATGTTTGGATTTGGAGTGATTTTGCTTCATAATATGATAGTCTGTCTTTGTTGCGGTAGTACCAGTTTGTTTACGAACTGTCACGGGCAGTATACGGCCTAAGATATATTGCCTGGGTTGGCGACTATGCGTGGGATGAGTGCGCAGAAGAAAACGTACCTTATCTAGAAGGAATAAAGTCAATTTTCGTGTAGCTAACGCAGCGATAACGGCCCGTAGAATTAATTTATCACGCCGAGCTTGACAAGTTGAAAACATAAATTCGACCTTGCCGCTCCACGTGGTTTTAAGTCATTGCGCTTTCTTTTCCTTTGCCTGTTTTAGAGGTCGCACCCCTAAATCGATTGTAATTTTGGGTATCGATTTTTTGCTTACTGTTTCGTTTTTTTTCTGACAGTTTTGTTTTTAAATTGCAATCAAACAACATCTGTTTTTTGTTTATCTCGCTCGTTTTCTTTTGTGATAATATATAGTCAGATTTTTTTTTAACGTTTTTTTTTTTACGGCAGATTGGGTAAGTAGGTAATATAATTTATTGCTTATTTCAGGTTTAGTTTAATATTATAAAGTAAATTTACAGACTTGCTAACATTGTTAATATAATGATTATCTTCGAGGAGAGTAAAACTTGTCAAGCTTGAGCAAAAACAAAACAAGCTAGATATTAATTTATTATTAATATTAATTTATTAATAATAATAAATTAATATCGCTTAATGCGACAATTTCAGTGTAGTTTCATTATTTTTATGAAATTTTAGATTCATAAACTCCTAAAGCTACAATATAATTTTAATTATGTGTGCTGTAATTGCACAGTCAAAAATAGGCAAGACAAGTGGTGGATTTAATGCCAACAGCATTCCCTTCCAGTCAAAGTTCTACCTCAACCTTCTAAAAACTGATGATAGTGTTCAATGATCCATTGCCTAACTGAAGGTAAGTTTAGCAAATTAGAAATGTACACCAATATAAGTGTTAATATTGAAAACTTTCTAGTTTAATGAGTAAGATGGACATACATATAATATTAAACATTATTTAATTTTGACTTGTTTGAACCAACTTCTGTTCCTATAGGTTGTCCTCTAAACTTTAGACTCTATTACTATGACTCGTCTGTCTGTGCGTCTGGTGTCCGTCCATCTGTCACCAGGCTGTATCTCATGAACCATGATAATTAGACAGTTGAATTTTCACAGATGATATAGGTATTTCTGTTGCAGCTATAACAACAAATACTTACTAAAAAACAATAATATAAGTATTTAAGGGGGCTCCTGTAGAACAAATCTAATTTTTTTTGCTCATTTTCAATTCGCTTGTCGATAATGGTACTTGGCCGGTTTTGACAATAGTTTATACAAAGTTTACCAGCTGAACAAAAATGGTTGTGATTCTCATTGGTGCGCACTCTGGACTAAAAATCAATTGTTTGTGGATTTGAGTCGAACAGGAACCACAAGTATTATGGATATTGGTTTGCATATTTTCCTTATTGATCAAACCCTGAAAAACTGGTACAAAATGCATCTTTGATTTGTTTGAGGGAAGTGTTTTAGGGTTCTGTACCTTAAAAGGTTAAAAGTAACCCTTAAGGCCTTGTCCGTCCTTTTGACTGTTGAAACTCTTTTTACTTAGAACAAGTAGAGGTATCAAGTTGAAATAAATATAAAATACTTGTGTGGAATCTCGTCCCAAATGGGCTGCAGGCATGTGGGACGGTTTGACAAATAAAAATGAATAAAATAGCATATTTCCAGTAAAACCCAGCCAAATTACTCTGAGTAAAGGTGTTCAAACAATTTTTCCTCTTGAAATACTTACCCTGAACAAGTCACACTAAACCCAAAGACTGGCCAAGTGCGAGTCGGACTCGCGCACGAAGGGTTCCGTACCATTATCTCTAAAAACGACAAAAAAACAAGTTTGTTGTATGGGAGCCCCCTTTAATATTTATTTTATTCTCTTTTTAGTATTTGTTGTTACAGCGGCAACAGAAATACATCATCTGTGAAAAATTCACTTTCTAACTAACACGGCTCATGAGCCTGGTGACAGACAGAAAGACGGACAGCGGGGTCTTAGTAATAGGGTCCCGTTTTAACCTCTGGGTACAGAACCCTAAAAATTATATATCATGTGTTGGTTGTTCCTTCATACCTACGTGAATACGTATTTAAAGAACACGGCAAAAAGCTGTCCTGAAACAGGGCATTTGCCTAGTTTTTCTATTATACTGTTTTTTGCATACCTAAAAAAGTGTGAAGTGTGGTCACTCTGGAACACCTGGACTATGAAGTGGTATAACTGGCTGGCTCAGACAGGGTAACGAGGTTCAAATCTGATCGAGAGCTGTCTTATATCGCTTCACTGAAGTCAAATTCATGAAGATATGTTTGAAATGTGATATTTCGATAGATATCTGGAAAACAAATTGACCACACGTTTAGTCATGATCTCGCGAAAACCGTTGCATCAAATTGAATGAAACTACATACTTTGGATGCCGTCACATATCGCGTCACTTTTTATAAGAAACGGGGCCCTAAAACCCTCTAGAATTTAAGATCCAGAGTGTCCGAAAAGGGGAAATTCTGGCTGCCTGAGCCAGGTTTTTTTTCATTTTTCAAACAATCTATTGCCTTTCAATCACAAACAATGAAACCTTGGAATTAGTTGGAATATTGCCGTCACCTACTATTCGTTATCAGGCTAGATATGCGAGATCTCTCTAGTACTCTGGCTCAGACGGATGTACACGAAACTATAAGGGTTCCTTGTCAGGACTACGGAACCCTAAAAATAATATGTTAGCGTCCTCTATTAGTGATATAGTTTAAAGAGTACGGTCCATGATAAATAGAGTACAATACTTTATTTGAGAGTACGGTACTCCCCCCCCCCCCCCCCCGTTGCCAGCAGCAGCATATTCATCCCCCCACCTTGTCGGAGCACGTCCTACGCTGCGCTTGCACGTCGCAGTCTTCACTCAAAAACACATTTACCCCATCGGTTATTCTACAGCAAATGTGGTCCCGTAGGATAATTGCGTATGGCTTGCGATTATTATTTTCGACGTGATAACGTCTAATAAATCGATGACCGCCGGCTACACGCACGAAAATGTGTCACGTTCCGCGTGCGAGCGAGAGCGCGGAACAAGCGATAGAGAGGCACGATCAGTCAAAGCGTTCGGCTTGTGAGCTTGTGACGCACCTCTCTTCCACTACGTCGGCCAATGCGTCCGAGTAGCATCAATGTTTTCTTAGGACGTAACAGTAACCCGACTTTACAGACAGCCATTTTTTTCCACTTTTGTCAGTCTGCAGTCTATGCAGAATTGCAGACGAATCTGATATCAGAAACAAGTTAGTTATAATGACGAAAAACGTGACAAGAATTCATTATGCTCCATTGATAAAACAAATTATCAATATAATATCAGTATATTCCTATCTGATTGTAAATGGAGTACTTAAAATCATAATTTTACCTCAATATATTATTTTGGAGTTATCGTTTGGTGATTGTAATTGTGATTATGTTAATAAGTGCAATCAATCTTCGTATCGCCAACAGCTTATTTACTTAGTTGTCAAAAATGGATTGGAATGGAGATTTGGCCTCCTGTATTGAAAATCTTTGAGCTTGCAGAAGATGGCACCAAAGCTTCGAATTTCGGCTCGCTTTATCACATTTCTTGTCTGGATTGGTGCACTTATACGAGTAGACTATGGTCCAACATTTGGAATGTCTGATTCATTACATTTGTAGCGATTGCCAACAGACCTCTGTAATCCTCAAACAGAAAACCAGACATTGGTGGCAACTGGCAACACTCAACCAATGTCATAGATGCGGCAAGCCTGGTTATTAGGCTCGCGTGCGGCGCGCGATCTGATTTTATGTTTGTGCGCCGCGCGCGATTCATACGCGTGCAAGATACGCGATTTCCTGGAACGTGAACTGGCACTGCACAAGCCTTGCATGAGTTGCTCTTAAGAGGCGCACCAAACGATTGCAGTAACGGTACGAGTGATGCGCGCGAGCTGCGCATTCGCCAAATCTGGACGTACCCTTACATTTGGAACATCGAATCTTCCTGGCCCTGAGACAGAAAAACTAGACTTTTCAAATTCAAATCAATTATTTGTGATACACAGGTAAATAGTAGATAGTTATAACATAAAAACGTAAGAGCGCTGGGATCAGCCTTGGCGGCATACAAATGTACTTTTGGACCATGGCATGGCACATCCAGTACCATCTGAATGTGCCGATTTCCTCTCAATGTTTTCCTCAACACCTGGAAAGTGGCTTGAATCTGAGGTTTTCTGGAATATTACATATCCAAGGATTTGGAGGCCTTAAAGTATACAGACAAAGAAGCGACAGTTTGGCGTTTGTCATCTGTCACTGTCAGTAGCGACTCACGGCTGGCGATAGGCGTTGACATGCACGTGAGTAGCTGTCACCGACAATCCGATATGTCACCATGCGCGCGCAGTCACATCTCATTTTTGTGACTGCTGCTCGTTCTGAGTCAGCCGTGTGTCGGTGACAGTCGCTGACCTTTGTCGCGGGCAGATGACAAACTGCTTCTCGTATATACGCTCCCTTTAACCTGGGGTAAATTAACTGAACAGTTCAAAAGCTGGAGCTTAATAAGAGCTTGTCCTTATTTTGAGACCGTATTAAGTAGGAGCCCATGTCGTTACCAAGCTATAAAGGTACAAGAATGTTATTCAACTTTATTGAGACATCCCAGCCACCTCTTTTATCTCGTCTGTTTGCGAATTGTGTGACAGAAGAAGACAGAAGATATGAAGAAGATAGGGTCCAAATTGGGGCTCGTTTGTTCATTGACACGAGAATGTTTTGCATTTATTAGTCTCACGTTTTTAGATGTTATTCATAAGTATTATGCAACCAACTACACACACCGGTATATTTAGCGGAACACAAAAAAAAAGTCCATAATTAAAAAAAATATGGTTTTATTTTAAAATCTACTCACTACACTTCTTTTGTTATTTAAAGTTTCATTTGTTTTAATTAAAATGAGATCACATTAAGTACACATTTTGCGAGTAAAGGCTTTTTGTGAAAAATGGTACATTTTTGAACTTTTTATGTAACCGGGAAAAGTGAAAATTGATATTAAAATAACAATTTATTAAATTAGAAAAATGGTGATTAATATCGCGTATTTCCTCCACGTGCTCTTATTAAAGTTTCTACCCGTCTAGGCATACTGAGAATGATGTTATCGATGGTCTCCTGGGATAGTCTCCGCCATTCCTCAACTACGGCGATTCGCAGTTCACCCACGTTGGCAGGAGCTGGAATTCTGGACTTAACTTTTCTTTTCAGCAAGTCCCAAACGTGCTCTATTGGGTTCATATCCGGTGATCTCGCCGGCCACTCCATAACAGTGATATTCATATCATTAAGATATGCTTGAGTTACCCGAGCGGTATGCGGCGGAGCATTATCCTGCATAAAAACAAAATCGTCACCGATATATGGGAAAAACGGTACGACATTTTCTTCTAAAACTTCTCTGATATAGCGGTCTGCAGTCAGACTCCCTCTGTCAATCACTACCAAGTCTGTGCGAGCTCCCAAACAAATGCCCGCCCAAACCATTATTGATCCACCACCGTATGCAACTGTAGTTTCAAAATTTGTCTAAATGTATCATTCTCCTTTGCGTCTGTATATTCTTTGCCTGCCGTCAATTTGATTTAAGAGAATTCTGCACTCATCACTAAACAATACCTTACTCCATTGGTTCGCGTTCCAAATTCGATGTTCCTGAGCAAAAGTGAACCTGTTTCTACGATGATTTACTTCGAGCCTTGGAGCCTTTGCGGGCACAAATGAACCCAAACCAGCTTCTTCAAACCTTCTTCGTACCGTACGTTCACTTACGGTTACTGCTTCTAACTCATGTCGGGCTTGGACGGCCGTCAAACGGGGGTTCCTACGTACACGAAGCCGAATGAAACGATCATCCCTACTCGAAGTGCGTCTTTTTCTGCCTTGTCCTGCTCTTCTCACATAAGTACCGGTCTCCCTGAACTGTTGGATACTGCGATGGATCGTTGAAACTGGTCGACGAAGATCTCTGGATATCACTCTGTAGGTTTGACCATTTCTTCGCATTTCGAGTGCCCTGGCAATCTCCGTTGGGGCTAAGTCAGGCATAATTCAGTCCTCAACTCCAAGAAGATGCGTTATTAAAAAAAAACTAACAAAAAACAGTATTTCAATGACATTTTAAATTAAACTCAGAAGGAAGAAATACTCGAAGTTCGCTCCAGATAAGGTGTATTTGAATAAAATTAAAACAATTGCATAAAATGTGATGTTCAGTTGTTTTCTTAATTTGAAATTATTGCTTTTTAAATTAAATGACGTATAAACCAGCCAGCAACCTTATATGATACTGATATCAAACCTTTTTTTATGTTCCGCTAAATATGCCGGTGTGTGTAGTTGTATTGTATTGGCTATTCCATTGAATGGCTAATCCTTTAACTGCCTCGATTCAGATGGCTAAAGGACAGACAAATCCTTGACAACGGTCTAAAAGACCAAACATTTTTCTTTAAATAGTTGTTTTTCATTAGGTAGTGTAGAAAATGAACTATGATTTTCTGTAAAATGATCCCTTTCTTTCTATTTAAAACATAGAATGGACAAAAGCCAGTAAGAGAATATTAAAGATAGACCGAGCAGAGTAATTCTATCATAGATAAGATACCTATTCCAATACCATGCAAACCGTTAAAAGACTCTCAGCTGAAAAATACAATAGTTGGCAGCGTCTCTCGAATTATTTGAACCAGGCTTTATTAAAATCTGTCCATAACTTGCGAGCGCCAATTATATAGCCGGTCAGGCGTCACTTGTTCGTAATGGCCGCTGTTCCCGCCTTTTTCGCTGTCAAGGCGGTTTTTTCGCGGGCAACTGTGCAAAATGTGACGTTCCGTTTTCTGCGGGCGCTTCGTCTTTTTTGTGATTTGAAAGTTATTTTTTTAAACTGTCTTTGATGGTGCATATTTCATGTGTAAATTGAGTTTCTTTCAGTTGGATGAGTAGGGATCCTAATAAAAAAAATATTGTCCGTCTGTCGCTCTGGAAACGGGGTTTATTAGGTTTCTGGGACAAAGGAATTGCACGTCAGATGGTATGGGAACCAATTTTCCTAGTTTCAAACTAGGATTACAGTTTTGACTAAATTAAGATATTACAGGGACTTATGTGTCCCTAGTAGAAATAGGGTGCGTTCACAGTGAATTTTCATTGCTATTTACATATTTTTTCATCTAGGATACGATAGAATCTATAAAAATGGCAAAAAAACACGTTTGTTGTATGGGAGCCCCTTAAATATTTATTGTTTTCTGTTTTTTTAGTATTTGTTGTTATAGCGGCACCAGAAATACATCATCTGTGAAAATTTTAACTCTCAAGCTATCACGGTTCATGAGATTCAGCCTGGCACGGTGACAGACGGACGGACAGCGGAGCCTTAGTAATAGCCGTTTTACCCCTTGGGTACGGAACCCTAAAAACGGTAAAGTACTTACATGTCGAACGCACGCAATAAATTATACAATCGTAAATGTTAAACTCGACTTTACTTATTTAAACACTGCGTAAATTAACTTGTAGTAGTAAAATATAAATAAATATTAAATATTAGATATCACATACATTGCTCCGATCCTAAGGTAAGTCGCTAAAGCACTTGTGGTTTAAAAACCAGAAACAACAACGGTACTACACCCAGACCCGAGCCAATATAGAAAAGTTCGTTTTCTTCATTGACCCGACCGGGGATCGAACCCGGAACCTCAGAGATGATGACGCCATATAGTCCGGCGTGCTCGCCTCTCGACTACGGAGGTCGTCTAAAAAAATGAATAAATGATTAAATAAAGTCTTAAAAGGTCCAATATCGCTCGAAACCACAAAATACAGCATGCCATAAATTACAAAACGCGTCGCTGTGCGGTTAGAATTAAAATTTGTTCGTTCAGGAAAGCTTGTTCTAACTTCTATGTGATCAGAGCGAGGCAAGAAAAAACCGGCCAAGTGCATGTTGGCTTCGCGAACGAAGAGTTCCGTACCATTATCTATAAAAACGGCAAAAAAAACACGTTTGTTGTATGGGAGCCCCCTTAAATATTTATTGTGTTCTGTTTTTCAGTATATGTTGTTATTAGGCATGGACGATATCATGAGGAGCAGGTGAAAAATCATATGACTTGAAAATCATTTGTCACACCTGCTACTTTTTGTCATTTTGACTGCTACAAATCACAGACTGTAAAATCATATGTCATGCGCAAATTTCTTTTCATTCGTTGATGACATGTAGCAGAGCGGGTCTAGCGAGCGCAGGCCTTGAGCGCGCGAGCGAGTAGGAATGATTTGCTACAGATGCGTGTTAGAAAAAGACAAACATGCTGTGCTATTTTTTATGCCATCATAGGTGACGAACGATAACGATACAGAGCATTTTAAGAGCTTTAAACTTATGACCGTAAAGTTTAGATTCGTTTGTCATGATTTTTGTTACGAGTGGCAGGTTGAAACCTTCTAGTTTGTTGAATTTTATGCTAAGCGCCGTAAGGTTTAGATTATCTTTTATGATTTTATAGTAGGGAACGTCGAGCTCGTTTTGTTTACAATGAAATTTCGTTTTATGTGTGAATTATGATTTTATGATGTTGTATTTAAATTCACTAGTCGCCCGGTGATGACTGATAGGTGCATACGCCAATGTAAAAATAAGTTTACTCACACATTCAGGATTTAAAAAAAAATCACATGAAAAATTTTACATTGTCAGTCCCAAGCCTGTACAAGTATGAGGGGAAGTTAATTGTTTAAAAAAAAATGTTTAAATAATAATACACACAAATAGCAGATTACGTAGCGCACGAACTATATATGACATTTCATAAAAAAGTAGCAAAGTAGCAAGGAGCAACTGTTCACAATAAATCATATTTCATTTTAAGTAACAAATAGCAAAAGTGTTACATTATGACACTGCGACAAAAAATCATCGCCAATGATTTATCACAGGTGATTTCATATGACAAAAAAACATCATTTTGTCATATGACAATGACTGAAAAATAGCAATCATTGCCATGCCTAGTTGTTATAGTGGCAATAGAAATACATCATCTGTGAAAATTTTAACTCTAACTATCATTGTTCATGAGATATAGCCTGGTGACAGACGGGCAGACAGACAGACAGACGGACAGCGGAGCCTTAGTAATAGGGTCCCGTTTTACCCTTTGGGTACGAAACCCTAAAAATTAAGATGTATCTATTTTTTAATTTAATAATATTCATTAAGTACCACATATGACTACATTATCTGCATTGCCTCAAGGTTGACTGGTGGAGAATGCATAAACTTAATTATTTTTTAAGTAACGCAAGAGAAACAAAATTTATGCCTCTAAAGAAAGAATAAACTTAGAATAAATATGAAGAATAAGAGAATCGATGTGATGATGATTGATGAGTTCAGGTGATGTGTGACACTATATTGATAAGAGAATCGATGTGATGATGATTGATGAGTTCAGGTGATGTGTGACACTATATTGTTTTAAACTTTCATGGTCACTAACATTAGAATAGTTTGTTACGGGATTGCTACCATGTACCTTACTTACTCCGTGATCATGGCGCTTGCAACAGTGCCGAAATATCGTGAACTCAAAAATAAGGTACATGGTAGCAACCCCGTAACAAACTATTCTAATGTGTGACACTGATCAAATAAACTATGTGTGAACTTGACGGAATTTATGTGTCTGAAAAAGTTTAAGTATGCATTTTTGGCCTTTAATTGCGTTTCGATTTATCTAATAACAAGAATGACGTTTCTATCAGATATTGTTTTGTTCTAAAAGATAATTAATAACATGATAAATTATTAATTAATTTTAGTTTATTTTAAATGAAACTACTTTTACGGATTATTTCGCGATTTATTAACATTTTATTTAACCTGACGTTTCGAACACTTTACAGCGTTCGTGGTCACAGGTAGACTAAGGTGTTATTCGTCTTTACAATATTTTGATAAAATATAAACTAGCGTCACTCAGTTAATATTAATTTGTGTTCCTATCTACGCAAAAAGAGCTAACTGTATCTAGAGGTCTTGCAGTGCGGGGCCTAGCATGGGATTTCGTTAAAACAGGATCCCATGCTGGTGGTATTTTCCAACCATCTTCTCTGTTGAAATTGGGGTGTCTTCTAATTTCAATTGCCTCCCGTAACATGCGAGGAATAAATCGTCGTTCTCTTGCAAGGACTTTAGGCTGGTCAAATCGTATGAAATGGTTGGGTGTATATGTCGTGGCCCGATCTTAAAATTAAACATTTCATGATGTGGCCGGCCATTTTATAAAATGGTCGTATTTCATAAAACAGCAAAATAAAACTGGACATATCGTTTAAACGTCAACGTTTGATGATATGTTAATCAACGTTTGGCCATATCATTAAAATAGCTATAAATATGTTTAAAAGCTACTGGAATCTATTTAATATTAATTTTCACAATAGATAAGTAAAATATTATAAATCAATGTAATTTTGAAAGAAAACTAATAGATAAAAAGATTATAATAACCTAACTAACCTCCTAAATTACGTGTCGAACTCCACGACTTTTGACGTTAAGCTTTTTTTTCGAGTAACTTTCATAAATATCACCTAGTTTAATGTCTTAACGATAATTCACTGCAATTTCATCTTCTATTGACATTTTGATTCACTTTCACAATTCACAAGAACAATAATTGTCCGCCGCCATGTTACCACAATAACAAAGCGACGTAAGCGCCTTTACCGGTGAATAATATAACTGTTTGAAGATATGACCGCCAACGTTTGGCCATATCATGAAGTAGTCGATCATATCGTCAAACGCTGACTGATTCATTGATCTGGCCTATCAACATCATGATGTGGCCAGCGGGTACAGTGCCGCATCATGAAAAACGACCATTTTATGAAATGGTTGGCCAAATCATGAAGTGATTAATTCTAAGATCGGGCCACGACATATCTAAGGCATGTTCACACACTGCACACTTAGTATTCCGTCTATGTTTGATGTCGGCTATATGTTCTTTTACCCGCACGCCTATACTTCGTTTTGTTTGACCGATATAGGAGAGCCCACAGTCACATTCCAGTCTGTACACCCCCGCATCTTGAAGAGGTATGTTGCACTTGACAGGTGGTAAAAATTGGTTAATCTTTTTCGGCGGCTTGAAGTAGGTTTTGATTGAAGCGCGCTTCAAAATGTTTCCAATCTTGTCAGTGACACCCTTCATATAAGGTAGTACAGCAGGTTGGCGTTCGAAGCCAATGGAAATGGAATGCTTGACCCGGGGTCTGGAACGACGTGGTACCGGCAACTGGTTTTCCCGTAGTACCTTCCTGACATACTGGAGCTCGCCAGCCAGGTGTTGGTCGTCACAGATACCCCTTGCTCTCTGAAACAATGATTTGCCTACGGTAGCCAACTGTCGAGGATGATGGTGAGAGGCATTTTAGTTTCTTGCTCACATTTGCTATGTTCCAATTTCGAAAAATCGAAAAAAAGGAAAACTAGTGAATAAATAAAAAGGTAAACGCTCAGAAATCATGGCAAAGGAATAGAAAATATCACATCTCGTTTGTACATATTAGAAGGACCTGACCAAATTAAAACTTCGCCCAGAGTCCGGACAAAAGGAGGTGGGGTGTTTTATTTTTTTCTACTTTCGATAGGGATGGGCTCTGCCCCTCTAGCACGATCAACAAAACACGATATGATACGATATGATATAGCGATTTATCGCCTATTAACTTAAAAAATATGATAACATAGCCGCTATCTTGAACTTTTATTGAAACAGTAAGCATGTCCGTGCTGGCGACGTCACGGTTATGCTCGCTTTTTTGATAAAAGTTCATATTTTGACAAAAAATGTGCGATAAATCGCTATATCATATCGTGTTTTGTTGTACATGCTAGAGGGGCAGGTATAAGTTTGTTACTAACCTTTAAATGTTTTTTAGTAGGTACCTATAAATTATAGTTATGGAGTAATGAGTTTTTTTTTAATATAGTACCTACCTAATCTTTATTTAATGGTTGACTGTTATGTAGATAATGCCTCATGGCATTAGGTCCACCTATTGTATGATTTTTAAATCTCTGCAACAAAGTTAAATACATTTATTATTTGTCGAATAAGTATATTTGACGTAGGTAAAAGGAACAAAGTTAGGACGATTGATTTAGTAGAATATTATGTCTTTTAACTTAAAATTACCATTGAATATAATTAAACCATTATTTATTCTGTTGTTAAAAAGGAAACATATTCTTTCACGTCTTACGTAGGGCTAAGCAAGGCAACACAACACACACCCACAACCATGCATACACAGCTTACATGCATACTTACACACAAACACACACACACACACACACACACACACACACACACACACACACACACACACACACACACACACACACACGCACACACGCACACGCACACACGCACACGCACACTTACACACTCATTCGGCAGATCATGTGAATGTAATGTAAAACTTATGTTACTTTCCCACTATATCTCTTTTTATTATTAACTATAAAATTATGTAACTTCTACTGCAACGGCCGCAAAATGACAATAAGTAATTCATCAACCCTAGTCCCCAAGAGACAGGACTACCTAGTTTGGGGACTACTTGTAAACTTAGTTGTAATGTTTCCGTTAATAAATATATTTCATTTCATTTCATTCACTTCTTCATACGGCCTTACTACAAAAAAAAAGACTAGGTTGGAATACGTGTCTAAAGATTTATTAGTCAACGAATTAAAAATATTTGTTAATAATATGTCTCGAATAACTGACGTTTCATTTCAAAGTGGTTAACTAAATTTTAGACAGTGCTTAAGCCTAGTCTATCTTTTTTGTAGTAAGGCCACTTCTATTTAAATTCTAAAAAGTCTCACGATAAACATGTATTCAAACAATAAACAAGCTCCCACGAATCGATGAAGCAATCGCATGCGACATCTCTAGCCGGAGAAGGAAGGAAGGCAGTTCGGATTCAAATTTGAAATTGGATCGAAAGGGATGCTGACGCGGCGCCTTCGATTTTTGTTTGCGGATGTTCTCTTTTTTTTCACGGACAATGAGTTTTCGGCCTGGCGCGATGGCGTTCGGGATCTTGACTAATTACAAAAAAGGTTGGAGACCAGCTGAGAAGAATGGGCTATTAACTTCGAGCATTTCTATTTGCTTTAAGGCTATTATTTATTTAAAGGTCGTGTGTAGATATCGTTGCCGAAAGGTGAACAAGCCGGACTTGGCAACGCCATCTCTAAGGTTCCGGGTTCGATTCCCGGTCGGGTCAATGTAGGAAACGATCTTTTCTATATTGTCTCGGGTCTGGGTGTTATAGTACCGTCGTTGATTCTGATTTCTATAACACAAATGCATTACCTTAGGAGTTAGGATCAGAGCAATGTATGTGATTTGTCCAATATTTATGTAGCTAAAGCACTTGTGTTATAGAAATCAGAAACTACGATGGCACGGTACCATAACACCCAGACCTGAGCCAATATAGAAAAGTTTGTTTTCTACATTGACCCGACCGGGGATCGAAACCCGGAACCTCAGAGATGACGGCGCCATTAAAAGTCAAATGTATGCTTAAAACGTTTTTATTTCAAATGAACAATATTACAAATGTATGAACTTGCTTTGTAAATAAAGCATCCCAATACCAAAGGCGGGCCGAGTGTATAAATATGACAGAGGCAATCCGCCCCGATCGTGACGCCGACTCAATATTTGAACAGATGCGTTGCGGCGCGAATGTTGTTTTTATGCGAGATACATGGTAATGCTAGTGATGTGCCATGACTTGTCGATAACTTGTCGATAAGTTTTATAAATTGTTTCATTTGCAATGAAAGAGGAATATTTCACATTTGTGGGTGTTTTTACAATTTAATAGTTGCTCTTACCACATTCTGCCACGCCTTACCACCTATATGTGGCCGCGTAACAATAACAAAGTCCATATTCGTTTCGTTTCCGTGGACTGGACGAGTTAAGAAACCTGCTTAGTAATCTCCAGAGTAATCACTCTGACCAATTGGATCTCTAAACAGCTACATTGAATTACAAAAGTAAGATTCCCTAGTTACTACATAGACAAAGTATTGATTATCGGCTATATTTTTTTAATTTATGGTCGGATGATATAATAATGAAAGCAGGACCGACTCATCCAAATCGCCGCACTAAGAGCTACCTGGAAAGAGTTTTAAGAACCTTATGACCAATAGTCGACCAAACATATTATGGTGAACTATTTCATCGACAGTCGATAGCCAGATCCGCACATGCCTAAACACACCCTTTCCTTCCGCCGAAAAACAAATTTGTATCTTAATGCTATCCTTCTCTATTATTTAACGAATATTTATCATACATTCTGAAGGGTCAAACGCAGATGCGTCTTATTTTGGATACCTTTGAGATTTTCGAGGCATAGTATTTAAAACTTGCTACATTTTTGGATATAGTCCAAAAGCTTTATAGTACAAAGGCAGTGGGCTGGCCACATCTGTCACAGAACCGAGGAAAGGTGGAGTAAACGGGTTCTCGAGTGGAGAACTGGAGACCACGCCTTAGCAAACGTAGTGTAGGACGCACCCCAGCCCGATGAAACGACGACCTAAGGAAGATGGCTGGCAGTGGCTGGATGAAAAAAGCGGGAGATCGTGCTCTTTGGCGGTCTTCGGGGGAGGCTTACGTTCAGCAGTGGACTGCAATAGGCTGAGATGATTATGATGAATGAAGTTAGAAGCAAAACAGACTATCATGGTCACTAACATTAGAAGAGTTTGTTACGGGATTGCGGGATATCGGGAACTCAAAAATAAGGTACATGGTAGCAATCCCGTAACAAACTATTCTAAAACAGACTAGGTATATAAAGCCGCTTTGAGCACCGATGACAGCTGTTTTTAGCAACTCGATATTTCGCGATTGCAAATAGATGCAAAATCAAAAATTGACGACCGTCTGGTGCAGTGGTTGACGCTCCGGGCTACAAAGCCGGGTTCTAATCTCGCAAGGGGCAAATCTTGTATGATATTTGCGTGCGAGCATTTATAACTAAGTCACGCATGTTTATAAAATTATTTAAGTAGTTTATCCGTTATCTGGTCGCCATAGTACAAGCGTTTCTTGTGTTTGTTTTATGTAACTTTATAAGTTCTTAAAAGTTTGGGACTAGACAATTGTATAGCCTGGTTCGTTTTTTCTGTCTTGTTGTTTTCTATCGGTATAATAATCTGGTTGGTGAAAATCGCTCGTTTTAGCGATAATGGTGCATTGCGTCATCACTACATAGTATAAAACAAAGTCGCTTTCTCTGTCCCTATGTATGCTTCAATCTTTAAAACTACGCAACGGATTTTGACGCGGTTTTTTTAAATAGATAGAGTGATTGAAGAGGAAGGTTTATATGTATAATGACGTGTATTTAGTATCAGGAGACGTATTTTTGAATCATGCGAATTCCAATTCGAATACGAAATGGCAAGATTCGCATGCGAATAACTAAAATCGCTATTTTTGCAAATTCATTTGTGAATTCTGCAACGAGTGGTCCGACCCACTCGTATTTCGATTCTACTAGTAGAAAGTTTAGAAGTATGACTTTGACAAGTAAACATATGGTTCGTGAAACGAAAATAATTAAAGAATTTTACCATAATAGCAATACAGAATTCGAGTGATTCAAAAATGCGTAAAATCGGGAGTGATAGAAATAGAATTCGCACAGGAATCGTATTCGTGTACGAATTCAAGATTCATTTTGAATGCTTCAAAAATACGTCTCCAGTATTGCACCCGTGCGAAGCCGGGGCGGGTCGCTAGTAACATCATAAGGCAAAGATATTTAACGGTAACATTTTTATGCGCATGCTAAAGCAGGACTATGTTTTGGCCTTTCTTTTTGAAAATATGCCATGCGTAATTTCTAATACTTGCTTCTTAAAACTTTTACCAAATGGTGGCGCCGTAGTCTCTGGAGATCCGTTAACAAAAAAATATTGATCTGTATTTTTTTGTTAGAAGACGCACCGTAGGCCGGTCTCCCACACGATGGACTGACGGCCTAGTCAATGTTGCTGGCAGCCGCTGTATGCAAAAAGCTTATGTCTGGACTTCCAAGGGCTGATGATGATGAAATTTTGTCATACAATTATCAAATATTACATTAACCCAGATAAGCCTACAGTCCTACATATACGTTACTACTACCTAAATAAAAAAATGTCCACCTGCCTTCATTAATAAATAAAAATACAACATACTTTTTATATATTTTTTTAATACATATAGTTTCATTTTTATCCTGGGTTAAAACGACTGCCAAGATTGAATTACCTACATAATTAGCTGTTAGAAAGTGAAAAAATCAAAGTGTGCTTAAAATGGTCTTCGCTATACGCAAAGTAAAATTATTCATATTACCCGTTACAGCACTTAAATGATCAAGTTAAACAAGTTAACGAAATATTGTTCATGTCAATTATCGGATATTAACGGCTTTTAAAATGTTCCTTAGAGTTGGTGTTAAGTGATCGTAATGGTATCGATGTGTGGTCAGTTTGCGTTGTTGTATACCTTAAGTTATAAGCTGAAGCGATTTGAGAGAAATATTTCTAGAAAGCGAGCGTGAAACGTGGCCTATTCCTATGAGCCTAGGGGAGAAGGTTGCACAGCTTGCTATAGGGCTAAAGGACTGCAGGAGACGGGGGGAAGGCACCCCTCTCCCTAAGCTAGGTGGCCCTCCCGCTCCAGAGTACCACAGCCGAGAATCGAGATGGGACTGCGGAGCATGTCTATGGCCTGAGGCCTAGGGCGAAACCCGTCAGTGCCGACTCATAAGGCACCGGAGGAATGTCTGGTTTTTAGTGGGTATGCGGCTCCAGTCAGAGAGCCGCAGTCCCACGTAACCTGTCATCTCCCTCGAGGTGGCCGGTATGCGCAACAGAATTTTCCAGACGCTAAAAAAATAATAAAAAGGGCTAAAGGACTATTCTTTGTAAGTCTTTACAGAATCGATTTAAAAAAATATCATAAATATGACAATAGTCGCTAGCATAGCCCGACGGTTTAGCAATTCAAAGTGGCAGTAAGCGTGGCACTTTTAAAGTAGTAGCGTATTTTGAGAAAGCGAGAGTAAAACGTGGCCTCTCCGTATGAGCCTCATAGGGGAGCTCAAGGTTTCACAGCTTGCTATAGGCCTAAAGTACTATGCTTTGTATTTATTTACAAAATCGTTAATTTTTTTTTATCATAAATGACAAAAGTTTCTGGCATAGCCCGACGGTTTAGCAAGTCAAAGTGGCAGTAAGCGTGGCACTTTTAAAGTTCTAGAGCGTATTTTGAGAAAGCGAGTGTAAAACGCGGCCTCTTCCTATAAGCCTCAGAGAGGAGCTCAAGGTTGCACAGCTTGCTCTATAGCAAAATATAGGGCTAAAATGAGACTCGTAAAGGAACAAGAGTCGCTGACATAGCTCGACGGATTAGCAAGCTAAAGTGGTAGTGGGCTGGGCACATGACACGTAAAACTGACCTTCAATTGAATTGATTTGATTCAATAATGCAGAAAAGTTCAAGAGGGGAGACCACGTACCTGCAAGGAGAGCGATATAGGTCTACCTTTAAATAAGGTGACCTGATAGAGGTTGCAGGAACCAGGAAACCTGCATGTAGTGGATCTCTAATGGCTGAAATGATGATGATGCTTATGATATTGGAAATTTGGGAGAGGTGGAAGATCTGTGGTCGGAGTCTTGCTCTCACATCAGAAGGCCGTGAACTCGTGAGTTCGTATCCTAGCACGTTCATCAGGATTTTTAATATCATAGTATGCTGTGCAATGAAGAGTATAATTATTGTTAAAATTAAAATTAGTGCGTTCCTTAGACCTTATACCAAAACCACAGACTATACTATGAGTTTAATTTTAGTCTATGTTAACTCTCTGTGGTTTCTCACTGTTTGTCTTGTCTTTGCTCAATTCAAAATCTGCTGTGTAATCTCTCAAGTGTTAATAAAGTTTCAGTCTTAATTAAAATATCGTTTAATTACAACAATTATCTATCTTTTTATAACACCTATGTACCATTATAGAAAACAATAAATATATTGAATTAAGTTAAAAAGATCGGCAAACGGCACAAGCTTGTAATTTGGACCATACTCCAATATTTGAGGTTGCTTATTAATTAACACAAGTATGTAAGAGTATGAACCAGTTTTCTTGTGTTTGATTCGATTTTTAGGAGATAATGTTTTGTTACGTACATTCCATTTGGTCAAATAGAGTTGTTCGGGAAATCGGGACAGAAAACTTATCGATATCGATGCACTCCCGTCTACTTCTGAAACTGACACACATTTTTTTTTCTTTCAATCTTATCCATCTGCTATTTTATTTTGGTCTACGACAAATTTTTGTCTGGTGCATATTTTTATGTTACAGACCAATTTTTAGTATAGTACCAGAGTTCATGTAATAAGAGAAAATGGTCAAGTAGACCGTGCCAATGAATTACTGTCTAAGTCTTGTTAAAAAAAAAACTCGTCAAAAGCAGGTAAAGATCGTAAAACATACAGCCTATATTTTTTAAATTTCTCAATAGGTAGGCTAAGGCATCAATTTATTTAAATCTTACACATTTATTGCCAGAATTTTCCAAAGCCGACTTTTATAATCTACGATTGGAAGACACGATATTGTACACGAAATCGACTACTTGTATTTGGATCACGCTCGCGCTCGAACAATAACTTGTGTATTGCCTATTTATGCTAACTGTATGATTTGCAAGCGTTACATAAGTGACAGGTTTTGTACTATGGCTCAATGGGTTGAGTACCGGTCTAGTTGCCATTCGATTCTGTAGATGGTACTAGCGATTGCATGAGATGTTCTGTCTTTGATACCTTTTTATCCCGTCAGGGTTATGACATGACAACACACCAAATGTCACGGTCTCGAAGTAAACTAACTAAAATAAACAATGAATTGTACCAGGTGTCTCCCAGCCCACCAAGATCCGTACCAAGAAAAGTTACATTAGGTACAGTCAACAGTACTCCAAGTTACCACAAACTGTCAAATTTCCTCGATGAATAATAAACTCTATGACTTAAAAATAAAGTTGAAAATCGATTGAATAAAATTGACAGTTTTGGATACCAGACATGCGGTTGTTTGTACATAGTACTGATGGCAAAGGAATGTTCGCTAATATATCGTATATTCGCTAATATCCTGACGTTACGCATGTCATTTTAATGTTAAGGGCAGAAAATAATATGTATTTTTACTAGCTTTTGCCCGTTCGTTCGTTTAGATTTTGTATTTGACATTTGAATTGAAGTAAAGAGGAATGAATATCATTCCACGAGAAAACACAAAAACAAAAATATCCAATAATGTTCAGTCATTTTTAATTATTCAATAATGCAAGCACTTTAATCACTTTCTATTCAAATAAGGCATTTTGATCGACTAATCACCATATTATCAAACCCTCATTTCAAATACTGAATCCACTTCTTAGAAACCTTTTGAAAACTAATTTAAATTATACTCACTATTTATTGTTTTAAACTTTCAGGGTCAATAACATTAGAATTCTCATTCTAATACTCACTATTATTTCAAATTAAAGCGATATTGTGCTACAATTTACAAACAACCAAACATACAAAATTGTATACCATTTTCAATCCCACAGTCTCAAAATTCACTATGTAGAGATCATGAGCAGAACTATCCTTGAAGTAATATTCGTAAATTTTCGACGAAACATGATTTTGCGATTGCTGTTATAACACGTCGGTTATTAGGCCGGCCATTTTGCTAACGTTTTGGCGCCAACTAATTTGCAATCAATGACCGGCCCGTACTTTATGATTAGTATGTGTACAGCGTTTAGTTCTAAACTTAGCATCAATGTAATACAATAAGAAGCCGGCCTGATTTATTTAATAGCCATCATTGAGTATACCGAAAACCTCATACAGGTAACCTATAATATTTTACCAGCTTTAAAAAGGCCTTTAGATGACTGGCAGTGGCTGGATTAAAAAAAACCGGCCAAGTTGCCCGTCGTTACCACAATATAGTTCAGCAATTACTTTATTTAAATGACATTAAACATTTTCCTCTAAGAAATTTTTGAACGACTAAGTTGAAAGACTATTACTCTTAAACAAACTGGTCTATCTTAACCGTTATGATTTTCCTTGAAAGTTCATGAAAAGCACTATTATTTTAATTTTTTTCAGATTTTTCAAGCCAATAGTTTAGCTTTTAGAGGGGGGACGCCATATTCGAGCAAAAATTGACACTTTAAAGTTTAATATATCGCAATAGGATTCCTAAATCAAAAAATTGTCTTAGCAACCCTTAAAGCTTATTTCACGATACCCCCACACGAGATGCAAAAATAAATCATCCCCATGTTACATGTATGGGAGCTACCCTGAAAAAAAAAAAAAATCTGCCATTATGTCGGCGTGATTGATATACATATCTCCACAAAATTACAACTCTCCAGGATCAACAGTCTCCAAGCAAAACCTCGGACGGACAGACAGACGGACATGACGAAACTATAAGGGTTCCTTGTCAGGACTACGGAACCCTAAAAAGTGGGATATCGTGCTCTTTGGTGCTCTTTGGGAGGCTTAAATATGAACAGACAAACTGTTAACTGACATAGACAGATAGATTTTTAATTGCACACCATACAATAAGACATCTTTTTTAGACAAGGATTTATTCCGATTGGGTGGACGATATTATAAGGATTCCATTTGGCTCAACATCAATAAAAAATATTTTAGCTTACGAAATTGCTTTTGCTAAGTGATAAATAAACATCCCCAACGTCATTAGGGGTTGCCCTATTAAAAAGACAAGGACAATTAGGGCATAGGGCTGCACCCTATGCCCTAGTTGTCCTTGACTTTTTAAGTATGTCATATTTATTTTTGAAAAAAAAAACACTATAATCGGACTTTGACAGAACGTTTTCTTTAATGCATAAGTCTGCATTTAAACCTATTGCACATATTCAATTAAGTGTGTGAAATTTTCTGCATTAATAAAAATAAAATTCATTCATTCACTTAGCAAATTACTCATTGCGGCTAATAAGAATTGCACAAATATGTGCTCAAAGATACAAATAACACCAATTAGTTTTAAATTACCGTTAAAGTAAACATCATTTGGCTCTATTCTAATTAATTTGGCCCCTCCGAATTTCCTAATCGCCATGACGCCACTCAAAAAGGAATATTTTCCGCTCTAACAACAGTGTTCGAAATTCGAAAATTGAACTAATTGCGAAGGAGACTCAAGGACCGGTACGTGCTCGGAAAAAGAACGATTGTCGATGACTTTTCGTTTTTAATTATCTGCGAAAGATTGGAGTGCATAAAACGGAACGTTTGATTATTTTATCTGTTCCCTTTTTGGCGGGAAATCGGCATAGAGTAACGTTGCATTTTGTTATAGTTTTGAAGCAAAGGCATTGTAAACCTTCAAAGCTTCTTTAGTCTCTTGAGTCAAGTTGCAAACGCTTCGTATCTATTCTTTTTAATCCCTAACGATATTAAATCGGTCGTTGATCTCTCCGGTTTTCTCCACTCCCGTCGCAATCGCGATGCAGAAGTTGTAGACATTCTTAAAATTTATTTCTTGGGACTTTAAGGATTAAGAATTTGAATGTCTCGCAAAATAACACCAAAGATGTCATAAACAATCTTGTTCATTTTATCTCGTAAATCACATACAATTTGTGCGCGCTGCACGCGAATAAATCCGAACCTGATAAATAAATTTTTTGTTCCAAATCTGCGTTTTTGTTCTAACTAAAAACTGTAAATAATAATTGTAAGGTAAACGTATAAAAGTCACTGAATAAAAGCTTATAGATTTTAAAATAAGGTAATTTCCTGATCTTCAAGACTAGCATTAATTGATGACATAAATATGCACCGGATAACAATGTTTATATCTACAAAAGGCTAGGTTAAATGGTATGTTAATTATTAGGTATCTGTATTGCAAGAGACTGATGCCTAAAGACGGTTCGTTAAGAAAAAGCGTTAAATATACATAAAATAACAATACTGTCTTAATTAATAATCTCAAGTAGGTAGTACGCACAAATCTCAAAGTAGGTACGGAATTTACATCCCCGTACATATTAGTACCAGACAGCCATGTTTTTTGGTATCCCTGACGTCCCTAGAATAGTCCTTGTCCTTTTTTAACAGACCCAACCGGGAAATGAACCCTTAAGCAACTGCCCTACTGCGTCTTTGTATTCGTAAGTGCAGCCCTTACAAATACTGCTGCAGTGGTCTTCAAAGAGTGTAATGTTTATTTTATTTTTCAGCGCGTTGTCTTACTCCGATCCGAGTCTTTGACTCGGTCTGCCGGTAAATAATTCACGTTGCACCCGGCCGGCATCCAGAAATGTCTATTTTCTCAGACGGGCGTCGTTATACGCGTTAGTGTTGGCGTTGGGTCTGTCGATAAAAACGAACGAAACGATTATTAAGTTGTATTTAAGTTGGCGGATTATTTAAGTCTAGACTCTAGCTAATGATTTTTTTAATCCGATTTAAGACAGTAAATTCTTAAGACACTCACTCTAGTTATCTAGTCCCGATAAAAAAAAAATGTTCTATTGCAATTACATAACGGATAAACATGTTTAATACGTCTATGAACATTCATGACTTAGGAACCAATTCTTAAAAGAAGGCTTGTGCTCGTCATATAAACATTTGCCCATTGCGTGATTAGACCCGAAATCATATTTTTGGTGGCATGCTATCAAAATATCAATCTAGGTACGTTTAGTTTACTTTTAATTTGCCTGATGTTTTGGCCGGATCACACCAATAGTGCGAAAGTTAAAATAATCAGTGCAGGTAAAAACATTTAAAAACGAATTTCTCACTTCGTGCAGTCTAAAATTAATAACGGTAGTTAATTTTTATGTTATGAGTTTTGTCAAATATTGTATCTATCGATAAGTTGACGTAACATCCCTACCCGCCCGCGTAAACGTAGATAACTCGGCCATTTGAATGCGGCCCGCGCGATCCGCACCCGTTCGAATTTCGAATATTTACAACGCGGCACGTACCATAGACACTGCGAACTTCCCGCGATTTGTTTCGTTATGCTATCTGTGGTTGTGCCAATATGGCCGCATCAGCCGCATGGCGGGAAATATTGGTAATGCAAGCTAATTTTGGTTTTAATGAGATTGGGCTGATTTGAAATTATCACCCTAATTACATATGCTTGCAGCTTTTAGTATAAGTCTGTACTACAAAAGTAATTTTGAGACATATTAAATATGTATATGTTACCGGCAATGTGTATAACTCAGGTATTCTATACAATACCTAGGCAATGTATAGAATACCTGGGCCGTCCAGGCAATCTATGAAATATTATGAATATTATTCTCCATTACATACTTTACCTAGGTTATGTATATAAGATGTAAACGTATCAGGTAATTATTTTCTAGGAGGTGGTTCAATAATCTTTATGGACTCTTTCAAATTTTTCACATAACAAAAAGCGCATTAAGTGCAACCTTTTTATTACAACAATAAAATCACAATAAAGTTAACGTGAAACTAAAACATCTTCTTGCTAGTAACATAAATTCTGTCAAAATAATAAATAGGTCTACCGTCTAATCAAAATTTTAATGGCAATAAATTATTTATTATTAAACGAAACATATTATTTTAAGTTTGAAACCAACTGTATTAAAAATTAGAGTGCCACATAGGGATTCTCTATGAACCCTTTAGATATAAAAAAGGTCCTGGTCTTTTACGACAGTAAAACACAATAAAATTAACATGAAACTAAAAAATCTTCTGACTTTATGTAACATAACGTAATTATTTGCTTACAAGTGAACAGGTACGTAATAAGCATAAACAATTAAGAAACAAAACAATTCTGTAAAAATAATTTGAAATAATAAGTACCGTCTAATCAATATTTTAATCAAGCAAGCAAAAATTATTTATTATTACACAAGGAACTGTTGTGAGATTTTGAAGTGCACAATAACTTATTTTTTAGACAAGAACACTTATTAGTATCGCAGTATTTTTTGCAACTACATTTGACAAATCCCTGACCTGTCCCTGTAGATTGCAGAGTTGCAACTGTACGGAGTGTCGTTTCTAGATTACGGACGTCTTCTTGTTGAAATAATTCTTGATGACAAACTGTAAACTGCTGTCTTGAATACAATGCTCTCGTCTTTTACATTATTTTATAGAATACCTAGGCTAAGTATAAAATCAATAGTATTTCATACATTACCTGCACGTTTCAGGCATTCTATACATTACCTAGGTAATGTATATGTCGTGACCCGATCTTAGAATTAATCACTTCATGATTTGGCCAACCATTTCATAAAATGGTCGTTTTTCATGATGCGGCACAGTACCCGCTGGCCACATCATGATGTTGATAGGCCAGATCAATGAATCAGTCAGCGTTTGACGATATGACCGACTACTTCATGAAATGGCCAAACGTTGGTGGTCATATCGTAAAACAGTTATATTATCCACCGGTAGAGGAGCTGATGTCGCTTTGTTATTGTGGTACAACATGGCGGCAGACAATTATTCTATTCTTGTGAATTGTGAAAGTGAATCATTATGTGTAAAAAGAAGATTAAATATAATTTAGAAGTGGATTATCGTTAAGACATTAATCTAGGTGATTTTAATGAAAGTCACTTGAAAAAAAGGCTCAACGTCAAAAGTCGTGGAGTTTGACACGTAATTTGGGAGGTTAGTAAGGTTATTAAAATCTTTTTATTTATTAGTTTTCTTTCATAATATAATGTTTTACTTATCTATTGAGAAAATTAATAATAAACAAATTTCAGTAGCTTGTAAACGTATTTATACCTATTTTAATAATATGGCCAAACTTTGATCAACATATCATCAAACGTTGACGTTTAAACGATATAACCAGTTTTGTTTTGCCGTTTTATGAAATACGGCCATATTATGAAATGGCCGGCCACATCATGAAGTGTTTAATTTTAAGATCGGGCCACGACATATACAATACCGGATTATACAGATTTCCGGTAACATATATACAGTATGTATGAGATAAAGCATTTTAGTCTGGGGAGGCGCTCAGCGCACCCAGGCCCGAGCCGGATAAATTCATTTAACTAAGATTCGAACCTACCAACTATTTCGTTCAAGGTAAATTAAAGCGCCACTACGCCACCAAGAAGCATTATCCTTAAACAATTTGTTGTTGAAATAATAACGCAAAGCCTTCTAGAAGGAAATTGATTGTATCGCTTAAATTCCGCTATTTTTTCTAAAGGAACAACATCGGAATCGCAAAAAAAAAAAAACACATTCTCATACTAAATCGCTACCAACGAACATCATCAATCACATCAGTTTGTATCGAAATGAAAAAGTCCCATAGCAGGTATTTGAGCACCACAATTCAAATACAAATCTATATTATCGTAGGTACTAAGTGATGTACAGTCAACAGCACGTCGACCTATCCAAAAAGTCAAAAATTCTCCAATAGATTTTCAACTTTAAGTCAGGCTTAAAGTTATAAAGTATATAGATATCATTTTTAAATGAGAAAATTTGACATTTTGTGGTAGGTCGACGAGCTGTTGTCCGTACATTGGAGGAATGGAGGTAGGTAGGTACATCATTTAAGCAACATGTCTTAAAATGTTAGTAAAAGTGTTAATTACCAAGGTATAGCAAATATAGAGAACAGCTTATACTTATAACCTAGATATTATTAAAATAAATGAAAATAAGTTCCTAACTGAGTACAATAAGTAGAAAATAGTGCTCATTTGTGCAATTAGATTATTTAACAATTTTTCGCGTTATTGGAAATAGCCTTGTATAAATAATCTTTATCCCAGAAAATCATGTATTATCATAAAAATACTCATCCTACGAGTATACCTCCTCGTAGTTTCGTTACGAACTTACGACTAATATACCCCAACCACATTCCTTTAACTGCCATTCAAAAACCCATAACAGAATTAATTCTGTAAGACCCCCGGTTTCCCGCCAAAAGCAACATCTTATATCAATCTACTGGCAACACTTGTGATGAATGTGCGCGGGCTTTTAATATCCGTTTTTATTGCTTTAGTGTTGCCATTTGTGGAGTCCTGTTTACCAGTCTGGTGTTTTTAGTTTTTGTTTATTAGTTGTTCGGTTGTTTTGGTGTTTTTTATGTCTTTGTAATAATTGGTAAGATGAAAGGGGTGATATTTTTTTTTTAGCCCCTCAGTCTAGAAAAACGAGACATGGTATAGATGTTATTGTTACGCGGTCTAATGTGACCGCTCGGAAAGAAACATTTTTTTTTCCAAAATTACACAAATTATGCAAAACTTCAGCATAGTCAACTATGGCGAAATAGATAACGGTTAAACCTAAATAACTTCTTAATACATTTAAACATCCACAAATTGCTCGATGACGGACCTCCGAGAGGCCAGCACGCTGGACTTTAAATGACGCCGCCATCTCTGAGGTTCCGGGTTCGATCACCGGTCGGGTCAATGTAGAAAACGAACTATATTGGCTCGGGTCTGTGTTGTGGTGCTATCGTTGTTTCTGATTTCTATAACACAAGTGCTTTAGCTACTTTAGGATTTAATTTAGGATCAGAGCAATATATGTGATGTTGTCCAATATTTTATACAAGATAATTTTAATCCGTGTTAAATATTCCTGTGGGATATTTTTCTATATGCAGGGTGTACAAGAGAATAGGACACTCCTTAAAACCACGTGATCAGCTGGTCATATACAACAACTTTTCTTATGGGAGCAACATCGAAATAGATAGTTTTTTTTCAGCTTCCCCATACAAACTTACTCGCATACCTCGATGATAATGTATGGAGCATCTGAAAATAAAATCACGATTTCGATGTTGCTCCCATAGGAAAAGTTGTTGTTTATGACCAGCTGATCACATGGTTTTCAGGAGTGTCCCATTCTTTTGTACACCCTGTATAATTCGTTATTTAAAAGTTTTTTTGTTAATGTCATACCTATTGCATCACCGCACCAGTCATTAGTACGGATGCTTACAGCGCCCTTTACAATGATTAAATCACCGGAAAGAAACACAAGCATCCCCTAGGGGCGTTAGGCAGTGTCTAGGAACTAACTGGGGTCGGTGCGCGGACAGACGAGATCAGGAGACGTATTTTTGAATCATACGAATTCCAATTCGAATACGAAATGGCAAGATTCGCATGCGAATGACTAAAATATCTATTTTTGAAAATTCATTCCGTGAATTCTGCAACGAGTGGTCTTACCCACTCGTATTTCGGTTCTACTAGTAGAAAGTTCCAAATATGACATTGACAGGTAAAGATATGGTTCACAGATTAAAAACTTTTTTTTTCGTTCCGTTCTATGCGATGCATTGCCGGTTTTTAAAATCAATAAGTTTTTGCGTTCCCGTTTTTATTATTTTCTGCGTGAAATGAAAATAGTTACAAGATTTTTACTATACCTAATAGCAACAAATAATTCGAGTGATTCAAAAATGCGTAAAATCAGGAGCAATAGAAATAGAGTTCGCACACGAATTATATTCGTGTTCGAATTCAAGATTCATTTCGAATGCTTCAAAAATAATATACGTCTCCAGTATTCGTTTGAACGCCACCGAAGGAACACTAGCCTAGGAACTGCACAGTGTTTCTGTACCAGCGTATTAGTAAAGTTGTAATTAGATTTTCCCTGAATACATTTACGTACAAATTATAAAAATGAGTTTTCTTTGATTGCCCGTACCCATTCTGTGCCTACATCATGTCTGATCCGAACTTTTGCCAGAGGATTCGACATACCGAACATTATGTATTACAAGCACCATGATCATCGAGTAACTAATCCGTGATAATGGCGCTTGCAACAGTGCCGAAATATCGGGTCTCAAAAATAAGGTACATGGTAGCAATCTCGTAACAAACTATTCTAATGTCCAAGAGTCCGTTCAAAAACAACCTTTTGGCTTAGCGATGGATTGATTCCGCGCTAACCAAGTCGGGTTTCCGGTCGGGTATGGTCCGAACCTACCGTCAGGGTCCCTGCTGAAAACCAGCGGCGTAATACGTCCCTGGCTGTCACGACAAATGCTGAGAGAGCTATCCTGTAAATGTTTTTTTCCTTTTGTATTCTGGGTGTGTCAAATAAATCTTTTTCTATTCTATTCTAATGTTAGTGACCATAAAGGTTTAAAAAAACATCATGTAGGCCACGCAAACGAAGTTGCGGGCACAGCTACTATACATTAATATACGGTTGGTTATAAATGGTTGTGACAAGGTATTTTTGTCTTGACAGGTTTGAAAGATGTGCCAACATCTTTAGACTCGCACCTTATTCCCTAAAAATTTGCAATCAGCAATAATGGCGCAGTCATTGCCCGATTGATGTTGCATTGTTTTTGTTTTTGCTGTTCGTGTTTAAAGCCGGAATGGCACAATTTTCGTTATCGCATTGCTTTTGCAAGATACGGAATCAGGGTACAGAACCGTACAGAAAATTTCATTTACTTATGTTGAATCTTATTTGTATTTTATTTGATTGTCCCCAGATGCGGCGGCGAGGCTTGTGAGGGGGCGGGATGCAGGGCGGGGGCGCGCCCGCCGCGGACGCCGACCAGGCCCAATTCGAGGCCGACAAGCGGGCTGTGTACAAGTGAGTATATGCAGGGCACGCGGGGCATGTATACAGGGCGGGTGAGATGTGTGTACAGGGCAGGTGTGATGTTTGTACAGGGCAAGTGAGATATGTAGACAGGGTGGGTGAGATATGTATACAGGGCAGGTACCTACTTGTATACATTCATTTTAAGGTAGGTGATAAATATACACAAGGTAGGTGAGATAGGCAGTCGCCGCCTGCCGCGGGCGCCGACCAGGACTTGTTTTAGACTTACAAGCGTTTGATGATTATTTAGTAATGGATTTACGCAAAGTACAATTTCGAGATAGAGTTTGAAGGCTGGGGCAAAAAGTGGTGATCACTTTACGCATCTTACGAGAGGATTATCGTAACAGAGACGCGTGTGCACAGAACAAGCAACCAATCTAGCCAATCACGTAATCGCAATAGTCTTCTGCGCATCATCCCCTTATGAACCGTGCCGCTAGTTGTAACGCCTGATTCTGTTATAGCTGATTATTTATTTTCCTCTATTCCAGACACCCCCTCTTCCCTCTCCTCGCTCTCCTCCTAGAGCGATGCGAGCAAGCCACAGCTGGGGCGGAGCCCCCCGCCGCGGACGCTTTCGGGGCGGACCTGCAGGCGTTCGTGCAGCACCAGAGGCGGGACCGCAGGCCCTTCCTGGTTGACGATCCGGAGGTGGATGGCCTGATGATTAAGAGTATACAGGTATACAGAAAATGCTTTTATTACAGCTGAGTTTGATGCATGTCAGATAACCCAGGAAGATTGCTCTTGAAATAAACAAGTGACACTAGGTACAGGTACCCCTCCCTCCCCTAATGTAGGTCTTTAGATATTAGATAGAGGAGGCCCTTCCTTGTGTAAGATCATGACTTCCTGAGATGGATTGGCCTTATGATTAAGAGTACACAAGTATACAGAAACGTCTTACTCTTAATTAAATACTGAGTTAGCTGCATTTCAGATAACCCACCAAGCTTGCTCTCGAAGTAGACTCTCTTGACATTAGCGGCGGGTTGTCCCCCAAACATAGTTCTGGATTTATTAGGTCAGCATCAGAGAGAAGACCGGAGGCCTTTCCTCGTTGACGACCCGGAAGGTATTGGGCTGATGATTAAGAGTATACAGTTACAGGTGCGGGATTCGAACCCGCAACCGCCAGGCATTGTAGTCCGGATCGCGAACCACTACACGAGACGGTCGACATAATAGGTTTAAATCCTTCATTCCCTGTCCACAGGTCCTCAGGATCCACCTGCTAGAACTAGAGAAGGTTCAGGAGCTGTGTCGAGACTTCTGCGGGCGGTACATCGCGTGCCTCAAGACCAAAATGCAGAGCGAGAACTTGCTGAGGACGGACTATACTGGCGGTGAGTGTAGAATAGATAGCTCGGTGGACCGATGACCTTAGGAATATGACTGGTAGTGGTTGGATGGAAAAAGCGGGAGATCGCACTCTTTGACAATTTTTTGAGGAGGCCAAGTCTCATTTTGGTTACTGCGCCATCTTGTTAGTTAGACTAGCTATTATAAGCAAGTACTATGTAATCTATAGTTTGATCCAGAAGCCCCGCCCCCTTATTCCCTAAAAATTTGCAATTAGCAATAACCGCGCTGTCATCGCCCGATTGATGCTTAGTGACAAAATCTATTGGCAGCACTGACAGTAGATGGCTTTGTTTTTGTTTTTTGCTGTCAATTTGCGAGTTTAAAGCCAGAATTGCTCAATTTTCGCTATCGCATTGCTTTGCAAGATACGTGATAAGGGTGCCGATCTTCAGAATAGTCTTACTAATATTATAAATGCGAAAGTTTGTAAGTATGGATGTTTGTTACTCTTTCACGCAAAAACTACTGAACGGATTTGGATGAAATTTGGCATACATATATAAATGTGATCTGGATTAACATAAAGATACTTTTTATCTCCGATAAACGATCCTGTCTTCTTCTTCCTTCGTGTCGGCAAGAACACGGGCTAAATCTTACTTGCCCAGAAGGCGGCTACCGTGGTAGCCCTTTGGTTACTAACAAGTAGGTCCTCACGCGAGCAGGTGGTCGGGCACGCGGGACAGTTAGTGAGGTGAGCTACAGTTTGCAGGGGTTCTCACAGCTGGCGTCTGCGCTGCTTGAGTACCCCCACCGACACAGGTTATCTTTACTTCGACCAACCTGGGTCCTCAGCCTGTTTAGACTTCTCCAGGTTGGCCAAGGTTCCTTATAGCCTGGAGGCAGATTTTCATCGGGGGGGTGAATATGGATACTCGCTTCCCCAAAGCCTGCACCTCATGTCAGTAGGGGTTTCGTCGGTAGGCTGCGTAGATCGCAGGAAGCTTTTGCGGCTTCGCAACCGACCTGTGGCGAGGGAGAGCCCGTAGAGTGGATGTCTCGGGTCGCTTTCCTGTTTTTGTTTTTTAAGCGAACATTTCACTTCTCTGCGGACTCTGGGTGGAGCTATTCCCGCAAGAGGAAACAGCATACCGACCGGGGTTGGCTTAAGACAGCCAGTCACTATGCGGCAGGTGTCGTTCAGCTCTGCGTCCACGTCTCTGGTATGTGCTGACCTAGCCCACACGATCCTGTGAGATATATTGAATAAACTAACGATCACGCGAGCAAAGTTGCAGGCAACAGCTAGTTAGTTATAAAATAATGTCTTAGAATAGTTTGTAACGAGATTGCTACCATGTACCTTATTTTTGAGTTCCCGATATTTAGTAACTGTCAGTCAATCAGTTACTCCGTGATCATGGCGCTTGCAACAGTGCCGAAATATCGGGAACTCAAAAATAAGGTACATGGTAGCAATCTCGTTACAAACTATTCTAATGTTAGTGACCATGAAAATTTAAAACAAAATAATGTCTTGTTCCCAGGTGGAGTAGAGAGTAACAACAATCTATCCGGCTCCCTAGATGACCACTCCAGCACTTCAAATTCCCCTCAATATCAGGTATGAAATGTATGTTTACAAGTTTTTCTATTTATCTAAATATATTTATAAAATAACATTTTCTTAAACGCTATACACCTACCTTATTTAAAAAAAATACGATTTTTTTTTCAATAAAATCATTTTAATATTCAATTTAAATTTAAACAAGGCCAGATAAGTACGCTGGTAATTTGTTAAAAAAATATATAATTTGTCCATTAAGTAATCAGGTGATGTTTTTTTACCAAATTTTTAACTTCCTCTTCGCCCCCCCCCCTGATGATATGTGACCTATCTAAAATTACGTTTATATTTTGGTACAAAGTACATTGAAATTTTCAGAATATTATACAGGGTGTTACAAGAGAATAGGACACTCCTTAAAACCACGTGATCAGCTGGTCATATACAACAACTTTTTCTATAGGAGCAACATCATAGAGTATACATACAAGGACTTCCCGCCAATATACTTTTTTTTATATCACATACATTGCTCTGATCCTAAGGTAAGTAGCTAAAGCACTTGTGTCATAGAAATCAGAAACAACGACGGTACCACAACACCCAGACCCAAGACAATATAGAAAAGTTCGTTTTCTACATTGATCCGACCGGGGATCGAACCCGGAACCTCAGAGATAGCGGCGCCACTTAAAGTCCGGCGTACTCGCCTCTCGGCTACGGAGGTTGTCGTCATAGGTCGTCCATATGCTACAATAATACTTATTTCTTATAAAACTCATTTATAAAAAATAGTTGTATTAATTTTGACATAATTTAGTAATTATAACATGGATTATCTGTAAAAATAAAGAAACAGAGAATAAGTTTGTTTAACGAAGTTTAATTGCGTGTGTGGCTGTATACACCTAACGACCTTTGTCTTAGAGCCTGAGACTTGACGACGATTTTACTTAATGCACTAGAGCATAAAAAGTGATTTTATGCACGCTATACCCGACATAAATAAGAACTTTACGAGCATGAGAAGTGAAAAAAATATTGTGTATCTCCCTGAGGGTAGTCTGTTCGCTTGCAGTCGCCCCCCGCGCCGCCCGCGCCCCCCTACCCGCCCGTGTTCCCGCACACGGAGCTGCCTTACCCAGTCAGCTCGAGAGACCCACGTGAGTAGTCTAGTTTGGCCGCATCCCGAATAGGGATGTTGACACCATTCTTAAATAATTCTAAGGTATCATTTAATAAAACTAACACTCTATTTTAGGCCTAATAACCGGTTACAATATCATTAATTAGAAAAACTGATTTTGATTGCTTCAAAATCGATAAAAAGTAAGGCAGTTGAGTTAGGTCCGTCGCCCGTACCACACGTCCGCTGCGAAACACGAGTAGCGAAACTGCTGGATGCATTCCGCTGCGATCTAGTGTAAAGTGACAAGCGTTCCGCGGCGCAGAACGTAAGGCAAGTCAGTCAGTTTAGTTGACACAATTGAAGTAAAATGTCGTCATTATAGTCTGGATGACTAAGCAAGTACAGAACAGGTCTATTTCTGACCTCTTAGAGAAATTTTTCCGTGAATTTGATGTCCATTTTTATTAAAAACGCACTTTCGCTTCTTAAAAATTGACAATATCGATAGCTGGTCGAACGTGGCAACAGCAGAGTCCTCCTGTGACGACTGTAATTGTCTCGAGATAAGAATGGGTTCAGAAATATTGGTGGCATAGGCATTTACCGTTCTCCTTCCTTCAAAGACCCACAAAACTTTTTAACCTCTCTTGACCATATTTTGCACGGTGTCCATAGAAAAAGGTACATCTTCCTTACAGGAGACACAAATATTGACATTATTTCAAAACCTTTGAGTCCACAAGCCGCTGATTACGTGTCCTTGCTTGCCCTACATCAACTCCTTCCTGCCATAACAAAACCTACTAGGAATCTCGCCTGCCTAGATCACTGCTTTGCAAAAAATATAAAAAACGTACTAGGTATGGTCTGCTCGTCAGGCACCACCGATCACGACATTTGTGTAATAGCTACAAGTATAGGTACGGCCAAGCCTGTGGCAAAGCGAAATCAAATTAAATTAGACAACATGGCTATATTAGAAGACATTAAAGCGGCGGACTGGGCCTCAGTGGAAAGTTGTCAAGAGGTTAATCAAGCGACATCCCTTCTCAACAGCATTGTCACAAAGGCGATCACTAAAAACTCTAAGGAAGTTGTGATTAGCCGATCAAAATTCAACCTTAAACCCTGGATAACACCTGGATTAATCAGGTGTCAGAGGCATAGAGACAGACTCCACCTACAGGCTAGAAAAAACCCAGAAAACAAGACCACCCAAGTAATATACAAAAGATATAGAAATTTCCTAACTAATCTACTCCGAAAAATAAAGGCAGAACACGAAAACAGCTTACTGACTATCAATAAAAACAACCCAAAAAAGCTTTGGAAAGCCATCAAAGACATATGTCACTTAAATAAAAACTCTAATACTAACTCCGAATTACTAACAATAAAGCCCGAACCTATCTCCTCACTTAACTACTGCAACGAATACTTTGCACACGTTGGCAAGAATCTTGCTAGTAAAACTCTCTCTGAACTCTCTTCTACGCAGGCGTCCCTTGCTGCTAAAGTCAAGGTGCAGAACCCATTGCCAGGGTCATTTTATTTTGCCCCAACCAATGAAGAGGAAGTGGACAGACTTATCACAGATATGAGACCAGACAGCGCTCCTGGAATAAATAAATGCTCACCAATCCTCATCAAACAGATCAAGGAATTTTTACTGAAACCTTTGACACACATAATTAATCTGAGTCTTTCATCTGGCACTTCTCCGGATAGTTGGAAAACCGCCATAATAACTCCAATTCACAAGGGTGGTAACAAAGACGTTCCCTCCAACTACCGCCCAATTTCTCTCCTTCCCATCTTCTCAAAGCTATTGGAAAAAATAGTGAATAAGAGACTAGTCTGCTACCTCGAGCAAAGTAAGCTCCTTTCATCTACGCAGTTTGGCTTCTGGCGCGAAATGTCAACGGAAGACGCAGTATTAGCAGTGAGCGACACCGTGTCTCAATCTCTCGATAAAAATATACACTGCCTTGGAGTTTTTATAGACCTCGCCAAAGCGTTCGACACGGTGTCGATCCCGATACTTCTGCAAAAACTAAACTACTTAGGCTTCCGTGGAGTATGCCTGGAGTGGTTTAACAGTTACCTGACTGACCGCAAACAGCGAACTAGAGTGGGTTCCGACGTCAGTGACGAGCTTTCGGTGGAGTTTGGCGTGCCCCAGGGGAGTATTCTTGGCCCGACGCTTTTTCTTGTCTACATGTCCGACCTATCGAACATTCCTATAGATGATGCCAAAATAGTCAGCTATGCAGATGACACCGTCATATTATTCCAAGGTTCAACATGGCAGAGCGCCTATGCGGCAGCGGAGAAGGGAATGATTATAGTCTCAAACTGGTTAAAACAAAACCTACTTACTCTTAATGTCGACAAGACAAAGTATGTCGCTTTCCATAAGACTCTAGCTTCTCGGCCCCCTCCAGCAATGGTTCTGAGACTCCACAAATGCGACCCTGCATCTCTCAACCCGACACCGTGTGACTGTCTTCAAGTTAGCCGCACTGATCAAATCAAGTATCTAGGCGTAGTGTTAGATGATAAGATGTCATATCGATGCCATGTCACGATGCTATCGGCTCGTGTTCGAAGAACTGCTTACGTTATGAAGGTCCTTAGGGATTCGGCAACTAGAGACACGCTAATTGCGATTTACAAAGCTCTTTGCCAGTCACTCCTGATTTATTGTATCAAAGCTTGGGGCGGGATGGCGAAAACATTTTTAATTGAACTGGAAAGAGCTCAACGATTAGTGCTTAGAATTATTTTCTGTAAACCTTTCCGTTTCAGCACCGATCTTCTCTACAAAGAATGCGGTGTCTTGAGAGTTCGACAGTTGTTCATTCTTCGAGCTATCCTGGCCTCACATAAAACGGCTCTGAAATCCACTGAGTACGAGGAACTCCTCAAAAAACGTATTTACAAAGTGCAAGTCCAATCAGCCCGCACCGCTTTTGCAAAACACCATCCACTTTTTCTCTTGCCACGACTTTATAATACCGTCTGTCGAATCGTAGACATTAAGAGGGCCTCCTTGTATAAAGCTAACAAAGCTGTCAAAGACTGGTTAGCTAACTTGGACTACCAGCAAACAGAAGACCTTCTGAACCATACTTAGGCGTCCTCCTTGACACACATACACACACACACACACACACCACACACCACACACCACACACCACACACACACACACACATACACACACACTCACACACACTCCTTCACATTTTTATTTTGTTATCTGTTTAAATTTTCACATTAATAAAATCAAAACTCAAAATTAAATCAGTGATTAAGCAATAATTACCTCGACCAGTGTCGCCATATTGTAACTTTTAATTATGTACACCGAGCCTGACTACTGCGATTCAAGCAATATGCTTGGTGCAGCCGTCGCCGTATATCGTAAGACCTTTGTATAATTTTATTGGAAATAAAGATTTTATTATTATTATTATTATTATTATTAAAACACAAGCGAAAACTATGCGGCGCCGCAACAAAATGGCGAAAGGTGTCGGAGCAGATTGGCGAAACCGCGAGAGGAAAGAGACAGCATTATAGTCAAATCAATGCCGCTAGAACAGGCAATTTCGCTAGTGTTCCGCTTCTCACTTATTGGCATGACATGTCGAAATCATTGCGGGTCCGCTGTTGTGGTTTCGCAGCGGAGATATGTTACAGGCGTAATAAAAGCGATGTCAGTGCGAAACCGACCAAATATAATAGTCACAAATATTCACCAAAACCGAGTTTTTTTTACCTAGCTACTGCATTTATATGGTTTCTTGCTAATAGCGCTGTTACCGCAATTCATAACTAGGGGGACACCACCAATCAATTGACTTACTTTTTATGTGCTGTCAAAACGCATCTCTGCCTTATAATTTGTATGGCGATAGCAAGCTATGACGTCATCGTTTACCGGCCTTGACTGCCTAACTTTTTATTGTATCTCCCGAACTTTGAAACGCTTTATCTTCGTAATTTTTTGGTTGATCGACAAAAGAGAAACTAAGAGTCCAATATGTTTTGATAATCTAACTGACGGACTAGATTTGAGTTTAATTTTATTTACCCAGTCGACATCCTTCTTAAATTAAAATTTTGTTTTTTTTAGCAATTACCATGTTTTTTAAATTAAATTATTTAAGCTTTTGTGATCTTTACCAATAGTTAAATATTTGTAAAAATATTTCTATCGGGTGTTGACGGTAGTATACCGCAACATTGATCAGAACAAACGCTGGCCTCGACAGCGAGAAACACTTGAAAGATTTCGTCGGGTCAGCTAGCGTCTCGGTAGCTTAGTTGGAAAACACTCACCCGGTATGCGATGGTCGTGGGTTCGGATCCCACCTGAGGCGGACGTTTTTTTTTGCAAGTATCTTATCTCCTGTTTCAATATCTGTATGTAATGTTTCAGCATCGCTGGTCGTGCAAGGGTCTACGCCAATCAGCCAAATAGGAGCTGGACTACTTTCTACAGACTCATTCACTGGTAACTATTGTTTTTATTTTGCCTTCAAACAAAATTGTAAGTAGTTTTACAGTTTTTTTTCAATCACATAAATGACATCCTTGAAGGGTTAGGGCGAGAAAAACGAAAGATCTTATTGAATGAAATGAATTGGTTTTTATTGAATTGGTATTGGTACACAGTACAGCAGGCAGACATTAGGACAGAGAGAATAGATCACAGATCTGTCATAGAGTAGTAAAAAAATGAAACCATAGACAACGGGCTTATTATATTGGCCATTTGTTTATTACACCAATAGTTCTCTGTAGTCAAGTCAAGAGACGAGCACGCTGGACTTGAAATCGCCATCTCTGAGGTTCCGGGCTCGATTCCCGGACGGGTCAATGTAGAAAACGAACTTTGCATTGTCTTGGGTCTCGGTGTAGTGGTACCGTCGTTTCTGATTTCTATAACACAAGTGCTTTAGATATTTACTTAAGGATCAGAGTAATATGTGTATGTGATGTTGTCCGATATTTATTTATTTTATACCAGCTGACCCAGCGAACTTCGTACCGCATCATACTTATTTGACAAATAGGTGTTTTTAACGTTTTTCTCGCAATTTTTCCATATTTTCTCACAGTTTAAGCCGTTTTAGCTATTTACCTTATGATCAAAACATTGTATGTGACGTTATCAGAGTTGAACATTTATTTATTTAAATTCATACAGGAACGAACTCAAACAACTCCTGCTCTTCCGTATCCGGTTCCCCCCCACCCGAAGAGGAGTGTGAAGACGCGAGCGGGAAGCGAGGCGTGCTGCCGCGGCACGCCACGCAGGCCATGCGCGCCTGGCTGTTCCAGCATCTTGTGGTGAGTACTGGCCACGACACGAGACGAGATGAGACATGACGAGATGAGACGAGAATAGACAAGGCAAGAACAGACGAGACAAGACGAGACTAGACAAGATGAGACAAGACGAGACTAGACGAGACAAGACGAGTTTAGACGAGAAATGATGAAAGATGAGACAAGACCAGGCAAGACGAGACAAGATAAGACAAGACGAGACGAGACCAGACGAGACGAAATGACGAGACGAATCATGACGAAACAAGACGAGACGAGAAGAGGCAAGACAAGACGAGAAGAGACAAGACGCCACGAGACAGCACAAGACGAGACGAGATTAGACATGACTGTCTTAACTTAGTTTGACCACTGATCAAGGCAATATAGTTTGACTAACGATAGTTGACCTTGAAATTTAGTTACACTATTAATAGAACTATCGATAGTATACAATCCACTAGTATCGATACTATAGATTGCTTTTAAATAAACCAATACTATTATGACTTTCTACCACCCACTGACCGATATGCTGAACATTACGAACCCTCCCCCACTACACACACACATATGCCAAACATTAATTAGATCTCATTAATGTTTATTTGTTAAATTTTATAATTTTGTTTGTAGAGTAAATCGGGAGCATTGTAAACAACCAACTTAAAATTCACTCACTGGCTTTTGCGCCACAGGAGACGTATTTTTGAATCATGCGAATTCCAATTCGAATACGAAATGGCAAGACTCGCATGCGAATGACTAAAATCGCTATTTTTCAAAATTCATTCTGTGAATTCTGCAACGAGTGGTCTGACCCACTCGTATTTCGATTCTACTAGTAGAAATTTCAGAAGTATGACTTTGACAAGTAAACATATGGTTCACAGATTAAAAACTTTTATTTTCGTTTCGTTCCATGCGATTCATTGCCGGTTTTTAAAATCAAAAAGTTTTTGCATTCCGGTTTTAAATATTTTCTACGTGAAACGAAAATAGTTAAAGAATTTTACCATAATAGCAACACAGAATGTGAGTGATTCAAAAATGCGTAAAATCGGGAGTTATAGAAATAGCATTCGCACACGAATCGTATTCGTGTTCGAATTCAAGATTCATTTCGAATGCTTCAAAAATACGTCTCCAGGTCTGCGAGCCTAGTACAGAAGTCGCTGTATTGTAATTATATTAATAAATCGTTTCAACAATCACACCAATTAGCTAGCCCCAAACTAAGCAAAGCGTGTACAATGGCGACTAGATAACGGATAAACATACTTAAATACGTTTATAAACATCCATGACTTGGGTACAAATAAATGCTCGTGCTCATCACACTAACATTTGCCTCTTTTTCATCTTCTTTGGGTGTCGACTCAGGCTTACATATATGTGTAGACCAAAACTCAGCCACCGATATATCGCTATCGGTGGCTTTGCAAAGATCTTCGCGTGTGCAGGTGTAGGGAAACGCTGGGCATGTTAGAAGATGAGCCATTGTCTGGGGGGACATGCCACATAGACATGCAATCTCCAAGCTGTAACCCCACCTGTGCAGGTTCTCCCTGCTTCGACCTACTATACTATTTGCCTCTTGCGGACATCGAACCGCTAAGCTTTGTAGTCCAGAGCGCGAACAACTACACCAGGCGGTTGTCACTAATAAAAATTATTACCCCCCCCCAGCACCCCTACCCCACAGAAGAAGAGAAGCGAACCCTCGCGGCGCAGACGCGACTGACGCTCCTGCAAGTCAATAACTGGTTCATCAACGCGCGCCGCCGCATCCTGCAGCCGATGCTGGATTGTACTGATAAGCCTGGTAAGGACTTCATCATCATTATCATCACCAACTCAGCCTATTGCAGTCCACTGCTGGACGTAAAAGAGCGCCAAAGAGCACGATCTCCCGCTTTTTTCATTCAGCCATTGTCAACCATTTTCCTAAGGTCCATCGGGCTGGGGGGCGTCCTACACTACGTTTGCCAAGGCGTGGTCTCCACTCGAGAACCCGTTTACTCCACCTTTCATCGGTTCTGCGACAGATATGGCCAGCCCACTACCACTTAAGCTTGCTACATTTTTGGACGGGTCTGACACAGCAGAAACAGCGCACTAAACGTTCACTTTGCATTTGGTGCACTTCTTATAATGAGCACTTTTTGAGAAAGTTGTTAACTTATAAAAGATATGGTTCTTTATGGGTACTGGGTATTTAAAATAAATTATACTCTTTTATAAAGTAATAATTAATAACAAAGGTATTAAGTCTTCTAGGTTTTGGTTGTCAATTGAATATGTGTGAACATATTCAATTGACAACCAAAACCTATGTTTTGGTTGTCAATTCCATTCCATTATGTTTAACGTATGTTTTATATTTGTATAAAACATACGTTAAACATAATGGAATTATATGGCTCTATACATCACCCTTACAAAAAATAATTATAAATTAGAAAATGATTTGCTTCTATTTGATTTTTTACTCTATATTTACAAAAAAAATAAATAAACAATTACATTATAATGTGTAAATATCGTAGTATACGTACAGTACTAAATTGTATACAATAATAACTTGTATACAAAACTCTCTTGTATATATTTTATCTGCATATTATATTATATTCTTTCTAGCCGTAATGTTGTCTTTGCAGGTGGCAAGAAAAGCAAAAACGGTTCGTCTATAAACAAAAGATACTGGCCTGACGCTCTCTCAAACCCACAATTCACTGCAGGTAATAAATTGTTAATATAATATTAGTTCAATCGTTTGGTTTCGCCATCTCCGAGGTCCCGGGTTCGATTCCCGGTCGGGTCAATGTAGGAAACAAACTTTTCTATATTTACTTGGGTGTCGTCGTTGTTTCTGATTTCTAGAATACAATGATTTAGCTATTTATTTTAGGATCAGAGCAATGTATGTGAACTCGTACAATATTTATATTTAAAAAAAAGTCTAATTTAAATCTTCTACCTCTCTCTCTTCTAGGCCTACTCTCCTCTTCAGAAGACGAAGACGGAGACCAGTCGGGAGACGAACAGGAGACCAGGAATGATGACTCCAGAGACGCAACCTTCCCGCCCATACAGCAGCCAATGCATTAAACACTTTAATACAAAGGTCAGAAAGTTGAAATTACATTGTGATGATCAGTGATCGGGAGTTTATGCCTAAAATTTACTTTTTTGCACGAAAAAATAATGTGGACAAAAGTCAGTTTCATTTAACTTCTTTATACAAAATTATAAAATTACTTGCTGTTGGATTGTATGAGTTGCACTTCAACTTGATAGGATTAAACTTTCAAAGTCTAAAAGTCAAAGTGGAAATTAAACTTCATATTAATCATGAATGTCTGATATTGAAATTGAAAACATTGGTAAAAAACTGGAATCAAAAAATACTGCGGGTTCCAAAAGAGAGATTAAAATGAAAACAAATTTCAAAATTGATAGGATGAATCCTAAAGATTTGAATTCAATCTAAATCTGTATACATTATATACAATTAGTTATTATCAAAATCATGACAAAGCAAGTATTATAATTAAAAAGGCATGACTTAAATTATAAAAATGGAATGAGGTATAGCTTTTTTATGTAAATTAAGGAACGCGACTTAGAAAGGCGGCAGGGGGATGTATACATAATGTATACTTGTGCATAAGCATTAATTATAAATTTCGTTAAAATGATTTCGAAATATACGCATAAACATTGCGTAGCCGACATATACAAATTGAACTTTTGTATATACCGAAATTAAAAATGTATACAAAATTATATTTCGCCACACTACTTAAGCGGGTTCATTATGCAATGTTTATGGCTGATAAATCTGAATTTTAAGTGACATTGCATGGATGTTTAAAATTAAAAATAATAAAAACTCAGCATTATTAAGCTGAGTTTTCTGTATATATAATTCATATGTATGTAATTGTTAATTTTGGTATATTCAAAATAATGTGAATACATGACAAATATCGTGTCAGAAACGAAGAAGTTTTATCAGAAAAGACATAATTATACGAGCAGTATACCATAAATATTTAAGACAAATTATATTAGAATAGGATGGCTTGAGCAATAATTACTTAAAACTTAAATAACAAAAGTATTTTAATAGTTTTCAAACGATTCACTTGTAATGTTTCAGAATGATTAAGTGGTAATTTTATCGGTAAATCGATCAGTATTAAAAATCAATAACTTTTCAAGTATTATATACATTTTAATAGTTATTGCTCAGCCAGTACCGTGTATACGTAATCCATACCTCAAATATTTTAAATTTTAATATTTATAATTGTATCATAAAATGAAAATGAAATAAGGCTGATTCTCTGTTTGAAAGTTAACATCTTGACCTTCAATAGTATACAAGCTTAAACCTATAGCCACTCTAGCCGTGTTAATAACTATATAAAAGTACCAATATTTATCATAGAATCAAGTAACAGAGATATAAGCTGTTAGAAGAACTTTGACCTATAAAATCTACATCAATACTTTGTTTAAACATGTTTTTACTCAGTTCCATAGAGAAAATATACGGGTTTCTTCGTAACATTAAAAGTCATTTGAAATGAAACAAGTATTCCCCTAATAGCTTATACTTTTGTCCTGAATCCAACTTAAAACTAAAATACCATCAGCTTTCGTTTAGTCTTCTAAGGTTTTAATTTGCCATCTAGAATGGCCTTGTATTTTATACAATAGTAGATAATTTTGCCAACAACATTATACTACAAAACTTAAACAATTCTATATAACTTCTATCAAATTATGATCGAAAGTGTCGAAAGAAAGAAAGAGAGTAATGAGCATTTAAGACCTTGCTGTCATTTCGGATGGCTATATTAGGTAACTATTTAAGCTATGTATTTGTAAAGAATCAGCCTTCTATCTGGATGTCTGGAGATTGTTAGTTTCACATACGATTATAATATGCAATCAGAAAATCCTTAAGAATGATTATTTAGGAGAAACACAAGTTATACGATTTGTTTCAATTATATTTTGACTGATTTTAGAAATGTTTACGGTAATATATTAAGCCTCTAAAAAATCATGCTCTGGGATTTTTATGAAATACATTCAAGTCTCATAGAGATATTTTAAATAAAAAAATATGCTTTTTTAAATGAGGTAGTCAATTTAAAAATCCGGTTGTGAGGTAGTATTTCTTTTTCTTTTGATTCCACTCCCCGACTGAACCATAAAGAAATAGCATAAGAATATTTTTTACCACGAAAAAACTATAATACCGTCCATAGACAAGATTGTATTTATTTAAAATTGTAAAAAAATAAGTTTTAATATACTCATTGTAATTATTTTTATTTTTTCGTTTTAAAACAGCCATATTAGCTTTTAGATATCTTAGAGTATGCCTATGGATGTGGAGAGGTAGCCATTTGAATGAAAATAAAATTATAAATAATATAAAAATCATATTGTCATTATGTATTACTTAACTTACAAAACTATTGTGCTTTTAATGGTTTGTCGAAAAGTACAAGCTTTTATTTTCTTTCTACCAATTGTTATTATAAATATTAAAATATATAAAAATCAGCATATGTATATAATTTTGTTTTTTGACGGCGCCCTCTCCTCTTCCGATTTTTGAAACGATTATACGAAATAATTATACGATTCAAATAAAAAAATGTATACTCAATAAAATACTGTTCGATTCAAAAATTGTATACGCAGATGTAAGATGAAAAGTAATCAGAAATTTTAAAATTAGGTGTAAATTCTTAAATCTAATAATTGATAAGATTTTCAAAATTACCTTTAGCTTTTTATTTGTATAAAAAAAATAGGTAGCTAGGTAATTTTTTGGATGTTTTTCTATGTTATTTATATTTTTTATATCAATGATTTTTAACACACATTTTTGACTAAGTATTTTTGTGGTTTAAACGACGAGCTAACGACAATTTTGAAAATCAAGGGACCTTTTTTTATTAACTGCCAAAATATGTAAGTACTCTCGTTTTGTCGATTAGTTACATTATAATTTTATATAAAAAATATTACTAAGAATGTATCTATTCGTTTCATGACTGACTGTATTTTACGTTATATTATCATAGCGTAAAATAATGTTAACATTAACTTAAATTGTTTCACAGGAATGTTTCTTTCTTTTCTTCAAATTATTTATATTTTACTATTATCGATCGTTTAATTAGTTTATCAATAAAAAAGGTCCCGATGAGTTTTGGGTCATAGTTATGAACTTTACTTAATTTAAATTGTATACATTTTAAACATGTCTAAATGTGTATACATTTTGTATACTTATTTAAAAAGAAAAATGTATTTTATCAATTATTAATTAATGTCTTCCAAAATCGATATTTTACTTACTCAAATACTAGTTATTTTTCACGATAAGTTCGCCAATATTATTGTTATTTAAATACAGCTCTCTAAAGTTTGGATATATATTTATGCTGAAAAATATATTCTAATTAAAATTACAGTTAATTTCCTAACTATGACCCAATATCATAATTTATGTATAAAAAATCTGTAATTCAATCTGTTATACGAAGCAACGGATATACGTAATATTGAGTGGTGAAAAAAAAGATTTTTTTATAACTACTAGCCCTAAAATGTAATTATATCGTAGAAGTTATGGAGTATTTTTAACGTATTTTAATAATGTAACTTGGAATGAAAAACGCCTTTAAGTTTATGTGGCTTGCTTGTGATATTGTGGGGTTATGATTATTGAGAACTAAGGTTTAAGATGATATTTCACTTGTTTTTTTTTACTGTCTCTGGGGGGATTCGAACCTACGAACTTAGAAGAGCAGTCGCCCGGTTAGCGAAAGGTCGTGGGTTCGAATTCATCAGAGGCAGTTAAATGTTTTTCAAGTGAAATAATGAGTTTCCTTGCTAATCTTGGTCTTCAACTAGGTAGTTTCCAGGATTAAAAAGTCTCCTCCCTTTTTGGGTTGGATTCAATTTTTTTCATATATTCCACAAAACGTAAATTGAATGTACATTGAATTCCGTCATAAAAAATGTAATCTTTTGACATATGCCATTAGAGTTGAATAATGACATTGTGTGATATTTACCGTTAACCTCCCCGGTGGTCTACAAACCCTTTGTTTGAGCGAAGCCTCTTTATTGTAAATCAATTTGTCACGGTAGCGGTCGGTTCATGGCAAACGTGATAGTGTGTGTTAAAGAAATGGGTCAAAACCGTTACTTATGGGGTCCGAAATGTCGATTCTTTGCGTGACATATTATATGAAAGGCTCCTATAAATCCAACTCAATAATTAAGCTCAATTTTCACCGATTCAGAACCGTTCTATAGCAAATTTGTCGACCGGAAAACCACACTAATTTAACATCAAATTTATGTGATTTACCGTTTGTAAAATCTTTATTGTACGGTTCTGAATTAGGGGCTGAAGGCACTTCTTACTCTGTTGACGATTTTATCGTTAAGTCAATATCATAATCGTAACTCCCAACTAGAAGTATTCGTTGTTTTCAATTTATTCCAAGATACAGTTAGTCATAGTGAAAACTTGTCCAGCTATAGTATACTTAGAGTAACCGACGCTTGCTAGTTATAAGTTTAAAGTTGAGTATACTATTAAACGTATTATGGCATAATATTTTGCTAGTCAATAAAATACATTCTAGGCTCAATTTTGTTGTTTTATTACTTAGTGGGTTTTGACCACGATTTTTTAACTATTTTTCTTCCCCGCCCTTTGTTCTGTTCCTTTTCAAGGTACGAAACTATATTACCTAACATTTCTGCAAATAAAGTTTTTGACTTTGACTTACGTTTGACCTTGATCACAGATGCTGTAACTCTAGTTATGACATTTAGGCCACGTTCAAGAAGACGCAGTGCTTCCACGCGAAAAGAGAAACATGTGGTACCTAACTAGTTGTTTCCTTTATGTAGCAGCAAAGCGTACGGAATAGCGGTTTATAATTCAAACAATCGCATGAAAAATCGCTTCTCCTTGAACGTTCCATACATCGCCGTATGTTTGTTTTTCCGGCTGACCGCTCTACGCACCGCGCCGCCCGACGCACCGCGTCTCCTTGAACGTGGCCTTAGAGAAATTGCCAGAGACCTCCGTAACCATTTAACGGCGGAACTAATCAGGTCATTAATACCCATGGCTAAATGGCTAACATGGCCTGCCCCCCTTTCCCTAGCATGACCAACAAAACACGATAGGGTATAGCGATTGATCGACACCCAACTGTTAAAAGAACTGTTAAAAAAAGATCAAGATGGCGTCTATGTATAACATATTTTGACAATTGACACCTTAAAAAATGTCTGCGTCAGGTGGGAATCGAACTAACGTCTTTCGGCTTTTTTTTACACAACTTTTTGGTAATCTAGAAATATATTTGTTTGTTTTTCCACACCAAGTTTTTCCAAGCCGTTGTGTAGCTGAGTAGCAAACAGATTTTTTTCATATTAATAGAACAGTGTTAATTTTCTTATTTGTCTGTTTTAAACCACCGAACAAGTAAGACTCGCTACTCTCTGCTTTTCTGTGTTTTAAACTATAAGTCATAATCAACTTTATTTACTCGAGCCAAATTAAAATCCAATCTCCGATTACTCATGTTTTATTACAAACAAAATTTGATACAAAAATACCTTAAAACTAATATTTACAGTTTATACTATAGTCACATATAAAATAGTCCTTGATACCCTAGTAATAGAATACAAAACGGAATGCATCGACACCAAACTTATTAAAACCGGCAAGAAATAATTCACATCGTCTTTTCGGAAGAAATTCCGTTACTCAGTTTTGTAGTACGCCAACTCTGTCAATTTGAAAAAGAGGTGCCCACTGTGTATTATTTCATGCTGGGATTTACACTTTGTTCTTAAATTTCTAGAAAAGTCTAGAATCATTAAAGCTTTTAGTGAGCTAAGAAGTGTTTTTGCAGAAATTGCTAGTTACAACTTAAATTCGTGTTAATTTTTTAAAGTTCAACGGTTTGATCCCGTAAGTTTGTTCGCTGTAGCCCAAAAACGACATGTTTATTCGAATTTAAGATTTGTAAAAATAATCAGTGTTACCACTTTTCTATAGAAGCGACGGACCACACTGATTTAAAACCATTGTTGAATTTTTCCTGAACAATTTTTAACAGATCTATAATAGGTTTTTAACATAAAAAATAGTAAAAAGTGTTTTCGATGATTTGAAAACCGTTTTAAAACGTAACTACTTAATATTAAATTTAATTTATGTGTTGAGCAATTTCTAATAAACATATTATATTATATTTGATAGAAAAATAGCCCCAGATAAAAATAATTAGAAATACTTACTTATTATTATCACATAAGTATTCAAAACTTATAATAATTTACTATTACGACACAGTTTGAAATTATGTATACAATTTCAAAAATATATACCCATAATGTATACGTATTCAAAATTTTTGTATACAGAAACTATATATACAAAAAGTTTTGTGTACATTGTATAAAATTGAACCAAGACCATTTTAAAACTATAAATATTTCATTAATGCCAGAAAAATAAAAGCAATGATAGTTGAAGTTCTATCTAACTCGGATATACTATTGATTTTTTTATCACCATCCAAACCTTCTGAGAAGACTCCCGTGATACAAACGAACAACTCCTTCTATTGGACCAATTCTCTCACTGCAAAAAAATTAACTGTTCCAAACAAAATATCCATATTCATTCGACCAAAATGTATGGAACAGCAGATTTTTTTTTTGCAGTTAGAGAGTTGGTCCTATATAGAAAGAGTTGTTCGGTTGTATCACGGGAGTCTTCTCAGAAAGTTTGGATGGTGATATAAAAGTCACATGTATAATAGTACCATTATTAAAACAGTATTACTGGTCCTAAAAAAATAGTATTCGTCAGTCCTATAGTACCTGAACTAAATAAAAATTTCATTAAGATTTAAAAAGACGCAATCGCATTTAACGCGATAAAATTAGTGTAATTTACAGATTTGGTGTAAGTACACTTCTTATTCTAGAAACAGGACTGAACGTAGCATGTTGTATTTTATGACTTCTATATTATAAATTATACAGGGTGGCTATAAAATGGACGCAGTCTCAGGAATAAAAAAAATGGAACCAAAAAAATACTAACCGTAACATATTAAACTATTTAAATAAATTGAAGTTAATTAAAAGGAAACACATCAATCGTTCAGAGTTACAGTCCAGAGTAACTGAGTTTATACTACCGTAGAAAAGAGTCATATTTGGTCGAAAAAATTTTTTTTTAAACGATCAGTTATATTTATGATAAGTCATTGCGTTAAATTGATTCTTAAAGAAAATATTTAAAAACAAAAGTAAGAAATTTTTGATTTGTGGACTGCCTTGTATGATGATGCTCGTCTTCATCACACAGACCCTTGCGAGATTCAAAACCGTGATCATTTGGTTTCGTGGTCCGGAAAGCGAACCACTAGATTAAAATCAAGTATCAGTTGTGAATTTTGCTATAGTACTATATATGCTATACTGCGGCTTGATTACATCTGACAGTAAGGTTTAGTTACTGGCCTTACAACACCCCTCCACCGCACCGGGCCCGCGTGGTAGAGTATGGCCCAAACCACCTCATACTTGAGGTGAGGCCTGTGCCCTGCAGTGGGACGTATATAGGCATACTTTACCATAGGTTTTTTTTGTATTACGAGTTGACATCGATTTTATAGGCACTCTCTGTAGGAATTCATCTAAAATAGTCAGGGTTTTTTTCCCAAACCAACCCTAGCCCCGTCGATATTACTGGATTACGTGCACCACACCGTAAATAAGCTATCTAGGACGACCTATCATGTTTATTTTGAATTTTGTATAATATTTAATATACTTTCATCAGTTGTAGATAAGTTTAAAGAAGAAATTGAGAATATGGTAAACCAAAGAGAAAAAAAACGTAGCTCTTCACTAGTATTAACCAAAGAGAAAACAAAACGTAGCTCTTTACTAGTATTATTGACTATCCACCCATTTATCAACAATTGATAAAGGCTCATCCTTGCCCATAAGAAATCCACAAGAAGATTTTGGCGAAATAGACATATTTTTACATATTTGTAATGTATTTAAGTGATGAGGGCAATTTTGCTCAATTAGGAATAACATTAAAATACAAATTTAATTTAAAATCGACTAGCATTGTGCTACGATGATACATAATGATTATCGTGTTGGTTTTCGATTTAATTTATAGTAATATATTTTTAATTGCTGCGATAATAATCTTACAGAATTCTAAATTGATTAATACTAATTATCCATACTAATTAAGTCAGAAAAATAACGAAAGTCACGAAACCAACAAATATAAAACACAAATTACTATTCGAAATGGTAAGTCACAGTCTTATAAGAAATTTAATTTAGCCATTCGATTAATCTGCAATAATGTACTTAACTATAAAATTGGCCAATAAAATCTAAGTAATAAATTCTAAATAAGATGAGCAAATCTTTTTTAAAACTATTATGATTCCTCTAAAATTGGAACCAAAACATTCAGTCTACACAACAAGTATAACACTCACCGAAAATTTTATAAGTCAATCCTTATCATATACTTTATTTATCCTAGGATTTTTCAAAATTTTGGCAATTGCATCCAACAGTTTTATTTGGTCCCATTATTTGTTCTGATAAAATCATCCATATAAGTTTAACAAAGTCGAAAAGTTTCTAATAACGAACTTGACAATGTTTTTAATCACCACAAAGCCATTTCTTAATATTATAATGAAGGCACTAATGATTCTTGTACTATTAGTAGCATCACGTCAGTATAGACTTATTAAATGGCTTCCACCAAATCCCTCTCTCTGCCTAAAACTTAACAATACCCCAATTTGCTTTTGCAAATAATCTCAAACGCCTGTATTTAATGCCTTATGGCTTATTATGTTTCCCAAACATAACACATCACCATATTATTCATGTAAATTAAAAAATATACCTAACAATATGTTTCTGGTAACTGGAAGAAATTAAACCGTCCATGTTCGGAGAGTATAAACGTATTCTCTGCATGTATTAATGTTTCTCTTTCTGCTTCACTGAAATTCGTTCTGACGAATTCCGGCTTAAGTTTAGCCTTTAATTCGTCTAAACTTTGGCTTAGATTTGTTTTGACAAATTTCAATTCGTGCACTTTAGTGTCAGTTGCTTTAAATTCTTGTGAAGTATTTAAAGGTTGATACGTTGCTTCTTTTCCCGTTAAAATTTTATGTGATCCATGAATGATCAACGTGGATCCACGGCGGAGTGTTTCTTTGCCGTATTCGACGATTTCTAAAGAATTTTGGCCTATGACAAAGCTTTTGTAAGCTCGTACGAACACCACGACTAGGATTGAAAGCCCGAAGACTATCATAGAGTAGGTTAGAATCGGCCCAGCGATGGGACCGACGGTAGTGGCAAGATAGATCCATCTCCAAATCGGAGTGGTGACTTCGTGGATACCCTGAAACAAAAACATATTTGTAAATATTATATTAAAAAAACAAGCCAAATGTAAACCTTGTTATAGAAAAAGGATTTAAAAAAAAATTAAACCTAAAGAATCGAACAGTTTTGGTGTTAAATGGCAGCATTGGAGTGCACACAGACAAACTAAAAACCTCTCACCCTAAACCTATAAATGGTGTAATTGGTATATTAAGCCAAAACTAGCTTAGATGTTAATATATTATGCATTTGGATAACAAGACAATTGGATATCGTCATTTTTTATACAAAACAAAAATGTTTGAATAAGATTTGCATGTTTTATTTTTTAAATTATGATATCTTTCTGAATTTACTATAGTATTGCATATGTTAACATAGGATACTTTCGGCTTGATATAGAAACCAATTAAACCTGTATACCTTCGTCGTCGTGGGAAATACACCATGATGTTGATAGAATGAAAGTAAATTTTGAATTTGAAATCATACCTCCTCAACCCACATGACAGGGAAGATGGTGTCAGGGAACTGGTTGATGTTGTTGATGTGGATATCAGGCGCGCGGTCTACCTTCAGGTTGAGTTGCACTCTGACAAAGCCTTCTATAGGCACACCTAGTTTCTAGAAAAATAAATAAAGATCTTTTAATAAGATGAATCGATTGGTGTGGGAAATGAAATGAACATTTATTTGCTTTTGAAAAAGGGTACATTTTGATGGTAGTCGTGTCGTGGAGTTCAGCTTTTTCAACCATCTATGAATAGCATGCAAATACATACATTCTTAAAATAATTATGTTATATTAAATTACATTATCAAATTCAAAATCAAAAATATTAATCAGATTGTCATTAGCAATAATAATATCAATGTCAATAATAAATAATATGTCACAAAATACAAATAAATTCATTAAATTAAAATACAAAATTACCAATTCCCATCAAATCTGATTTAATTTGGAATTTAATTGGGAATCGAAATTGCCCAACTTGTTCTCTAGAATGTCACTTAGGAACAAATAGAGAGTATTTTTTTAAAGTTAAATAAAAATTACACGAATTACCTTTACATAACAAACAACTTATCCCAAGAAATCACTTACTTATCTCAACTTAATTTTGTTAAGTGTCCAATTGCCGTCCACAATTTTGTTTAGAAATAGTTTCGTTAATTTAAGATTGGTTTCTTGGTAATTTTTTTTTGCTACCATGACAACATCAAACTCTTAAGTTCTCAATATTAATAAAAAAAAACAATCCATACACAAATAAATTTGCAGAAGGTTGATTTTAGTAAAATTTTATTACCTCTAGTAAATGAAGTAGGTTATAAATACAAATAATTTCTTTTCTATTAAAACATATACTTATGCACCATTAACACGGAGCTCATACTTGAGACGATCTACTAAAGCCCGGTTCCTATATCCGAGACTCGGTTGGTTTTGCTTACGGATGGTAGGAATTGTCAACTTGACATACTCAAAAGCGTTCCTATAAATGACGCTTTGTCAAATTTTATAGGAACGACTAAAACGGCTCGTTACTTTTGACACCAATACGATCAGTTGCTGATGTACACTTACGCGTAGTACAATATAGGAACCCGGTGTAAGCCAGTCCAATATTGGCATCGTCTCATTGGCTAATAGAGACAGCTTGAGGATAATTTATTGATGAAGCCAGTCCACTGTGAAAGAACGATTTTTAATTCGCTGGCTTGATGGACTGGCTTAGTGGATTGTCTCACGTATTGGCTCCGTGTAAATAGTGCATTAATAACGAGGTGTAATAGAGCCTTATTTCATCATCATCAACTTTTTATCCACTGCTTAACATGGCCTCCCCCAGTGACTCAGCTTGTCCGGTTGCGCGCGGCTGCAGCCAGCGTCTTCCTGAAACCTGCACCAGGTCGTCTTTCCACCTTGTGGGTACCGTCCCGGCAAGAGCCCCATTTAAGCAAATGAAAACCTGTGTTTCGAGGCCCCTGAGTTTGGGGATTACAATTTTTACTCCATCATGTCAGTTAAAAGTTATTTTGGGTTGATAATAATGATATTAAAATGTCAATCTTACCGGTTGTATCATAAAGTAGGTTTCATGTTTTTTCTTCTGAGGATTGAGACCCTCGAAACCGTCAAGCAGAGACGGTTCAGCATCATAGAAGTGAGGGTAGGATAGGTACACAGGAGCATCTGTAAAAAGAGTTATTAGTAGTAATCTAAATGAATAAAGTAGTGATGCAATTTGACAAGCTTAGCCAAAAGGCGAACACGCGGGACTTGTCGTCGCCATCTCTGACCGACAAAACACAATTACGATATGATATAGCGATTTATCGACACCAAACTGTCAAAATTTGATATACATAGCCGTCATCTTGAACTTTTATCGAAACAGCGAGTATGTCCGTGCCTGGGACGTCACGGTCATGCTCGCTGTATCGATAAAAGTTGTTGTCAGTTGGGTGTCGAAAAATCGCTAATATCATATCATATCGTGTCCTGTTTTTTGGTCATGCTATGGAGGCACAGCTTAAAATAAGGTTTCAGCTATAATTACATGCTAGTTTTATCTCATATCGTCATCATCATCGAGGTGACAATTTTTAGAATTCGAAGACTACTCACTGTATTGACAAGGGCTGATGTTTTGCAAGCCTCTGGGGGGACACTTCTCCCCCTGACAGTAGCACTTGTTGTCTTCGTTCACGTCTGCGCTCTCGAAGGTGGACGCTGGGGGAGTGTAGAGTCCTGTCTGGATACCTGGAGTTGGAAATTTAAGACCTTTACTACTAAAGTTTAAAGTTAAGCAACCCTTGTCGTGGTTGAGAATAGATGGGTGACCATTCCGAATTACCAGCACAATTCAGTGAAATATCGCGAGCATCTCTGTGCTTCGGAAGGCAGGTTATAATTTGGTCCCGGCTGATATCGCTTGATACTAGTTAAGCCTGAGCATACACGCTTCTGATATTAAGTGTTAGTTATTGGCCATAATACACAACTCCACAACACAGCACCCTACTAGGCCCACGTGGTGGAGTGTGGTCAAAACCACTTACTATATTTATGTAACTGTAACATACTTTAGATGCATAAGTCCATAAAACTGTAGCAACTGATATCAGGCTACATAACTGGAGGGTTATTTATACTGCCGACCTCCGTAGCCGAGGGGTTAGCACGCCAGACTTGGCTTCGCCATCTCGGTGGTACCGAGTTCGATCCCCGGTCGGGTCATTGTAGAAAACGAAGTTATCTATGTTGTTTCGGATAGTATAATAATGTACTGCTATCATATCAGCCTGTTGCAGTCTACTTCTGGACATAGGCCTCCGCCAAGGAGCGCCACAGCGCACGATCTCCCGCCCTTTGCATCCAGTCGCTGCCAGCTGCCTTCTTCAGGTCATTGGTCCATCTAGCCGGGGGGCGTCCTACACTACGTTTGCCTAAGCGTGGTCTCCATTCGAGAACCTTCCTGCTCCACCTCTCGTCGGTTCTGCGACTGAATGTACTGCTAGGGGGGCTGATTTCCATAACACAAGTGCTTTAGCTAGGTATCATATACTTACCTTACTATCAGAGCAAGTACCTATATTATGTGATGTTGTCCCATATTAATTTATTGTAATTTTGTTTTTTAGCAATTACCATGTTAGGTTTATTTATAATTTTTAATACTTGAAAAAAAATCGTCCCCCTCAATTTTTTGTAACAAAATTTCCATCAGGTGTTGACGGTAGTATACCGCAACATTGATCAGAACAAACGCTGGCTTTAACGGCGAGAAACAATTGAAAAATTTCGTCGGGTCAGCTAGCGTCACGGTAGCTTATTTGGAAAAGCACTCGCCCGGTATGCGATGGTCGTGGGTTCGGATCCCACCTGAGGCGGACGATTTTTTTCAAGTATTAAAATTAATTAATTAATTTAATATTTATGTTCCTGATCAATAACATTTAGTCTACGTCAGTCCACTGCTGGAAAAATTACTCTACAAATACATGCCACTGAGCCCGATTCATGTCTATTCTTTTTCATCCACTTCTAGCAGCTTACTGCTCACTAAACAAATGATTAGAAGAACACTTACCATCTTTATAAACATCCTTCCGATACTTCAGAGGCAGTATCCTACACAGATCCTTGTCGTACACGTGAACTATGTCCGACTTGGTCACCGCGCGTGGTGGGAAGAATGATCCTTCTGACGCCCTGGAATGAACAAAGAGATGTATAAGTAACAGCTTGTTATAATCACTATCACCCATCAACGTCATAAGCACCCATTATAGATCGTCACAGCAGGCGGGTCTAGGCCGTTTGAATGTGTCGGCTTTCCGCAACCTTGTCAAGGTCTTCAGTCCATCGGAGTCAGTTCACTGCAGTCCAGTTCAGTCAGTGCATGTAGCCTTGTTCGGCACTAAGGGAAAATAACTTATTGAATCCTAATAACACTGATATTCATGGTCCAAATGGTCTGGTTTCCATGTCTTAGGGTTGAAAGTCTGATAAAATAGTTCCAAATGTAATAACCAGACTTTTCTTCTTTGCGTGTCTACTTAGGCTTTTATATATGAGAGGACCAAAACTTAGCCACCGATATAGCACTATTGGTGGCCTTGTAAAGATCTTCGCGTGTGCAGGTGTAGGGACTCGCAGGGCATGTTAGAAGATGTGCCATTGTCTGGGGGGAAATACCACATAGACAAGCTATAGCCCCACCTGTGCATGTTCTCCCTGCATCGGCCTACTTAGGTCTTGTAGCCTATTTAAGGACTTTTAGGCTGCCCAAGGTAGATCATATCCAGGGGGAAGTCGCTCTGATAGCTCTGTAGTCGGGTCTATGGATGTTTCTCCTTCCATAGCTTTAAGAGGGCGTCTTTAGCATCCCCGTCCAGAGGAGGAACTTTCTTGATAAAGTTATGGCGACTTATTATTATTATCAGGGCTGTCTTGGGATGGGAAGAGTAGTATCTAAGAGTAACGGAGGTCTGCGGGCAATCACACCAAATGTAATAATTTGACTTGCTCTATCTAGGATTATGATCAAGGGTAGCCCGATAAAGACCAGGACTCTTGGAATATCAGTTCTGGGGATTGAAAGAGATGTTATTGACCTTTCAATCTCCTTAATATTGACCAGACCGCGTCTTGGTACATGGTCAAACGTACAGTACCCGGCACCGATGTTAAGCACTGGGGCAAAGTTTGGGGATCGCTTTGCGCATCTTACGAGACGAGCATCGTATCAGGGACGCGTGTGCGGAGCTAACAACCAATCCCGGCCGTCGGTGCGGGCGCACACCTAATCGTAACGGTCTTCTGCGCATCTTTTGTCGCGAATAATATGTGAAACGAAACGTAAGGAAGATGGTTATGTTGGTAGCATCGGGGGTGTTGTTGGCGGGAGAAAATAGAGGAAGATGGACGCTGCGTCGTCAAAAGGTAAAAAGAGTTATGTACGGACAGTACGAAGTTTGTGGTGAGTTTTGAAGATTACCTGTTTAAAGTATATATATTTGTGCCTATCAGAGAAAGAGCCTTTGGTGGAAAGGGATTGGCTAGAGAGGGGTGTTGGGAGGCCAATCGTTGGACAAAGAGGTTCCGCAGTAAAAAGCTATCATCAGCCAATGATGATATATATCAAGATTTCTATCTAATAATAAATAAAAAAAAACTATGTGATGTTAATTGTATCGGGGGGTTGTTGCCATACTCGCCACGCTTGGCAGGTGGGTTGGTAGGTTGGTTGGTGGGTTGGTTGGCACCAGTGTGAGCGGGGTTGTAACATTTACCGCTTAGCAAATCCTGGCATCAGATTAATTCGCACAAGTAAGCAGCTTTGCGACATCTTAAGTTCAGCGCTCAAAATCGGGGCTAGTTGTATGTACCCCAACTAGGGATTGGTCAGAGTTAATCCTAGATTAAGAAGTATAAATAAACTAAAAATAGCCAATGAGCTCACGTATTTCTTTATTTATCATCATTTGACGTGTTCGTAGGTAGATATTTTAAATCAAATAGATAGCCGGAAGCATCTTGGTATTTTCCTTAAAGAATAAATGTTTGAAGACAATATGTATTTTGTCGTTTACGAAGAAATTACTTAGTCATTGTCCAGCATATTTACTGCTGCTTTACTCATAACTTGCCTTTTGTCATCGGCGATGACATAAGTTATTAAAATATATATTACCTTCTTCACCTAATCCTAGCCTAATGCACATTTTTAAATATGGGTTTAACCTAAATCGGGATTAATAAAAAGTGATTGGTGTTCAAATAAATACCTATTTATTTTATCTATAAGACCGACATTGAAATAGAGGAATAAACTCACTTTCCTATACTAAAAAGTAGTTTATATTATACCTACATATAAAAAAATCAGTAAAAAAGTGAATTTATTTTGTTAATTATTGTTTATTGGTTTTGAGCAGTATTCTACTGCTGAATACCTCGAAAAGACATCATTTAAATAATCTACTCCGTGTTTAAACTTTGCATTAGAAAAACGATAAATACCTACAATTTTAAATGGAGAAAACTACTAAAAAAACTTCTAAACGCATAAATCTTCTACTTTTTTTCGTGGGTAAAAATAGAACCTAAAAACCCCAAGTAAGAAAATCTATTAGTTTTTTTACCTGATATCATTACACGGTCGGTCCTTCCAATGCGGCAGATGGTCCAGTCCATTGATCTTGTCGATGTATCCAAAGCGATCCATAGATTTCTGTCCCGTGTATATCGTTTCGACTTCGTCTAATGTACCGTTTCTCTGGGAAAGACACCATAAAATATTATAGTTTACAATCTATTGAGCACTTTATGTATGAGATTCGAAAAGTCGATTAAGGTAAGTAGTCATTGGAGGGTTCCATCATGAGATTTATTTATTTAAAACAATCAATAAACATTATAGCCAAGTAGGTACTTGTACTTTTAAAGATTTTTTTAAATCTTTTTAGTTCCATAATGTTATATCTAAAATAAAGCAATATAACTAATGAATATTTACAATCACTTAATATAAACATATAAAAAACAAAACACCTACACTATTTAAAAATTATATAAATGAAAAAAAAAAATAATTAAAAAGTTATAAAAAGGTAAGTTTAAGAAAAGAAACCTACAAATATAATAAGTTTTATCCCAATCGACATAAGTCTTTGTCTGTCATAGCTGGACATAGGACTAGACTAGACTAGGATATAGAAAAACAATAGTTTAAGTTTACATATTAAAAATTATTGGTTACCTGCCGCACTCAGACACGTCAAAAAGTGTGGATTACCATTTTTGATGTGATAACGTCTTATAAATCGATAAACGCCGGCTGCACGCACGGAGAAGTGTCACGTTCCACGTGCAAGCGAGAACGCGGCACGATCGGCCTCAGCGTTCGGCTTGTGACGCATCTATCTCTCTATTCTATCGGCCGATGCTTCCGAGTAGCATCAATATTGTTTTTTTGTTACGTTATTACATAAAATTTTGTTTATTCAATAATGGCGTTTAGTATTTCAGGTTTTTATTAATAGACTGTTAAAGTAATGTGGCGTTTCTGAGTGCGGCAGAAAGTAGTTGTTAGGCAGAAAACTAGACGCTAATACTTACAGCAAGCAATAGTCCCATCTGACTGTTAGGTCTTTTACCTTTGGGATAAAAGTAATGCGCAAGAGTAACGAGAGGGTCGTCGTATCTGAAATAGTGAAAAGTAATGGCGGGTTATTACTTTGGCAAGTCAAGTGCAAGTAGCAAATTCACGTGCAAAGTGTCTAGTGCAAGTGCCACATGCATTGTATGTGTAAAGTTCAAGTTTTAAGTCTTTTTTAACATTTAAGTCGATCAAAAATAAACATTATTACAGGTATAATTGTATTCAACGCGCATCGAGTGTCAAGTGTCTTGTCTCGTAGACATCTTGCTTTAGACCCGAATGGCGTCTTGAAGCCTGCTTCTACGGGAAGAATAGCCTTCACGAAATCCAGGAAAAGCAATAACACTGAACACCCGTGCTTTATTGCAATTACTAATCAATTCTATACTCGACATTGGCAGAATGAAACCTCACTTAAAGAGGTCGTTGCCATAACAAATATATAGGCTGTAACATAATTAAAGCACATCCTCATAAGAGCTGATTCTGGTGCTCAAATATAACAACTTTTACTATGGGACCAACATCGAAATCTCAAAAAATAACTTCTCCATACAAACTGATGTCAGCCGATCGGCGATTTTGTATGGGGAGATGAATTTGATGAAAGCAAAGCAGAGCAAAAAAAAAAAAAAAAAAGTTGCAATTGTATGTAGAAGTCAATTTTGCTAACAAATGAAATGATAAGTGTGGATAACATATTATATGTGTATTTAACCGTTAAGAGGCCCTATGTTCGCTTAATTTGCGGTGCCCCTACGGGGTGTCATGTGTGCAATGTACTTCTAATTGTAATAACACCTGTAATTTACCATGTGACAAGCAAATAAATTATTATTATTATTATTATTATTAATTTTTTGCGATTTCGATGTTGGTCCGATAATAAAAGTTGGTGTATTTGAGCAGAATCAGCCCTTATGAGGTTAAACCTCTAACTTTGGAGAAAGATTGTCTGTATTGCTAATCTATGGGGTTGTCCATTGATCAAGTGATTTTGTATAGCAATTTTTTAACCGTATATTTTTTCCGTGCCCCCTCACGCCTTTCGAGCAGGTGAGCTTCACCAACAATCATTAGAATTTAAAACAATTATAAATTACAATATACAGGGTGTACAAGAGAATAGGACACTCCTAAACCACGTGATCAGGTGGTCATAAACTAAAACTTTTTCTATGGGAGCAACATCGAAATCGGTAATTTATTTTCAGCCTCTCCATACAAACTTACTTGCATACCTCGATGATAATGTATGGAGCATCTGAAAATGAAATCACGATTTCGATGTTGCTCCTATAGGAAAAGTTGTTGTATATGACCAGCCGATCACGTGTTTTTAAGGAGTGTCCCATTCTTTTATACCTGTATAAACCTAGAACCTATTAAATTAGATGGATGGATTAAACTCACCCAAAGACCAGTTGTTCTGCCGTGACATGTACAAATGGTTTGGCTCGATCCTTATACGTGATGGCCAGGCCTGATACCAGCAAGTTGAAGAGGAAGCCAGCCAGGTTGGGTGAGAATGAGGTTACAGTCTGAAATAAAATAACCTTTAAAGTGGCAGTGGGCGGGGCACATAGCATAGAACTGACGGCCGGCGGGACAGAATGGTTCTGGAATGGAGGCCACGTACCGACAAGCGCAGCGTGGGACTCACACCCACAAGGTGGACAGACGACCTGGTACAGGTTGCAGGAAAACGCTGGCTGCAGCCGCGCGCAACCGGACAAGCTAGAAGTCACTGGGGGAGACCTATGTTCAGCAGTCGACGTTCGCCGGATGAAATGATGATGATGATGAAAGCCCCTGTAGCTTAATTGGCGAAGCGCCAGTGCTGTAAAAAGTAGTGGGTTCAAGTCGCGGCATGGGCGAGTTGGCATTTGTCATTTAAATGTGTGTATTCTACAATATTTGCAAAGTAATTGACAACGTTTTGTTGCACATGCTAGAGGGGCAGGTGACATATGCTATATAAATTTTATCAAAATATTATATTATTATGACGAAACCTCAGAATCAAACCTCGAAAAAAAAGAGATTATCACCACTTGTTTGGTATCAAAAGAAAGGAAATACCTCTCTTTTGATATCAAACACATTAAAAACGGGCACATTACAAATATGTTATCCTAATGTTTAATTCAAAATATATCTTTAAAATGTGGTTGAACAGTGCCACAGTGCGTGGTCCTGTCGTAGACGGATTTTAGTTTTTTAAACATTATTAGCACTCATCGTCATCATCATTACAGCCACAGGATGTCCACTGCTGAACACAGGCCTCCCCCAGTGACTTCTGTCATCGGGGGTTGTTGCCATACTCGCCACGCTTGGCAGGCGGGTTGGCGAGCGCAGTTTTATAATATTTTGCACGCAGACGCTGCTCCCCGTCTCGTGCTACAGGATTTAGTCGCCTCTTACGACACGCCTCCTGTTGGCGGTGGGGAAGTGTATTCTTTACGGCCGTCCCCACACGGCACCGTATTACCCTATTATTAGTACTATACTCACCAAAAGTGGGATGTTTGGAACCACCAGTTTCTGGTTCTTATCCACGGACATCTCGGGAACGAATCTTAGTATCTTGTTGTGTTGGAAAGTGACCGTGTCGTTATCGTGGAACTTGATGTTCACCTTCTCCATGTCTTCCCTGCAATGGAGAAGATGGTAATTTTGAGAATGTCATATGGTACACGTAGATTATCAAATAAATAAATTAAGTTTGTTTGACACAATTTAAAAAATACAAGTTCACACAGATGCTATCAATGAAGATTCTTCATGTCTTCCCTGCATAGGTGAAGATAGTAATTTGGAGAATGTCATATACCTATATACCTACACGTAGTTTATTTTATTTTATTTGAGATGGGCTTACTCTTGACCCCAATCTTGCTCTAGAGCATAGATGGGATCTACGATGGAGCGAGCTTGCCCAGAAGATGCCTATTCACTCTGGACTTAAAGAGAGTCAGGTTATATGCACTCGGAGATACAGACGCAGGCATCATTAAATAAATAAATAAAGTTTATTTGAAACAATTAAAAAAATGCAAATGCATACAGATGAATTAAAATAAAATGATTATGATAAGATGGTATTAAGTGCTATCAATAAAGACGCTCCCCATTTTCACTTTCTAGTTGCCTTTAACGCTCTATAGTGATTAGTCTATTCGTAGTATTGGGTATGTGGACTCATGTTTAAGTAAATAGTGTGTTTCGACAGAACTAAAAAACACACGGAAGGCACATTTGTACTGCATGCTACACTGTTGTATTGTAAGGGATTAGGAAAAAATGTGAGGCGCGTCTTTGAGGATGGCAAAATCTGCTTATAAATAAATACATACATAAATAAAAGTAAGTTATAAGAGTGTATCTTTACAAATAAGAGGTTGTTATCATAAATCCTAAATGACTTAGAGACTTCTCATTTTCTTCCCGTGAATGCTTAAGATCGTCAGTTGGAGAATATTATATGAGAATTAAATATAATATAGGGTAACTTAGCCCGTTTTCGGACAGTTAAGCGGATTCCTGACTTTGACATTACACCTAGCAATGATCTATTAATCAAAGTCTGGTCAATTTTTTTTTTAACAAAACAGGTATTGCTCTCTCATTTATTGAAGTCATTTGCATTAAAATAGCACTGAAAAAATTACAAAAAATGTTAATGTTCATAATTAGCGATTTCGTCTGTTTTCGGACACTTACATTAGTTGTCGGCCGCCAGTGTGTTAGTTTTCGGACGCTAATTTTGAACATCGAAAATGGCTTTTGTGAGGTTGTAAAAAGGACTATAATTGAATACCAACCACATTATTCATCTTAGCTTTCTTTCACCATTGTTAGATAATTAAATTAGAATTTAACGAACTTTTGCTGGCTGTTAGGATTAAACTGTAGATATTTAAAATAGTTTTAAATATTTGTAGTGCGAATTGACTTGAAATATAAATAAAATAATAAAAAATATTGTAATCTTTATTTAGTTGAGTACGAACTGAGTGATATTAAAAGTATTCATAAAAAGCTATAAAAAGTCGTCTGTTATAAAAAGTTTAATCTTTTATAAATAAAAAAAATACTATCACTGTCTGTAAAACTGTAGTTATACTTAATAATTGAAAAGCCTTTGAAACTCAGCCGAAACTTATAAGCTGGTCGAATATAATTTAAAATCTAAAATATATTATCCCAAACTTAAATATTTGTTTTGATGTATTTTATATAAAATATACTTTGAAAAGTAGCTTTAAATATAAAAAAATCAAATAAAAGCATGGGTACCTTTTCAATGCTCGATATTGGCCGAAAACTAAATAGCTACTTGTCATTTCTCGGACATCGATTTAAGGTATGTCGAAAACCAACTTCAAAAAATTGAGTTTTCGGCCTTCAAATACCTAATAAGTTAATGGGGTTTTTCTGCAAGTTTTTTGTCAAAATTTGCGTCCGACTGTTAACCTCTCGCTGTAGAAATGATCAGAGTTTAAGAAAAAATAGTGTCTCTTTAAATAATTATTTCATATACATATGTACAATTTATTTGGTTTAATACATTATATTTTGGTTCTCGGCCGGCCGGCCGAGAACTAGATTACTCACTAATTTGTACGTTGGTTAGCCGGCCACTAGATTTAGTTAACACAAACTATAAATATCACTTAGTTTGACCAATATATCATTTACTTAACCAATCCACAATGTCCTAAAACATTTTCAAAACATTATATACAATAGTAAGTACTTTTACTTACCTTGCAAGTAACTCCTGCGCACTATTTTTTTGCTATGTCTAGGCACACCAACGTACTACTCTATCTTTAGAAGCCCAACTGACCAGGCGTATGAACTATTAATATGATACAAATTTAAAAATGTATGGGGTACATTCGACAAAATCAAGTAAACATTGGTTTTTGAACGAGTAAGGTCATATTTTCTTATTATTGCGACAAAACTGAAAAGTGTCCGAAAACAGGGGGTGTCCGGCAAACGGGCTAAACTACCATAACTTTAAAATAAATATTACTAAGACAGCATTTCGCAGAAGTTTGCAATATAAACTATTTGTGGAATTAGAACTAGCAGTAGCTTAATTTAAGCCTATTTTCAGAAAATGTTTTATTGGTTAATGGTTTTTAGTGAATAGCCTTTATCTTCAGTATAAAACTGAAGAAGACTATGAACTGGAGAATATTATATGGGAATATTATTAAATTAGATTTACAGAGAAATTGTTGTCATAATAAAGCATTTTTGTTGCTCCTGTTTTTCGATCCAAGTATCGGAAAAATAGTTTTATTAAAAGAGCCACAAATATATATTCCAACCGGCGCCTGCCGCCGGTCGATTTGGAAATCACTGGGGGAGGCCTATGTTCAGCAGTGGACGTCCTGTGGCTGAAATGATGATGATGATGATGATGATGATGAATAAATCTAATGACGCCTACAGTCACATAGACATTTTTCACGAGCGTATGGAGTTGAGCTTAAGTTTCGCCGTCTCCTAAAACCCACTTGAACATTTGCCTTTTATTGTAATTAATCATGTTTTGTTTTTAAATTGTAAGGTAATAATCTTTATTACATGTTATCATTTCTTGCTTGTTTTATTTTTTCTCGAATGTGTCTCTTTATTAACATTTAATGGCAAGGGCAGGATTGGCTGTGTTGTTTGACTAACTTACCTAAAGATTTGGATGTTTTAATGTTGTAATTAATCTATTCACCGGTTGACATCTGATTGTGAGATGTGGTTTTGTGTTTTATGTCGGTCCGACAAAAAAAATGTTGTATGTTCATATTAGGGCAGTAGGATTACTCCGCCTTTGGAATGAATAGGTTTTTTGTACCTTATAGATACGTAATACACCCAAAAAATCTAAATTAAATTTAGAAAGTTCAATATTAAATCAGGCATAACATATCGCTCAATTTTTGTAAATTTAAAAACTCATGTAATACCATGTTTTAGGGCAAATAAACAATTTTATTTATTTATTTATATAATGTAAAAACTAGCATTGGAAACTTTGAATTGCTGCATAATTAATTTAATGTTAGCTATAAATATTTTTTTTTATCATTTGTAATCTGTTTCTATGCAATTTCAATAAAACAAAACAATATTAATAAACGAACACTAAGCAAAGGGCAAGTAAAAAATTTTAAAATAAATATTATTGTTTATTTTCCGTTTTATAAGTCTTATCTTTATAAAGATCTTTGTACAACGTAAATGCTAAAGATATTGACTATGCCACTTCCTAGTATTGCGTTTATTTTATGATAAACGATTTATCTTGCTGTCATTTAGTTAAGTTAGGTATAATTTTAGTTCAAAACCTAAGGCCTAGGTTAAGGCTTATGTTTATGTTTGCAAATAGTAAAGTCTAGGCCGAAGCCGGGTCAAGCACAGCCAATTGACTTCACAATTGAATACAATTTGAATAAATGTGTACAGCCTTTAAGTTTCACACATATAGTGTTAGAGTTTCTATGGAAATACCTAGTACCTAGTTGGCGTTGGCATATTTAGTTAGATAGAATAGATTTTACGTCACAAAACGAGCTATGGAAAGGTTTATGCTTGGAATTTCGCTATGGGATCATCATGACCATCATTTGAGCCGGCGGACGTCCACTGCTGAACATAGGCCTCCCCCAGTAACTTCCAGATTGGCCGGTTGGAAACGGCCTGCATCCAGCGGCTTCCTGCAACCTTTACCGGGATCGTCTGTCCACCTTGTAAAATCGTTTGCTGTAGCGTTTTGAGAGGAAAACCTAGGTATATCGAGCAGTGAACTTACAGGCAGGCTGGACTGGATATAGGCTTCAGATTGATGATCTGATATCTTTTGAATTGATTATTTTAGGTATAAGTTATTTTTTTAACATAACTTTTATCTCCAGTGTTATTGATGTAATTTTTAGGGTTCCGTTGTCCTGATAAGGAACCCTAGTTTCGTCATGTCCGACTGTCTGTCCGTCCGAAGTTTTGCTTGGAGACTGTTGGCGCTAGAGACCTTGGCGGTAACCACGAACTCTTAAAACAATCTCAAATCTGTCAAACATTATCACCTCTGTCACATTTTGTATGTAATGACGTTCCAAAATTGACAGATTTGACAGCTTTGAGATTGTTTTAAGAGTTCATGGTTACCCCGCTGTAATTTTGTTAAGGAATGTATACTAATCACACCGACAAAGTGGTTTGTATAAAATTTTGAAGATTTCTTAGGTATTAGTAACTCGCTCACATGTAACGTGACGATATTTTTTTTTTCATCGTCTATCCCATCGTATGGTGTAAAGTTGAATAGATTTAACGGTTCGTAATGCAACTAAAAATAAAAAAAACCAACATGAAATATTTTTATGTCCAATTTTAAGTCGCATTACGATAATTTTATGCTTTATAAGTAAAAGTTAAAGATTACAACAATACTGTTTAAGGTAGTAATGTTACTAGGACTGGATCGAGACTGGATTGCGGCTATTGTTAATACGGGAATTAGGCTTCTGGAAGACACAGCGTGGGCAGATCTAACTCGTAAAAACTTCGACAAGCAAGGCCAAGCATGATAGTAAAACGTTGATTAGAATTTAATGATTCGGCGGTTACGTGTTTCGTAACTTGGACAAATTTATACAAAAGTAGAGCACATATTATCTAGCGCCTTGTGGAATGGAAACCTTGTCTTTACCTCCCTTAAATCTACCCACGCAAAAACGTACATCTATACCCCAAAAAGTGACAAATTAATTTTGAAAACTAATAAAATTGCCATTCTAAATTTCAGACTGCATAAAGTGAGTAATTCGTTCATGGGGAAAATGTATTAGATAAAGATAAATAACACTTGAAAAAAAACCATCTACCTTAGGCGGGACTCGAACCCACGTCCTATCACGTACAATACATATTTAAGGGGGCTCCCATGCAACAAACGTGATTTTTCGCCGTTTTTATAGAAAATGGTACGGAACCCTTCGTGCGCGAGTCCGACTCGCACTTGGCCGGTATTTTTTCGATTTCGTTGCTGCTTCCAAAGCAAAAGTTTTTTTATATCAGTCGTTGATCACACGAAGAAAATATCCCATTATTTGTACGGTCTTATTAAATTGCAAACCTTCAAGTTCTTCGATGACAAAAATAATTATTTCATATCTGATAAGTTCCTTGCCGAAGGCGTTCTGTCCATGAACGTTTTGGTAAACTAAACTAATAAATCTAGTCCTTCCACTGACGCAATAAGGTATAAAATCGCGTGTATTCATGTACGCTTGTGTATGCATTCGTTAGGCAATCCAATGCCAATGTGCTAACTAGTTTTAGCGAAATTTTGCTATATCGCGTGATCCGTGTTTGGTAATACCGTAATACGCACTGATTTGTGGGTTGGGCGTTCGCTGAATTAGTGTGCGGTCTTTTGTCAAGGCACATTTTAAGTAGGTAGTGTTTATTTTTATTTATTTATTTTATTTTATTAGGAATAACAACAGCATATAAACAGTTCGATTATATAAGGTCCGATTTTATAAGTGTACACCTGTTAACCTGTGACTACACTTCACCTACCTACACCTTTTTTTACACTCGATATATAGATATCGAGTGTAAAAAAAGGCTTAACGAAGCCGAATACTACATATTCTACTGATTATTATATTATGATATTTTTTTTCTTTTACACTATACCTAGGAAATGACGGGTTACCGAGATATTGACAGTCAAAGTTACAATTTTTTTTCAAAGATTTTTACAAAACTGACTTCTGTTTGATAATACTTAACTTTTTTTACAAAGAAACATGATCCGCTTACACACACAGGCATAGTCTGTGGCGTGCGCGCTATACATTGCGGGTTAGAAATAAGTTATTTTTTTTGATACCCAAAAATAAAAGTCATTTCCCAGCAATTATTTTTTTTGCATTCTACTTGGTTTTATGTATAGAATCCGTGGTTTATGGCTTCGTTAAGCCTTTTTTTACACCTTGTATAGGTGAAAAGCAATCGTAAAAATCAATTTTCAAATGTGTACCACAACAACTAAAAAGTTAAAAATCCAAAACAAAATCAACAACATTGACTTCATATTGCATAAACTCGTCCTATCTTTGGTACTTTTAACCATCTGATTATCCGTCTTATTCCTTTCCCTTGTACAGATCGAGAAAGAGTTGAAGATAGGACGAGTTTATGCAGTATGAAGTCGATGTTGTTATTTTGTAATTTATTTTTAACTCTTTTATTTTTATGATAGACATTTGAATGTTAAGGTGGGCAGACGACCTGGTAAAGGTTGCAGGACGACGCTGGATGCAGGCCGCTTCCAATCGGCCGATCTGGAAGTCACTGGGGGAGGCCTATGTTCAGCAGTGGACGTCCTGTGGCTGAGATGATGATGATGATGATTTGAATGTTGGTTTTTACGATTGCTTTTCACCTATATAGTCACAGGTTAACAGGATGAACACTAATAAAATCGGACTTTATAATAACAAGATTTACAAAGAGTAAGGCCAATTATAGTTATCCACGAACTAAAAAAAGAAAGTCAAATTTGCTAAAATATGGTATATTCTTTTTATAATTTGTGTATAGTATTGTTATTTTATTATGCCAAATAAAGTGTATTCATTAATTCAAATATAGATTGAAACTACGAGTATTATAAAATCTATACTATCAATAAAATGCGTAAAAGATTAAGATAATTTATTTTCATAAAATATGGTTGTATGCCTATTTGCTTTAAGTAGATTATGAAAACAAAATGGAACTCTTGTAGGGTCACTTCGTTGTCCGTCTGTCTGTCTGACAATTTTTTTTTATTAGGAATGCGTAGAGTTATCAAATATAAAATACTTCTGCGATACCCGGGAGCTGTGAACTAACTTGTAAGTTAACCCCAAAAAAGATTTATTGCTGCATATTTTGACATTCACAAAGGAATTAAAACTAAAGGACACTTTCCGTAAATAAGAATTAATGTAATGTAATGTAATTATAGCACAAGTAACCGAAAAAACCGTATCTCGCAGTAAAGTCACCATTTTTGGAATTAAAAACTTATTTGCACGAAAAGCAAGGAACATATTCGAATTATTGCATATAACAATTTTCAAAGAAACCCCCCAATAAGCCAGTCAAAGTCGCCCCAGGCGAAGCCTATGTTTTCTTAAAACATAAATTCGCTATGCGCTTTTATTAAATCTGCTAAAAATCGCACTCTGTCCCAGTGTATGATGTAACTCAAATAAACCACTCATAATCGCAGTGGAAGGCCAACTTACTTCACAGAATCCGACACCGTTTATTAAGTTTAATCATACTCGTAGTAGTGACAAAACATTGCATTAGTAATGACGACCCATTGGCTTGTTGGCTCGGTAATCCACGTTAACGTAAAGATTCCCGGGTTCGAATTCCAGGTTGAGCCCATTCAGAAAAGTTTGTATTAAATTGGTTCGAGTGTAGGTGTGCTGGGACCAGCTGGGACACACCTTTTACAATTACATTTTTTTTTATTTGACATTAGTAGGCCGTATTTATTAGGTAGGGTAATTTGCCACTTTGGGAAGGCTGTGGCAGAAACATTAGAGTTTTCGTATCTCCTGCAATCATTATAGACTTTTTTGTCTCTTTACATTTATTTGCATACTCTGTTGTACTTGTTATTTGCTTTGAGACAAATAGATTCTTATCCTTAATCTTCTTTGACAAAATACATTATTTTATTCTCGACGTACATTAAATAATCGATGCTGTAATCAACGTTAGAAAGTATTGCGTAAAGGTTAACCGTTAAATTTGGTCATTTTTTACGAAAGTGTAATAATATGATGAGCTGAAGGTTTCGAATAAAATTTAAACAAATTACTTAAGTACTAAATACTGGTCGGAATTATCTTAGATATAACTGGCATGTAATTGCAAAACAACATAATAATATTTTGCATGTTATACGCAAGACTGCACCCGTTAAATGTGTATGACCTTTAAATACTATGACGTTTTTGAGCAAATCCAAATTATTTTATCTAACATTAACAAATTGTTAAAATCATGAGTATAATCCTCTTTAGAAATTTCAATTTCACCCTGTATTCATCCTGATGGGTCAGCATTAGGTCAGTCAGCACCCTAAAATATTATTTCAAACATGGCTGTTTTACGTAATAGATTCGCATCATTGGTTTAAGTTATGGGCATTCTAAAACAACACTTCTTCCTTACCTATAAACAAAAGGGCCGACTTCCACCAGCTTTGGTTTCTCCCCGTTCTCCAAGAAACCCTGAGGGTTTGTGACGTTGAAGATGTAGACCTTCGTCAGCCGCATCACGCCGGGCCGCTGCCAGTAACTGTAGCTAAGGGAACCGTTCCAGAGTTTGAGTTCCTGTTGGTCAAATTAAGAATGGTTTAAGACAAGGTTTCTTAAACTGTGGTCCACACGGATTCTTAAAGGGTCCCTTGAGATAATCGCTGGGGTTCCGATAGCCTGACGGATTAGGAAGCTAGTGGCAGTGGGCGAGGCACATAGCACGTAGAACTGAAGGCCGATGGGGCAGAAAGGTTCTAGAATGGAGGTCACGTATTGGCAAGCGCAGCGTAGGACGTCCACCCACAAGGTGGATATACGACCTGGTAAGGTTGCAGGAAGCCGCTGGATGCCAGCCGCTTCAGACCGGACAATTTTGAAGTCATTAGGGAGGCTCCTATTCAGCAGTGGTCGTCAAGTCGTGGTCACCACGCAAGAACACGTCTTCCACATCAGTTATCGGTTCTACGGTGAATGTGACCAGCTCATAGTAACTTCAGTTTGCTTTTACTTTTGAGCTGTATCGTTAAATTTATTTCTATATCAAATAGCCTAATTTCTGTTTATATTTTCAATAAAAATTCCGAGCAAAGCTCTTTTCATAGGTCGCTGAGCAATTCTATACAAATATAATAAACTTCCAATATATCCCTAGCAGGATTCGAACTAGTGCTAGTCCAGGAGGGCCTCACATACAGAAGCTACCAATCATTTTGCTACTCAGTGCGCTTTGCTCAGGGAGGGATCCTCAGGTTAGTAGAATGGGAGTTTTTCCCCACTTAGAGAAAAAAAAATCCGCGAATTAGTGAAATAAAATATTGGGGTTTTTGAGGAATGCAAAAGTCTAAATGTACCTTATTATATTTTTTTTACCAAATCTAATTAAACATAGGTACAAACAAATATTTATTATGAGAAAATGGAAAAACCCTGGATCTATCAACCCTTGGGGATTCTATAAGGTTCTAGATTTGGAACTTACCCTAAATATAATGTAGTCCAACCAGGGTACGAAGGACAGTATGATGCCGAGCGCGACCGTGAATATGCTGAAGGTGATGACTGCCAGGCGTCCTAGAACAAGGATAGTTAACAAATATTAGACAACATCACATACATTGCTCTGATCCTAAGGTAAGTAGCTAAAGCACTTGTGTTATAGAAATCAGAAACAACGACGGTACCACAACACCCACCGAGGCAATATATAAAAGTTCGTTTCCTAAACTGTCCAACCAGGAATTGAAGTCGGGTCCTCAGAGATGGCGAAGCCAAGACCGGCGTGCTCGCCTCTTGGCTGCGGAGGTCGTATTAATGAACATATAAACTTAATTCATTATCATCAAATATAAATATGCTTATTATCATCAAATTCCGGGTGTAAAAAAAGCTTAACGAAGCCGAATACCACATATTCTCCGTATTATTACGATCATTTTCTTTCATAAAAGGCCTTTAAAGGGCACAGCCGGCAATGAATCGTGCGCAGTGCTCTCGCGCCACCCGCTCGCCGACTGCTTACACACACAGGCATAGTCTGCCCCTCTAGCACGATCAACAAAACACGATATGATACGATATGATATAGCGATTTATCGCCTATTTACTTAAAAAATATGATAACATAGCCGCCTTCTTGAACTTTTATTGAAACAGTAAGGATGTCCGTGCCTTTATCTATAAAAACGAGCAAAAAAAAACACGTTTTTTGTTAAATATTTACTTTATTCTTTTTTTTTATTTGTTGTTATAGCGGCACCAGAAATACGTTATCTGTGAACAATATAACTATCCAACTATCATGGTTCATGAGGGACAGCCTGGTGACAGACGGACAGGCAGTTAGACAGCGGGGTCTTAGTAATAAATAGGGTCCCGTTTTACCCTTTGGGTACGGTACCCTTATAAAAACTAATGAGATCGAATTGTTTGGCATGTGTGTGTGTGTGTGTGTGTGTGTGATTTCGTAACGTTCAGCATGACAGTAAGATTGATGATCTTAATTAATTGACATGAAACAAACTAGGGGATGAACCTAGTCAATGGTAGGAAAACGTCTTGGTTATGGTGATTACTTAGTTACATCACGTCATTCTAAGATTGTCGTTAAGTGCCTCACGTAGGCTGTTTTCAAAATATAAGGTTTAAAAATTTTTGAGATATTTCGGATTGTGATTTTATTTCAAAATTATCTTATATTAGAATTAATGGTAGTGTGAAATGTATATATTTTTTAAAAAAATGCGTTTGTGACAGATATTCTATTAGAGGCAGGCACCGTACAAAGAAGTTATAGTTGATGTTTTTTTTTAATATTTTTAATCTTTCAGCTTTTAATGTTTTTATAATTAAATTTCTTGAGAACCGACCCGGTTTAATACATTAAAGAAACATTTTCTTTTAATAGTTAAAAAAGAATGGGATAGTAGAAACCTAAGCAAGGTTAACTTAGCAATTTAAAAAGCCATACAATATAATCTAAAAAGCATATAAGTTTCTCTTCCTAAATATAGGTACCTATAAAATGTAAAGTTACAATACATTTAAATAAATAAAAAATACAGCATTAAGAATCTCTATTTAACGTTAGACCCTTAACACGCAACCAAGCAAACTGTTTCGCAATGATCCTAGATGATTTATTTCTATTTCGACACGACATTTTACAATGACTGCCTCATTAACTGTTTAATTGTTATAATCGCGTTTTAACAGAGCTAGATGCAGTAGCTTTGATTACTGCGAACCGCTCCGTCAAGTTTTTGCTCGATTCTCTTACGGGAGACAGACCCTGATGGATACAAGGTGTGTCATCTAAGTGTCATCACTAGCATCTGAAATTCCACTTCTGGGCATAGGTTATCCCACCGGGTGGGATGGGAAGCATGCCCAAGCTGCGTCATCCAGTTCTGGGTTGTCACTTGATAACCTTTCATTACCAATGATTGTCAGTTCTGCGAGTGATGTGACCTGCACATTGCCAATTTACTAAAGTGACTTCAGCTTTGTAAAAAGTTATGTCGGTGATTTTAGTTTGTCTACAGATCGGCAGTTTGTTATGGGCCAAAATGGTCAATATAAATATAAATAAAATCAAAACTATTCCTCATAATGAGCCCTTTCATTTGATTCATGACACAGTAAGGTTTGCAAAACTTTATTTTTAAAATCCTAATTTGTCCCCCGAAATGACCCTTATTTAAAAAATATATTAATTTACTTTGCACATCTGTATTTGGGTCATAGGATTACACAATGCTGCAATTTTAACTGATTTCGTCCAGTAGATTCGGAAAAAATAGGCTGTGATCTCAGCTGTGATAGTCATACGGACAGATAGACAGACGCACTAATGATCCTTCAAGGCTTAATGGTTCGTTTTTTTCATTTTTTGTACGGAACCCTAAAAAGCCTACTGTATTCGCTTTATTATGGCGTATGCACGCAAACAGTATATAGAGGTTTTTCCTATTACGATACATTGTATTAAGAATAGATCTTATTATGTAAATTCAAGATCATTTTGATATTACGAAATTGTGGCATTTTCTTTAATGGTAAGCGATGGCTTCCGTTATTAAATAGATCATCATGATCATCATTTCAGCCACAGGACGTCCACTGCTGAACATAGGCCTCCCCCAGTGACTTCCAGATCGGCTGCTTGGAAGCGGCCTGCATCCAGCGGGTTCCTGCAACCTTTACCAGGTCATCTGTCCGTCTTGTGGGTGGACATTCCACGCCCGCAAAGTGGTTGATTAGATTGTGGTTCGAAATCATCATCATCATATCAGCCTATTGCAGTCCTTTGATGGACGTAAGCAATACCATCTCACCCCCCCCCCCCCCCCAAGAGCGCCAAAGAGAACGCAAGCAAGCTTTGTTTACCAATATTCACTGCCAGCCATCTTCCTAAGGTCGTTAGTCCATCGAGCTGGAGGCGTCCTTGCCAAGGCGTGGTTTCCACTCGAGAACCCTGCGACAGATGTGGCCAGCAGCCCACTGCCACTTAAGCTAACATTTTTGGACTATTCGTTACTTTAGTCCTCCCTCTGCCTGATGATCTCGTTTCGGATTTTATCCCTGAGCGAAACCCCAAGCATCAAGCAGTTCGAAATAGTGTTTGTTGATTACAATTAAGTTTAAATATCTAGGGCAGGTTAAATAGGCTACTTAACATCCTGAGGACATCTGCAATCCCGTGATGTCTTTTAAGAAATGAATGACAGTCCACGTGACTTGTACAATTCTTTCAGTGCCATTGAATAAAGAAATAATTAATATTGGACAACATCATATACATTGCTCTGATCCTAAGGTAAGTAGCTAAAGCACTTGTGTTATAGAAATCAGTAACAACGACGGTACCACAACACCCAGACCCGAGCCAATATACAAAAGTTCGTTTTCTACATTGACCCGACCGGGGATCGAACTCGTAACCTCAGAGTTGGCGGCGAAATTTAAAGTCCGGCGTGCTCGCCTCTCAGCTACGGAGGTCGTCTAAAGCCCGGTTCCTATATCCGAGAAACGGTTGGTTTTGCTAACGGATAGTGGGATTGTCAACTTGACATACTCAAAAGCGTTCCTATAAATGACGTTTCGTCAAATTTTATAGGAACGACTATAACGGCTCGTTACTTTTGACACCAATACGATCAGTTGCTGATGTACACTTACGCACAGTACAATATAGGAACCCGGTGTAATTGAACGCTAAAACGATCTCCCTTTGACTATTAGTTTTTTCTATTACCTAGTAAATGTCGATAAAAAGAAAAGTTTAGTCATCAGAGCCGCTTGACAACATCTGAATTCTTATTATTCAAAGTTTAATGCTACATTCATCCTTTTTCAAGACGTGAAATATGAAAAAACAGTCACGGAATTAAAGATTATCTAAGATCCGAGTTCGTTGACCTCGTTTCTACGAAAGGAAACAAAAAAATATTTTATTATTGTTACGTGAAGATTATGCAACGATACTGAAGTAAATGTAAAAAATATTCTGCGACTGTAAAATAGATTCCAAACGTTTTTGACGATTTTATCTTCAGCACCCCTAGCATGACCATCAAACACGATATGATATGATAAAGCCATCGACACCCAACCGTCAAAATATGATATACGCAGCCGCCATCTTGAACTTTTTTGTTAGGATAAATAAAAATTTAAGAACGAAAATGATATAACCCGCTTAATCTTAAATAATTAGAAGTTCTGTTAAAGTTTCACCAGTTTAAAAAAAAACGACCTTGACTGGCTTCTGTCAAATGAAATTTGTGCATTGATTAACGCGATTATGGCACTGTTTAGTCTGATGAGCGGTAAAGAGAACTAAATTAGTAATGACTGCAAGATATATAGGCAGTCATAATTATGCAGAACACTCCTTAATTTGTTTTTAGTTATACACTTGTGGCGCTTTACTGATTTAAGCGAACAATACCATAGTAGGATAACAGACAATACACTGAGAATAAAGAGAATTTCCCATAGACCCGAATTTATAGCTACCAGAGCGACTCCCCTCTGGACATGATCTACCTTGGGCAACTTGGAACTTTGGAAGTCCTTAAATAGGCTGCGGACCCAAGTAGCCCAAAGCAAGGAGAACATGCACAGGTGGGGTTACAGCTTGGAGAGCGCATGTCAATGTGGTATTTCTCCCCAGACAATGGCACATCTCCTGTCATGCCCTGCGTGTCCCTACACCTGCACGAGGATCTTTACAAGGCCACCGATAGTGCTATATCGGTGACTGAGTTTTGGTCCTCTCAAGCTCGAGTCGACTTTGAAATGTAATTGTCACTTTAGTGTTTTGTTTTCGATTTGTGATCTGCGGGTCTAAAACGGCCGCATTGGATGTTTCATTTTTAATCTGATTCATTTAGTGAAATGTCGCGGAAATGATTTGTAAACCCTAAAACGGCCACATTAATAAATGAATCTTATGCAATTCATTTCATCAAATGGATCATATTTGATGACGTTAAAAAAATATAGTGACGCGTCCAATCTTACTTTAAGGTTTTTGTGAAAACGAATGTTTTTAACAACACAAAGGAACAAAATATTTCAAAATACTCAAGTTTTGTGTGTTCTACAAATATCAATACAAAATAATAATAAAAATAACATTAAAATGGTGGTTCACCAATTTGACATTTAATATGAATTACTCTTTTCATAATAAGTGGACCATATTACGATTTTACATACAAAACTGTCAAATTAGATGAACTGCAAATATGAAATGTTCGAGGTTCATTTTATGATTCATCAAATAACATTTCATTTTAAGATTTGCTAAATGAAACATATTATGAACGGAATATGAAACATCCAATGCGGCCGTTTTAGACCCGCTGCTTACATTCAAAAGCATTATAAGAGAAAAGCTATTTTTATGACTACAAATGAACATTTCAATTAAATTACTTATAAAGATTTAATCACATAATTAGTTAAGTACTTAACCTAATAAAACCTTATAAAAATAAGCTCCATTATACCGCGTACTTTATTTAGGTCAAGTACAATCTTGATCGTACTACCTAGGTAGGAAAATAAATGATAAAATGCCCAGAGTTTATAGGTCAATGTGGTTCGCATTTAGCATAAATGCAGGTAATTGTCTTTGCGGTTGCAATTCTTTTAAAATAATCACTGCATAGTATATACGGGAAAAACATGAGTTTATATAATGCAGTTTCTTAGTATTTTGCGGTTAAACGTCAGTGTAAGATTGTGGAAACGTTGGTTAAAGAAAAGGAGTATAGAGAGCTGTAACATCTATATAAGGTCCGATTTTATTAGTGTTCATCCTGATAACCTGTGACTATATAGGTGAAAAGCAATCGTAAAAACCAATTTTCAAATGTGTACCATAAGAACTAAAAAAGTTAAAAATCAACAACACTTCATATTGCATAAACTCGTCCTATCTTTGCTACGTTTAACCATCTGATTATCCGTCTTATTCCTTCCCCTTGTACAGAGCGAGAAAGAGTTGAATATAGGACGAGTTTATGAAATATGAAGTCGATGTTGTTATTTTGTAATTTATTTTTAACTTTTTTAGTTTTTTATGATAGACATTTGAAAGTTGGTTTTTAAGATTGCTCTTCACCTATATAGTAACAGGTTAATAAGATGAACACTAATAAAATCGGACCTTATATAGATTGACTTTTTTTATTACCGTCCAAACCTTCTGAAAAGACTCCCGTGAAACAAACGAACAACTCTTTCTATTGGACAAACTCTCTAACTGAAAAAAAACGGGTTTCAGTTCTAAGTATGGGGAACCCTCAAAATTTATAGTTATTTTCTATTTTTGTGTGAAAATCTTAATGCGGTTTACAGAATTCGTCTACTTACTAAGTTAAACAATATAGTTCTTATAGTTTCGAAAAAAAAATGGCTGTATACGGACGGACAGACAGACAGACACATATGACGAGTCCATAAGGGTTCCGTTTTTTGCCATTTGGCTACGAAACCCTAAAATCAGCTGTTCCATTCAAAATACCAATATTCATTCGACCAAAATGTATGGAACAGTTGAATTTTATTGTTGAGTTAGGAAGTTGGTCCCACGAACAACTCTATAAGAGTTGTTCGTTTGTATTACGTGAGTCATCTCAGAACGTTAGGACGGTGATAAAAAAGTCAACTTGTATACTTACTGTAAATAAATAATAATAAATTACTTCAACAGTCACACCTAATTATATCCCTAACCAGGCAAAGATTGTAAAAAGGTGATTAATAACGGATTAACTTACCTACTTAAATAAATATAGAACAACATCACATACATTGCTCTGGTCCTAAGGTAAGTAGCTAAAGCACTTGAGTTATAGAAATCAAAAACAACGACAGTACCACAGCACCCAGACCCGAGACAATATAGAAAAACCGGCCAAGTGCGAGTCGGACTCGCGCACGAAGGGTTACGTACCATTATCTATAAAAACGGCAAAAAAACACGTTTGTTGTATGGGAAGCCCGCTTAAATATGTTTATTTTATTCTGCTTTTAGTACTTGTTGTTATAGCGGCAACAGAAATACATCTTCTGTGAAAAAGACAACTTTCTAACTATTACGGTTCATGAGATACAGCCTGGTGACAGACAGACAGACAGACAAACAGACAGCGGAGCCTTAGTATCCCATTTTACCCTTTGGGTACGGAACCCTATAAGTTCGTTTTCTATATTGACTCGACCGAGAATCGAACCTGGGACTTCAGAGATGGCGACATGAGGCCCAGCGTGCTAGCCTCTCGGCTATGGAGGTCGTCAAATAGGTTGTTGTTTCCTCACTTCAAGGACATGTCAATTTGTGTGTTTATACCTACACCCTGGAGGCCTAATACGAAAGTGCATCATTCGGTCGGTCGTATTATCCGATCCAATTAAAACATCCATCCCGTATCAAAGGTTTGATAATAGAACAATTGTAAACGGTCAGGTTTTTTACACGGCTAGATTGAGTTGGTCATATTTTATCAAAGGGTTAACACGAGAGACTAGCCATTTTAATTTGTTAGGTTTATACGACCGAATGAAAGATACACTTTCGTGCTAGGCCCCCTGTATTTATTAGTCCCACCGCTGGGACCGGATAACGCGTTAATATAAGCACAAAGATTTCATATTAAAAGATGATAACGCAGTTTTCAGGTGTCCTTTTTAGGGATCCGTACCCAAAGGGTAAAACGGGACCCTATTACTTAACTCCTGTCCGTCTGTCTGACTGTCTGCTCACCAGGGTATATCTCATTAACCGTGATAGTTAGACAGTTGAAATTTTCACAGATGATGTATTTCTGTTGCCGCTATAACAACAAATACAATTTTTTTTTAAAGGGGCTCCTATACAACAAACTTGATTTTTTTGCCGTATCTATTGATAATAGTACGTGCGCGAGGCCGACTCGCACTTGGCCGGTTTTTTTTGCACTTTTTCTTCTTGTTGTAGTGCCTCTCCACTACTGGAGGTTGGCCGTCAGCTCCGCAAATGTCTTCCTATCTCTCGCTAGTCGAAACAAATCCTAAACGCTGGCAATTCGAGTCCACTCTTTGATGATTGATGATTTTTTGCACATCCATTTATTAGTCCCACTATTGGGCTTGGGCAACGCGTAAATACCAGCACGTGAGATACACATCAGCATCGTGACGGCTGTAACCACACAATTACCGCGATGATAAGGATTTATGAATGTGTGGGTTTGGACGTGGACCAACTGATAAAAGATGGCGAGAAAACTCTTTGAATACATTTCATTAAAAAGAGGAGATTCGTGAACGAACAAAAGTCGCTGACATAGCCCGACGGATTAGCTAGCAAGTGGCAGTGGGTGGGGCACATAGCACGTAGAACTGACGGCCGAGGGGGATGAAAGGTTGTGAAATGGCAACATGTACCGGCAAGTCACCCACAAGGTGGACAGACGACCTGGTAAAGGTTGCAGGAAGCCGCTGGATGCAGGCTGCTTTCAATCGGACGATCTGAATGTCACTAGGAGAGGCCTATGTCGAACAGTGGACAGGCTATGACTGAAATGATGATGATGATGACTTGTACGATCTCCGTAACCTGGGGGCTTGGAAAGTAGCACTCGCTTCCTAGCGATACGATAACTAAATTCGTCATCTCCAGTCAGATATGATAACGTTGACAATGTACCACGTGATTTCACGACGGCTTTTGTCAATCCCATACATATACATTTGATTATTTTTGGATTGTTGGATGATTTTGACGATCTTAATAACCACTTAGTTGCCATCTCTGAGTCCCGGGTTCGATTCCTGGTGGAAGGTGGAAATTTAACTTTTCTCAATGGTCACTTTAATTTGGAGCTTCTAAGCCATCAATTTAAAGATATGGCCGTTTATATTACTTTATATTTTGACACTGGGTAATCAAAATGTAGGTACTTCCCGTTGACCTAGAAATATGATATTTTGCAAGAAGCAATAAATTCGATAATCATAAGTTCCATCACAACGTAAGCAGTTTCGATTCTCGTGATTAATAAACTATAGTATACACTTACAAGTTTTTACAGAACCCTCGGCTCGCGAGTCCGACTCGCACTTGACGGTTTATGTTTCGATATTATCTACACGATTTCAGATTTAACAGTATTACTTCAACCTTGCTACGTACCTACTGTTAAGTAAGAGTTCAGGGTTAGACCCAAGTCCTTCCTCGTTTCATGTGACTCCGCTACCATTTATGACTTGGGCAAAACACTTTGTAATAGTGTATAATGTGTCTTTTCCTTCGAATCGAAACCGTGCATCCGTTTTCGAGAAACATTCGCATAATCACGCTAGATATAGATAGATAGATAGATAGATACTCTTTATTGCACACCACATAAAACAAGCAGTACACAAAGAAAAGTACATTTTGAATGGTACAATTTAGGCGGTCTTATCGCTTGAAGCGATCTCTTCCAGACAACCTTCAGGTAGAGGACAGTGAGGTAAAAGTTGAGAGGGGGAAGCGGTGAAGAGTCTTACAAAGTAATAATTTTATTATTATTATTATAATAATAATACATAATATATAAATTATCAGTATAAATAATAAACATACTTATATATAATATCCTATATAATACATAATATACTTAGATATATATATATATATATATATATATATATATATACAAACCCAAATTAACATGAAAGAGTCATGAAGAAAAGACAGGAGAAAACTAAAGTGAAAGGAGATAGGCTTTTAGTCTACTTTTAAAGCTTGTGAGTGATTGGGACTGCCGAACAGACATCGGCAAGGAATTCCATAAACGGATGGATTGCACAGTGAAGGACTGCGAATATGTGTGAGAAGAATGTAAGGGAAAAATAAGGTGGAGATTATTAGAGGACCGCATTTCGTGACCGAGGGCAGACTGCCTAAATTGAAATCGCTCCTTTAGGTATGGTGGTGACTTGGGATTAAATAACACAGAAAATAAGAAAGTGAGAATGTGATACTCACGCCGACGTCGTATCGGTAGCCATTTTAGCAGAGCTCGGTGTTCGGAGACATGGATATAGTGGTTATAACCTCGCCTTAGTACTATTAGAAAATATGTTATTCCGATCAACGTTGTGAATTGATGTTTGCGTGAATACCATGCGCTAACAAATGAATTACTTGTGACTATGCACCTCGCGGGGCAATGCAACGTGCGTAAAGCGCTATGTCCAGTTTATAGCGACCCAGTCGCCGTCTTGGTATTTCTTTTTATCGTCTCTTTCGATTTGGCTTGTTTGATTATTACAATTAGAGCGGATAACATCAGACCACTGGACCACTACCCTAACTCTTTGACGGGAGACCAGAATATTTTTTTACGCAAATGGCACAGAATAATAATAGCAATGGTGGCTACACATCCATTGAAGCCATATATACCATTTTGTTTATAGAAGTTTGCAATATAAGATGTATCTGTAATTTGAAATAAAACCTGACTGCAGGATTCCTTGCGATGTTTCCCCTATTCTCTAAGGTGCTATGCTAAAGCACGGCTTGTATTATTAAAATCAGATGCAACAACGATACCACAACACCCCAGACCTTAAGACAGTATAGAAAAAAATGTTTTCTACCCGACCTATTGACCCGACCGGATTGATTGATTTTGTATGGATGTGAATGTTAATATCTTAAAAGTCTGAGGTCATTTAAGGTCAAATAACTTGAGTTTCCGTGTATCGCCCTATTATTATAATTTATATTTGAACAAACAAGTCAAGTAGGATGTCACAGAATTATTACATTGTAGCAAACGTATTTAAATTTGTTATGTAACATGATTATTAGTACCTAGCTAAATTGTCTCCGGATATACATAATAGATGATAATATTGTTGGCTTGTTATATTACATGACAAACACGTCAAACTTGTCAATTATTGTTAATAAGTACATAAGCAGGTCTATTAGAAGTTCAATGGTAAATGAAAGTGAGAAAAATAAGTTTTTGTCCACAGTATCTACATTTGTCTACGTCCATCACTATGACATATTTTTTATATATCCTGTTTAGTAAATCAATTTTATTTATTTATTAAACTTCATCTTTTTTCCGAATATTTACTAGGTGTGCCGGTAAACTTTATCTTGTCCATTGGATAATCAATTGTCAAATGACATTTACTCCTCCAGATTGTTGGTCCGAAGACCTGACTTTAGGAAGTTGGCCAGTGGGTGAATGAAAAAAGCGGGAGATCGTGCTCTTTGGCGCTCTTTGGGGAAGCCTATGACCAGCAGTGTAGTGCAATAGGCTGAGATGGATTTACTTTCGTAATTCCAAAGTTACCACGGAAAAATAGTACCTATTTATTCAGTTATATTCTTGAATTTTGTAGCAGCAAGAAAGATATGACCTCAATTATGAGGTAATTTAGGCCATTTAATTTTTACACTGCGAGCGGTGCGGTGCGGTGGAGGGGGTATTGTAAGGCCATTGACTAAACCTTACTGTCAGATGTAATCAAGCCACAATCAGACCTCTGATAAGGATTTACGGCTAGTAATACGCTATCCGCCAGACCCCGTAGCATCACCAACAAAACATGATATGATAAAATATGATATAGCGATTTATCGACACCCAACTGTCAAAATATGATATACATAGCCGCCATCTCGAACTTTTAGCGAAACAGCGAGCATGTCCATGCTGGTGATATCACCTCACTGTTTCGATTAAAGTTCATATTTTGACAGTTAGGTTTCGATAAATTGCTATATCATGTGTTTTGTTGGTCATGCTAGGGGAGCTGGACCAACTTTTATCGTGTTTTTCGCAGCACGGAGATGTTTGTAATAAATTTCACTAAATATTGTCAAAATGGTCTGGTCACCCATACACTCACAACCATGGCATGGGTTGCTTATCTTTGGCAACTACTAAAGCGCACACTGAGGTAGTATCACCTAGTTAAAATAAATCTATTTTCATCAGTATTATAAATATATACAGGGTGTACAAAAGAATGGGACACTCCTTCAAACCACGTGATCAGCAGGTCATATACAACAACTTTTCCTATGGGAGCAACATCGAAATCGTGATTTTATTTTCAGATGCTCCTTACATTATCATCAAGGTATGCGAGTAAGTTTGTATGGGGAAGCTGAAAAAAAAAAAAACGATTTCGATATTGCTCCCATAGAAAAAGTTGTTGTATATGACCAGCTGATGACGTGATTTTAAGGAGTGTCCTAATCTTATGTACACCCTGCATATTTATTTTTACTTAACCACACTTGGTATACAAGTCTAGTATTATGAACCCTTTCGTTTCATGCCAAAGAACATATTGCATGGGACGTCATTGACCGATTTCCTTTTTAGAACATTACAGAGCTTTTTGTGATCAAACGAAATTGAAAGCACTACGAAAGTGCGTAATCAGTGGTGCGGGGAAAGCTAATGAGTAATGACTTATGAAGCAATATACGTGATGAAATTGTCAGTCAGTGCAATGGAACTGTTATTGAAATACTCAGGGATCAGGGTTATAAAAAGGAACGCATTTAAAACAGAACAGTACTGTCTTTTGAAACCATAAAACGAATAAATCATTTATTGGAGAAAGGGTAAGTATAAAATATAGAAATATGGAAGACAGTAGGTAGGTAGGTATATACAGGTATTATAGTGTAGGAAGGTATATATTATAGTATTATATAGGTATTATACCATTTACCTAATACCTGTATCTACCCACCTACCTACAGTTATATACAGGTATTAGGTAAATGGTATATCAACTCGAAATTAGCCTATGTTAACATATACATAAGAATAGTATGCCGAAGACGGAAAATTTATATAATCATCTTAATTTTTAAAATTTTCGTAAAACAATTTCTTTATTTTTGAATCCTATTTGTATGAATGATTTTTGTCAAAAATGTTGCTATCATAATCATATCATATCATCATAATACTTTATTTGCATCAAACATGGTATTAACAGTTCTTCGTTACATTTATGAGTCACATGTTAGGCTACGGGGATTAGCATGCAAATGTCATTTGTGAATACAATTTAGAAAATATTTTATAAATGTCACAATCAATATTAAAAATATGCTTGGTTACAAATGTCCGAGATTGCGAATGGGTTAATAAAAATATATTATGTCAATTTCATAAAAATATAAAGCTACTTTTTCCAGTCAAAAAAATCCTTAACACTATAGAAATTGTGGACATTGAGCCACCGGAACAGATGCTTTCTGAATAATGCCGCATTTTGCTTTTTGATCTCATTAGGTAGATGGTTATAAATCTTTATGCACATAACCAGACAACTCTTGCCATATTTAGCAGACTTTGGGGCGTCCGCAAGTACAAGCCTGTGCGGGTCTCTGTGTGTCCTTGAGTTCCTGTCACTCGCCATCTTAAACAGATTCTTGTGTTTGTATACAAAATTACAGATTTCGTATATATATAGAGATGGCAGAGGCAGTAGCGCAAGGTTTTTAAAATGGGGCTCACATGAATGGTCAGGCTTAATTCCAACCATAGCCCTAACGCATTTCTTTTGTGCAATAAATGCTTTTTTCCAATCTGTACTATTACCCCATGTCACGATGCCATAACGCAGTAAAGATTCAATGTAGGCATGGTACGATAGAATAGCAGTCTTCCTATCAGTTATGTGTTTAATGTGATAAATTGCGTAAACAAATTTATTGATTTTTTTACAGAGGTTATCTATGTGCTTTTTCCAGTTTAGGTCATGATCTAAAATTGTCCCTAAAAATGTTATTTCTGATACTTCTTCAATTTTTGCGATATTTAATTTAAAATTGTATTTTGGAAGCTTTGAATGATTAAATTGGATGTATTTGGATTTATTTAAATTAATTTTCAAATTATTATCTTCTAGCCATTTAATTATTTTGTCAATTGTAGAGTTTATGTCCATTTCATGTTTAAGTATCGGATTATCTAATTTTTTATCAGTTGTCACTATAATCGAGATGTCATCAGCATATAAGATGCCCTTGTAATCTACTGAGTCTAATATGTCATTTATGTATAAAATGAATAGGATTGGGCCCAATATGCTGCCTTGTGGGACACCATAGTTATTGTCCCTATAATGAGATGGGTAAGACTTCATTTCATTATTATGAATTTTTGCTATGACAACATACTGTTTACGATTATGTAGGTACGATGATAACCATTTAAAAGGTAGGCCCCTGATTCCCAAGAGTTCTAGTTTTTGTAATAATATTTTGTGTGATACAAAATCAAATGCTTTTGTCAAGTCAAAAAACAGTGCTGTAGTCAATTGATTGTTGTTAATATTAGTCAAGATATGTTCCACGAGCTTAAAAATTGCTAGTGAAGTAGATTTATTTTTTTGGAACCCGTATTGTTCACTTTTTATTACATTAAATTTGTCACAGAAGCCTATTAGTTGTTTGTGCATGCACTTTTCAAAAACTTTTGACAGTACCGGAATCAGCGTAATCGGTCGATAGTTATTTACATCCTGTTTGTTACCTTTTTTATAAACAGGCTTTACTATGGACAGTTTTAATTTTTCAGGGAAGGTCCCAGACATGAATGACTTGTTCACCAGGTATGTTAGGACAGGAAGTAGTTCATTAGTGCAGGCTTTAATTGTTTTTGTGTGGATTTCATCAAAACCTACCGAGTTTGCATTATTTAATGACAATATTTCCCTTTTTACCTCCTCCTCTGTCATTGACCTAAGAAACATTGAGTTGCCTATAATAGCATTTTTGTTTATTTGCACAGTGTTATTTTGTTTATTTGTAGGTATGTTTATATTTGTTGTATCTATAAAGAAGTCATTAAAATTATTTGCTATGTCCGTAGGGTTTGAAATGTTCATGTCATTATAATTAATAGTATTGATGTCATTATCAGTTTGTGGGTTTCCAGTTTCATTTTTGATAACTGACCAGGTTGCTTTGCATTTGTTTTTGCTCCTATTTATGAATCGTGTGTTTGAATGTTTTTTAGATTTAAGGATGCATTTTTTAAGGACTGTAGAGTACGTTAAATATTTATTTTTATCAGATATTGTTTTATTCGTATAATATTTATAACGAAGCAACCTTTTCTTTTTGCAACTAATTTTAAGTCCTCGGCTTATCCATCTTTTGTTGTGTGTCATCGTTTTATGCTTTATTCTTAGTCTAGGAAAGCACAAGTTGTAGAACAAACAAAAGTTTTCGTGAAAATTATTAAAAGCGTCATTAAAGTTTGTTTTTTCGAAGACTTCAGACCACGAAAGACTATTAAGACAGCTTCTAAATTTTTCCAAATTTTCCGCACTATAATCCCTTATATACTTAAAGTATGACACCGGTTTAAAGGACTTTTGCTGTATAGGAAAGCTTAGTAGCTGAGCAGTGTCATGATCAGATAGATACAGTGGTAAGACAGTCGCAGTAGCTTCCTTAATGTTACTAAGAATGTGGTCTATACATGCATCTCTACGAGTAGGTTGGTCAATGTGGATGTTTAAGTTGTAGCTACAACAAAGGTCTTGTAGAAAGTTTGAGAATTTTCCGGGTTTTAAAGTGTTGATGTTTAGATCGCCTAAAATGGCAATTTTTGTATTTTGTTTGTATTTTTTACGTAAGTCATGTAACATGCAGTTCAATTTATTTAAGAAAATTATGGGGTCAGATTTTGGAGTTCTATAAACACAGATTACTACTAGATTGTAGAATGGAATCTGCACACCGCAAACTTCAAATGTTTTTTGTGATGCATATTTTTGTAGGAGTGTTAGTTCGGTGTATTGTAAGTTATTTTTTATTAATATGCATGATCCACCTCTACATTTTTCTCTGCAAAATGAAGCAGCTAGTTTAAAGTGACTAACTTTGAGATAGCGACCATAGCCCTCTTTTAAGAATGTCTCTGTGAGACAGATCATATCCGGTTCACTGTCAGTTTCACGTAGTTCTTGTAACGTGATTTCTAACAACGATTGTTTTGACAGAATGCTAGCTATATTTTGATGCAAAATTTTGAACTGCATGGTCGATTTAATCGTCTCAGGATTCGGGACATTATGCTGTGGTTGCGTAGAACGATTGTTTTCATTATTAGGCACGAAAAAAGGTAGTACTATTTTCGGTGCTAAATTTATTAAACGGTTTTGAACTATTTTGATTATCATTTGAGGTTTTAGTTATTATCTTAAAATAATGTGGAATAGTACCTTTACCAGGCAGGCTATTGGGTTTCCCTTTATTTATTTTTGATTTAGTTGTAATTTGTGGTAAGGTGTTCCTAGATATATATCAAATTTGTAACTTACCATATTATTAATATGTACATTAACATCCTGTATAAGTTGCATTACCGAAGCAAGGCTTATTAAATCAAATAAATACCTACACTATTGCAACAGATATCCGTCCCTACAAGCTTTCGCATTTAATTTATATTCAAAAATGTATGGATGGAATTTTGCTGTCACAGTTTTTGGAAAAACAAACCATTTTGATATGTATGTAGCAATAATACAAAAATCTTCAAGCAACTACTGACAAACCCGCGACCACGGCTCGTGTAATCGAGCCGAAACGTCGTGACAAAAAACAAATCGTTTTAGGTTTCTACTGACAAGTTTAGGATTTAATTCAACTTGTATGTAAATCGATATCAATTATATCTTTGATCCTGTACAATATTATAATTACTGTAAACATTGATTAAGTGAGTCACGTTGGTGACCTAGTAAAATATATAATACTTAATAAAAAGGTGCAATGAAAATTGTCGTGGAAACATACAGAAGAAAATTATGTGTGTCTGCTGCGTTGTAAAAATTATTAGATGTAAGGGATTTTGAAGAATGAAGAAGGCTCTGACCGATAATATTATAAGCACGTATGCTGAGTGTATAAATACAAGAAAATAATTAAATATAATACAATATATATTCTTAAAAAAAGACATCAAATGCCAGTGTAAAAATTCACACGATCGAAGTGTGTGATGAAACAAACTCACGTGTAAGAACACGTTGTAGTTAAACAAAACCAGCCAAGTGAGAGTCTTACTCGCGCACGAAGGGTTCCGTTCCATTATCTATAAAAACGGAAAAAACACGTTTATTGGATACGAGCCCACTTAAATATTTGTTTTTATTTTAATTGTTTTTTTTTTTTCTTTAAAGTGAATATATCTTATCGCACCAATTGCAAGCTTTCTGCATGACCCAATGGTTGACTGGCAGAGAATGATTCTAGCATTAAGTCCATCCTTTGTACACCAACTATAAGTTTGTGCAATAAAGTTTTAAAGAAATAAATATATCACTAAATATTCTTTGAATATTTCGAGCGTCTACCTGTTGCCGTTATCAAGAGCAAAAAAATCACCTTTGTTCTATGGGAGCCCCCTAAACATTTAGCGACGACAGAAATCATCATCTGTGAAAATTTCAACTGTCTAACTATTCACGGTTCATGAGATACAGCCTGGTGACGGACGGACAGATGGACGGACAGTGGTGTATTAATATAGGGTCCCGTTTTACCCTTTAGGTACGAAACCCTAAAATATGAATTAAATAATGCCTTGCTCGCCTAGGTTGATTCATTATTGGAAACAAACTATTTAAAAGTAGGTTGACAACAGTGAGCAGTGACCGAGTTTCTGGCGCTGCTCCTTTTCGGCGCTAGCCGCTAATATAAGTGGTTTCAAAGCAGTGGTAGGGTAAAATAATCTTATTTAGGCTTATTTGCAGAAATGATTTGATTTTGATTTCAAGGCTCCTTGCGATGAGCTTTGCGACGCGCTTAATGGCATTGTTCCGGCATTTGATGAAATTAGTGTTTGTAGTGTTTCTTGCATTTTACCTACTTATTATTTTAATGTTATTTTTTCATTATGGCCATCAACCTTTTCTTCTCCTTTCTTTGTAACAGTTCTTTTGTCAAGTTTGTTTTTATGTTTATTATGTGTTCTAGTAATAAATTTCCTTTTTTAAGTTTGTTTTATAGGGTTTTTAATAATTATTACCTTAAAATAAATTAAAGTTGCGTGCCTGTGCGCAATATTCATTCGTATGTTTTCACGATACCGGTTCTCCTTGCCTCTTAAGTAACGAACCAGCCCTTTAAGGGAAAGGTATTCGGCTGCAGATGAAGCTGCATTGTACCAAATCGGTTGGTTAAGTAACTGTCGCTGTGGCTGGTTATGGATGGGGGACCGTGAAAAAAAACCGCTGAGAAGCTGTTGCTATGGTAAAGATGGGTTGTTAAATGGTTGGTTAGTCAATTGTTTCATTTTTATAATGAAGGTTGTCTGGAAGAGCGATAAGACCGCCTAAATTGTACATTTGTCTTCAAACTTCAACTGTAACTTATTTGTATAGTGTGGAATATACACCGTGAATTTTTAATTACCCGAGAAAATTAATGAACATACTCAGATATCGATATACATCGACTTTGGCGAATAAAAAAAAATTTTTTTTATGAGAAATTTATTTAAAAGATCCCTAACATTCTAAAAAAATATGCACCATAAAAGTGCTGCTAATTCAAATAGTAATCATTATCATTTCAACATTAACGGAACCAAAATCCACCTAATTTGGTCGCGTAATATTGGTGTACGGAAGGAATAACTATGAATGAATTTTTTTTCACTCATAGTTATTCCTTCCGTACGTCAACGCCGTACGCCGTTCCGTTTTTTTTTCGCCAAATTCGATGTATATCGATATCTGAGTATGTTAGTTAATTTTCTCGGGTAACTAAAAATTCACGGTGTAGAGTATATACACAGTACATATATCTATACAGTATGGAAACTAGTCCTGTTTGTCGAGATACGTCAAATACGGCGATGGAGCGTTAAGGTTGTCTGTTAAAGTTGATTAAAACCGCGCGAACTGAAAACAATTGAAATGAAGACAAAGCGTTGACCGAAGAGGATTTAAATACTACGTTTTTACGTTCTACAGCGACAGTGACAACTGACAGCATCTCGTCTCGTATCGGCAGTATTCGGCATCCACGACTCTCACTACACTTATTTTACTCAGATTACTTGTGAATGTCAGGATGGCACATGTAGTTTCTGTATCTTGATGAAATATATTATCAACAATAGTACCTAAACTGTACTAAACAGTACCTACACAGAAATAATCAGTACCCAAACCCTTTTAATCTATATTATATATATAAAAATGAAACCCGTTTTCCGTTGTCACGGCATCACGCGTGAACGGCTGGACCGATTTCGCTCATTCTTTTTTTGTTGTGTTTGTTATTGACAGGAGAAGGTTCTTATGAAATAAAAATATAAGAAAAAGGCGCGGAAAATTAAAAAAAAATACAAATCTAAAGAAAACGGGAACGAAGTCGCGGGCAACAGCTAGTGTTAAATAAAAAATCTCATATAGCTGCCATTCTGATGTCTGGATGGCCGGTGTATTGTCGTAACATGCTTACAGCTACAACTATCATTCTGGAACCAATGCCAATTCACTGTACCTAAATAGTACCTACTCAACTATACAATGCATAAAGAAATATCATCATCATCATCATCTCAGCCACAGGACGTCCATTGCTGAACATAGGCCTCCCCCAGTGACTTCCAGATCGGCCGATTGGAAGCGGCCTGCATCCAGCGTCGTCCTGCAACCTTTACCAGGTCGTCTGCCCACCTTGTGGGTGGGCGTCCTACGCTGCGCTTGCCGATACGCGGCCTCCATTCCAGAACCTTTCTGCCCCATCGGCCGTCAGTTCTACGTGCTATGTGCCCCGCCCACTGCCACTTCAGCCGGCTAATCCGTCGGGCTATGTCAGCGACTTTGGTTCGTTCACGGATCTCCTCATTTCTGATTTGATCTCGCAAAGAAACACCGAGCATAGCCCTTTCCATAGCGCGCTGTGCAACTTTAAGCTTCTTAATAAGGCCCATAGTAAGAGGCCACGTTTCAGTTCCGTATGTCATCACTGGTAACACACACTGGTTGTATACTTTCGTCTTTAGGCACTGAGGTATTTTGGACGAGAAGATGTTGCGTAGTTTCCCGAACGCTGCCCATCCGAGTTGGATTCGTCGATTGACCTCTTTCTCAAAATTGGGCCTACCCAACTGGATCACTTGTCCCAGGTAAACATATTTGTCAACAATTTCGAGAATAGAGCTCCCAACTGGTACTGGGTAGGGCGCAACATGGGCATTCGACATAATCTTTGTTTTGTCCATGTTCATCTGAAGACCTACCTGTTGGGAAACTCTATTAAGGCCATCGAGCATTGTACCGAGGTCTTCCAGCGACTCTGCCATGACCACAATATCGTCGGCAAACCGAAGGTGAGTAATGTATTCGCCATTAATGTTGATGCCGAATCCTTCCCATTCCAGGAGTTTAAAAGCATCTTCCAATGCGGCGGTAAACAGTTTCGGAGAAATAACGTCTCCCTGCCTTACGCCTCGCTGCAGAGGAATAGCTTTCGTGCTCTGCTCCTGTACTCGGACCGTCATGGTGGCGTTTTTATATAAACATTTCAGCACCTCGATGTACCGATAGTCAATATGGCACCGCTGTAGAGACTGTAGCACTGCCCAAGTCTCGATTGAATCGAAGGCCTTCTCATAGTCCACAAACGCCAAGCATAGTGGTAAGTTATACTCTTCGGTCTTCTGTATAACTTGTCGCAGCGTATGGATGTGGTCTATGGTACTAAAGCCTTTTCGGAAACCTGCTTGTTCGGGAGGCTGGAAGTCATCGAACCTACGTGCGAGACGATTCGTGATGACCCTCGAAAACAACTTGTAGACATGGCTCAGAAGCGAGATGGGTCTGTAGTTCTTCAGCAAGGTGTTATCTCCTTTCTTGAAGAAGAGCACCACCACACCTCTATTCCATGCCTCCGGCGTTATTCCCTCGAGCAAGACGGAGTTAAAGAGTTTCTGAAGGACCTTCAGTACCGGTGTTCCACCCGCTTTCAGAATCTCTGAGGTGATCCCGTCATCACCCGGCGCCTTGTTGTTCCTGAGCCGTTTGAGAGCCATCCTAATCTCATATAGGCTGATGTCCGGGATATCTTCGGTATAGTGTCGGGTAAGCTTAGCTCTTGGATCTGCGGCTGAACTACTAACAGGTTTAGTGACCGAGGTGTATAACTGCCCATAGAACTTTTCGATCTCCCTCAAAACTTCGGCTTTTGTCGACATTATACTACCATCCTCCGTCTTCAGCTTCGTCAGCTGGCTCTGCCCAATAGACATGTCTCTTGCAAACACTTTGGAGCCTTGGTTCCGCTCTATCGCCTCTTTAATACTATTCGTATTAAAGTTGCGGATATCATGTCGCAAGGACTTCCATATCCGTCTATTGTGCTGCCGATACAACTTAGCGTCAACGGAGGACTGCAGTGCCAGTAAACGTCGTTCTGCAATGAGTTTGAGGGTGTGGTCGGTAAGTTTTTGCGGTCTGTCTCTTCGACGGGGCTTGAAAAATTTCGACCCGACCGCCTGGACAGTTTCTACAAACCTGTTGTTAATCTCGTCCACTGACTCGCAGTTTTCTAGGCATTCAAAGCGATTTGACAGCTCAAGCTGAAAGCTTTCGGGGCAGTAAATATGGGCATTAGAGGGTCGGAGCGTAGACTTCATCAAACGGGACCTTTCTAGCTTGACGTTGATGTTCAATGTGCCTCTAACCATTCGGTGATCGCTACCGGTTTTCACCCCGTTGATCACGGAGACATCATTGAACACTCGTCGCTCTGTGGTCATGATGAAGTCAATCTCATTTTTCGTGGACCCATCGGGGCTCATCCAGGTCCACTTCCTCTGAGGCGGCTTCTGGAAAAAGGAATTCATCGCGAAGAGGTCCTCCTTCTCCAGAAATTCGGCCAGCCTTTGTCCCCTAGGGTTCCGTTGCCCATATCCAAATCGCCCCACTCTCAGCTCATTATCGCCTCTCATGCCCAGTTTCGCGTTGAAGTCTCCCATAACAACATTGAAGTGGGTTTTAGTAGTATGTATGGCTCTACTAACGTCCTCATACATAGCCTCCACTTCCTCATCGGGGTGTGTAGAGGTCGGTGCATATACCTGAATAACCTTCAGCGAGTATCTATTTGACACTCTGAGTATCAGGTATGCCACCCTACTCGATACACTTCCGATGGTGACGATGTTGTTAATGAGGGACTTGTGGACGAGAAACCCGACACCACCTTGGGACAGTTGTTCGCCCTCCCGGTAATAGAGTAGGTTGCCAGATTTCAGGGTTATCGTGTCCTCGCCCTCTCTTCGGACTTCTGATATTCCCACGATACTCCAATGCATCCTACTCAATTCTTCTTCCAGCTCAACGATCTTCTCATCAGTCCTTAGCGTGCGGACGTTGTGTGTTACCAGGGCCAGTCTTCTTTGGGGCTGGTAGCCGAAGTTCCTCCTCCGGGGATTCTTAGCACCCCCTGACCCGCCGTCACCCTGACCGCTACCGTAGCCAGGAACAGCGGGACCACCGGAGACTGGGGGCCTGGTCTTTGTCGTGTCTGTCATTGGGGGGTGGTTGCCAGACTCGCCACGCTTGGCAGGCGGGTTGGCGAGCGCAGTTTTTTTATATTGTTTCGCACGCAGACGCTGCTCCCCGTCTCGTGCTACAGGATTTAGTCGCCTCTTACGACACGCCTCCTGCACGGCGGTGGGGAAGTGTATTCTTTACGGCCGTCCCCACACGGCAAAAGAAATATCATTGCGTTTAATTGCAATTTCAATTTTGCTCCTTAGTCGGTAACGCCTACAAAAAGTTGATGAGCAAAACTTAGTAAGTTTTGTAAATTTTTGTTTTTAGCAATTAACAGTTGAATAAAATCATCGACCTCAGGTGGGACTCGAACCCACGTCCCATCGCATGCCGGGCGAGTGCTTTACCAACTAAGCTACCGAGGACGTCACGTGACACGATGAAATTTCGCAAGTGTTTCTTCTCGCTGTCGAAGCCAGCGTATCTCTGATCAATGTTGTAGCTATATGTAAAGCTGAGTAGTATACTACCCGTCAAATAGCATTTCTGATCTTAACCAATAGTCAAATATTTGTAAAAATATTTCTATCGGGTGTTGACGGCTTTTAAAAACACGTGTTATAGAAATCAGAAACGACGGTACCACTACACCCAAAGAGACGATATTAAAAATGATAAAATTGTAGTATGCATCATTTAGGAGGCCTAATACGAATGCAAATCGTTCGTTCGGTCGTATTATCCGATCAAATTAAAATATCCATTCACCTGTATCAAAGGTTTGACAATTTATGAACAATTAAAAACGGTCGGGTTTCTTACACGGCTAGATTGAGTTGGTCATATTTTATCAAAGGATTGACACATGAGACTTGCTATTTTAATTTGTTAGGCTTATACGAACCAACGAAAGATACATTTTCGTGCTTGGTCTCCAGGATGCATACTACAATCCCAACATTTTTACTTTACAGATTTTATTATATCCGTCATGTATTACTTTTAAAAGTACAAACATTTCCTTGTTTACTGTCACAGAAAATATATCAGAAGTTATTGACCCCAAGATGTTAATGATAGTCAAATGAATATGACTAGCACTGTGCCCGAGATTTCGTTTGCGTGCACTACAGGATTTTTGGTATGATATGTAATAAAAAAAAGTTCAAATAATAAATAAATAAATATTGGACAACATCACATACACTCTGATCCTAAGGTAAGTAGCTAAAGCACTTGTGTTATAGAAATCAGAAACAACGGTACCACAACACCCAGACCAAGAGCCAATATAGAAAAGTTCGTTTTCAATAAACAACAATATGTATAGAATAATATCATATAGACAGATTGAACCGGGTTATGAAGTATCTCATATGTTAATCCAGATCATATTCTATATGTGTGCAAAATTTCATCCAAATTCGTTCATTATTTTTTGCGTCGTGTAACAAACACATTTTTTTTTATTTGAGATGGGCTTACTCTTGACCCCAATCTTGCTCTAGAGCATAGATGGGATCTACGATGGAGCGAGCTTGCCCAGAAGATGCCTATTCACTCTGGACTTAAAGAGAGTCAGGTTATATGCACTCGGAAATACAGACGCAGGCAGGGAATTCCAATCTTTAGCTGTGCGCATTATAAAAGATGATGAGAAGCGCTTAGTGCGGATTATGGGTATATCAACTAAGAACGGATGGTAGCCGGCCGTGCGTCTGGATGTCCGATGGAAGAAAGGTGACGGTGGTATGAGCTCATGCAGCTCATGAGCACACTCTCCGAAGTACAATCTGTAGAAGACCGATAGGCAAGCAACCAACAACATACATACTTTCCCGTTTATAATTTTAGTAAGGATTTCCTTTTTAACTATGGCTTTATCAGTTTATGTATGACGTCGTTTTATGTTGAAGTTAGTCAACAGGACACGTTTTAGGGTTCCGTAGTCTTAACAAGGAACCCTTATAGTTACGTCATATGCGTATCTGTTTGTTTGCCTGTCCTTCCGAGGTTTTGCTTAGAGACTATTGACCCTAGAGAACTGTAATTTTGTGTATATATTTATAGCAATCAAGTCCAACAAGTGGCGGAATAGAATTATGAAAAAATAATACCGTAGCTCCCATACGTGTAACTTGGGGATGATATACGTTGAATAGGTCCTTTAAAATTACTAAGGGTTTGCTAAGACTATTTTTCGATTTAATGAGTGAAAATTTTTGTTTGAGAAGGGCCTCCCCCCCTCTAAAAGCTAAACTAATTGCTTGAAAAATCTGGAAAAAATCATGATAATAGAGCTTTTCACGACCTTTTAAAGAAAATCATATCGGTTACGATAGATTAGTTAGTTTAAGAGTAAAAGTCGTTCAACTTAGTCGTTCAAAAATTCCTTAAATGTGACATAGATGAGTAATTGCTGAAATATATTATGTTTAAGACAGACAATCACGGAACCCTATACTGTTCGGGCACAACACGCACTTGGCCAGTTTATACATTATTAAAAAAGTTTGACTAAGATATTACATTTCTGGGAACTCGCACGAGATGGGTGACCGGTGACCGTGAGGAATAATCGTTAACCGCGGAAGGTCGCGAATTCGATACGAGGTTAGGTCAATAATTAATTTGCGACAACAATCTTGTTACTCGTCTATCCTCCTTTCTGGTTGAAGAAGATATTAATCTGGGTGTTGTGGTACCGTCATTGTTTCTGCTTTCTAGAACAAAAGTGATTTAGCTACTAACCTTGGGATCAGAGCAAGTTTCATTTAAAATTTTGTAGTTTCGGCGTGATGAGAGAGAGTCAATCGTTTCGTTTACGCACTCAACAAAATTAGAAATGTGACCAACATCCAAACAGTCATCACTACTTACCACGCGTATATAGCATCTATACTCCGCTACGGGGTTTTTATATGGGGTAATAGTACGGAAAGAAATAGAGTGTTTATAGCGCAAAAGAAATGCATCCGAGCTATGTGTGGGATCCCGCCTGGCGAGTCTTGTAGACGGGCTTTTATTGAGCTTGGTTTGCTCCCTTTACCTGCACTGTACATTTTGGAAATCTGCTGTTTTGTTAAAAAACATAATGAATTATTTATGAAACCAAAGGATATGAACACAAGACTTAAAAGAGACCCTGATAGACTGGTACATAGTGTCGTTGGAAAATCTGCTAAATACAGAGAAATAGTTGTGTTTCAATGTGTATTCGGATATACAATAAAATTCCACATGACATTAAAAATCTTAATATAAATTTATTTAAGACAAAATTGTATACTTTTTTAATTGACCAAAAAATTTATGATATAAAAGAATTTATTGACCGTAAGTTTTAATTTGACTATTATAGGATTTATTTTGAAAATTGTATTATATTATATTATTCTTAATGCTTATAGTTTGACATTAATATTATAACATTCATGAAACGCATTGTTACTGGTGACGAGACGTGGGTTTACGAGTTTGACATGCAAACTAGTCAACAAGCTTCGGAGTGGCGCCTTCCAACTGAACCGAAACCGAAGAAACCGCGCCAAACTCGATCGAAAGTCAAAGTCATGTTGACTGTTTTCTTTGACTGCCGCGGTGTTGTGCACTCAGAATTCTTGCCAGAAGATCAAACGATAAAAAAAGAGTATTATTTAAGCGTTATGCGGCGTTTAAGAGAGCAAATTAGACGAAAAAGGCAAGATTTGTGGAATGAAAATTCTTGGATTTTGCACCACGATAATGCGCCTTCCTACAAGGCCATCATTGTGAACGAGTTTTTGACCAAAAACTCAACAAATACCATCGAGCAGCCACCTCATTCACCATTTCCATATGGCTCCACACGACTTTTTTCTTTTTCCTAAACTCAAAGTACCACTTCGTGGCACCCGGTTTCATTTGGTAGAAGACATAAAGGAGAATTCGCGGCGAGAATTGAACTCGATTCCGGAAAAAGCGTTTAAAAAATGTTTTGATGTTTGGATTTTTTGTTGGCGTAAGTGTATCGCTTCTGAACGAGCATACTTTGAAGGTGATAAAATAAATTTGGATGAATAACTAACATTTTGTGTATCATTTATCTTTTCCCGGTACTTTCTTGACAGAGTAGTATGTCCCACTGCAGGGCACAGGCCTCACCTCAACTATGAGGTGGTTTTGCGCCATACTCCACCAAGCGGGCCCAGTGCGGATTGGTGGAGGGGTGTTGTAAGGCCAGTGACTAAACCTTACTGTCAGATGGCATCAAGCCGCCTTAAGGCCTCTGACTAGGCTTCACGACCAATATCAAGCGATTAGCCGGGACCAACTTTTAAATAGCCTTCCGAAGCACGGAGATGCTCGTGATAAATGTCACTAAATATGGTCACTAAGTATTAGTTAAGATACACAGCACACTCTAGCGGTGAGAGGGGTTAGTTTAGTGATGGTTTCATGTGTCTCTGATTTATCTACCTAATATAAATATTGTACCCAAATGTAATAGCTCTTTAAATTACTTGATAGGTATATTTTTTTATGTGGTTTACCCCTTGCTCAACCGGTTTGGACCACTTTAAAGAAAACTTTAGGCTTAATTTCATACTTAATGTTTCAACTAAAGCTGTAGGTTTTCCTTGAAAGTATAATAAAATTAAATAGAAAGAAAATAGGTACTAAAAAGATTATCTCATAATTATTTCAAGGATTTGGTTGTTTGTTAATTACGAGCATCACAACTGTGAAGAATTCGTCCAAGAACAAATATCTTGGAACCCGTAATGGTCTGAAACCTTTGAACGTAGGGGTAGGCCTTATCTTGATTTGGGTACTTTTTAGGGTTCCGTACCCAAAGGGTTAAAACGGGACCCTATTACTGAGGCTCCGCTGTCCATCTGTTTGTCTGTCTGTCTGTCACCAGGTTGTATCATCATCATATATCATATCATGTCATGAACCGTGATAGATAGACAGTTGAAATTTTCACAGATAATGTATTTCTGTTGCCGCTATAACTACAAAATACTTAAAAACAGAAAACAATTAATATTTAAGGGGCTCCCATACAACAAACGTGATTTTTTGCTCGTTTTTATAGATAATGGAACCATTAGTCGGACTCGCACTTAGCCGGTTTTTATTTTAACCTAATACTTATGGTTATGGATTTTTTAAAAATTAAACTACTAACTATAAATACCATGCGAGCGAAGTCGCGGGCAACAGGTAGGACATTTATGAACATCCATGTTTTAGGTATAAATGCTCGTGCTTATTACACAAACATTTGTCCTTTACGGGATGCGAACGCGACCCCCTAGCTTGACCATCAAAACACAATATGATATAATATAGCAATTTATCGACACCTAACTGTAGAAATATGAACTTTTATCGAAACGGCGAGCATGTCCGTACCGGTGGCATCACTCTCATGCTCGCTGTATATATCTTATCGTGTTTTGTTTCATGCTAGGGGGCTGGCTGTAGTCCGGAGAGCGAACAAACACACCAACCAGCACATAAGCTTTCTCGACAATTTCTCAATGTCCAAATATTACGTGGCGTCTGAGTAATGTCGGTATTGACAATTGTTTATAATTTGGCAGATGTCCAGCGCCATGCGTGAATAATAATCAGTCAATTATACTCGTAATTGCATTGTCTTTAACACTTCCTTGTCCTACGTGGGAGAACAGACATTGTTAAGGTTTTCGTTATGACAAATTAAAGTATCTTCTTTACAACGAAAACAGCTGGCATTTTTCTAGCATAATTTCAATTTTTTTTATTTATAAAGTTTGACGTAAAACAATACTCATTACGTTTTGTTTTGAGTTTATAGTAGTAATGTAATCAAACTCAAACTTTCTTTATTGTGAATCTCAGGTACAAAAAGGTGACAAAATTGTAATGGAGCAGATCATCTGTGTCCCGCCGTATTGGCATACAATAATACATTTTATATGAAGTGTGTTTAATTTAATAAGATAATGTCCCTATAGTTGTTTAAAGCTGCGTAAACCTGTAACATTTCTTTTCCTTTTCTGTTTACTTTTTATTAAAACGACGAATATCCTTTGACTCTTTGCAATTCGAAACGTTATAAATTGGAGGTCAAAAATACTTATTATTTAATGTTGTATAGAGCCCCCCAGCTAGATGGGCCGATGACCTGAAGAAGGCAGCTGGCAGCGACTGGATGCAAAGGGCGGGAGATCGTGCGCTGTGGCGCTCCTTGGGGGAGGCCTATGTCCAGCAGTGGACTGCAACAGGCTGATATGATGAATGTTGTATCGTGGTTAGCCTTTGTGCGATAGTCCGATTCGCACTTGACCGTTTTATGGTCCTCTAATTATGTCTGTGTATATCATAATACTCATTTCAGCCACAGGACGTCCACTGCTAAATATAGGCCCAGGCCCCCAGTGACTTCCAGATCGACCGGTTGGAAGCCACCTGCATCCAGCGTCGTCCTGCAACCTTTAACAGGTCGTCTGTCAACCTTATGGGTGGACGTGCCAAGCTGTGCTTGCCGGTACGTTGCCTCCATTCCAGAATCTTTTTGCCCCATCGGCCGTCAGTTCTACGTGCTATGTGCCCCGCCCATTGCCACTCCATCGGGCTATGTCAGCGACTTTAGTTCGTTCACGGATCGCCTCATTTCTGATTTGATCTCGCAAAGAAACACCGAGCATACCTAGCCCTTTCCATAGCGCGCTGTGCAACTTTAAGATTCCTTATAAGGCCCATAGTAAGATGCCCCGGTTCTGTTCCGTATGTCATCACTGGTAACACACACTGGTAGTAGACTATCGTCTGTGGGCACTGAGGTATTTTTGACGAGAAAATGTTGAGTAGTTTCCCGAACGCTGCCCAGCCGAGTTGGATTCATCGATTGACTTCCTTCTCAAAATTGGACCTACCCAATTCGATCACTTGTCCCAGGTAGACATATTTGTCAACGATTTCGAGGATTGACCTCCCAACTGGTACTGGGTAGGGCGCAACATGGGCATTTGACATACCCTTTGATTTGTCCATGTTCAACTGAAGACCTACTTGTTGGAAAACTCTATTAAGAGTCTGTGTATATGTTTAAAGCTAATTATACTGAGTCAGTTGTGACAAATGTGGGCCACATGACAAAACAATGAAGGTGTACATTTCCCGTTGTAGTGGCCAATCGCCGTGACCTTGATTGTGTCCAACCATCTATTGCCAACTGTTTAAACAGCGTAGCCGTATTTATAATTATCTTCCTAAATAAATCCGAAAGTTTAAATGGATGTATGTTTGTTAGTGCTAGTGTTAGGCGAAATGGATCTAGGTGCTTAGCACAGATATAGATAATAGCCTGGAAGAGAGCATGGGGAGTCCTATGTTCAGCCTAAATTCCAAAATATTTTAGGTACTTGACCATAAAGTTCGCTTTACTCTCGGACTTGTCTTTGCCACACGCGAAAAGACCGTCTGAATGGTATCATTCTCAAATTCAATGTATTTTTTACCCGACTGCCAAACGAGGGTTATGTTTTTACTGTATTGTTTGTTTTGGTGGTGTGAAATAAAGAGTAGGTATCTCCCTATACAGGGGGTTTGGTAAAAGGTAGGTATAATATCAAGCCGAAATTAACATATGCATGCATATAAATTATATGGTGATATCAGAAATTAATTTCATTTTAATTTTTTTTTCTCTTGACTTAAAGATTTGCATGCTTTAATTAAATCAGGCAAAACATGTCGCTCAATTCTTGTTAATTTAAAAACACCTGTAATACCATGTTTTAGCGCAAATAAAGAATTTTATTATTATTATTTGCAAAAAAATTTTAAAATCCGATTTGTATATATTTTTTTTCTTAAACTAGGTATTAAAATGATGTATATGAGAACATAGGCTTATTTTAATTCCGAGAAAAATATACGCTGATGATAGAATTGTTTTTGTTTTTTATAGAGCAAGGAATATCATGTTTTTTGTATACTGGTAGTTTAGCGATTGGATATAACAATAGGATACGTCGCTATCTCTGAGGTCCTGTGTTCGATTCCCGGTCGGGTCAATGTAGAAAACGAACTTTTCTATATTGTAATTGTGTCTCGATGCTATGGTACCGTCGTTGTTTCTGATTTCTATAACACAAGTGCTTTAGCTACTTACCTTAGGGTCAGAGCAATGTATGTGATGTTGTCTAATATTTATTTATTTATTTTAACATAATTGTGTTACTTAACTAGGTATCAAACAATGTATTTTGCCAGTGACGTCTCCCAGCATACAATACCCGGCACAGATGAACGCTGGGGCAAAGAGTGGGGGATCGCTTTGCGCATCTTACGAGACGATCATCGTATCTGGACGTCTACTACGAAAAACGAAATCCGTCAATACGATAATCGTTTTGCGGATTGCTTACTATGAAACGTGTCGGATCCGATATAGGCGACGACGTTCGTTGTTTGGCGAAGACATTTGTTTTATTTTAACATTAAATAATCACAATAAATATCATAGAATCTTAAATTTTTGATGTATTGATCGTTTTAAGCAGTAAAATAAAAAAAACACGTTTATTGTTGTTTTTTTTAAATAATTTCCGGTTTTTTTTCTATAAGTTCGGTAAATAGCAACTTAGTCATTCGTTTCACGAAGTCATTCCGAAATGTGTCTATGGATCCGATCGAAGCATTGAAATCCGATAGTGTTTCGTAGTAGGCTTATCGTTTGCGTATCGTTCGTGTTTCGTTTCGTCCGAAACATCGTATATCGTTTTTCGTAGTCGACGTCCAGAGACGCGTGTGCGCGGAGCTAACATCCAATCCCGGCCGGCGGTGCAGGCGCGGCGCGCGACTTGCCAATCACGCATGGTATTCCGCGCATCTTTCGCCCAGCGCTCAATATTGTCGCTCGCTGTATATTCCTCTATATTGCCTCAAACCAGGATCCTTTGCTTTGAAGGAAAATTACCACGACACAACGATTTAATCAGACAACTTCCTTTTAGGGATTTAAATACAACTTTCACCATGACTCAACTCAACATCGAAATCTTATAAAAATAAGGTTAATTTTCCCATTAAACTAAATACATCATCGATCGGCTATTTTGTTGAAATGACATTATTTATTCGGTATATAGGGTTATTTGAAAAATTAACAACCTCGCACGGCTAGATAGCTAACATCATACACAACATTTGTTCTACGAGTTTAGATAATTTGACACGTTTTACTTTCATACAAAAATAAATATCAATTTTTATTTATATACCATATACCTAACACCCTGTATAGTCCGTCGTGCTCGCCTCTCGGCCACGGAGGTCGTCTTAATTTTTTCGATACGATGGCATGTCAAAAATCTTAGAGACTCGACTCGACTTCCGTTATAAACTTGTATTTAAGGCCTCTATGCACGAGTCCGATTCACACTTCGTTTTTTTATTTTTTCAATCTGTTGACATGTCAGTCAATTGTGCCATGACTCGTCATTAATTATATATTTTTTCTAGACTTTAACACATTGGAATAAGGTTCAATGTCCAATTGTACTTGTAACAAGATTAAACGCATAACTGGTTTCTGTTATGTGGGTTAATAGTACGATCTTGTTGCTTAACTAAGTATTGTAATAAAATTTTACTTTTAACTGGGGAATCTTGGAGAAAATTTAATACTTCATGTGTTTAGGGTTTCGTATCTTTGGTTGTCAGGGCACCATTGCCTGTCCGTCTATCACAAGGTTGTATCTTTTAAACTGTATTAAGTAGAGACTTTAAATTATTACACAAATATTTAAACGGGGGTACCTAAACAAAAAATGATTTTTGTAGGGTTAAAGAATGGCAATTCATAACTTTACTTATACCGGGTTCCTATATTGTACTATGCGTAAGTGTACATCAACAACTGATGGTATTGGTGTCAAAAGTAAGTAGCCGTTATAGTCGTTCCTATAAAATTTGACGAAGCGTCATTTATAGGAACGCTTTTGAGTATGTCAAGTTGACAATTTCTTCCATCCGTTAGCATAACCAACCGTTTCTCGGTTATAGGAACCGGGCTTTAGTAACACAGGGTATGCTTATGCTCCCAGCTACGGCAAATCTGGTTATCTGGGTACCTGTGTAAATCTTAGACAGGTACCAGACCATTTAAAAAAATATTTCTGTAAATGTACAATTTATAAGTGGATGTGAACTCCTGTAAGTTTTGTAACTCGACCCCCTTATTCCCTATAAAAATGCAATCAGCAATAATCGCGCAGTCATCGCCCGATTGATAGTTAGTGTCAAAATCTTAGCAGCACTGACAGTAGATTACTTTGTTGTTAGTTTTTACGTAATCTGGTGGCTTGCGGGCTGTCAACTGAGGAGTGGGAGGAAGACGCACAAACCAGATACACTTGGCGCTCAAACGTTAAGATAGGAGTCAACCAATTCGAGAATACTCGCCTATCTGAGTTAGACTTAAAGCGCCAAGTTCGTAAGAATAAACCTAAACCCTCCAACAACTACACACACAACAGCGCGGGCCAGCTGTACTGCGCCCCCTGTGACCGGGTGTTCAAGACCAAGTTCTGGTTTGCCAGCCATCTACGGGCACACGCCAGAAGATAAACCAGGGTCGCCATCGTCGGACACGACGCGGACGACATCATCATCACATTTTAGTTTTTGCTGTCAATTTGCGAGTTTGAAGCTAGAATTTGTCAATTTTGCTTGCATTGCTTTGCAAGATACGGAATCAAGGTACCGTTAGTATACGACCGTTTGTCTATGATGTAAGTTTTGTAATTCCGTTATTCAAGAGCATTTTTTTGTAAAAAAAAACCGGCCAAGTGCGGACTCGCGCGCGAAGGGTTTCGTACCATTATCTATAAAAAAACGGCAAAAAACACGTTTGTTGTATGGGAGCCCTCTTAAATATGTATTGTATTCTGTTTTTTAGTATTCGTTGTTATACGGGAACAGAAAACATCATCTGTGAAAATTTTAATTCACTAACTACCACGGTTCATGAGATACAGCCTGGTGACAGACGGACAGACAGACAGACAGACGGACAGCAGAACCTTAGTAATAGGGTCCCGTTTTACCCTTTGGGTACGGAACCCTAAAAGAGGAATGTTATCTTTAAATATAAAAAGCATTGTATTATTTTATTAGTTTGTAAGTATTTTATGGTATAAATAAAAATTTTGACGACCTCCGTAGCCGAGAGGCGAACACGCCGGACTATGTGATGTCGCCATCTCTGTGGTTCCGGTTCGATTCCCGGTCGGGTCAATGTAGAAAAGATCCCGGTCGGGTCAATGTAGAAAACGAACTTTTCTATATTGGCTCGGATCTGGGTGTTGTGGTACTGGTATTGTTTCTGGTTTCTATAACACAAGTGCTTTAGCTACTTACCTTAGGATCAGAGCAATGTATGTGATGTTGTCTTATAATTAAAAAAAAACTCGTTTTGTTTTCAGTCGCGTTACAATATTGGACAACATCACATACATTGCTCTGATCCTAAGGTAAGTAGCTAAAGTACTTGTGTTATAGAAATCAGAAACAACGACGGTACCACAACACCCAGACCCGAGCCAATATAGAAAAGTTTGTTTTCTACATTGACCCGACCGGGGATCGAACCCGGAACCTCAGAGAAGGCGGCGCCATTTAAAATCCGGCGTGCTCGCCTCTCGGCTACGGAGGTCGTCATAAAATAAAACATCTATTCTAATTAAAACATTAATTAATGCGCTTGGCTCAGTGTTACGTGACAGTTTCGACAGCGCGCCATCTAGATGAACTATGTCACTTGGTCATACTTAAGATTCTTACTATGTGGAAATATATTGAGTATGTGTGGTATAGCATACAGGGTTGCTGTGGAATTCAGTTTTAAGTTCAAATTGAATTTATGAGCTGCTGATATATAGGGTGGTAGGACATTTACGTGTAGTTGCAAAACACGGTGCTAATTTTGTAGTTAACATAACACGTTTCTTATTTTTTTATTAATTGTTACAGCTAAATTTATATGCCAAATACGCTGAACTTAGATCTGAATCTGGTGCAACTTTTTCTACGGAACCAACATCGTAAAAAAACTGTGATATTTATGCTTCTTGGTGATGTTATTCTAATAGGAAAAGTAATTGTATTTAAGCACCAGAATCAGGTCCAGGTTATACTTATTTGAAGTTACACTTTGTAAAATAGTAACAAATACAAAAACTTTCATGTAAGTCACATAATGCGGTTACGGTACGGACAGACAGACAGACAGAGCACCTTAGTAATAGAGTTACACTGGCATCTTTGGGTACGGAACCCTGAAAACAGTTTATCAGCAATTTACACCCTTTAAAATACGTATAGACACAAGTCAGTTCGTCTGTCACATGACAGAAGAACAGACAGACACCAAAACTTTAGTTTTAGGTTCCAATTGGCATCATTTGGGTACGGAATCCTAGAAACAGTTTATCAGCCATTTACACCCCTGAAAAATGTATACACCCGTGACAGACGGACAGACACAGCGAAACTCTAGTTTTAACGTCCAATTGCCACTTAGTTCTAGGGTCCAATTGGCATCGGAACCACGGAACCATACGGAACCCTAGAAACAGTTCTTCATCATCATCACACATTTTAAGTGAGCATCAGAGATCCATGATTTAATTGCGATGACACCCCGTATAGATTTATTTTGATACCGTAAACCAGTTATGCACTGAGCTTAAAATACACTGAATATTAATTTCCTTACGACAGGATTGGCTAACACTAAAACTCGGTTTAGAACATAAACAATGTTTAATGAAAATAACGAAAATCCTTGTATTTCGACTGTTAAATACTGTATCGTTACCATCGTGTAATGGAACGCAAAATATATTTCGACACCTTAACTCCTATTGGTTATTGCTTCATAATTATTTTCGTATGGTATGCACCTGCGGCTGAGATTACCAATAGCAGAGCATTAATGTCTATGCTCACACGAGCGGACCAATCATCGGCCGTGAAAGCATCCCATCTTTGCTATCTGTCAAAAGAAGTGTGTGACACTTGCTACCGAACCGCCAAAAACGTTTTTGGTGTTGATCTCTCACCCACCGTATTCATCTCGCAAGTGAATATCAAAAATCGTGTCAAAATCTACTCAACTAAAACATTTTACTCTGCTCTGAACTTTATTGTGTATCAGCAAGTGACCAAAGAAATTGCGTGCGGGTGGCCACCCAAATCCAGAAGACGGACATCGAGGTTGAAAGGTTCCAATCGTGAGTAAGCTGTTTTGGTATCTTCCAGCTCGTGGTGCATTACCGTTTGCAGCTTAATTAAGCGTTTTCTTTCACGAGGTTGCTCCCTTGAACAGTGTGCCGAATATTTCACTGAAAACGCCACAAATACAATAGCCTATTTTTTACTTTGGTTTCAACATTAAAATCTCAAAAATAATAGAAATAAATATTAATAACAATTATTATTACTGGATGCGGGTGGCACAGGACCGATCTTCGTGAAAATCCTTGGGGGAGGCCTATGTCCAGCAGTGGACGTCTTTCGGCTGATGGATGGATAGATGGATTATTATTGTTTATTATTTGGCAAAAACACGTTACAAAAATCAAGGAAAAAAACTGGCCAAGTGCGAGTCGGACTCGCGCACAAAGGGTTCCGTACCATTTTCTGTAGAAACGGCAAAAAAATCACGTTTGTTGTATGGGAGCCCCCTTAAATATTTATTGTATTCTGTTTATTATTTGTTTTTGTTGTTATAGCGGCAACACAAATACATCATCTGGGAAAATTTCAACTCTAACTATCACGGTTCATGAGATACAGCCGGACGGACAGACAGACGGAACACCAAAAATATTTAAGCAGAACAGTAAGCACTGTCCTCATTATAATACCTTATTGTTATTTATATAAAAATAGTATCTACCAATTCTATGCAAATAAATGCTTTGCCTTCGTCTTTTACCAACATCAAGGAATGGACTGGGTTAGAAATGCGGGTAGACTTCTGCACTTGGCAAGGGACCGTCAACGCTTTGTAGTACTAGTAGCTGACCTTCACTAGTTGAAAAGGCACAGGAGAAGAAGATAAACATCTAGATTTCAAGGCTTTAAACCTTAAATTATATTGTTAAGTCTTAAAAAAACTTTTAACCCCTACAAAAGACATCAACGAGTTCTAAGTAATAAACATTTGGTGCAATAGGGATGTTGACCTCATTCATAAATAATTCTAAGGTATCATTTATTAGAACAGTCATTTTGTTTTAGGCCTAATAACTCAGTACAATTTCATTTAAGAGACAAACTGATTTTTGATTGCTTTAAAATCGTAAAAAAGTAAGGCAGTTGAGTTTATCGGATAGTGACGTCACAATCCGATATCGCCATACAAATTATAAGGAAGATATCCGTTTTGACAGCTCATAAAAAGTATGTCAATTGATTGGTGGTGTCAACTAGCCTATTGAAATAAAATGAATGTTATAAAATTAATAAATGAGTTTTTAATGTTGTAAATTACTACGATTGCCACTTGACCAATAACTAATATTATAAATGCGTAATTTTGTAAGTATGAATGTATGTTTGTTACTTTTTCACGCAAAAAACTACTGAATGGATTTGGATGAAATTTTGCACTTATACAGGGTGTACAAGAGAATAGGACACTCCTTAAAACCACGTGGTCAGCTGGTCATATACAACAACTTTTTCTATGGGAGCAACATCGAATACGATAATTTCTTTTCAGCTTCCCCATACAAACTTACTCGCATAGGTACCTCGATGATAAAGTATGGAGCATCTGAAAATAAAATCACGATTTCGATGTTGCTCCCATAGAAAAAGTTGTTGTATATGACCAGCTGATCACGTGGTTTTAAGGAGTGTCCCATTCTTTTGTACACCCTGTATAGAATATGATCTGGATTAATATAGGATTAATACTTTGACGACCTCCGTAGCCGAGAGGCGAGCACGCCGGACTATATAAGGCGCCGCCATCTCTGAGGTTCCGGGTTCGATCCCCGGTCGGGTCAATGTAGAAAACGAATTCTATATTCTATATTGTCCCGGGTCTGGGTGTTGTGGTACCGTCGTTGTTTCTGATTTCTATAACACAAGTGCTTTAGCTACTTACCTTAGGATCAGAGCAATGTATGTGATGTTGTCCAATATTTATTTATTTCGCTCCATTAATATCGGGAAAACTTTATTGAAGTTAGGTTAGGTTAGTTAGGTAGTAGGTTAGTAAAATGTGTTGTTTTTAAACTTGGTATTTGAAACGGTCCAGACTGATGTTTACTGATTATGATGACGTAATAGCTATTTCATCATCATTTCAGCCGGCGGATGTCTACTGCTGAACATAGGCCTCCCCCAGTGCTTCCCAGCTTGTCCGGTTGCAGCTGCAGCCAGCGGCTTCCTGCAACCTTTACCAGGTCGTCTGAACACCTTCGATTTACCAGTTCCAAAACGGATTGTAGTAAAGTAAAGTAAAGTATGCCTATATACGTCCCACTGCAAGGCACAGGCCTCACCTCAACTATGAGGTGGTTTGGGCCATACTCCACCACGCGGGCCCGGTGCGGTGCGGTGGAGGGGTGTTGTAAGGCCAGTGACTAAACCTTACTGTCAGCTGTTATCAAGCCGCCTTAAGGCCTCTGACTAGGCTTCACGTCCAATATCAACCATCACCGGTCACCCATCCACTCACGACCGCGGCGTTGGTTGCTTAACTTTAGTAATCGATACCAAAGCGCTGCCGCCACTGAGCTACGAGCACCTCACTCGAGCACGAGGATTGTAGTAAAAGGTCAAAATTGTGCAAAAAATAAGTTTTATGTAACACATTTTTAATTGTATTAAATAACACACATTACTTATAAGTGTGAGTAACTGACAATTAAAAATATTTGGTCAATTATCTCTTTTAATGATTTCACTTTTACTTTTAAGTCTTTTGCAAAAAGTTTGCGAATAATTAATTTAATTAGTGAGGATCATTATTAGGGTTCCGTACCTAAAGAGTTAAACGGGACCCTATTACCATAGCAGAATAAGAGCTATTACTTAGGCTCCGCTGTCCGTCTGTCTGTCTGTCTGTCTGTCCGTCTGTCACCAGCGGGTCTAAAACGGCCGCATTGGATGTTTCATATTCCGTTCATAATATGTTTCATTTAGCAAATCTTAAAATGAAATGTTATTTGATGAATCATAAAATGAGCCTCGAACATTTCATATTTGCAGTTCATCTAATTTGAGAGTTTTGTATGGAAATTCGTAATATAGTCCACTTATTATGAAAATAGTAATTCAAATTAAATGTCAAATTGGTGAACCACCATTTTAATGTTATTTTTATTATTATTTTGTATTGATATTTGTAGAACACACAAAACTTGAGTATTTTGAAACATTTTGTTCCTTTGTGTTGTTAAAAACATTAATTTTCAAAAAACCGTAAAGTAAGATTGGACGCGTCACTATATTTTTTTAACGTCATCAAATATGATCCATTTGATGAAATGAATTGCATATGATTCATTTATTAATGTAACCGTTTTAGGGTTTGTAAATCATTTCTGGTACATTTCACTAAATGAATCAGTTTAAAAATGAAACATCCAATGCAGCCATTTTAGACCCGCAGGCTGTATCTCATGAACCGTGAGTTAGAGAGTTGGATTTCCCAGAGGTCGTATTTCTGTAGCCGTTATAACAAAAATATATAAAAAAAGAATAAAATAAATATTTAAGGGGGCTCCCATACAACAAACGTGATTTTTTTGCCGTTTTTATAGATAAGGTACGGAACCCTTCGTGCGCGTGTCCGACTTGCATTTGGCCGGTTTTTTAAATAGTTTCTTTACAATAATGAATGTACCGTGTGGGGACGGCCGTAAAGAATACACTTCCCCACCGCCAACAGGAGGCGGGTCGTAAGAGGCTTAATCCTGGAGCACGAGACGGGGAGCAGCGTCTGCGTGCGAAATAATAAAAAAACTGCGCTCGCCAACCCGCCTGCCAAGCGTGGCGAGTATGGCAAAACCTCCGATGACAGAAGTCACTGGGGGAGGCCAATGTTCAGCAGTGGACGTCCAATGGCTGAAATGATGAATGAATGTACCTGCTATTTACTATAAATATAAAGATATTATGACCATAATAATTAAATTAGATCTCTATCACAACGTCAATCTATTAGAAACAACTTGATTAATCTTGACAAGATACAATTATCTCTATGTACCGTAATTATATATTGTTTCATTTTAACTTCGCTTTTAGTTATTACAATATTGATTTATTTGTTAATGTTAAGGCTCTTGTACACATGACTAGACGTCGGTCTCATGTTCTGTAAAACAAACGACGACCGTCTGGTGTAGTGGTTCACGCTCCGGACTACACACCTGGTGGTTGCGGGTTCGAATAACGCGAGGGGCAAATGTTAGTGTGATGAACACGAGCATTTATATCTAAGTCATGGATGTTTATAAAACCTAGCATGGTAATTTCTAAAAACAAACATTTGCCCCTTGCGGGATTCGAACCCGCAACCGGTAGAGCGCGAACCACTACACCAGACGGATGTCAGTCAACGTACTATAGATAATGTTCTACAGGGTGTATAAGAAAATGGGATACTCCTTAAAACCACGTGGTCAGCTGGTCATATACAACAACTTTTTCTATGGGAGCAACATTGAAATCGTGATTTTATTTTCAGATTCCCCATACATTATCATCAACGTATGCGAGTAAGTTTGTATGGAGCAGATAAAAAAAAAATATAGATTTCGATGTTGCCCCCATAGAAAAAGTTGTTGTATTTGACCAGCTGATCACGTGGTTTTAAGGAGCGTCCTATTCTCTTGTACACCCTGTATATAGTGTCATAGGAAAGTGTGTAATGTTTCTTACATCCACGCTTCTCTCTAGCTCAAGAAGGCCGCATATAAATCGCAGCTATACATAAATATTAATTAGTCAACATGACTTATTACCATCAGGTATTATTCACAATTATTGTAATAATACTCTACATAATATCTTATATACATAAAAATCGATTAAATAAGAAATTGTTATGTGTCGACGAAGATGTTATCTTTAATTGCAAACTTGTGATTTTATCTGAGTAGATTAAATAAATATAGGAGAACATCACATACATTGCTCTGATCCTAAGGGAAGTTTCTAAAGCACCTGTGTTATAGAAATTAGAAACAATGACGGTGCCACAACACCAAGACCCGAGACAATATAGAAAAGTTCGTTTTCTACATTGACGTGACGGGATCGAACCCGGAACCTCAGAGATGTCGACGCCATATAGTCCGGCGTACTCGCCTCTCGGCTACGGAGGTTTTCTTTTTAATTCTGTGTTATGTCTTTGTGGCAAATCAATAATTTTCTATTGCTATTTCTTTAACTTAGAAGTTTGAATTTTTTACATTTTATTTACCGCTTTTTAGTTTATTTTTGGAGTCGGTTTTTTAGTTTTTTATACTTTTTATCTTTAATAATAGAAAATCTTTAATAAAATAGAAGAAATAAATAAATATTGGACAACATCACAACAAAATTTTCAAATCAATATAAGTAGCTAAAGCACTTTGTTAAAGAAATCAGAAACAACGACGGCACCACAACACCTAGACTCGAGTCAAAACGTATAGAAAAGTTCGGTTTTTTACATTGACCTTACCGGAAATCGAACCCGGGACCTCAGAAATGGCGACGCCAAGTCTTTTCAGGTACAGAATCCGAGTAAAAGTGTTAATATTGTATCTAAGCAAACTTCATCCTAGAAATGTATCATAAGAGATGTAAAACGCTAAGATCCGTTGCGACACCGCTGCGGGGCCGTTGCGTAACCGCGACGTAACATGACCAACTGGCCGAGTCTGTGTCATCTGTCTGTATGTAAACATATACGGTCTCTATTATAAGATTAAGTTGTAAATTTTTGTTTTTAGCAATTCCATGCAAGGTTTAATTGAAGATAAATAACACTTGAAAAAAATCATCGACCTCAGATGGGACTCGAACCCACGTTCCATCGCAAGCCGGGCGAGTGCTTCACCAACTAAGCTACCGAGGACGTCACGTGACAAGATGAAATTTTTCAAGTGTTTTTTCTCGCTGTTGAAGCCAGCGTATCTCTGATCAATGTTGTAGTTATATGTATAGCTGAGTAATACATACCGTCAACACCCTATAGAAATATTTAGAGATTAAGTTATTATAAGTTAAATAACAAATTAAGGATTTTATGACTTGCATTTTTTTATAACCATAAGCCCCTCTAGCATAAGCAACAATACACGATATGATATGATACGATACAGCGATTTATCGACACCCAACTTTCAAAATAAGGTAATATAGCCGCCATCTTGAACTTTTATCGAAACAGTGAGCATGTCCGTGCCGGCGAAATCACGGTCATGCTCGATTTTTCGATTCAAAGTTCATATTTTGACAAAAAAATATGCGATAAATCGCTATATCATATCGTGTTTTGTTGCTCAGGCTAGAGGGACTTTTATCATACTCAGTACTCAATCGTTTTTAGTTAAAACTATAAGACATATTGGGCCCCGTAGGGCAATTAGGAGAGGGGATTCTGCTAGTTTTTTGGGGGGGGGGCTTACTCTTGTCCCCAATCTTACTAATTATCTATAATATTAATAATATGAGTTATTCGTCAACTCGGCCCACATGCTAAAAACCCTTGGGACGAGTTGCCGAAGATCAAAATTCAATAAAACTCGTCCCATTTTCATTTTGAGTTTATTATAGATGCAAAAGCCTCAACTCGGCTAATTTAAAAGTGACATAATTAAATATCAATTGGATTTCACTGTAATTATTTGACACATTTGGTATTCTGCTATTGCACTTATATAAGAACTTAAAATTAAGTTATAATATTTGACGACCGTCTGGTGTAGTGGTTCGCCCTCCGGACTACAATGCCTGGCGGGTTCGAATCCCACAAGGGGCAAATGTTTGTGTGATGTGCACGAAAATTTGTACCTAAGTCTTGGATGTTTAAAAACGTATTTAAGTATAAATAAATAAATAAAATAAATGTTGGACAACATCACATACATTGCTCTGATCCTAAGGTAAGTAGCTAGAGCACTTGTGTTATAGAAACCAGAAACAACGACGGTACCACAACACCCAGACCCGAGCCAATATAGAAAAGTTCGATTTTTACATTGACCCGACCGGGGATCGAACCCGGAACCTCAGAGATGGCGGCGCCATTTAAAGTCCGGCGTGCTCGCCTCTCGGCTACGGAAGTCGTCTAAGTAGGTATGTTTATTCGTTATCCAGTCGCCATAGTACAAGCGTTGCTTAGTTTGGGGCTAGCGTATTGGTGTGATTGTGGAAACAATTAATTTATTTTATATAAGTCGTCACATAAATAACCTCCTTTTTATTACGCCGGTTGGTAAGTAAACGGATAGGAAGAATATAATTAATTCGGTAATACACGAACTAATATGAAATAAACAACAACTTATTTATTAAATAACAAAATTATGGAATTTACCAGCACGAATAAACACTTTCAGCAAAAGGGTATTGTCATACGTAAATGACCTAGGATCCCAATTATTTATAAATAAAGTTCAATTTATAACAGCTTTGACGTAGGTTGTGCGTATTCGCAGAAAATTCCATTAAACAATTAATTATTTTGCGACATAAAGTGTGAAAGGCCATCTTGTTTTTATACTTAAAGTATTTTAAAGATCTTTGGAACCGTTTTGATTTACTATGGCCCTACGGACCATAAAGTAAAATATATCTATATAGAACGGCGTTCATAGTGACGGGGTAATATAACGCGGTTTTTCATTTTAAGCACAAGGGTTCTGACTTCTGGGTCTAGATTCCCGGTCGAGTCAATTTAGTCTGGGTGTTAGAGGTACCTATGTTTCGTCCGTTATCTAGTTTATTAGCGGGAACCGATTGTTGTCGTATTTCTTTTCGCTTTCTCGTCAAACAACTATAAATAATAAATAAGTAATCTTAAAAAAATCTGAACAGTGCAGTGGTTCCGAGAATTCATCACCAGCCTATATCAGTCCACTGCTGGACACAGACCTCTCCAAAAGGAGGATTTTGCCATAATCGCCACGCTTGGCAGGCGGGTTGGCGATCGCAGTTTGGCCAATGGTGGAGAGGAGACGCTGCTGCCCGTCTTCTTGTGGCGGTTCTCCTGTTGTCGCCTCTTACGACACCCATAGGAAGAGAAGGGGTGGCGATAGCACCACCCCTTCTCTTTTTAAAAGAATAGTCTTTTAACGTGCCGGCACCACGCGACACCTGTCCGAGAATTACCACGGGTAAAATTTAAAATAATAATAAATTGTTTCCACAATCACACAATCTAATCCCAAACTAAGCAAAGCTTGTGCTATGGCGACTAGATAACGGATAAACATACTTAAATAATTTTATACATATTACTTCCATGGCTTAGGTACAAATGCTCGTGCTCCTCACACTAACATTTGGCCCTAGCGGGATTCGAACCTGCAACCACCAGTCTGTAGTCCGGGGCGCGAACCACCACACCAGACGGTCGTCAAATATTATCTGTCCATCTGTTTGTAAATAATGGAATGAAGTGATTCAGAGGCCGGCGGAGTAAGGTAAACGTCGTTATATTGCATCCGACGTCAGCCAAACGCTACCCGAAAGTACGTTTCGGTGGTTTCGGTGTTTCGGTGCGGCCGAAAGGTTCGGCTGGTTTTTGGCCGAAACCGAACCTTAGGCCGAAAAATTATTTTTAGGCCGAAACCGAAAACGAAACTTCGGTCGTACAGTAATTTATTCCTGCTGTGTGCGACGATAAACCATAAAGGAAGGGCGTCCAACACCCTCTATATTCTTTATCAAAGGAAGGTCAGCGGCCAAGTTCAATGCCAGATGTATTATCGTCTTCCGGGACGAATTTTCATTAATTTGTAACGATTTTTTATTTGTTTTATCTGGGGTCAGTAACTTTGATAAGTTTGTGTATGCCCTTTGATTAGTTCGCAAAGTCGTAGAATGATACACAAAATTGTGTTAAAGTTAAAAAAACCGGACAAGTGCTAGTCGGACTCGAACTCAATGATTAATTGCAAAAAGACCACAGGGTCTTTTTGCAATAAATCATTGAGTACTAGGGTCCCGTTTTAACCTTTGGGTACGGAACCCTAAAAACAGTTTTTAGGGTTCCGTACCCAAAGGGTAAAACGGGACCCTAGTACTAAGGCTCCGCTGTCCGTCTCTCTGTCTGTCTGTCCGTCTGTCACCAGGCTGTATCTCATGAACCGTGCTAGTTAGAGAGTTAAAATTTTCACAGATCATGTATTTCTGTTGCCGCTATATCAACAAATACTAAAAAACAGAATACAATAAAATATTTAAGGGAGCTCCCATTCAACAAACGTGATTTTTTTGCCTTTTTTTAAATAATGGTACGGAACCCTTCGTGCGCGAGTCCGACTCGCACTTGGCCGGTTTTTCTAGCGTATTATTATGTATAAGATGAAGTAGCAATTAAATAGACTTTATATGATCGAATCGACTCTCAGATATTATAACTATATAAAATAAAACGTAATTTTCTGGGTCTAGGTTTGACCTTCTCTGTGTCCGCGTTTGTCGAAATAAAATGTACTAAAACATAGATAACCCGGAAATATATTTTGATAATTAGATAATGATTGATTTATTAACATTAAATAATTTGCTCTGATACGATTATATTTTTCATTAGATTTATACTGGATGACTTTTTTTTAAATAAACGTGTGAGATAGGTAAATTATATAGGTGATGATAACATAATAATTAAAAATAAAAAGTTTAATTTTAATTTTATTTTTATCAACTATTTAGTCTGTCTGTCTGTCCGTCTGTACGTCTGTCCGTCTGTCACCACGCTGTATCTCAAGAACCGTGATAGTTAGAGAGTTGAAATTTTCACAGATCATGTATACAATAAATATTTAAGGGGGTCCCATACAACAAACGTGATTTTTGTGCCGTTTTTATAGATAATGGTACCCTTCGTGTGCGAAACCGACTTGCACTTGGCCGGTTTTTGTTACACTGTTTAGAGATGGAATTGGACATAAGTATTTTATGTAACTTGTTTTAAATAAATAAAAATAAATCCATCCTGTAGTCCACACAAATGACACACAAGTTGCGTGCACAGCTATATGAACATAGAATCTAAACTAAACAAACTAAAGATATGGGCATACATAAAATATCAATTCACAAACGTATCGGTCCGAAAAATGCATCAGTGAAGCGTGAGCCGGCAGGAAGTGTTGCAACGTGCGCCCGCGCCGCAAGTTGTGGAATGCAGCGATCGTGTTACATTAGGTACATTGTAATAATAATGCTGAATAATATATTAATTAGCATAAATGGCTTCCATTGGTAGACTCAGGTCAAATAAATGCTTTGAGCCCACATCATTTTTATTTGTGTTCCAACCAATTAATTAAATATGTTGTTTTCTGTCGGTGTCGTGTGGTGCCGGCACGTTAAAAGAATAGCATCACCCCTTCTCTTCCTATGGGTGTCGTAAGAGGCGACTACAGGAGAACCGCCGTAGGATGACGGGCTACAGCGTCTCCTCTCCACCATTGGCCAAACTGCGATCGCCAACCCGCCTGCCAAGCGTGGCGATTATGGCAAAATCCTCCTTTTGGAGAGGCCTGTGTCCAGCAGTGGACTGATATAGGCTGGTGATGATGATGATGATGTTGTCTGTTAATTACCTACTCTAACTTAAAATATTTATGCTCAAATTTTGTATCATTAAGTCTAAACGTAAATCCGTTATATTAAACTTTAAAGTGTCAATTTTATCTCGAGTAGAGCTCCCCCCCCCTAAAAGCTAACTATTGGCTTAAAAATCTGGGGAAAAATTCATGATAAGCTTTTCATGAACTTTCAAGGAAAATCAGAGCGGTAAGAGAGACTAGTTAGTTTAAGAGTAATAGTCGTTCAACTTAGTCGTTAAAAATTCCTAATAGGAAAACATTAAAAGTGACGAAAATGAAGTAATTGCTGAAATATATTGTGGTAACGACGGGCAACTACGGAACCTTATACTGCGCGTGGCACGACACGCACTTGGCCGGTTTTTTTACTAAATGCATTTCGACGGCCGTCAGGTGTAGTGTTTCGCGCTCCGTATGGGCGGTTGCGGGTTCGACCCCGTGAGGAGCAAATATTAGTGTGATGAGCACGAGCATTTGTACCTAAGTCATGGATGTTTATAAACGTATTTAAGTATGTTTATCCGTTATCTAGTCGCCATTGTACACGCTTTGCTTAGTTTTGGGCTTAATAATTGGTGTGATTGTGGAACCACTTTTATTATTATAATTATATATTTTTTATTGACTTCATTGTAACTTATTTATATGGATCCTGTCTCTGATATAAAGCAAATATACAGGATGTCCCGTAAATCAAGGTCAACTTTGTCACATATGTTATACATCATAGTGAACAAATGTTGTTCTATAACTTATAAATATCTGTCTGTCTGTCTGTCTGTCTGTCTGTCTGTCTGTCCGTCAGTCATCAGGCTGTATCTCATAAGCCGTGATAGCTAGAGAGTTGATTTTTATCACAGATGATGTATTTCTGTTGCCGCTATAACAACAAATACTAAAAACAGAATACAAGAAATATTTAAGGGGGCTCCCATACAACAAACGGGTTTCTTTGCCGTTTTTATAGAAAATGGTACGGAACCCTTCGTGCGCGGTTCCGACTCGCACTTGCCCGGTTATTAATTATTTTGTCTTGCTATACCTACTTTATTCGGCAATTTGTTGATTTTGTATAGGAAGTCAATGTCATGCAAATTTGCAAAAGTGACAGTACAAAACTTGTTTACGATGATGTATAGAATCTGTGGTTATAAGATTGACCTCGATTTACGTCCCGTCAATCAACGTCAACCTTGAAACACCCTGTATATTTATCTAATGGCATACCGTAGTAAGTTTCAATAATAATGAAATGAAATAAAATGAAATACAATAAAATGAATTAAAATAAAATGAAATACAATAAAATACAATAAAATGAAATAAAATAAAATGAAATGAAATCTCTGCAAATTATATAATAAGTCGTCTGAGCTACTGGATGTCTTTTCGGACTCCATGCAGCAAATCCATAAAAATATTTTAACATCACATACATTGTTCTGATCCTATGGTAAGTACCTAAAGCACTTGTGTTATAGAAATCAGAAACAACGATGGTACCACAACACCTAGACCCGAGACAATATTGAAAAGTTCGTTTTCGACATTGACCCGACCGAGAATCGAACCCGGAACCTCAGAGATGGCGTGACGCCATATAGTCCGGCGTGTTTGCCTCTCGGCTACGGAGGTCGTCAAAGTAGATTTTACTATTTATATTACACCTGGTGTCGTGTGGTGCCGCCACGTTAAAATAATTGCACCACCCCTTCTCTTCCTATGGGTGTCGTAAGAGGAGACTACAGGAGAACCGCCACAAGAAGACGGGCAGCAGCGTCTCCTCTCCACCATTGGCCAAACTGCGATCGCCAACCCGCCTGCCAAGCGTGGCGATTAAGGCGAAATCCTCCTTTTGGAGAGGCCTGTGTCCAGCAGTGGACTGATATAGGCTGGTGATGTATGTATGTATGAGTTAAACCTTGAAAACAAACGTAGATAGTACGGACAAAGTCGCAGAAATCGCTAGTTTCTTATGAATTGTTGGCGTATTGCCACACGCGTTAATTTTGCAACGTAAAAAATTGCACGGACAAGCATTCTGCGCCGATAATATGTTAGTCGGTCAGATATTTGCGGTTTCATTCAATTTGGTATCGTTTTACAGTTATTTCTGGCCACTTGACTTAAATTTTAAACAAATAAATATATATGTATGGTGCTTTGATTATAAACATTTCTAGATAGAGTGTGGTGCAGCAATTGTCACCAAAAGAACAGGCTAGATTTGAGTAACAACTACGTTACTATGGTAACAATATTATGGGTTGCCATGGTAACAAACTTTGGCGTCAACAGTTGCTCATCGGTACCCTTTTCCCTAAAAAATAGCAATCAGCAATAATCGCGCAGTCATCGCCCGATTGATGGTTAGTGTCAAAATCTATGGGCAGCACTGACAGTAGATTGCTTTGTTTTTGTTTTTTGCTGTCAATTTGCGATTTTAAAGCCAGAATTGGACAATTTTCTCTATCATATTTTCACATTGCTTTTGCGTGATACGGAATCATGGCACCGATTCTAAAAAATTAGTTTTGTATAAAAATTGAAAAAATTAAATGATGATATCAAATTTCTGACTTCAACATAGTATATATATGCATAAATTAAAATAGGCTAGTTTCGGCTTGATATACCTTGATATATGTATTATGGCTTTAAATAATATGGTCTTAATATCTTAAAATTCTGTTATATATTTTTATATATTTCTTTTTCGGCACTGCTTTTGTCCATTTACATACACATATTATATTATTGTAAAACTTTTTCTTGTTATTACTGTTTGTGCCAAAAGAAGGTAAATGCTGGGAATGTAACTCGCGACCCACGGCTGCGAGACGAGACTCTGAACTGAGCTACCACTCGTCCTACAGATTAAGTTTGTACTTTGTATTAAAACTACGAGTAATATCCTATTTCCCTAGTAAATCTTATGAAAATATTTAATTCATTTTTAAAGTTTATTTTTTATAGATATAATATATAGACGACCTCCGTAGCCGAGAGGCGAGCACGCCGGACTGTAAATGGCGCCGCCATCTCTGAGGTTCCGGGTTCGATTCCCGGTCGGGTCAATGTAGAAAACGATCTTTTCTATATTGGCTCGGGTCTGGGTGTTGTAGTACCGTCGTTGTTTATGATTTCTATAACACAAGTGCTTAGCTACTTACCTTAGGATCAGAGCAATGTATGTGATGTTGTCCAATATTTCTTTATTATTATTATATAGATAGAATATACTCATTATTGCACACCAAACAAAGAGGTTACAGTTGATATTTACAGAAAGATGTACAATTTATGCGGTCTTATCGCTAAGAGCGATCTCTTCCAGACAACCTTCAGTTAGAGGATAACTATAAATTAATATTAAAAAAATAAAAAATAAACCGTGCCTAAAAGGCAGTTTATTATATTTTTTTTATATTATTAGTTAGATATAAAGGAAATGACAATAAAGTAATAGAAATAGTATTTATTGCATAAATTATTCATATTTCCACCTATCGTCGCGTCGTTGATATGAAAATATCGTCTTCATCAAAAGTGACATAAAATTGAAGCTAAATAATATGATTAGCATAATTATGACTGAACAGCGCCTCTATAAGTAAATCGTTTAGGTTTATTGAGTTGTTATTTTATATTATTGTAGTAAAAGATTTAATAACAGTTTACGATTGTAATTATCTTGTAATCTGTCTCAGCATATGAAATGATTATTTTATGACTTGGAAACGTAATTTATTATCTATTGACATGATTTTAAATATTTTTTATATAGGGTGTAAAAAAAGGCTTAACGAAGCCGAATACTACATATTCTACGTATTATTACAATATTTTTTTTCTTTTACACTATACTTGGGAAATGACGGGTTACCGAGTTATTGACAGTCAAAGTTAAAAAAATTTTTCAAAGATTTTTTACAAAATTGACTTCTGTTTGATAATACTAAACTTTTTTACAAAGAAACATGATCCGCTTACACACACAGGCATAGTATGTGGCGTGCGCGCTAAACGTTGCGGGTTTTCTGTTATACAATAGTTCTGGTAGTAACATTGTCAGAAACTTTAATTTAAAAGTACGATTGTATTGACTGTAAGTATAACTCGTATATATCATGTTCATTTGTAATTTTTTCTGTCCTTAATAAATAGAAAAAATAAATAAAAAATAGTTAAAATGCTACTAATGTTTCTGAAAAAAAGCTTGGCCCAGCCAGCCTCAAGCCCATCACATAAAATTTACACAGTTCTAATGATTTTCGTTAATCATTTAAGAAATTAACCACTAAAAACTTGAGTTTAGCGCCATCTCTGGACAACGACTAAAACAAACTTACCTCGCGTGATCTTTCCCTGCTGCGATATCAGCATATTCAGCGGTACAGCGCGCTCGCCCCGCGGCTATGATTTTTGCTAACTCATCATTTCAGAAATTAACCACTAAAAACTAGTGTTTAGCGCCATCTCTGGACAACGCCTCGAACTAACTTACCTCGTGTGATCTTTCCCTGCTGCGATATCAGCATATTCAGCGGTACAGCGCGCTCGCCCCGCGGCGCTAGCCCGAAGAGTCGCGCCCGCGCCGCTTGCCCCGCTGCCAGGTATTGAGCGTGGCCCATGTTTGATTCACTTTGATGCTACATTCGGTTGTAATCTGTAGGCAAGAAGAAAAAAATTTAGTGTCTTTTTATCTGGGGTTTTGACCTTCTCTATTAATATACCTATCCTACTAATATTAATTAAATCCGTAACGAGATCATCAGGCAAAAGACCAAAGTAACGGACATAGTCCAAAAATGTAGCAAGCATAAGTTGCAGTGGGCTGGCCACAGTTGTCGCAGAACCGATGAAAGGATTAACGGATTCTCGAGTGGAGACCACACCTTGGAAAACGTAGTGTAAGACGCCCCTCAGCCCGATGGACCGACGACCTTAGGAAGATAGCTCTTTGGCACTCTTTGATAGATCGACTAATATTAGAAATGCAAAAGTTTGAAAGTATGGCTGTTTGGATGTTTGTTACTCTTTCACGCTAAAATGAATGAACTGATTTGGATGAAATTTTGCACATTTATAGAACATGATCTGGATTAATGTGTAGGATACATTTTATCCCGGTTAATTGATCCTGTGGGATAAATTGAATAAACTGAAGAAATCGCGGGCAACAGCTTGTGTTTATATATTTTAAAGCAGATTGAGGTCATATATTGGACAATTATTCTAAATTCTATCTAATTAATTATAAAAAAATGAACTGATATTAATTATTGATATATACGTAATTATATTTGTAACAAATTGATATCAATGTATCTTATAATTTTTGTATGATTACTAAAAGTGTTTTATAATTTATATCAATTTTTATTTCCGACACAAATAATTAATCTTCTACTGGAATGAATGACTTATGATTATCACTTAATATTATTGTATATCTAATATATTCATTAGTTGTTTTAAATAGCTGTTCTGACACAAACTGATGTTTTCTTATCTGCAAATGCAACCTCATCGAAATTCCGAAACAATTTCGACGTGCTAAACCGACAAACATCAACATATGTGATTGAGATTACATGAAAATGATTACATTCTCGTTGTATAATCAAATTACGACTAGCGACTCATGTATTCAATGAATTATTGTACCTAGTAGCAAACTGGCTAACAAGAAGATACTGTACTTCGTTAGAATTAAAAAAACTACGAACTTACTTCAAATATAAACTATAAAAGGCGAATCATAATATTTTCTACTAACTAAAACATACTAATCAGTTATTTTTGAAGTCGATTCTTAGTTTTTTGAGACTTTATTAACCATTTTTAGTGTTAGGGCTTTGACAATACTTTTCTACATTAAAGAAGTCATTTAAAAGATTGGTTATTAACAGAAGTGTCGTAACTATGGGACGAGTTCTTGCGTTCAATGCAAAAAAACGAATAAGATTATTTTTATCGTTTATGGGTGTACTGGTTTACGCCCTCGGTAAATAATGCCGCATCAAAATCGGATGAGCCAAACGCGAGAAAATCGCGGACGAACATGGGTCAACACAACGGGTCAAACTGAGAACCTCCTTTTTTTGAAGTCAGTTACAAAGTACGTTAGCATAAAATTAAACAATTGTGCTAATTTAAACTCTTGGCGAAATGAATACAATTAGGCTGGGTTGCACCATCTTACTTTAACTTTAACAAAAGTCAAAAGTCTGTCAAACTCCATATAGAAACACCGGTTATAGTTAAAGTTATGGTTAAAGTTAAGGTGGTGCAACTCAGTCTTATAAGCTTAAGAAATTTGCATTTTGAGTTCTACAATCCGGTCTAGGATTTTTAAATTTGACGACGCCGTTTGCTTAGCGACAAATCAACACCATATTGAGCACCTATCTAGCCGTGTAGCTTGTAACGTATCTGATACTGTATCAAGTGAGTACGTAGGCACGAGCCAGGAGGCCTAATAAAAAAGCGCATCGTTCGGTAGGTCGTATTATCCGATCAAATTAAAACATCCACTCCCCGTATCAAAGGTTCGACAATTTATGAACAATTGAAAACGGTCGGGTTTTTTACACGGCTAAATTGAGTTGGTCATATTTGATCAAATGTTGATATGAGACGAACCATTTTAATTTGTTAGGTTTATACGACCGAACGAAAGATACAACTTTCGTGCTAGGCCCTCCCTGTTGTGAGCCGCTCTGGCGCGTAGAGCGCAAGCTTGCAGTGTCCCGCCGAGATAAAGTATCAGATACGATACATGCTACACGGCTAACATCTCTACCAACTGTAAACAAACTGATAAATTATCAGCTTTTAAACCGGGTTTCGCGTGGTGGTGTCGTGTGGTGCCGGCACATTAAAAGAATAGCACCACCCCTTCTCTTCCTATGGGTGTCGTAAGAGGCGACTACAGGAGAACCGCCACAAGAAGACGGGCAGCAGCGTCTCCTCTCCACCATTGGCCAAACTGCGATCGCCAACCCGCCTGCCAAGCGTGGCGATTATAGCAAAATCTTCCTTTTGGTGAGGCCTGTGTCCAACAGTGGACTGATATAGGCTGGTGATGTATGTATGTATGAGTTAAACCTTGAAAACAAACGTAGATAGTACGGACAAAGTCGCAGAAATCGCTAGTTTCTTATGATGTAAACCAGGTTTAAGACAAAACAAGATTAAATTGATGCAAGCGAACCTTAAAGTTCAAAAGCCATAACAACGTGGGTTTTTCTAAAGAATGAATAACTGAATCAACAAACTCGTTACTTCTGATGAAAAATGTTTTAACTCGGCCAAGGCGTTTGTGTAACACATTTTCCGTCTGTTAGTCATTACTAAAGACGTTTCTTTATAATATTTTTATTAAATTTTGTATCTTAAATCTTAGCCGGGTTGAGTAACACAGTAATGGATACGATTCCCTGTAGTCTTAACTTCATTTCTTAAGTACGTTTAGGTCATAACTCTTTTCATGATAAAAAAACCGGCCAAGTGCGAGTCGGACTCGCACACGGAGGGTTCCGTACCATTATCTATAAAAACGGCAGAAAAATCATGTATCATGTTTATTTTATTAGGTTTTTTATTTAGTATTTGTTGTTAAAGCGGCAACAGAAATACATCATTTGTTAAAATTTCAACTGTCTAACTATCAAGGTTTATGAGGTACAGCCTGATGACAGACAGACAGACAGACAGACAGACGGCTGGACAGCGGAGTCTTAGTCTTAGTAATAGGCTCCCGTTTAACCATTTGGGTACGGACGGAACCCTACAAAAGTGTGGGATACTTTTTATACCAGGATAAAATTATCCCGATTTAAAAATTATCCCACAACAACATTGAATTCTTAACAATCTATTTTCAAACCTTATCATGGCCTTGGTAATTCCAAGAAAATGTAACATTAATACCAATTATTGTCACGAAGGTTGACAAAAAATTCTGTAGTCAGATGTTGACACCGCACCCATGTAATACATGGTTTATATTTGATGACATATCACAGTTTGGACTTTGTTCGAGACCTTCGATTTGATCTAAAAATTGACTTGTCATAGGAGAACGACCTTTTGCTGTCGAAAAAACAGTGATTAGTGAAAATGGCATTTAAATATCCGAAATTGAATAGAATCGTCTTATATTGCAAAGAAAATTTTATGGTTATAAACATTGAAAACAATTGCCTGTTTTTTTCGGATAAATTGAAATAAAAGTCCACCACAATAAAATAACTAGCATTAAAAGATTCAAAATGCAAAAAGTTTTCGCGCTCGCTTCGCGCGCGCTTACTGCAATGCAAATACGCCGTATAGTTAAAATTGTGGATACATATTATTGAAGTCTTTCATTTACATTCTCCGATTCCTAGTTCAGGGCGGGGTATCGATCCCTCGGACCCGTTTGGTTTGATTGCGAAAACAATTTATTGTTCATGAAATTTTACGAAAAATATATATACACACTGCAGTTTGTGACCTGGCTAGCCGCCGTGAAGCCAGTCGTATAATTATGTTAGTACGTTCCTATTTTCTTGGCGTCTCGTATACTATGTGCTAAGTGCTATGTGCTATCCAACGGCTTATTTCACTGTCTGAATGAATCCATCTACTCAGGGGCGTGCAGTGCATATAGGCAATTAGGTAGTGCCTACCTGGTAAATGAAATAAGGTAGGCAGTCGGAAGTAACAAAATTGCTAAACATTTGATGAAAACCACAGTGTTTTTTTTTTAGTTTTTTTTTAATGGACAACATTACATACATTGCTCTGATCCTAAGGTAAGTAGCTAAAGCACTTGTATTATAGAAACCAAAAACAACGACGGTACAACAACACCCAGACCCGAGTCAATATAGAAAAGTTCGTTTTCTACATTGATCCGACCGGGGATCGAACCCGGAACCTCAGAGATGGCGGCGCAATTTAAAGTCGCCTCTCGAGTACGTCGGTCGTCGATTTTCATCAATAAAACTATAAGTATTATGCAATAGAAAGCACGTAGTTTTACATTAATTCATTTCGTATTTTAAACATAATTTAACTTAACTTACTAAAAAAAATATATAAAGGATAGATTTAAGCAGCAGTGTAAACACCCTTAGGATATTAGTTTAGTCCAATACCTCTTCTAAATGTATATCCATTTTTTGTGAAAAAATGTCTGTTGTGTTTTCCAATAAATTTAAAAAAAACACATTAAGTAGGTATCTACTGCCTACCTAGAAATAAAACTGATGCCCGCCACTCTACTATCTTATTTATTCAATTGTAGATATCCCTTAGGCAATTAGGTCGAACCTTGGAGGTAATCCGTCTATCAAGGGCTCGATTACGAAACATCCGTTAGCGGTAATAAAAACAGCAATTAATACTCCAAGTAATGAATAATTACCAATAATACTTGTTAAACTGGGATCTTGAGGCTTGATTTTCCTGAATGTTGTATCAATCAATATTCTCGATGACCTTATTGCGCAGTGATGCAGTAATTAGCTTTGCGTAAGGTTTGATTCTAGATTGAATCAGGAAATGAACTTTCAATTCACTTGTACCGGAAATCGAACCCTTGGCTTTCCTGGCGCTTCTAAATCAATCGGGTCATCATCATCATCATCATCATTGCAGCCAAAGGACGTCCACTGCTGAACATAGGCCTCCCCCAGTGACTTCCAGCTTGTCCGGTTGCGCGCGGCTGCATCCAGCAGCTTCCTGCAACCTTTACCAGGTCGTCTGTCCGCCTTGTGGGTGGACGTCCCACGCTGCGCTTGCCGGTACATGGCCTCCATTCCAGAACCTTTCTGCCCCATCGACCGTCAGTTCTACGCGCTGTGCCCCGCCCACTGCCACTTTAGCTTGCTAATCCGTCGCTATTGATATTTAATCCTTAATAACCGCTAAGTGTGTGTGGTTAACCGCAACATCTTAATTTACTAACATCGACCCATACAAACGAGTTAAAAAATCAAGTGAAAAAACATATTATGTAAGAAAACTACAAATAGCTGTATTTACTGCCATTGACCCAATGTAAAATAACGGTTAATTTATTTAATTTATTTTAATTTATTTAGGAAATCAAAGGCGATACAATTATGTTTAAATATACTTATTAGTTTCTTCAACAAAGTAAAACAAAACTTAACAAACAAAACATAACAATAAAATTTGATAATATAACATACATGCTCTGATACTATGGTAGCACTTGTGTTATAGAAATCAGGAACAGACGGTACCACAACACCCATAGCCGAGACAGTATAAAAAGTTTACTTTCTACATTGACTTGTCTGGGAACTGAACCCGGAACCTTAGATCCTCGCCAAGTTACGGATACTCGAATCAAGGCTACAGAGGTCGTCAAATGTTTTATTTAGTTGTGTAATGTCTATCTATTCAGACTATTGCAGTCCACTGCTGGACGTAGGCCTCCCCCAAAGAACACCAGAGTGCACGAACTCCCGCTTTTTAGGGTTCCGTACCCCAAAGGGTAAAACGGGACCCTATTACTATGACTCCGCTGTCCGTCTGTCTGTCTGTCTGTCTGTCTGTCTGTCTGTCTGTCTGTCTGTCCGTCTGTCACCAGGCTGTATCTCATGAATCGTGATAGTAAGAGAGTTGAAATTTTCACAGATGATGTAATTCTGTTGCCGCTATAACAACAAACACTAAAAACAGAATGCAATAAATATTTGTGGGGACTCCCATACAACAAACGTGATTTTTTTGCCGTTTTTATAGAAAATGGTACGGAACCCTTCGTGCGCGAGTCCGACTCGCACTTGGCCGGTTTTTTATCTTGGTTGAAAAATCAACGAGACTAAACAGTTAGTCAATTCATATACTTGACTATGACGAAAAATACGTCATTTTGATGAATAAGCTATTTTAATATGACGTGTTAAAATACCGTTTTATTTTATTACCGTTACTCATCGTTACGGCCTTGCAGAGTTAGGCAATCGTGTTTTGTCATAAATTTCGGACTATGGGTTATGCTTGTTATCCAGTAAAATATATTTTGGTGTAATTGTTTTTTTTGGTTTAATAAAATTGTAATTGAACAGACAACAGCACGTCGACTTACCCCAAAAGTCAAAAATTCTCCAATAGATTTTCAACTTTAAGCCTAACGTATAGAGTTCATTTTCAAATGAGAAAATTTGACATTTTGTGGTAGGTCGACGTGCTGTTGTCCGTACATTACAAAAAGTGAAAAAGTTAAGAAAAATCATTAATAAATTAATGAAAGACAAATGTGTTGCAGCTGGATGATCTGCCTTAAATATTAGCTTAATATATATTGACGACCTCCGTAGCCGAGAGGTGAGCACGCCGGACTTAGAGCATTCAACCAACAGGAGACGCCATTAACAGGCATTCCCCTCTGCCACAAGTCTATGACCGTCGATCACAGAGGTTATATAAAACTATCTGCAGCGCGTTCCGCCATCATTGGCAAATCACGGTGAGCGTGGAAGGACAGCAGCTAAAAATGCCAAATTACGCCGTGTGCTCGTGTTAAAAAAGATCAGAAACATTTTATGTGCTAAGGGACAACGTAAATTTTCATTTATAAGTATTATTGAGTCTCGATATTAGCAAATAATGCCTTAAAATTGCAAAAACCTTATAAAATTCGTCAATCAAAAAGTGATACCAGTAAAAGGAAAAAAATCCTATTAAGCGTAATTTTTTATACTGAAGTACCCAAAATTTAAATCACACTGGTATTTCACGTGTAATATATTTAATAATATTAATTACAATAGATTCTTATTGAATTCATATTATATATCACAGTTAACAAATTATGATTCTTGTTTAAGAGTGTATTGCGCGAAATTGTGAAAATTAAGGTATTTTTATATCACTTTTTCTAGACGCTGAATTGATTAAATACATTAAAACCACCTTTGTAGGCTAGCCTGATCCTGGATCTAGGTCGCCGCCTTGTTGAAATTTTGAAAAAATACCTTTAAAATAAAAAAAATACACATGAAAGGTAATACCTTCTAAAAACATTTTTTTTCGATTACTTTATCAATTTTACGCATTAAACAATGATTCTCACATGAAAATGTTTGTATTGCAATTCCGCAGACCGCCCCCTTCTTAAAATTTTGTATAAATATAAAAAAATATGAATATTTTAAGATTTCTTAATTTAAAACACAAACGCCTGATATACTTTAAAAGGAAACATGGCTCTTAATAATTTACTAGGCGCACTTAATTAATTGGTGTGATGCGTATTTTCAATAGATTCCTTGGTGAGGTCATGCACATGAAGCACAGATATTATTTCAAGCCAGCCTGCCAGCTGATGATCATACCCGAATTCTTCCCCGATGTCCCCAACTAAAGGCAGCCGTGTTACAAATCTATACTTTGCAGTACATTTTAGTGTTTTTGCTGTCTTTCAACTCAAATGTCAAGTCTTATCCCGTACAGAGTAGTGCAAACGCAGAGCATGCACACCAATAGGTATCTAGCTAAAACATAAAAGAGTCTGTGATAATTATGGATGTCATCAATAATGTATAAATAATAATAAAAATTGTAAATTCAATGTTTCGTTTACTTTTTCGTCAGCTGTGAGATTTATTATAAGCAAACGGTGCATTTTTTTATTACGGGCTAATTTAAAATGTTATAATACCTACTTGGAAAATAGATTTTTCTTAAGTAGGTATTATAAAATTTTGGTGGTCCCGATCAGATGGGACCCGAACCCTGGACCATTGCATACCGGGTGAGTGCTTTTCCAACTAAGCTACTGAGACGTTAGCAGAGTTGTCAAATTTTTAAAGTGCCAAAAGAATATATATTTTTTTAAAGATTTTCTGATCGTAATCAATAGTTAGATTTTATTTTTTATTTTATTTTTGTTACAACCAACCCAAGGGCTCAGTCATTATCTAACATTCACTTATAATCACCATTCACAAGAGCCCAAAAACGCTGTATCGGCTGCCTAGGTGTTGATTACCTTACCATATACTTTCAATATTATTGAAATAACACGGTAGCAAATTTCTATCTTTAAAATAAATATAATCTTTAGCCTGCCGCTAACACTCTTGCGCCTCACACAGACACTACAATATACATGACCTGCACCCCTCGCGTAAAATGTACAGACAGTAGTCGGTGATCCGCCGGGAAAACAATTTTTGTGGAAATTGGTGTTGTTTTTGTACAAATTACGTCGAAGCACGACAATCTGATTTTGTAACGGGTATGTGATCTTTGAGCCAGCAGTCATTTTAATGTCATCCTCATCAAAGTGACTGCTGGCCCAAGGTGGAGGCGAGTAACCCAGGATGGACCTCAGTGGAAACTATTAGAGGAGGCCTATGTCAAGAGGCACACTGAGATTAGAGATATTTTATAAGCTAAGTTACCAACAATGTGTATGTTATCTCTAATACCAGAATAAAGGGCTTTATTATTATTATGTGATCTTTAATCTGACCTCTTTATTATTATTTGTAGCCCAATATGTTTGCGAATAATAATCTTAAAATATGTAATGGCAGTACATTATATTGTATATTTATAAATAAATTATCTTTATCTTTATACCTATAAACGTAGCCATTTCGTTGTTATCACACCATAACCTTTAATGTCTGATTATCCTGCCACTCTTTACCCTGTTCTGAAAGCAGGTTAATGAGATTGAACCTCCACAGCTGAACATAGGACTCCCACAGTGAATTCCAGATCGGCTGGTTGGAACCAACCTATATGGACCACTAGGAATAGCTTTTTTGCTCTGCTCATCCACTCGGACCGACATGGTGGCGTTTTTATATAAACACTTTAGCACCTCGATGTACTTATAGTTAATATTGCGCAGTTGGAGAGACTGTAGTACTGCCCAAGTCTCGATCGAAGCGAAGGGCTTGTCATAGTCCACAAACGCTAAGCATTGTGGCAAGTTATACTTTTCTGTCTTCTGCATAACTTGTCGCAGCGTATGGATGGGGTCTAAAGCCTTTTTGGACTACTAAAACTATGTGCGAGACGATTCGTGATGATCCTCGAAAACAATTTGTAGATATTGCTCATAAGCGAGATTGGTCTGTTATTTTTCAGCAAGGTGTTATCCCCTTTCTTAAAGAAGAGCACCACCGTACATCTGTTTCATGCCTCCGGCGTTATCTCCTCGAGCAAGACGGAGCTGAAGAGTTTCTAATGGACTTTCAGTATCTGTGTTGTATTGAATCACTGAGGTAATTCCACCGTCACCCGGCGTCTTTTTGTTCCTACGCTGTTTGTGCATGTCAGGTTGGTAATAAAAAGCTGATTTTGCATGGTTAACTGTTTTTTTTTCTACTTACCAGTTCAATTTTCTTTAACTTAGTACCGTTTCTCATTAACCTGTACAAAAGCTCTTTAACCTGTGAGGCAAAAATTTTAAAAGGCTGTATTTTCTATATTTATGTCTAAACTCCGTTCCCTTCAACTAATTATGAACACAAAGTATACATTAATTCGATTTACATTTACAAAATTCCATATTTGACACATTTTTAAAAATCGTTAAAATAATACAAGCGGTGCCACTTTTTTGAGAACGATCCTTATCTATGACACAAAAACTAAACGAGAATCGGTTCATCCGTTTGAGAGCTACGATACCACAGACAGATACACAGACAGACACGTTAAAGTTATAACACCCCTCTCTTTTGCATCGGGTTCTAAAAACGCTGGCTCCGACAGCTTCTCGCTGTCAGAGCCAGCGTTTTTGACACTTGAAAGATTACGTCTGCTCTGCAAACGTTTCGGTAGCTTAGTTGGAAAAGCACTCGCCCGGTATGCGATGATCGTGGGTTCGGGTCCCAACCCTTACACACCCAAATTCTCAATTTGGTTGCAATTTAAGTGATTCAAATATTACTGGAGAAAATAAAAATGGTTTTCATTACTACTTTTACATGGTGTGCAAAATTAAAATTGGAGAGTTGTAGAAATCCTCAAAGCAGCAAAGAACTGACACACAATCACGAGTAACATTATGTCTATCTATAAGTATGGGAGTGCGAGGAGAGGAGGTGCCCTCGAGTATGTCAAAAATCCTCTTGATATACCCTACATATCGGAAAATCTTTAATGCTAAATGTCATGCTAAAGTATGTGAACTCTGGGAGCTGGCCAAAGAGAAAGTCATAGAGGAAAAAGCAAAAAAAAGGGAGCCGAGAAGAATTTGAGTGGCTATTAAAAATGGTGACGTGAATGCATGTGGCGTACCGATGATAACAGTTGTAGCCTCTTACTCCATCATGCATTGTTGGAGTAAGAGGTCGTATAGAAAAACATAAATAACTTTATCAGGAGCTGCAATTATCATTGGCTACAGAAAAAGCTCTCTACATTTGCTGATAAAAATGAATAGTGTATGGTATGCGCGTGAGCTTAGAATTGCAATCTTGAAGTACCTGAGCATGTGTGCTATAAAAATTAGTCTGGATCATCTAGCGGTACGGAGTCAACTGCCATAGTAGAAGGCTCAAAAGAACATTAAAAACTAATTACATACTCATAGCTGATGGTATTCCGCAAATTTTGTACCGCGGCACACTGGTGTGCTGTGGTCATTAGTTAGTATGCCACGGAATAATAAGGTTACGCCTGTCAATTATTACTCAAAATTAATTTCGAACAATAAAAATAGTGTACTCTATTATTTAGATCGCCTATGTTCAATTAAACTGGCCTGTGTTTCACATTCCTTACCTAAATACTTTTTCTGCAATTTAAAGCTTAGGTTTGCTTTTCAATAAAAACAACGTTTCGTTAATTAATAATAAAGTTTGTAAATATAATTTAGAACAAAAGTTTAGGTAGGTATTTATAAACTAAATATTATGTATGATCTTAAATAGTATTTACTTCTTTACATTATTTTTTTCTTTAAGAAAAAAATTGCAGGTAATGTTTACTCTGTCGTTCAGCCTACTCTGTAAAGCTATTTTTCTATGTGTGAGTGATCACGTACGTGCCCGATCGGCTCTCTCCGAAGTTTTTCGTTCGAATTGCACCCCCTTAAGTTTTGCGCATTTTATTGGACTTAATAATTACCTAGTTTTAAAAGTATCAATACTATAAATATTTGCATATAATCGGTCTAGTTCAATAATATAATATATTTGCGAACTTCACTTTATTGTGAAAATTTGAGATTTTTACTGATACCTACGCTGGCCACCCTGCAGCAAAGTTGGTGATGGGATAGCACAAAAACAAAATATCGATATCGATTTAACCACTTGACCTTTAGGTCACCTAGATTTGGGATTCCACTTGGACGTATTTCCAAAATGGGAATATATTCGGTAACATTCACAATGAACCCACCCGTTGGAAAAATAAACGGGTGGATTCAATTTTATTGTTTATATGAATTTATACTATAACACAAAAATAATATTAAGACTTAGGTTACAAGCGTTTTTGTTGTTATTTATTTACACATACAATAAAAAACAGTAGGTATGCTGTTATAAATTTTGTTTATGTTGGTTGCTTTACTGTAAGATTACGGATCTTATTTATATTACAATAGGCATTATTATAATGTGTCCATATTAAGATGTCAGTAAATATTAATTTTCATTATTTTTGTGAAAATATAACATTACAAAGGGTGACGACAAAAACTTCGAGGCACCTTAAATATCTTATCAATAATCTTAGGCTCGGTCTATACCCAGTTAGAAACCGGACCGGGTTAACGCGGATTCAATCCATCGCTTAAGCAATAAGGTCGTTTTTTGAACGGATCCTTGCGGATGCTAACGGATTCCGGCAGCGTATAGACCGAGCTTTAAACTCTAGAGAAACGTGTGTTTTGTAACAGATTATTTATTATTTAAGCGTATTTTATGGCTCGGACTATAACCATTCGGAAACCGGTCCGGGTAAGTACGGTTTAAATCCATCGCTTAAACAATAGGGTCGTGTTTTGAACGGATTCTCGCGGATTTGATAATGTTTCGGATAATTATTTTTATTAATTATTATTTATCACCTTCTCAATTACTAATTAAGTCATAAAAATCAATCCATTCCAAAGAAACATAACTTTATATTATAAAGTATCCGAGCCAACCATCTCCAGTCACCACCACAGACAGACCCAGACCAATAATACCTATTTGAATTCATTTACAACTTTATGTCTTAGCAAGCATAAAAATATTTCATGATAGCACTAATATTTGTTAACTTTTTCTTATGCAAAAAGAAAATGTTTTCCCTTTGTCCTTTACAAAATTCAACCACAAATTACGTATAGCGCCGGCGCGCTAGACAGATAGTCCACTCGGAACTAAGCGTTAGAATCGTCACGCACAGATTGACAATTGCGTTTACTAGAAATCTCGGACGATCGGGGATAGAGCTGTAGCGGGCTGTCACTCACGACAGTTTACTACGCATTGATCATTGTTACGTGCAAAAAATGGATAAGCGTTTTTATTACTGCTGCAGTGTGTTTGGATGTTTTAATACAACACAAAATTGTGATTACACGTTCTTCAAATTTCCAAATAATATTAAAAGGTATATAAAACTAGGTCTTGGTTTTTTCTTGTTAGTAAAGTAAAGTAAGTATTGATAGCGATCAATTATTCATTTCATTGCACATTCAGCAGAAATGGGCTTTTAAATTTTCCCTAGCATATCGTCGCTGGTATAACACCAGTATTTTAGGTAAGCGTTAAATAAAAGATAATGTAAAAATACCAATGAATAATTTAGTATGTAAATTATTCATTGGTATTTTTACATTATTGTTGCTAGGATAAACATATCACCTTGAAATGTGAGTATATAACAAGTTAGTACGTATAAATTTCTGTCAACCAACGTGCAGCTGCCGCCGCTGTTAAAAACGACAGTCATTGAAGAAGCCAAGTTGAGGAGAGTAAATATTGCTTTGTCTTCCCATTTAGGCTTGGACGTATGATAAGATGAATGTATAAGCTAATCGATGTATCGAAGTAATAAAGCACACTAACTTATTTCAAAAATTCAGAATAGCAACCCTAGGTAGTCAGCCCAATTTAGACAGTTGTTTTCAAGAACGGCGGGAGTGGACCTTCTGTATTTTTTCTATTTTGTGATTCAACCTTCTAACTTTCCCTCAATTATATTTAAGATTTTTGCGGGTTATAGCCCAGTATTTTTTTATCATTATTTAAGACAATTCACCTGAAAACCAAATTATACAGGTATTTCTTGCAGTTTTAGGCTTGGACTTTAACCAGCCGGAATCTGTTAGAATCCGCTAGAATTCGTTCAAAAACGACCTTATTGCTTAAGCGATGGATTGAAACCGTACTTACCCGGATTTTCGGCTGGGTATAGTTCGGGCCTTAGACTCAACCATACTGACGTATATTAATAAATATACGTCAGTATGGTTATCTACAGGGTGTAGATGTTAATGAAAGCCAAAAGTCTTGTTTCTATCTTACACATAATAAAGAGTCTGAATTGAATAAAACCTTATCATAATACTGGCAGAACTCATCGATAAAATTTATCGATAGTGTTAAGCACTATCTTCGTTTATTTAAAACTGACGTCACACTCGTGCATGGATAAGTTGTCCTTGTGTGTGAATATATTTGTGTGCGTCTAGTTTAAGCTAGTGTTAGATATTTTTTGTTGTGTGCGAGCGTAGCAATGACATCCAAAATGCGTTAGAGTTAATTTACTATGTGTGCGTTACTCCCTGCCCCCCGCAAGAAATGACAGACTTTTTCGTATAGAAATTAGCGAGCTTGTCGTCTCCTGTTGGTTGAATGCTCTAAGACGCCGGACTATAAATGGCGCCGCCATCTCTGAGGTTCCGGGTTCGATCCCCGGCCGGGTCATGTAGAAAACGAACTTTTTTATATTGGCTCGGGTCTGGGTGTTGTGGTACCGTCGTTGTTTCTGATTTCTTTAACACAAGTGCTTTCGCTACTTGCCTTAGGATCAGAGCAATGTATGTGATGTTGTCCAATATTTAATATATAAATCAAAAGTTCGATTACAAGTTTAGATCAATTTTGACAATATTTTTTTTTTCTCGCGTCAGTGTGTGCTCGGAGATCCTCTTAGTTAAATTTTGAGTCTTGTTTCACTCAATACAAGGTTGTTAATTCCTTATCTCAACTCGAATAATACATAAAATGGTATGGTGATAAGGTAAAATATGAGTCAAAGTATTAATACTAACTGCCTTGGTTATAAACGTTTATCAACGTTTAATAATGTTTTAGTAATGTTTGTTTGTGTTTGAGTGGTGTGGGTTTAAAAAATGTTTTACAAAATGTTGTTTTCTTAAAATTCATAAACGCTGTGTATAACTTATTTAACAGATTAAACTGCACCTTAAATTAATAGACTACTGTACCTCTCTTTTGACCATATCCATGTTTTTGGCCATGCTTTTGACTTTGAATTTTGATTCTGTTTTGGTTTGTCAAAATTATCATATTATTTAAAAAAAATTGAGATAAGTTACGTAAATTATGCTTTAAACTTGGCTTTGAATAGAATATAATGAGAAATGATTTAATTGATACAAGTAAAAAAAATCATAACAAACAACATACATTATTCTAAAGCCTGTGTCAAAAAGACCTTTTTTAAAGGCATAATTAATAGCATAATATATCTTCGCTTCCTAAGTGGACAACATCCCTTAACATATGTCAGACGACCTTCATCGATCATACTGTTTATACATGTTTTTGCTTTCATTTACAATAAGATTATGCATGGGTAATACCCATTTCGACATATCGAAAAACGTTATTTTTTAAATAATTTCACACCCAATTATTTAGCCCTAAACTAAGCTAGCTCGTACTATGGCGACTAGATAACGGATATACATACTTAAATACGTTTATAAACATGCATGACTTAGGTGCAACAAATGATTCGATTCTTAGATTCGAACCCGCAACCGCCAGGCATCGTTGTCCGGAGCGCGAACCACTACACCAGACGGTCATCAAACTTAAGAAACAATCCGGACGATTTCGATCAGATGATTTCGATTTTTTGAAAGTTTATATAATTTATTAAAATCTGATATCGATAGCAAATAGAACTGTCAACTTTCAAATCGATTATGATTTGATAGTATTTTTTTTTAATTATGACGCAGAATTTTTTAGCTATGAAATATTGTTTTTAGCTACTAGACAAAACTACTGGATTGAAAATTAATATTCATAAACCAGCCAAGAGGGTATAAGACCACACGCAAAGGGTTCCGTAGTTGCCAGTTACAATAAAGTTGCTGCTTAAATACTTACAGCAACTTTTTCTATAGACCAATATCGAAATTAACAAAAAAAAAGCTGACATCGGTTCAAAAATTTTAAATTGTTTAGTTGTAACACATGAGTAAAGCATGTGGTTGTAATTCCCACGTAAGAATACAAATGTCAAAACTTATATGACAGATATAACATTTTAGACTTTCTTGTTGCATTTTTAAATTATTTAACATATTAACCTTTATTTCAAACATACAAAGAAATTTTTTTCTGTGTATAAATCACAAATTCTTAACAGTACAACATGCAAAATTATTATACAATTTCGTCAGCAACAAGCGTCGTCAAATGTTTATAAATTAAAAGAATAAAATAATATAAGATAAATTTTAAACAATATCTGCTACATGCTTATTGCTATGTCAAAAAACTGCACTACCGCCCGAACCAAAGGTCCCCCATTATGCTGGCAAAATCGAAACCCCTTCCCCTAAATCGATATATCGGGTGTAAAAAAAGGCTTAACGAAGCCGAATACCACATATTCTAGGTATTATTACGATCATTTTTTTCTTTTACACTATACCTGGGAAATGACGGGTTACCGAGTTAATCGCAGTCAAAGTTACGATTTTTTTCAAAGATTTTTTACAAAATTGACTTTTTTACAAAGAAACATGATCCGCTTACACACACAGGCATAGTCTGTGGAGTGCGCGATATACATTGCGGGTTAGAAATAAGTTATTTTTTTTGATACCCAAAAATAAAAGTCATATCCCAGCAATTATTTTTTTTGCATTCTACTTGGTTTCATGTATAGAATTCGTGGTTTAAGGCTTCGTTAAGCCTTTTTTTACACCCTGTATAAAGAAATTGATATATAAAGAAAGATGTACAATTCAGGCGGTCTTATTGTAACAGCGATCTCTCCCATACAAGATAGTTAAACAATAAATTAGGACCTTATGCGTGAATTTTTCAAAGAGTTGGGAAGGGGAGGGGAGAGGTCTGTGTTGACTACGAAAATAGAAATATCATCATCGTCATTTTAGCCGGCGGACGTCCACTGCTGAACAAAGGCCTTCCCCAATGACTTCCAGATCGGTAGGTTGGAAGCGGCCTTATAAGAAAGCTCAAAGTTGCACAGCGCGCTATGGAAAGGCCTATGCTCGGTGTTTCTTTGCGAAATCAAATCAGAAATGAGGAGATCCGTGACCGAACCAAAGTCGCAATAGAAATATGCACAGTATTATATATAAATAACTCTTAAATGGAATATATGTTTTGGAGACACACATATGTTTTATTATTACCACATTTTCAAAGTCAATGTTGTTAATTTGGGTTATACCTTACTGAAAGCGGAATTTAGTTAAGTACGCTCTGATACTTTCTAACTTGGTCAAACTGTCTAACAAACCCAAAAACCTACGTTCCGTGAACACTGACCCAGCTGGAATACCTTTAGAGCAGTAACTTTATAATAGAATTATAGGTAGAAGAATTATTCTCTGCAGCACATATTAAAACACAATTGGAACGTGGACACCAATCATAAATAACTCTAAGAAACCTTTTATAGAATAGAATAGAATAGAATAGAATAGAAAAAGATTTATTTGACACACACAGAATACAAAAAGAAAAAAACATTTACAGGATAATAAAAAACAATATGTGTTAAAAAGGCCCCCGCTCAGCATTTGTCGTGACAGTCAGGGACGTATCACGACGCTGGTTTTCAGCAGGCACCCTGACGGTATTTATTAAATCTGACACCTTATTTTAGGTCCGACAACCTGGTACATTATCATTTATTCAAAGAATCTGGTTTTTGTTTACTTTAAAAGTTAGGCAGTTGAGTCCGGTAAACAATGACGTCAAAGCTTGCTATCGCCATACAAACTATAAGCCGTATGGCGTTAGGTGCGTTTTGACAGGATATTAAAAGTATGTTAAATGAGGGTTTTCGCGAAAATTTACGCCACCAGCTGGCGCCACTTTGACAACAGGTCTCCCATCCCACTAATGCGCTCGCTGTTTAATGTTTTATAATAGTTTCTGCACTGTTTTTTATTTTAAATCCTTCCTAAAGTTATTTAAAAATAGATAATCCACTCAACAACGAATTCTAAACAAGTTTAGCTATGTACTTGCACTTGAATTTAGGTTATGTTTAATTACACATGAAAGAGACCTAAAACTATATTATTTTTACGTATTTCTACCACTGAGTCTTTCGGCAGCTCGTAATCGTCATTACTAAAGAAACCTTTTCATACAAGACCATTATCCAACGTTCTCTACGAATGGCTACAAGGAATTGTTTTAATAAACGTATTTTATCCTTGGGAAACATGACCTTCCTTTTTTTGAGCACATAGGAACTGAAAAAAATTATGGCATTTTGATTCTTTAAACATATTTATTGTATTTAATTAAGAAATAAATAAATTTCAGACACGAAAATATATGGGCTTTGATACTTTTGACAGGTTTCTGGACCTGACGTCTCAGTGCTGCCACCTAGTGGGCGTCATTTCAGAAAACCCTATTTGATTGGTGGTGTCATAGAGAAAGAATTATACTACGTAAAAGTGGTGTTAACTGGCCTATTCTTTTGCTTTTAGCCCGTCAAGCTCGTACATTTTCATGCAGATAATTCAGATATTTTGCAAGGCACATGACTCACATGACGGTAAACGAATTACGCACATATTGCAAATATTTGGTGGCAGCTTTTTGGAACTTCATTAATAAACCATCCGGAGTAAAATATTGGAGCAAAAGATTTAGGCTGTGTCCCCAGTAGGCAAACTGTAAGCGGCCGACTGAGTTTGCGGCCTATCGATTTATTACGCCCTTCCATATATTTGAAATGGAGTGTCCACAGTTTGCTAGTTTTGCACTCACTGTACTCAGTTTGCAGCGTTACGCGCGCCGAACATCTCAGTGAGCGGCCGACTCCCAGCAAAACCGGTTTCAGTCGGCGGCGGCGATATGGTTGTTCGCCGCGTAGTGAGTCAGTTTGCCGCAATTTTGCAACTCACTCAGTCGGCCGCTAACAGTTTGCCTACTGGGGACACAGCCTTACGCGAAACCATTTACACGAATGTTTGCGCTAAACCATAACTTGAGCAACAAAACCTAACTGGCGCAAATTTTTTCTTTATATGATTTTTTCGAGCAAATATGTACAAATTCCTTGGGTATTTTTTCGCGGAGCCCAAATATCTTTCGCAATAAATCTCTTTCGATTTGTATAAAATCAAAATTTCGATTCGTGAGTAGCTTATTACACATAGATAGATAGATAAACGTGCACACAAAACAAACACTAAAAAGAAAAAAATACATGAGAATGGTAAAATTTACGTTAACTAGCGAACCTACTCAATTTCTTTTTTTTGTATTATGGTTATATATATGACAAGAAGGTCCAAAATCGCTTGAAGTCGTCACGCTCCGAATAGCAACAGATAATCATCTTAATTAGTGTTATTATGACACTAAACAGATTCTTTCTACAAGACTCGGTAAGTTGTTAACAGTTTTGTAGCAATGTTAAAAAAGTAAAGTAAAAGTATATGCCTATATTCGTCCCACTGCAGGGCACAGGCCTCACCTTAACTATGAGGTGGTTTGGGCCATACTCCATCACGCGGGGCCAGTGCGGATTGGTGGAGGGGTGTTGTAAGCCCAGTGACTTACTGTCAGAAGTAATCAAGCCGCCATAAGGCCTCTGACTAGGCTTCACGACCATATAAGCGATATCAGCCGGGACCAACTTTTAACGTACCTTCCGAAGCACAGAGATGCTCGCGATAAATTCTGTTTTATACCGACGAAAAAACGGAGGAGGTTCTCAAGTCGACGCGTATTTTTTTTTTTATGCATCACGCATAACTTCTTACAGAGTAGTCCGATTTTGATAGTTCTTTTTTTATTTGAAAGAGTATACCCCGAATTTGGTCCCACAAAAATTTGGAAAAAAAAAACAATCTAAGGGTAGAAAAACAGGGGATGATTGATTGTTCACTTACTGATTGTAATGTTTGACCACGCATAACTTTTTACAGAGCTGTCACATTTTGATGATTTTTTTTTAATTAGATAGGGTATAAATACTTCGAAATTGGTGCCATATAAATTTGAAAAAAAAAACTACCCTAATGGTGGGAAAATAGGGTTGATTTCTTGTTCACTCTCAGATTTTAATGCTGGTTTTATATCCACAGTCAAAAAATCATAAACAAAACTTTTTAACAAAAAAATTAACCGCCGTAAAACTGAATAGCAAAAAATTATAAACTCTTTTTCATTTAAATTTACATTAGTTAAAGAACTAAGTTATAAAGGTTAAATGAAAAAGTGAATTTTTTGCTTTTCAGTATTTCGGCGGTATTTTTTTTTTTGTTTATTTTTTTTATTCTATCGATTACAATGTAATTTTCTCAGCCTAACTTATGACGTAGGTAGATGCATCTAAAATTAAAAATGATATTTTGGGATTGCAAATTAAGGAAAATAACTGTTGACTGCCGTCATAACTTGCTTGTGACCCAAAGTTAGACCTAATTATGCTAAAAATCGTAATAATATAAAAAGGGCAATCTATTTCCGTAACGTATAAAATAAATAAACATTGGACAATGTCAGATACCTACATTGTGCTGATCCACAGATAGAATAGAATAGATTAACATTTATTTGCAAAAAAACATTTGATTTATTTGCATAAATACATTTGAGTTTCATAAGTTAGAAGTTTAAATTATTTCGGAGTCCATAAGATTGCAAACCCAAGTAGTTAAGTATATTTGTTTCAACTGGATACCTCCTTAAGCTCCTTACAAAAAGGCTCTTGACAGACAGATAGACAAACGGACAACGAAGTGATCGTATAAGGAATCTTCATTTGAAGGTACAAAACCTTAAAAAACAAAATTATAACGAGTAAAAGACTTTAATTGATACTTGTTTTCACGCGGCTTCTGCGTATCATTATGACATGAATTCTAGGATAGTGGCGCATAGTTTGAGAAACCGCGGTAAAACCACAGAACATATATCTATACAGTATGAAAACTAGGCTTGTTTGTCGAGATACGTCAAATACGTCAATGGAGCGTTAGGGTTGTCTTATAAAGTTGATTAAAAAGCGCGCGAACTGAAAAACAATAGAAATTTAGACAAAGCGTTGACCAAAGAGGATTGAAATTACTACGTTTTTACGTTCTACAGCGACAATGACAACTGACAGCATCTCGTCTCGTATCGGCAGTATTCGGCACCCACGACTCTCAGTACTCTTATTTTACTGAGATTTCTTGTTGAGGCGTGTACTTGTGTGAGTACGTCATTTTGACCGTATATAGGTAGTTTCTTTGCTGTTTAGATATATATACTGTGGTAATACCATTAGTTTTGAATCATTATCTGTCAGTTAGACAACTAACGGTAATCATGCAACTAAGAATAATATCTTCATACACATATTCTAGAAAGTTGAAGTAGAAATTGTACATGTCATTATAATGAGTATTTTAAAGTCCCAGCTTTCTTTCAAGTGACGTATTTTAAATGTTTACACAACAAAAAAGGAATTCAGATTTTTTTTAATGGGAGTACCTATGTAAACCCAGGAGACCTAATACGAAAGCGCATCGTTCGGTCGGTCGTATTATCCGATCCAATCAAAACATCCATTCCCCCTGATAAAAGTTTGACAACTCTTTCCAGTTTAAATGGGTGTCAATATTCAATCCTAATAGGGTAAATATGCTAACAGTATCTAACTTATGGTTATTAAATGAAAAGTCAATATTTAATTCTGTTTTTTGGTAGGGTCTAAATTGTAAGATTTTTGTTTTAGAGAAGTTTATTTCTAAGTTATGGTCATCCATCCACGAGGCAATACCTTGGAGTATGGCAGAAAGGTCATCGTTTAGAGCAGAGGAAGAGCGACATGGTGTTACTATGGAAAGGTCGTCCGCAAACAGCACGCAAGGCGAATTACATATTTTTGGGAGATCATTTATGTAGATCAAGAAGAGAATACAGCCCAAGACACTACCCTGGGGTATAGAGTTGTTCATGGGCTGCTTATCTGATCTGCAAGTACGAACTCTTCCCGATTCATGGTCGTAGTGTTGAATTTCGACGTATTGTTCACGGTTTCGCAAGTAGGATCTGAACCAATCGTGAGCTAGCCCACGGATTCCTATGTCATACAACTTGTTTAATAGTAATTTAAATTGTACTCGGTCATACGCCTTGGTCATGTCCAACATAACACCAACTGCATACTGTTTCGCTTCCAAAATGTTTAATACCTCCCGAATGTATTTAAAAACAGCAAGAACAGTGGAGCGATTACGCCTAAAGCCATTTTGGCATTCATCAAAGATATTAAATTTCTCACAGAATGAATTTACTCTGTTACACATAACTTTTTCAAAGATTTTTGCAGAAGTGGGCAGTAGAGCAATGGGGCGGTAGTTGCTTGGGTCTAATTTACTGTTTTTTTATGAATAGGTTTAACTATAGATATTTTTAATAAATCTGGGAAAGTGCCTTCTGAAAACGACTGGTTAACTAACAAGCAGAACGGCACCGTTAACTGATCTGCGCATTGTTTAATCAACACGGGTGGCAGCTCATCAACTCCGTAGCTGTATTTGCTTTTTAGGGTACGTATTATTGTTTTAATTTCGCGCGGACTAGCTGGGCTTAAAAACATAGTATTCGTTGTAGGTCGCAGCGCCGGGCGGCCAGCGGGTGGCTCCGCACTACGCGCGCCCGCGCAGCTCCCGATCGACGCAAAGTACTCGTTGAAAGTGTTGGAAACAAGTTTTGGATCAGACGACGTAATATTATTGTGGATATGAAGTTGAATGTTTTGGTTAATTCTAATTCTCTTGTATACTATGTACACAACAGCCGATTTCCTTCTTGATGGTATTTAATAACTTATCATCCATTACTTCATATGCTTCGTTGCACACGGTTAAAATCCGTTTTGTCATTGAAGAACACAAAAAAAATACGGAAGGTAACGGATATATTTCCGGAAACTATATTCTCAGGGTAACGCAACAATTTTCCGGGAACTGTGTATATTTTGGGGTAAAAAAATCCGATCTTTTGTACGTAAACTTCAGTATTAGACTTGAGAAGAATGATAATCATTAAGATGATAGTTTGAAAAACTATTTTTGAATTTTGTGAAGATGTTAAGACCGATAGCAAAAGTTGTTGTAAACTCCCCCTAAATGAATCTTTACTAAAAAACTAGTACTTTTTAAATGAATATAGCAATAAATTATATAACTATAGATCTTATCGATAATTAGTGGTTTTGTCAAACCAAAATTGGTGTTTTTAACCTGAAAATTCAATGTCAATCAATACTTTTTAGGGGCCAATCAATGAGGTAGTTGACCTTTCTCTACTATTTAATGTAAATATGGTAAGATCGTAATTACTTCAGATTTTAGGGTTCCCTAGTGCAAAGATAAAACCACTGCTAGAACTATTTTGAAAATAACTTGCAAAAATGCATCAATCTCGTTAACCGTTTCAATAAAAAAATGGTGGGTATTTAAAAAAAACATACAAAAGGTGGACCTAATGACATGAAGCATTATCTACCAGTTTATTTATTTATTTATTTAATGATAGGTACACTGACAGATTACAATCAAGTTTAGACTGAGGTACTTAATATTAAGTTTAAAGGCTAGACTGCAATCCATAAATAGTGTACACAGCATGACAATTTTTAGTTAGTTCTATGTGATTATTGAAAGATTTTTTTTAAAGATAACAGCAGATATTGCTGTCGCATGTAGCATTGAAATTTGTCAGTATTTGAACAGCTCATAAAACAGACTTAATGTTAAACATTTTTTTGATAAAGTTCTTATTAAATATTCCAATTATAATTGTAAAGATCCTCTTCGTTAAGCCCGACTCGCACTTGTCAGTCGACTAGTGACATCGTTTTAATGTAAAAATGATTTAAGATCCCACTTAAGGCCGACCAGTGAATCTTTAGTGAAGATATTTTTGTGTACACGAATAACCGGTAAAAATATGCTGATTACAGCAATTTCTGTAATGAGTTTTGTTTAATTTAATTTTTATTTTGGAAACAAAAACACCATAACTGTGGTATTAAATACTCGATGACATCTTTTAACTGTTTGCAATTGTATGCTGCCTTGAAATTTGCTGTCTCGTAATGAGAGGTCAGTCGAAGTTTTTTATTAAGGTATTGATTTTTTTTTTTAATAACAAAACGGAGAGGCCTGTTTCCAGCAGTGGACTGATATAGGCTGGTGATAATGATGGTATTGGACAAAAACAAATATACTGGCTGACTTTTTTTACCGTCAAGAAAATAAACGTGTGAGATAGGTGAGTGATATAGGTGATGATAACATGATAATTTAAAAAAAAGTTAATTTTTTAGTTTGATTTTTATCATCTATTTATCCTCATTACCATCTAATTCTAAGTTAATTTTGACTAACTGAACATTAAAAAAAGAATATTGGTAAAATAATAATAAAAATATGAAACCGACCAAAACTCAAACGCATATTCACTGATGTATTTAATGTTTATGCATTTTTTTGGACAGTCCAAAATTTATAAAATATGTTGTATTTTATAAACACACTCACATAATATCACATACATAGTTTAAGGTACAGAATACACAGTTATTTTTACCTGACGGTAAAAAAAGTCATCCAGTATTGCTCCGATTGTAACAAAGCACTTGTGTTATAGAAATGAGAAAAAAGTACTACAACACCCAGACCCGAGAAACCACAATGTATATTTTGTGTTATTAATGTAAATTGTGTGGTAATTAGTATGTTTTTGTGTTACTGCTCTATTGTATTAGATACAAAAGATAGATGTAATCATGGAAATAAAAAAATGATAATAATATAGAAAAGTTCGTTTTCTACATTGACCCGACCAGTAATCGAACCCGGGAACTCAGATATGGCGACTATTATAGTAAAAATAATAGAATTTCTCAAAAAGATGCCGTTTTCAAATTATTACCTTTTAAATTTTTGCCAAAACTTTGCTATGACAAGCTTACACAGCTGTTTTATTCATGAATTACTATATTAATAGTATTGACCCGGAATCTGACCTTAGCTACTTGAAGCTACCGAGAATTATTAATAACTAAATAATAAAACAGGCTTTATCTTTCATCATCAGGTCAGCCTATTGCAGTCCACTGCTGGACGTAACCCGTCCCCAATGAGCGCCAAAGAGCACTATCTCTCGCTTTTTTTATCCATCCACTGCCAGCCATCTTCCTAAGGACGTCAGTCCATCGAACTAGGGATATCCTACACTACGTTTGCCAAGGCGTGGTCACAACTCGAGAACCCGTTTACTCCACCTTTCATCGGTTCTGCGACAAATGTGATCGTCATCTTTACTTTATGCCTAAATATTTTGTCTCTGAGAGACTATCTAGTCTATATTTTTTTTCATTCTGTGACCATCATAATATCATAACATCCCTATTGCAGTCAAGTGAGCGGTGCTCACTGAGCACCGCTCACTTGACTGCAATAGGCATGTTGACCCCATTCAAAAATAATTCTAAGACATCATTTATTAAAACAGACACTTTATTTTAGGCCTAATAACTCAGTACAATTTCATTTAAGAGACAAATTGATTTTGATTGCTTTAAAATCGTAAAAAAGTAAGGCAGTTGAGTTTATCGGATAGTGACGTCATAATCCGATATCGCCATACAAATTATTAGGAAGATATCTGTTTTGACAGCTCACAAAAAGTATGTCAATTGATTGGTGGTGTCAACTAGCCTATTCGACTATTGTATCAGTAATTCTAGATTTGTTCACTGTCCACGTTGATATATCGAGTACCACTATGTATTAACCCGAGGATAGCGGTGTGGGCTTCACTGTAAGCAAAACTTTGTATTTTTACGCAAGTTATTAAGTACAATTATTGTGATAGCTGTTTGTTATCCCAAAAAAATAAAATAAAATACAGCGTGTAAAAAAAGGCTTAACAAAGCCATAAACCACGAATTCTATACATAAAACCAAGTAGAATGCAATAAAAATAATTGCTGGGAAATGACTTTTATTTTTGGGTATCATAAAAAAAAACTTATTTCTAACCCGCAATGTATAGCGCGCACGCCACAGACTATGCCTGTGTGTGTAAGCGGTCGGCGCGAGCGGGTGGCGCGAGAGCACTGCGCACGATTCATTGCCGGCTGTGCTCTTTAAAGGCCTTTTATGAAAGAAGCACTGAAAATTTTTATCATGTTTCTTTGTAAAAAAGTTTAGTATTATCAAACAGAAGTCAATTTTGTAAAAATCTTTAAAAAAAAATTTAACTTTGACTGTCAATAACTCGGTAACCCGTCATTTCCCAGGTATAGTGTAAAAGAAAAAAATGATCGTAATAATACGTAGAATATGTGGTATTCGGCTTGGTTAAGCCTTTTTTTACACCCGATATATTAAAATCCAAACTCAAGGTTTGCCAAAGAGGAAAGGAGCGTGTTGGGTATTAAAAGGATGGATAAGGTCCGTAATACCACAATACGCTCCAGAACTGGTATAGCGGATGTAGGCAGGAAAACAGCAAGGCTAAAGCAGGAGTGGGCGGGACACATATGTAGGATGCACCCGGATAGATGGGCCCAAATCGTCCAGTGGATACCAGCAGATGGCTATCGCCGCAGGGGCAGACCCAGAAAGCGCTGGTGTGACGATTTGGTTAGTTTGCTAAGGATTGGGAGTCGTTGGCCATGGATAGAGATAGGTGGAGGAGTTTGGGGGAGACCTTTGCCCAGCAGTGGGATGATATATAGGTTAAAAAAAAATTGATTGAGGGAGCTAATGTGCTATGGCGACACCACAATCACCAATCAAAGGTCAGTGGGATGATATATAGGTTAAAAAAAAATTGATTGAGGGAGCTAATGTGCTATGGCGACACCACAATCACCAATCAAAGGTTTAATAATTTAAATAAATTTATAGTTCATTACAATCACTCATGTTCACCATATTACATGGTACCTATATGAATATATTATTGATATAATTATCCTAATTCATGATACTTCTTTTGCTAAAAAACATGGTATAAAGATGACATTGTAAAATAATAGTGCACATGTTTTGCCAAGATCATTAGCATGCAAATTCAATTTAGGTACACAATACAATTTAAACAATTAAAAATAAATCATTAAAATTAAGTAAAGCTGGCCCACCGACTACATGTCATTCAGCGAGCTATGGAAAGGTCGATGCTTGGGATTTCGTTAAAGGATAAAATCAGAAATGAGATCATCAGGCAGAGGACTAAAGTAACGGACATAGTCCAAAAATGTAGCAAGCTTAAGTGGCAGTGGGCTGGCCACATCTGTCGCAGAACCGATGAAAGGTGGAGTAAACGGATTCTCGAGTGGAGAGCCTCGGCAAACGTAGTATAGCACGACCCCCAGCTCGATGGACCGACGACCTTAGGAAGATGGCTGGCAGTGGATGGATGAAAAACGTGGGAGATTGTGCTCTTTGGCGCTCTTTGGGGTAGACCTACGTCCAGCTGTGGACTGCAATAGGCTGAGATGATGATGATGACGATGAATTAAAATTATATTAAAATGTAAGTGACATTGACATTGAAATCTCTAAATTAGTCAAGTTTAATAAAGTCAATGGAATGTGCGGTCAAGTAATTATTTTATGTCATAAATTCTTTGGTCTATTAGCCAATTATGCAATTTGGTCCTAAAAAGATTCATATTATGTTTTTTTTAAATTAGATATGATTAGGATTTACGACTCTCTCAAGAAAGTACCGGGAAAAAATTAATAATACACAAAATGTTAGTTATTCATCCAAATTTATTTTATCACCTTCAAAGTATGCTCCTTCAGAAGCGATACACTAACGCCAACGAATAATCCAATCATCAAAACATTTTTTAAACGCTTTTTCCGGAATCGAGTTCAGTTCTCGCCGCGAATTCTCCTTTATGTCTTCTATCGAATGAAAACGGGTGCCACGAAGTGGTAATTTGAGTTTAGGAAAAAGAAAGAAGTCGGCTGCAGCCATATCTGGTGAATAAGGTGGCTGCGGTGGTTTACAATGATGGCCTTGTAGGGAAGGCAAGAATTTTCATTCCATAAATCTGCCCTTTTTCGTCTAATTTGCTCTCTTAAACGCTGCATCACGCTTAAATAATACTCTTTTTTATCGTTTGACCTTCTGGCAAGAATTCTGAGTGCACATCACCGTGACAGTCAAAGAAAACAGTCAACATGACTTTGACTTTCGATGAGTTTGGCACGGTTTCTTCGGTTTCGGTTCAGTTGGAAGGCGCCACTCCGAAGCTTGTTGACTAGTTTGCATGTCAAACTCGTAAACCCACGTCTCGTCACCAGTGACAATGCGTTTCATGAATGTTGGGTCGGAATTGACTCGTTCTAGCATGAGCGACACTTTTGCGATTGAGTTTTTGGAGAAAATTTTTTTTGGGACTAGCCGAGCGGCAACATGTTTCATCCCCAATTATTTAAAATGGTACGAATCGACTCGTGTGACACAGAAAGTTTCAGTCACTATTTCCTTTACTTTTGCGATGTTATCTTCAGTAGCAGACGTTGATGGCCTACCAGTGCGAGGCAAATTTTCCATCACATCTCGACCGCTTTTGAACGCTTTGTACCACTCATAAACACGTGTTTTTGATAAAGTCGATTCATCGTAAGCCTTCTGTAACATTTTAAGAGACTCCGAACACGAAATCCCATTGGCGATGCAAAATTTAAGACAAACTCTTTGTTCGATGTTTTTGTCCATTATGAAATTCGCAATACACACTAGATATGTTATAACTTAAAACAATACTGTATTTAATCTAATTATCAGATGTAACTCAAACTCCGCGCCAAAATGTAAAACAGTAGTGCCAATCTCACAACAACAAAAAAGGACATGCATTTTGTACATATTTTATTATTAACTTATTCGTAAATGTCATGATTTTAGTGTATATTACTCCGACGACCTCCGTAGCCGAGAGGCGAGCACGCCGGACTTAAAATGGTGCCGCCCATCTCTGAGGTTCGATCCTCGGTCAGGTCAATGTAAAAAACGAACTTTTCTATATTGTCTCGGGTCTGGGTGTTGTGGTACCGTCGTCGTTTCTGATTTCTATTACACAAGTGCTTTAGCTACTTACCATTGGATCAGAGCAATGTAGTGATGTTGTCCAATGTTTATTGAATTATTTATTACTAGTCCTTCATTGGAAGTAGTTTTCAGTGTTTCCAAAGGGAAAAAAATATTCAATCAGGGACCCAGTGTGGATTGGTGGAGGGGTGTTGTAAGGCCAGTGACTAAACCTTACTGTCAGAAGTATTTAAGCCACCTTAAGACCTCTAGGCTTCACGACCTACTGGTCAAGCGATATTAGCCAGAACCAAAATTTTACGTGCCTTCTAAAGCACGGAGATTCTAGTGTCAAATCTTACTAAAAATCGGCCAAGTGCGAGTCGGACTCGCGCACGAAGGGTTCCGTACCATTATCTATAAAAACGGCGGTAAAATCACGTTTGTTGTATGGGAGACCGCTTGAATATTTATTTTATTAGGGTTTTTAGTATTTGTTGTTATAGTGGCAATTGAAATACATCATCTGTGAAAATTTCAACTAACTATCACGGTTCATGAGATACAGCCTGGTGACAGGCAGACACACAGACGGACAGCGGAACCTTAGTAATAGGGTCCCGTGTTACCCTTGGGTACGGAACCCTAAAAATTATCAAAATGGTCACCCATCCAATAACAACCACGACGATGGTTGCTTAACTTTTGTAATCACTGAGCTACAACCTACTTCTGATTCCAATAGTATTTTATCGAAATAAATCATCAAAATGATTTTTATCGTCAATTTGTCAAGCGATGGCCGGCATAAATCGTTACTGTTTAGTATTACAGTCATGCCACATTATGTATAGCACGCGCGTGCGTGTGTCTGCGAATACTTATGATCTGGGCAAGGGTGAGTCGGGTTTTAACACTTAATTTTTGGTAAAAAAAAAACGGAAAATTGCGAGCGGGACTCGCGCACGAAGGAATCTTTGAAGAAACAATTATCCATGAAAACGGCAAAACATCACGTTTGTTGTATGGCCCCCTAAATATTTATTTTATTCTGTTTTTTTGTTGTTATTTATCATAAAATAAAATGATATATGAGGGTGGGTGTAGAATCTGCCTCTGGTAGGGAGTGAAGACATCGCTGTTCCAGTAAGCCTGTGACCACGGTCGGTGTAACCCGATCGAAACGTCAGGCAAAAGAGGTAACATTTTATACCTAAATTATAATCGCGTTAATTCCCGTTTCATTGAGTTTAAATTATGCATCGCGAAAGTTTAAAAGTAATTATTGTTTGTTATAGCGGGAACAGAAATACATCATCTGTGAAAATTTCAACTGTCTCACTATCACGGTTCATGAGATCACAGCCTGGTGGCATGGACGGACACACAAACAGACGGATGGACTGCGAAGTCTTACTTAGTAATAGGGCCCCGTTTTACCCTTTGGGTACGGAACCCTAAAAAACAAGCATATTAACTTTTCAAATGACAGTTTTTAATTTTTATTGTTATTAGCTGGTAAATCACATGACTCTTATGTTAAATCTTATAAGGTTACATCGCAGGGTAGTGCCAAATTTTAAAAATAAGGAATTCTTTATTTTTTTTTAAAGAAGTTAACATTATTAAATGTTCTTGTATAATATGCAAAAACTCTAAACTCTATTCTGGTGTTCAAATTCAAAAACTCTTTCTAGGGGACATCAAAATGTATTTTCTGAACTTAGTATATTATATTTTGCCGCATCTGTCGCAGAACGGATGAAATGTGGAATAAAAGGGTTCTCGAGTGGAGACAACGCCTCGGCAAACGTAGTGTAGGACGCCCCCAGCCCGATGGACCGACGACCTTAGGAAGATGGCTGGCAGTAGCTGGATAAAAAGGCTTACGTCCAACTATAGGTTGTGTTTATACAACATTTTTAATACTTGAAAAAAATCGTCCGCCTCAGGTGGGATCCGAACCCACGTCCATCGCATACCGGGCGAGTGCGTTGACCACTAAGCTACCGAGACGTTAGTCAACTCGACGAAATCTTTCAAGTGGTTCTCGCTGTCAAAGCCAGCGTATTTTCTAATCAATGTTGCGGTATATACTACTACCGTCAACACCCGATAGAAATATTTTTACAAATATTTAACTATTGGTAAAGATCAGAAAAGCTTAAACAATTTAATTTTTTTCTTTTTAGGAATTACAATGCTAGGTTTATTTAAAATATTTAATACTTGAAAAACGTTTTTTTTTTAAATATGTTTATACAGTATTATTTTTAAAAGAAAAGAAAACTCAGACCCTGCAAGAACCACTTAAATCTAAAATGGCGTCTATTTTATTCTTATTTGCTAATTACCCAAACAAGACTAGTATTATCTCAATAAGCAATTAAACATGTGTTTCACGCACATCCTAAGTTAACAAGTTTTAAATATATCCGAGTCTAATTTAAACTAAACAATGATTTGAATTTAAATTAACGGAATAATTACGTTTTTGTGTGGTTTATATTAAATATTTAACATTCACGGCATTTTTGAATTGCCTAATAATAAAACAGGGTGTTAGGAAATTAACTTTTAGTAGAAATATTACACGAAAAATCGGCGGAGTGCGAGTAGGAGTTGTGCACAGAGTTCCGTATAAACTTTTAGATAAGTAAATAGTTCATCTAGAACGGAAATTGAGTCTTGAAGATTTTTGCCCCATATTTAAAGTTTGTTCAAAAGATATACATATTAAATTAATGGTTTTGACCGTTTCCTTTACTTACTTGTGCAGAAACATTACACTACATTACATCTTAAATTACTTTTTAGGGTTCCGTAGCCTCCCCCCCCCCCCTTTAAAATGGTAAAATTCATGATAATAGTGCTTTTCATGAACTTTTAAGGAAAATCATAACGGTTAAGATAGATCAGTTAGTTTAAGAGTAATAGTCGTTTAACTTGTGAAATGAAAAATCCTTAGTTAAAAACAATAAAAGTGACTTAACTGAAATAATTGCTGAAAAATATGGTGGTAACGACGGTCAACTACGGAACCCTACACTGCGCGTGAAACGACACGCACTTGGCCGGTTTTTTTTTAAATGAGGTTTATATCCTTACGATTACGAACGTTACATTACATAGGAACGCTTAAGAAAATTCTTTAGTCTATTGCTAACCTATAAATAATGAGATGAAGTCAGCAAATGAGCATTTTTTATAATTGCATTTCCATACACGATTTTTGAGCAATTAATTTTATAAAGAAAAAAATATAATATACAATTTCTGAGTTCATCATTGCATATATATGCATAATTTAGCTCATACGTGTTTTGAATTAGGTATTTTTATTAATCGATTATTCTGTTATTTAGTATTTTTTTGTTATAGCAGCACCAGAAATATATCATCTGTGAAAATTTCAACTCTCTGACTATCACGGTTCATGAGATACAGCCTGGTGACAGACGGACAGACAGACGGACAGCGGAGCCTTAGTAATAGGGTCGTTTTACCCTTTGGGTACGGAAACCTAAAAAGGATCACTTGTAATATATAAGTATGTCTGTCACGGCAAGTTTACTTCAAATATACTAAACTAAAACTTAAAAAGCCTCGTTAAAAATGCGGAATTCGTACTTAACAGAGCTTAAGGTAAAAGTGGATGGACGTGTAGCGAAAGTTATGTTCTTAAACCGGTTCTGTGAAGGTTGTAAATAAATAAGTATGTAAATATGACACAAATAACAGATGTCAAGGTCTTGAAGGGACTTCCTTTAAATTAAAATATTAAATTTGTACTTTAAATAACTAAGTACCATTGAGGGAAGGTTATTCTTCAAAACTTGTTGTAATTATGACATTTTAAATTAATTTAATTATTAATTGACGACCGTCTGGTGTAGTGGTTCGGTCGGACGACGATGCCTGGCGGTTGCGGGTTCGAATCCAGGAAGAGGCAAATGTTAGTGTGATGAGCGCGAGCATTGTACCTAAGTTATGGATGTTTAATAAACGTATTTACGTATGTTTATCAGTTATCCTAGTCGCCATAGTACAAGCTTTGCTTAGTTTGGGGTTAGATAATTGGTGTGATTGTGGAAACAATTTATTTATTTATTTTATTTAAAAACCACGCGATCAGCTTTTAATAAGACATCTTTTTCTGTGGTAACATCGAAATCGTGATTTTATTTTCAGATGCTCCATACATTATCATCGAGGTATGCGAGTAAGTTTGTATGGAGCAGCTAAAATTAGTTCTCGATTTTGATGTTTTTCTCATAGGAAATTTGTTATAAATGACCAGCTGATCGAGTGGTTTTAAGGAGTGTCCTATTCTCTTATACATCTTGTATATTAACATTTACTAGAATGTATTACATACATGTTGATTACTTTGGAACCACGATTTTCAAACTCTTGGACCAACTAAGGAAGTCTGTCACATACATTTAACTTTACTAAAACAACACTTACTTGTACTATGACATCGTAGAAGAAAGTTTAAAACATACTTAGAACGAGACAAGCTTTAGAAACTTTTTTAAGTCCCAAGATGAAAGTTCTGCACTCGGCCTACTATCTTCAAAACATTTGTCAAGTGTAAAGTGAAAATAACTGTTAAAGAGTCAATTAGTTACCACACAAGGTGTTAAAACGTCTAATCATATGCCAGTAATGTAAATATTCTTACCAGGTACAATTTCCGTTTCACGTCAATAAAAAAAAACCGGCTAAGTGCGAGTCGGACTTGCGCAAAAATGGTTCCGCACCATTATCTATAAAAACGAGCAAAAAAATCCCGTTTGTTGTATGTGAGCCCCTTTGAATATTTTATTCTGGTTTTTAGGGTTTGTTGTTATAGCGGCAACAGGAATACATCATCTGTGAAAATTTCAACTGTCTAACTATGGCGGTTCATAAGATATAGCCTGGTGACAGACGGATAGACAGACAGACGGACAGCGGAGTCTTAGTAATAGGGTTTCTAATTTTTTTTTGACTTCCGTAGCCGAGATGCGAGCACGCCGGACTAATGGCGTCGCTATCTCTGAGGTTCCGGGTTCGATCTTCGGTCGGGTCAATGTAGAAAAAGAACTTTTCTACATTGTAGAGAATGTAGAAAAGTATCGTCGTTGTTTCTGATTTCTTTAGCAGAAGTGCTTTAACTACTTACCTACCTCTAGATCAGCAGGGCTAGCATGCGCGCATCGGTTATTTTATCGATAGACAAGACAAATTTTGTCTTCGACGATAATTTTGTCGTTTTCCCTAACCTAACGGATCACAGACATCTCGAATCCTTTTTCGAGGTCTCCCGTTCTTCGTAGCCACTTAATATTACGTAATAACACGCCATTGCCATGATATTTTGGTTTTTTCTTTGTTATCGTCGAAGATAAAACGACATATGTACGTCAAAAGTCGATAAAATGCCACGACAAAATTTTATCGTGTTGCGCATGCTAGCCCTGCAGAGCAATGTATGTGATGTTGTCCAATATATATTATTTATTTTTCTAAATTGTATGAAATCTGGATGTGCTAGCTAGGATACCCCCTGCGGTGGAATCAATTCATTTCAATTTAAGTTTTGCTTAAAATGTATAGAATATATTTTTAACTATATTTTTAAGCGATTTTTAATCTATAAGCGAGTCCATTAGTATCAGTTGGCAACTTATTATAAATGCGAATAAACATTTATAAACAGCATTTTTCTTATTTCTCACATTCGTTGTTGACAAAACCAGACTTAAGGCATTATCTCAGTCTAGGATTCCCCTTGAATAACCTTGAACGGATACTGGAATCGAACCCGCGACCCTTTCGTTCAAAGCAAACCTTCACCAATTAGGTCATCATTCATCCTTAATTTACATAACGAACTTTTCTAAATTTACATGTTTAGGTTTGTCTAGCAAAAAACACGGATAAGGATTTGAAATTCCATAATTCGTGATCATAACAACTGTGTAGTCTAGCTGGTCTAGCGCATAACTTTATTTAAATACACATCAGGACATTATTAATGTCTTCTTAAATAAATTACAAAATAACAGCATCGACTTTATATTGCACTAGCAGCCCGACCCGGCTTCGCACGGGGTAGACAATTATCGCTAATAGTTTCGGCAGCGCATTCGACGAAAGACATTTTAAGACTCATTTTTCTACACCTTCGGTTACATTGTTCAAATTTTACCAAGGATCCCTATTTTTTTTCAAAATGAAATGTAGCCTATGTCAAAGTGGAAGAATGTAGCATTCTATTGGTGAAATATTTTTTTAAATCGGCCCAGTAATTTTTGAGCCTATTCATTACAAACATACAAAAATAGGTACAAATCTTTCCTCCTTATAATATTAGTAAGTAAGTAAGTATAAACTCGCCCTATCTTTGGTACGTTTAACCATCTGATTATCCGTCTTATTTCTAATTCCATAATTCGTGATCATAACAACTAGCTGTGTAGTCTAGCTGGTCTAGCGCATAACTTTATTTAAATACACATCAGGACATTATTAATGGAACACTAAAATTCGTATAAAAGATAAAAAAAAAATAGGCACCATCCTTAATGGCAGGAGCAGATATCTTTTTATTTTATAGTATGATATTTGGTATAATATTATAAAGAGGACAGATTTGTACCTATTTTTGTATGATTGGAATGAATAGGCTCAAAAAGTACTGGGCCGATTTAAAAAATTCTTTCACCAATAGAATGCTACATTCTTCCAATTTGACATAGGCTACATTTAATTTTGAAAAAAAAATAGGGATCCTTGGTAAAATTTGAACAATGTAACCGAAGGTGTAGAAAAATGAGTCTTAAAATGTCTTTCGTCGAATGCGCCGCCGAAACTATTAGCGATAATTGTCTACCCCGTGCGAAGCCGGGAGTATGAATTTGATGGTGTTTTCTTTGTTTAAGGAAATTATTTATTTATTTAATAGTTATTTAAATGGATAGATAGATAGATACTCTTTATTGCACACCAAACAAACAAGTTACATTTAATATTTACAGAAAGACTTACACGTTAATATTTATGTTTAGTTTAATTAAACCATATGGTTATGCATATATATGCATTTCCAACCAGCCGATCTGAAGGTACTGGGGGAGGCCTATGTGCAGCAGTGGACGTCCTGTGGCTGAAATGATGATGCACTTTCTTAAAATAAAGTACCAAAGAATTTATTGTACTACCGGTTCATGAATTTAAAATTTTATATTTATATAATCCTTTTAAAAATAGGATTTAATAAAGTAGACGATTATTTAAACGACAATAGTTCATGGACTTTATAACCTGCCTAGCTCACACTTTATTGCATGTCTTAAAACTGTTTGTCGTGTAAAAAAGGCTGACAAAGGTGACTGAGCTTGTTGCGCCGTTTCGTTTTTTTTTATCGACTTTAAAAAAGTAGAAGTTTTTATATTTGGCTGTATTTTTTTTTATGTAGGTAAGTGTATTAACCGATTTCAGTCCTTAACGTAGTTTCAAAGCAGTGTTAGGGCTAAGCTATATATTGAGATGTGTACCTATAAGTAATGTCCCTAAAGAGAGCCTATATCTATCTATATAAATACAGATTGACAGATTTACCCCTAGCAGGCTAGGGGTAAATCTGTCAGTAAAGTTGCTGTTCATCTGGCTGGGAAACCATTAGCCGAAGTGGGAACTTTCCGTTACCTTGGGAATCTGGTTCGTAGCGACAATTGTCTCGAGTCTGAGATTTCTGCACGGATGTCTAGTACTGCTAGTGCCTTTGGCAAGCTTAATCATCGAATTTGGAAGTCATACGACCTTAAGTTGCATACGAAAATCGCCGTGTACAAGGCAATCGTGCTGCCGTTACTTTTGTACGCTTCGGAGACTTGGTGCTTGTATAGGGGGGATATCGTCTATCGGGAAAACGTCTGGACTCCTTCCATCTCAAATGTCTTCGAGCTATTCTCCGGTTAAAGTGGCAAGATCGTATTCCGAACTCGGAGGTTCTTCGTCGTACAAAAATGTCTGGCATGGAAAGCTTGTTAACCAAGAATCAACTGCGCTGGTGTGGACACCTTGTGAGTATGGACTCTACCAGGCTGCCGAAGTTTGTTTTCTATTCTGAACTCAGCTTAGGTAAACGCAGACCTGGAGGACAATACCTGCGGTATCGGGATGTTCTCAGGCAGCATTTAACATCTGTCGGTATAAGTAGTGACACGTTTGAGGAGCTGGCAACTCGGAAACCGGAGTGGCGCAAAGCAGTCAGTTCGGGTGTTGAATGTTTCAAACGGTCCCATATTGAAGATCTCGACACATCACATCACATCACCAGCCTTTATCAGTCCACTGCTGGACACAGGCCTCTCCAAAAGGAGGATTTTGCCATAATCGCCACGCTTGGCAGGCGGGTTGGCGATCGGAGTTTGGCCAATGGTGGAGAGGAGACGCTGCTGCCCGTCTTCTTATAGCGGTTTTCCCGTAGTCACCTCTTACGACACCCATAGGAAGAGAAGGGGTGGTGCAATTTTTTTAAAGTGCCGGCACCACACGGCACAAGATTTCGACGCCGAACGCCAACTTCGAAAATCTCGACCTACCTTTCTATGTTGTTTACACATACAACACCAGTGGACAGCTTCACTGCGCTGTCTGTGACCGCACCTTCAAATCTAAATTTGGTTTCGCGAGTCACGTGCGTGCGCATGCTAGGAAGAATGCGAACGTCTAGTGCGATTTGCAGGGTGTCGCCATCGACGGATACGTCTGGGAGGACAACAACAACATATAAATATATAAAAAATTGCTGTTTGTTAGTCTCGCTAAAACTCGAGAACAGCTAAACCGATTTTGCAAACTTTGGTCTGAGGCTGTACGAAGTTCGCCGGGTCAGCTAGTACTGAATAAATGAATATGTATTATAATTATACTATTTTATAAGACAGATTTGTACTCGTAACGATAAAACTTTTATAAATTATTAACTTGCTTATATTGACGTCATACTCAAATATTTATTGCTATACCATTAATTGTATTAACAGGAAGATTTTTCGATTTTAGCAATTATATAATTCTGTTTCTGACCCACTAGGGTACAGTTTTGGACGGAAGCAGGTCGATATTTCTTTACAAAACTTTTTTTAAATAACAAGTTTTGTTTAAATTTTATCTAAATTGTAATAATTTAATATTTGTATATACAGTGGCAAACTGATGGATGTTCGTAATAGTATTTATTGTGTTATAAGAGATCATATGTACCTTATAAATACAAGATTAATAGAGTCACCATACAATATGTCAGCATTTATCAGTGGGTGTTTTAGGTTTATGCAAGGTTCTATTTTAATAGTTAAATCCCTTTTACAGGATGGTTTTATTGCTCAAATATAAGTAAGACGTATGGAATAGAATAGAATAAAATAGAATAGAAAACGGTTATTTGACACACATAGGAATAGTTACAAACAGAATTACATTGAACATACAAAAAGAGTGTCAAAGCTCATCATTTTTCGTTACAGCCGAAGCCGTAACGACGCTGGTTTTCAGCGGCAACCCCGACTAGGACGTGGGACGTATAGTATGTATACTCTATTAAATTGGTCTATACAAGCTCAACTCAACATAGATTTGCACACATGAAGTTAATGGCATATGCAAGCCATTTTAGGAGTCTTTGTTTGAAAAAAAACACTACTAAAGTTGTGCATATTTTTCTAAACATCATAACTTCTTTGTCCCAAAGAAATAATATTTTTTTCTGTAAATAGGCCTAAATTAATCACTTTTATTAGGTCCTAAAATATTTTTAAACCTACCTTAAGGTTCTATCTAATTCAAAATATAACCTATAAGGTAAACTTACTAACTCTGTAATTCACCTTGACCCACATATTCTAGAACCTGTTTGATGTGAATATCTTCGATCAGGTTCCGTTTAGTAGGCGAAACCGGCTGAATATGTAGTTTAGTATACGGCAGTACTCATAGCAGGGCACACATCTCACCTCAACTACATACAGGTTGTACAAGAGAATAGAGAATGCCTTTAAACCACGTGATAAGGTGCTCCTATACATCAACCTTTTCTATGGGAGCAACATCGAAATCGTTTTTTTAAATGCTACTTTACAACTAATGTTCTACCACAGGTGCTACCTCGATCGAATGGAGCATCTGAAAAAAAAAACACGATTTCGATGTTCCTTCCATAGAAAAAGTTGATGTAAATCATCAGCTAATCACGAGGTTTTAAGTGTACTATTCTTTTTTACATCCTGTATCTAAATATGCACCAGCTGACACACCCAATTGTTGTGTCATCGAAGTAAAGAATACTATATTGTGTCAAAAGGTATCCAAGAAATTTGCAAGAGGAATACCCAAGCATACCTTAAACTGAGACAATTAAAAAAAAGTGTTCTTTAAATTAACCCAAATTCAAGAACAGAGACCCCGATTCAAGGAAAACATTATTGGATTGGCCACCCATGTACAGGCAACTGCGATGTGAGTTGCTTAACATTGGTAATGCAATGCCCAGCGAAACATAACTGCCAATTAGCCACGAGCACCTTTAACAGATATTAAAGTAGTGATAAAAATGTTTAATGCTACAAAAACTGTATCTTCAAAAACAACCTTAAGATTTTTATGGAGTTGCATAGATTACATTCTCTTTCAACTAACCCATAACAGTATTAGGTCATCGACCTTCATTATCACGTCTTCTTCTTCTTTCGTGTCGGCAAACTGAAATTGAGCATTATCACGTAATATTTTGATTACGTCTTTATTACAATCAACATCTACTATCAAACAGTTAGTTTATGAGATGAGAGACAAAGCTGCGGGCAAAACCTAGTTTGTAAATAACGGTCAAAGGTTAACACCATTATACATACAACTTAAAAACAAAATTGAAATATTTTGAAAGAATAAAATGTTCCATTTTGCTTGATCCTCCATCAAGGCTCTGTTTTGTAGTCATTTTGAGACAACGCAGCAGCTAGAATGAATATGTGATCACCACGGCCAACCTCCCGTGAAGGCTCCGGGTCGTCATTGATCATTGGTTCTGAGTTGACATCCGTCGTTTTCTTGATTATTTTTTCACAGGCTTTGGTCCCATGGTCAACCCTTCATGAAGACTACTAGAGCCAATGTCATGTTAAGTCTCAGGTCAATATCTTGTGATGACACTTCAGGTAGCGGTTTATTTTCGAACTCAGTTCAACATACATAGATACATACATAGATTATAAAATCATATAGGTACAAAGTCCGTCAATATCGAAACGTCAAAAATGCATATTCCAGTTTACTATCCTCTAGTGACACCTTTCAAAAGTTAATTACTACATTTGGCTGGCCCAAATCCATTGCTCTTCAGTGTAAATACGCTAGTACGTTATTTTTTTTATTATATTCGTCATCTGTCAAAAGGTCAAGGTCTAAACTATGACCTTAGTTCGATGATGTCCATGAATAGACCTCCACATGTCATAGAAAATAATACAATAATATACCATATGCATTTCAAAAATATTTTGTGTTTATTATTGTAATTCTAACAAGATTTTTTGCGTAAATACTTGAATGTAAATAGAAATGATGATTTGAAGTTTTTCCTTAAAATAACTTTTTGTGCAGCTGTTTTAAAAATAACAGAAAATTTCGATTCACTCTCGAAGATTGAGGGTTCCGTACAATAAAGTCCTTATTGCTATCCCGATTAACGCTTTTACCTGTTTTTTTGTGTCATTTAAGCATTTTTCAGGCATATTTTGGTAACAATAACATTGTTTGGCACTTTATTATTTGTTATTATAACACGCTTGAATGACCTTGACGCTTCGCGCCCATACAATTTCGCGCGTGCGGATGACCTCTAAAAATTTTTATGAAATAAATGTCTGTCTAATGTAACGAGAACTTTCAAATAAAACTCTCAGTTCAAAACATGTATATTTCCAAAATCTTGTTTTGTGTGAAAACAGTAATGAAATAGCTTGTGCTGTTTAAGAGAACATTTGCAATTTATGAAAAAATAGACACTTTTTTGTGCATATTTTAATCCAAGGGACTTAACGGAAAATCAAAATGATTCAATTCAAGATATTAATAAATCCTCTTCTAGCATATTGTATTTTAAATTTTTAGATTCAAGTAACAAGTATTCTGACAATTTGATTTTCATATTCGAGATTTTAGGCACTTGGGTGGTGTTAAGGCCTTAATGGCGGATTCTAGTGCTGGATTGGTAGGTATTGATCAAAGTTTATTAGATCAATTCAATGTTTCAAAGTCACTGGACACCTTATTAAAATTCATAATCGAATATTAGGTAGATTAAAAATAAAAAGTAATGTTATAAAAAGTTTACATACTGATATTCTAGGAATGAACCTTCTTTTTTTAACAAACTCATACCTAATGCTGGTTGGTAAGTCGATCATTTTTCTTTTTCAATATTTTGTTTTTATTTTTTAAATGCTTTTGTTTCTTTTTGCGTTAGACAGCTCACGATAAATCGATGGCTGAACCAAGCGACTAAAATCGTCCGGTGTAGTCAAAGTCATTTATTTTATCTGACGACCTCCGTAGCCGAAAGGCGAGCACGCTGGACTTTCAATGGCGCCGCCATCTCTGAGGTTCCGGGTTCGATCCCCGGTCGGGTCAATGTAGAAAACGAACTTTACTATATTGGCTCGGGTCTGGGTGTTGTGGTACCGTCGTTGTTTCTGATTTCTATAACACAAGTGTTTTAGCAACTTACCTTAGGATCAGAGCAATGTATGTGATGTTGTCCAATATTTATTTATTTATTTATTCAGTATATAGGCCCTCTTCCTACATATCCCAAAAATATAACTTAGCCCTACCACCGCTTCGGGACTACATATCGGCTGGTGATGAGAAGAAACGGCGCAACAAACTCAGTCACTTTTTTCAGCCAGATTATTACAAGAAATAGGTAAATTTTACAAGACATAATTAGAAGTGCGAGCTAGGCTGGATATAGAATCTTGTCGATTAAATAATCTTCTTATTTGTTATATCCCTTATTCAGTAATTTTAAGGGTTCCGTACCCAAAAGGTAAAACGGGACCCTATTACTAAGACTCCGCTGTCCGTCTGTCTGTCTGTTTGTCCGTCTGTCACCAGGCTGTATCTCATGAACCGTGATAGTTAGACAGTTGAAATTTTCACAGATGATGTATTTTTGTTGACGCTATAACAACAATAAAAGCCAGAATAAAATAGATATTTAAGGGGGCTCCAAAACATCAAACGTGATTTTTTTGAACGTTTTTATCGATAATGGTGCGGAGCCCTTCGTGCGCGAGTCCGACTCGCACTTGGCCGGTTTTTAATATGGTTTAAATTCATGAACAGGTTAACAAGATTTTATTGAGTTTTTTTTATACCTTTACCCTGTGGCGTGCGGTGCATATAGGCAATTAGGCAGTGCCTACCTGGTAAATGAAATGAGGTAGGCAGTAGGTACTTATAAATATGTGTTATTGACGAAAACGACTGATTTTCACCAATAAAACACATGTGTAAGTATCTACTGCCTACCTCGAAATAAAATCAATGCCCCCACTGCTTTACCCAAAAATGGAACATAACCGCCCAAACCACACATTTCTTCTATATTGTGGTTGAAAACGATTTCTACGTGTTAACATTGACCTCCATCTTGAGAGATCTGAGTTACATTTCTCTTTTATTGTTACGTTAAAATAATTTTATTGCAATTTGAAGAAAGTCTTTTACCTTTTTTGGATAGTTTATAATGCCAATGCATTGTTTGTTATTTTAACGGTTTTGTAGAGAAAAGGTTGTAAAGAGATCTACACATTGCGGTGATAATTATGTCTTGGCGTGAAATCTACACATCGCGGTGATAATTATGTCTTGGTTTAAATAACGGCAAAAGCTTCAAATGTTATTGGGTCGATCTCCAAAACGGGCTTATTCGTGTGATCGCTCTGGTGCTTTTCAGATATTAATATTCGATGGGAATTATGTATCTTATTAAAAAGTGAGATGTTCAAATAGTATATTTTTTCTATTGGCCTTCAATTTTTACAAACGGTTATAAAAATATTTAAGTTTAAAAAAATTCGCGTCCAGAGCAATCATAATTAGTACCAGAGCGATCATAAATGGTGAAATCAGTGAAACAAAAAATGAATCTGATAAAATGTTATTTATTTAGCTGTTTTAGTTATTGATTTATATTACAAAAGAATATAGTGACATAAATGTTATTTTCTAAAAATTCAGAACAGAACTAAAACAAATAAATTTACCTCAAACACATCATACGTGTGACAAGAAGTAATGATACACGTAAGAGGCCGAGCCATATTATCAATTATACATATTAAAAAATACGGAATATTTTATACGAAATAATAGCTATAATAACTAATTAACATAGTTATAAAAATCAACTTTCCTTGGGACTTAATTAAATCACAAATGACTTTTAGATAAATCAGCCAAAGTTAAAAGTCTTATTGAATTCAACTATTAATATTAGTCTTTTTAAGTTATAAAATTGATTTAGACTAATTAAGTCATTACATAAGTCGTAGCTTTTAAAAAGGAATTAAAGAAAACAAAATATTATTTAAAAAAATGATAAAAATGAGGTCTTCACTGACTGGGAAAAGTCACCTGACAAAGCTGAAAACCTCGGATGGCACAATCGTCTCATCGGTTCCGGTGATTCTGGCCGAAATCGAAGGCTTTTACGGCCGATTGTACGCATTGCATTCCCTACAGCCGCAGCCCGACGCGAACGACCCAAGAGCCAAGCTTACCCGCCACTTTACTGAAGCTCTCGCAAACGTGGAGGAGGATGAGATTGAGGCGGCCCTCGGACAGCTTAGTAATGGGAAGGCTCCTGGCGAAGACGGAATCACATCTGAGTTCTTAAAAGCTGCAGGCCAACCTGTGCTTGGCGAACTTAAGAGGCTCTTCAATTCCATCATAGCCAATAGGACAACTCCGGAAGCGTGGTGGCATTGTTTTTCAAGAAAGGAGACAAAAATCTCCTGAAAAACTATAGAACAATCACGCTCCTGAGTCACGTTTACAAGCTGTTCTCGAGCGTCATCACAAACCGTCTTTCCGCAAGATTTGACGCTTTTCAGCCACCGGAACAGGCTGGGTGAGGCTTCAAACGGTGCGGCAGGTTATACAGAAGTCCGAAGAGTATAACCAGCCCCTATGCCTGGCCTTTGTGGACTATGAGAAAGCCTTCGACTGGGTCGAAACCTGGGCTGTTCTGGAATCCTTGTAGCGATGCCAAGTCGATTGGCGGTACGTGAAGGTGCTAAGAAGCCTATACAGCAGTATGGTATCAATTTCCGTCCAAGTACAAAACCACCGAACAAAACCCATCCAGCTGCTCCGAGGTGTTAGATAGGAAGATGTTATATCTCCGAAACTGTTCACCAACGCACTGGAGGATGTGTTCAAGACGCTGGATTGGAACGGACTGGGCATCAATGTAAATGGCGAATATCTTACGCATCTTCGCTTTGCCGATGACATAGTTATTATAGCAGAGTCGCTGCAGGATTTGCAAAAAATCCTGCTTAGTCTTAACGTTGCCTCGAGACGTGTGGGGCTTGGGGTGAATTTGGACAAGACAAAGGTAATGTTCAACAAACATGTCATCCCGGAACCAATTTCCGTCGAGGGCACTACGCTCGAGGTTATCCAAAGTACGTCTACCTTGGACCAGTACTACAGCTCGGTAGAGACAACTTCGAGCGGGAAATCGCCAGAAGAGTGCAGCTTGGCTGGGCAGCATTTGGGAAATTTCGTCTTATCTTCACGTCGACACTGCCGCAGTGCCTGAAAAGCTGGGTGTTTAACCAATGCGTCCTACCAGTTTTAACCTACGGAGCCGAAACGTGGAATATGACAGTCAAGTTGGCCCACCGACTACACGTCACTCAGCGTGCTATGGAAAGGTCTATGTTGGGGATCTCATTAAGGGATAAGATCCGGAACGAGGTCATACGACATAAGACTAAGGTGACTGATATTGTCCAAAAATGTAGCAAGCTAAAGTGGCAGTGGGCTGGCCATGTCTGTCGCAGAACCGACGAGAGGTAGAGCAGGAAGGTTCTCGAATGGAGACCACGCTTAGGCAAACGTAGTGTAGGACGCCCCCCGGCTAGAGGGACCGATGACCTGAAGAAGGCAGCTGGCAGCGACTGGATGCAAAGGGCGGGAGATCGTGCGCTGTGGCGCTCCTTGGGGAAGGCCTTTGTCCAGCAGTGGACTGCAACAGGCTGATATGATGAAAGGTATATATATATAAGGTATACATACGCATAGTTTGTCATTGTTACAGTCAGGTAATACTACTTAGAACAGATTTAATAATGTAATATTGATGCAAAATATCATCGCTCTGGTCTTTTTGGACAGAGCAATCAGAGCCATAGCGATCATATAAAGTCACAAAATCATAAATATAGCCGAATTTAAAAGCAACAGAAGGTTGTGATTACGTCACATAAAAAACACCATTGCGATCACTTAATTCACATAACAAACACATTCACAAACTTACTATTGAATTTAAATAACGTGCAATAGCAATAAGAAAATTCGAGAACCAAAACCAGAGCAATCATAAACTTACCTTCGTTATGTTGGAACGCGGGAAGGTAAATCACAGGTGTCCTACTCGGGGGTTAGACCACTACTGGCGTTCCCCCGCGGGAGGGGAACTTAGGGTCTATAACGCCTAACTAGGATTGTGCGCGACGTTTTGCCTCGGCGCAGAGCGATGATAAAAAAGGCCCAGTCACGATTTTAAATTCAAATTGTGGCCGAAGTATTGTGATTATAATTAAAAATATTTTATTGCTTTGAAGATTAACTATTTGTTATGCCATTTAAGTAAGTTATTTTATATGGATCCTTCTCATTACAAAGTTAAAAAATATTTTTTCATTTAATCGGGAGTTGGGTCAACCCAGAGCGATCAGGATTTTTGGGTTAATGTTTTTTTTAAACATATTTAAAACAAACTTATGCATAAAATTTGCTTTGTACCATGTAGATAAGACACCGAACTCTCTATGGAAATATATTTTAAATACGTCTTTCGATTAGAAAACGACACGTCCGACACGAAAAAAAATGCCTCTGGAGATCGACCCTATTATCAGAGGCATTATTCTTGCAATTTAAAAAATAATAACAATCCAGGTTTGATCCCGTCCCAGTACTATAAAGATCAAAATCGGTATTTTCGTAAATTCAAAAATGAGGTCATATAATTCGTAGTGCGACTGATAATGCAATGAAACAAGTGAAAAGATTTTTCTTTGTTCAATTTTAAGTAGCATTGCTAACCTTTTTACAATTTTTTAAATTTCTCTGCCTAGAAAACGAAGTTTTCTATACAGGTTGCCTTTTTTATAACCGTCCAAACCTTCTGAGAAGACTCCTGGGCCCTAACCATGAACTGTTAAAACAATCACAAATCTGTCAAACATTATCATTTCTGTCAAATTTTGTATGAAATGACGTATTAAAATTGACAGATTTGACAACTTTGAGATTGTTTTAAGAGTTCATGGTTATGGCCCTGTGATACAAACGAACAACTTTTTCTATTGGACCAACTCCCTAACTCAAAAATAAAATTCAACTGGTCCATACATTTTGGTCGAATGAAAATTTATATTTTATATGGAACATCTGTTTTTTTTTTGCAGTTAGAGAGTTGGTCCAATAGAAAGTGTTATTCGTTTGTATCACGGGATTCTTTTCAATAGGTTAGGATGGTGATAAAAAAGTCAACCTGTAGGTAGGTATATTGTTTTCAGTCTGGGAATATCTAGTCGTTGTTTCTTATTTCCTTACAAAAGTGCTTTAGTATTTTATGATCAAAGCAATCTATGTGTTGTCGAATATTTATTTATTGTTTTAAACTTTCATGGTCACTAACGGTCACTAACATCGCGTCGCGGTCAGATACTGTTAGTGTTGTGTGTCGAGAACAGGTGCGAGAAAATAGTGAGTTTGTAGACAATGGTACCGACGCGTGCAATAAAAGACAGCGAAAGAGGGTAGACCGATATGTTTGCCCTTAACAACTTACCCGCAATATCTTCAGTTACTCCGTGATCATGGCGCTTGCAACAGTGCCGAAATATCGGGAACTCAAAAATAAGGTACATGGTAGCAATCTCGTAACAAACTATTCTAATTTATTTATTTATCATTTACTCCCGATCAAGGCTATTCTTACTACTTAACTAACCTCAAATATGGTTGCATGCATATAATTGCATCTCATGCGAAAGAACTTATAGCCCTTCGAGTTATTAAGGCCAAGTTCGGTAGCGGTTGTTTGTGGTTTAACGGTCTTGGAGCTATGATTTCAACTTGTATTCGTGTCTGTTGCTTTTCTTATTATGAACTAGCTGTTGCCAGCGACTTTTCGAGCTCTTTAGTTTATTCAATATATCCCACAAGAACATTAAACCGGGATAAAAAGTATCCTATATGTTAATCCAGATCATATTCTATATGTGTGCAAAATTTCACCCCAATCTTTTCAGTAGTTTTTTTCCTGAAAGAGTAGCAAAGATCCATAATCACAAAATTTCGCATATAAAATATTAGTGGGATAACTGCCGAAGGTACGGACAACAGCACGTCGACCTACCACAAAATGTCAAATTTTCTCATTTGTAAATGAACTCTATATGACAGGCTTAAAGTTGAAAATTTATTGGAGAATTTTTGACTTTTGGGGTAGGTCGACGTGCTGTTGACTGTACTTTTAAAGACGTCACTCAAATACTTATTTAAGAAAAAAACTGTTTACGAATACTTAAGTTAAGTCGATACAAATTAAGAGCAAAGAAAGAACAAGTGGACTTGTTCTTTAGTTCTTTGCTCTTTTAATAACTTTATAGTTTTAGAATAATTATCATGATGTCTTTGGAAGTCCACTGTTGGTCCTAGCGAGTGGCTCTGAGCCGGTTGCTTACAGCAGCTTGCCCGACCCACAGACTCGACAAGGTAGTCAGTCCATAGCGTGGGAAGCCTCTACAGTTTGTAGTCGCCAGTTGCGAACCCTTCATCCCCAAATATTGTTAGTTCAGCAAGCAATCTGACCTGCCAATTGCCACTTTAGCTTAGCAATTTGAGGTACTTTTAAATTGCTGAACATAGCACCTAGCACTGACGGCCGATAAGGCAGAAAGGTTCTTGAATGGAGGCCACGTACCGGCAAGCGCAGCATGGGACGCCCAAAGTGGACAGACGATCGGTCGGCATCGGCAATTTTATCGATAGACAAGACAAATATTGTCTTTGACGATAATTTGGTTGTTTAGTAACCTAACGGATTACAGACGTCTCAAATTATTTTTCTTAATATTATCAGGGTCTCCCGTTCTTCGTAGCTACTTATTTTTACATTATAACACGGCATTGCCACAAAACGACATATTTACGTCAAAAGTCGATAAAATTTCACGACAAAATTTTATCGTTTTGCGCATGCTAGCCCTAGTGCTAGCAGGTAAAGGTTGCAGGAAACCGCTGGTTGCAGCCGCGCGCAACCGGACAAGCTGGAAGTCACTGAGGGAGGCCTACGTTCAGCTGTGGACGTCCTTGGTTGAAATAATGATGATGAAATGAACTCCATAATTTCTTATGATCTTTTTATTTTAGTGTCGACGTATAAGAATGTGTACCACTTCAGAAAGTGGTATGATCACATAACTGGTAAGATACGGCCTTGGTAGCGATTTGGAAACGGATTACGTAAAACTTAGTTTGTTTGAGTGGTAAAAATGTGTGTTGATAGCCGGCCGACATAGCAAATACGAATATCCTTGGTGGCTGTTGTTTGATTTTTTTCTTAACGATACTCAAATTCTTAAGGCCTCTAGTAACAATGATTTGGTATGTTTGTAATTCTGAGTATTTTCTTCAAGTTGTAGGATAATTAAAAAACCGGCCAAGTACGAGTGGGACTCGCGCAGAAAGGGTTGCGTATTATATATAAAAAGGCAAAAAATCACGTTTTTCGTATAGGAGCCCCCTTAAATAGTTATTGTATTCCGTTTTTTAGTATTTGTTGTTATCTTAACGGAAACAGAAATACATCATCTGTAAAAATTTTACCTGTCTAGCTATTACGGTTCATGAGATACAGCCTGGTGACAGACGGACGGACAGAGGAGTCTTAGTAATAGGGTCCCGTTTTACCCTTTGGGAACGGAACCTCAACGATTTCTAAACAAAATTATTCAATAGAAACCGTTTTTTTTATATTTAAACGATTCTCGTTCGCAAGTTTTTTTGTAAGTAGTTTATTCACAGAATAGGCAACGGTAAAAGAAATATACATCTTATCGATGTTTTTTAACTAAATTTTACCTATATGGTCACGTCTTGTCAAGTTTCGCTTACGCCATTTTTTTTTCTTTTCCAATTCTTCGCCTAATCTATGGTTAAGTGTTGTCTGTGGTCAGACAAAAAGTGCAATCAAAACGGGATATTAGAGGTCATTGAACCTTAATTTACTGGCATTAGATGAAAATGATACAAAAAAAGAAAAAGTAGGTCCGCTACCTAGCTGCTATAGAGCAAATATTGTTAATTTTGGAATATTATATGAGTGTGCTTGTTAAAAGAAGAAATAGAAAGCTAGAGAACTCTCAAATTCAACCTATAGTCGTTAACATCTAATAGGCCTGCTTTGATACTTGGAAAAAATTAATATGTATGAATATAAGGTGTCTCAAATATATTTGCACGGCTGCAACGGATGAAAGTATTGCGTGTGTAGATAATAATAGCAAAGAAATTTTATGCCCCGGTCGTCATCTGTTTTTATTAAAAAAAGTAATAAACTAAGTGTAAGTAGATTTTATGCTTCATTCTGTCTGATATATTTCATTTGCTTGTAGCTCAGTCGATTAAATTACTAAAGTAAAGCAACGAACGCCGTGGTTGTAAGTGGATGGGTGACCATTCCGACCATATTGAGTGATATTTATCACGAGCATCTCTGTGCTTCGGAAGGCACGTTAAGTTTGGTCCCAGCTGATATCGCTTGATATTGTCGTGAAGCCTAGTCAGAGGCCTTCAGGCGGCTTGATTACATCTGACAGTAAGGTTTAGTCACTGACCTTACAACACCCCTTCAGCGCACTGGGCCCGTGTGGTGCAGTATGGCGCAAACCACCTCATAGTTGAGGTGAGGCCTGTGCCCTGCAGTGGGACGTACACTACGTGTTAATGAAATAACGCAAAACATCTCAGCTGGTAGCTCAGCCCATGAAACTGAACAATTTTTGTTCTACAACTTTTACGAAACCCAAAAATATATAATTGAATTTTCATACACACTGATCAGCTGACCGAGTCAATTTGTATGAAAATCCTTTTTTTTTTTGGCATTTTGGAAATGTTGTAGAACAATTTTTTTTCAGTTTCATGGGCTAAGCTACCACCTAAGAGTTTTTGCGTTATTTCATAAATTAACACGTTGTATAGGCATACTTTACTTTTTTATTCTGTCTCAAACCGTCCACAGCTGGTCTACGTCTCGCTCTTACGCATTGTCAAATGCGGATGGCAGAGTGTGTTATACGAAATGAAGCAAGTAGGTATTTATTTATTTGACATCTCTTCTTAAAAGAAATATTACCTAATCTATACAGGATGACTGGAACTAGAGCCGCCATAGTAAATCCACATGTAGAGGAGGTCGTTTGTCGGTGGCAGAAATTTGAAATCGTTATTTGAAAAAAAAACATAGAAATCGGATTCTTAAAAATATGCTTTGAATAAAAATTTAAAAAATTAAAATAATGATAGCAAATCTAGGCTAGTGTCGGCTACCATTAACCTAAAACCCTGATTATAATACTAGCAGCCCGTCCCGGCTTCGCACGTGGTAGACAATTATCGCTAATAGTTTCGGCAGCGCATTCGACGAAAGACATTTTAAGACTCATTTTTCTACACCTTCGGTTACATTGTTCAAATTTTACCAAGGATCCCTAATTTTTTTCAAAATGAAATGTAGTTTATGTCAAATTGGAAGAATGTAGCATTCTATTGGTGAAAGAATTTTTTAAATCGGCCCCGTACTTTTTGAGCCTATTCATTACAAACATACAAACATACAAAAATAGGTACAAATCTTTCCTCTTTATAATATTATTAGTATAGATTACAGTCACATAGATATTTTCGGCTTAAAACTAAAATTTTAATCATTATTAAAAAAGTGAAAATAAGTAGTCCTAATGACTGCCACAACGACATGTTCAAACGTGTCTCCTGGTACATTAACTTTTTAACGATACTTATGTAGAAATTACCGGTGAAAGCTCTTTTGGCAAATGTACAACTTAATTAAACAATAAGCACTCTGCACACAGCACGTAGAACGGCCGATGGGGCAGAAAGGTTCTGGAATGGAGGCCACGTACCGGCAAGCTTAGCGTGGGACTCACACCCACAAGGTGGACAGACGACCTGGTAAAGGTTGCAGGACGACGCTGGATGCAGACCGCTTACAACCGGCCGATCTGGAAGTCACTGGGGGAGGCATATGTTCAGCAGTGGACGTCCTGTGGCTGAAATGATGATGATGATGATGATGAAACCTATTTGGGGCAAATAAACGATTTGATTTTATTAAGCTTTAAACACCTTTTTTTACAAAACCGTATCAAAATCTATACAGCATTTTTGGAGATTAGCCTGTAAAGACTTAAATGTCAAACAAGGTAAATTCGACGAGACTTTAATCAATAAATTAGTAAAGATTGAATCAACTGAATGAAATTAATTTCTAGGTCATTTCTTAAGTCTTTACCAAGAATAATTTAATAGGGCATTTAGCAATTCATAACAGTATTGAAGGTTGATTATTTTCCTTGTTTTTTAGGGTTCCGTACCCAAAGGGTAAAACGTCTGTCTGTCTGCCTGTCACCAGGCTGTATCTCATGAACCGTGATAGTTAGAGAGTTGAAATTTTTACAGATGATGTATTTCTGTTGCCGCTATAACAACAAATACTAAAAAACAGAATACAATAAATATTGAAGGGGGCTCCCATACAACAAACGTGATTTCGTGCGCGAGTCCGACTCGCACTTGGCAGGGTTTTACGAAATTATGGAGGACTACTGCCCGTGACTTCTGCTCGCACGACTCAATCACGTAATCGTAATAGTCTTCTGTGCATCTTTCGCCCAACGCTCAACATCGGTGCCATTAGTTGTAACTCAGAAGGGTGTTCAAAAAAGAGTATAAGCTTCTGTTAAAACTTTGGTTCTGGCAAATAAGCAAATTCATAATTATTATTTACCTTAAACTTTGATTATAAACATGTCTAGATAGAGTGTGGTGCTGCAATTGTCACCAAAAGAACAGGCCAGATTTGAGTGAGTAACAACTATGGTTACTACGGTAACAATTATGGGTTGCTATGGTAACAAGCGCGCCACTGAGCGGGCGAAACAAACTTTGGCGTATTTTTTTTTGCCGTTGATGACACTCGAACAGGAAATCTAGACATGTATATAATTAAAGACCTTAAAATTCTTTAATCTTTGTTAGTCGTCATATTTATCTAAGTATGTAGGTATCTTGCCTATGTAATTTATGTATGACTAGCTGTTGCCCGCGACTTCGCTCGCGTGTTTAGTTAATTCAATGTATATCACCGGATCATTTATCGGAGATAAAAAGTATCCTATATGTTAATACAGAACATATTCTATATGTATGCCAAATTTCATTCAAATCCGTTCAGTAGTTTTTGCGTGAAAGAGTAACAAACATTCATCCATACTTACAAACTTTCGCATTTATAATATTAGTATGATAGTATTCAGTTTATGTATTTTTAATATATATCTACTATGTGCATTTATGGCTTTAAAATCAATCTTATTTTAGGGTCGTTCTTCAAGCCACGTTTTTTAAGCGGCATCACCTGAAAAGAATGGAAATCGAAAAGCCAGCTAGCCACTTTTTTTTTCGGGTATACTTCCACTCCTCTCTTAACTGGGTTATTGATTATTATTCAATTATCTTTATATTTAATATCATTAAAAAAATAATACACACCGATTCTTTGATTTTCGTGGAGTGTCCCAAACCCCGATCTGGTCACTTAGTAAATTATATATTTTAAACTAAACGGTACATGCTTACCAAAAAAAATATACTAAGTCATAAGAAGTTGACAATTCTATGAAAAATGAGATCGTCGTTCTAAAAGAAATACATTATCTAAAAAAAATTAAAATGTGACTGTCCAGGGGTAGTTACTGATTTGCGTGGATCATTATAAATTCACTTGCAAAACCCTAATTTCGCGACCTGATGTTGCGTCATCCTAATTCACGTTAAAACTAGTCGCGCTCCGACGGCCGGGCAGAGTACTAGTGTGACGACGCGTCGAGTGTCCGAAAAATTAAGGTAAGAACCTCGTTGCATGGGTATGGTTTCTCAAAAATTTGATTTGTGTGGTACAATTTACTCCGGTGTCTGTAAATTTATTTATTGAATAAAATTTTGTAGCGATCAAATAATAGGTTACGTAACCTATATTCAAAATACAGTTTATTTGCATAAAAGGTTTGTGTATATTTTCAGGATAAAGGATTTATTTTGATTTTCGTGGTCGTGATTTGCGTGGTTTACGTGGCAGTTTTGACCCACGCAAGTCAATTATTGGCTATGCAAATGAAATAACTTTCGGGTTTTGTAATAGTATTGTATGATCATTTTAATTTTGAAATGTCAATACGTTTAAATCACAATTAAAATGTTGCAGTTGATGGGTTTCTAATTTTATAAGTACCTTATTATAGTAAAAATAGTGTCAGATAAGCTACCTATATTAATAAATAATAAAATTGTCATCATATCAGCCTGTTGCAGTCCACTGCTGGACATAGGCCTCCCCCAAGGAGCGCTACAGCGCTCGATCTCCCGCCCTTTGCATCCAGTCGCTGCCAGCTGCCTTCTTCAGGTCATCGGTCCATCTAGCCGGGTGGCGTCCTACACTACGTTTGCCTAAGCGTGGTTACCATTCGAGAACCTTCCGGATCTTATCCCTTAATGAGATCCCCAACATTGACCTTTCCATAGCACGCTGAGTGACGTGTAGTCGGTGGGCCAAATTGACTGTCATGTTCCACGTTTCGGCTCCGTAGGTTAAAACTGGTAGGACGCATTGGTTAAACACCCGGCTTTTCAGGCACTGCGGCAGTGTCGACGTGAAGATGTGACGCAATTTCCCAAATGCTGCCCAGCCAAGCTGCACTCTTCTGGCGATTTCCCGCTCGAAGTTGTCTCAACCGAGCTGTAGTACTTGTCCAAGGTAGACGTACTCTTGGACAACCTCGAGCGTAGTGCCCTTGACGGAAATTGGGTCCGGGATGACATGTTCGTTGAACATTAACTTTGTCTTGTCCAAATTCATCCCAAGCCCCACACGTCTCGAGGCAGCATTAAGACTGTGCAGCATTTTTTGCAAATCCTGCAGCGATTCTGCCATAATAACTATGTCATCAGCAAAGCGAAGATGCGTAAGACATTCGCCATTTACATTGATGCCCAGTCCGTTTCAATTCAGCGTCTTGAACACATCCTCCAGTGCGTTGGTGAACAGTTTCAGAGATAAAACATCTCCCTGTCTAAAGCCTCGGAGCAGCTGGATGGGTTTTGTTCGGTGGTTTTGTACTTGGACGGACATTGATGCCATACTGTACAGGCTTCTTAGCACCTTCACGTACCGCCAATCGACTTGGCATCGCTGCAAGGATTCCAGAACAGCCCAGGTTTCGACCGAGTCGAAGGCTTTCTCATAGTCCACAAAGGCCAGGCACAGGGGCTGGTTATACTCTTCGGACTTCGATATGACCTGCCGCACCGTATGAATGTGGTCTATGGTACTGTAACCTTTGCGAAAACCAGCCTGTTCTGGTGGCTAGAAAGCGTCAAATCTTGCGGAAAGACGGTTTGTGATGACCCTCGAGAACAGCTTGTAAACGTGACTCAGGAGCGTGATTGGTCTATAGTTTTTCAGGAGACTTTTGTCTCCTTTTTTGAAAAACAATGCAACCACGCCCCCACTCCACACTTCCGGAGTTACCCCATTGGCTATGACGGAGTTGAAGAGCCTCTTAAGTTCGCCAAGCACAGGTTGGCCTGCAGCTTTTAAGAGCTCAGATGTGATTCCGTCTTCGCCGGGAGCCTTCCCATTACTAAGCTGTCCGAGGGCCGCCTCAATCTTATCCTCCTCCACATCTGGGAGATCTTCAGTGAAGTGGCGGGTAAGCTTGGCTCTTGGATCATTCGCGTCGGGCTGCGGCTGTATGTAGGGAATACAATGCGTACAATCGGCCGTAAAAGCCTTCGAATTCGGCCAGAATCTCCGGAACCGATGAGAAGATTCAGCCATCCGAGGTTTTTAGCTTTGTCAGGTGACTTTTTCCCAATCTTTTAGTGAAGACCTTCGACCCCCGATTCTGCTCAATCGCCTCCTCTATGAGGCGAGTATTGTAGCTGCGTAGTAATAAAATTGTAATGAATAATTTTTTAGACCAAAAATGCCTAAACATGAGAGGAAAAATTAGAAAGAAAGAAGGATAACTTCTTTCTTTCTAAGAAAGAAGAAGAAGAGAGAGGCTTAAAAAAAATGAAGAGTTCAAGGTAAAAAACAGGGCGAGATATTATAAAAGGAAAGCCGAAGGAAAAATACTTAGTATTCATTACTTGAACCGCCGCGAACAAAAAGCTAGACGACATAGAAGTTCCAGGCCTGGCCAAAGACTACGAAGAACTGTTGACTACAAAAACTACTAGGAGCTGTGATCTCTTGTCTTAACGACGAAAACTCAAGTGTAATTATATAGGTTTGTCATTCATGTCATGTCTTTAAATAAATAATGCTCGATTGATTCTAATATAAATTTAAATAAAAGCTTAAAAAAACAATTTCTGTGTTAGTTACTTACCTATTCCTTCAACTGATAACATAATAACTTAATGTATATATAAAATAACATTTAATAACTTATCTAAGAAATTTAAATAAATAAGAAATCATTTTCGTGGAGTGTTTTGTGATTTGTGTGGCCTCCAATTTTTTGACCTCGATTATCTCTGAAAGTATATCGCTCTATTATGTGCCTTTTCCATAAAAAACATTACTTTTACGTATATTTTAAGAAACAGAGGTCGATTTATAAAATATATTAAATTTGAAAATTGCCACGCAAATCACCAAATAATGCCTTGCTCGAAGAAGCACCCTTTAAGCCTTTTAAAAAATGTATCTCCTTTAACGCACTGCCTACAAAACATCTCTGTTTAGCTTAATGGTCGACTGGTAGAGAATCATGGCATTAAGTCCACCTATTGTATGATTAAATATCCTAAGTAACAACCCTGTATAAATGTTAGAAGTTTAGCCCCAATCTTTATTGCAGTGGCCTAATTTCCAAACCCAAACAATATTTAATAATTAATAGCAATCAGATAACCTAAAAGCTTAAACAAATCTATTTAACAGTGTTGTCAACAATTTAGCAATTTCAAATATAAGGTCCGATTTTATTAGTGTTCATCCTGTTAACCCGTGACTATACACCGTGAATTTTGAGATACCCGAGAAAATTAACTAACATACTCAGATATCGATATACATCAAATTTGGCAAATAAAAAAAACGGAACGGCGTACGGTGTTGGCGTACGAAAGGAATAACTATGAATGAAAAAAAAAATCATTCAGTTATTCCTTCCGTACGCCAATATTACGCGACTAAATTAGGTGGATTTTGGTTCCGTTAATGTTGGAATGATAATGATTACTATTTGAATTAGCAGGACTTTTATAGTGCATATTTTTTAAGGAATGTAAGGGACCTATTAAATAAATTTCTCATAAAAATTTTTTTTTTATTCGCCGAATTCGATGTTTATCGATATCTGAGTATGTTAGTTAATTTTCTCGGGTATCTCAAAATTCACGGTGTATAGGTGAAAAGCAATCGTAAAAACCAACTTTCAAATGTCTATCAAAAAAACTAAAAAAGTTAAAAATGAAAATACAAAATAACAACATCGACTTCATATTGCATAAACTCGTCCTATCTTCAACTCTTTCTCGCTCTGACAAGGGGAAGGAATAAGACGGATAATAAGATGGTTAAACGTACCAAAGATAGGACGAGTTTATGCAATATGAAATCAATGTTGTTGATTTTGATTTTGATTTTTAACTTTTGTAGTTTTTATGGTACACATTTGAAAATTGGTTTTTACGATTGCTTTACACCTATATAGTCACAGGTTAACAGGATGTGCACTAATAAAATTGGACCTTATATATTCTTAGGGTTTGATGTATTTCTGTTGCCGCTGTAACAAAATACAATAAATATTTAAGGAGGCTTTCATACAAAAAACGTGATTTTTCTACCGTTTTTATAGAATGGTACGGAACCCTTCGTGCGCGAGTCCGACTCGCACTTGGCCGGTTTTTTTCTCTTCTGTCGCATTTTATACCAAAGTTTTATACTAATATATTTTATCTACGGAATCCTAAATTACATGTGTCTCGATACGCACTTGGCTGGTTTTTAGGGTTCCATACCCAAAGGGTAAAACGGGACCCTATTACTAAGACTCCGCTGTCCGTCTGTCTGTCTCTGATGCTCCACCTCGCGGGCCTAGTGCGGTTTGGCGGAGGGGTGTTGTAAGGCCAGTGACTAAACCTTACTGGCAGATGTAATCAAGTCGCCATAAGGCCTCGACTAGGCTCTACGACCAATATCAAGCGATATCAGCCGGGACCAACATTTAACGTGCCTTCCGAAGCTCGGAGATACTCGTGATAAATTTTTACCAAACATGATCGGAATGGTCACCCATCCACTCGCAACCTCGGCGTTGGTTGCTTAACTTTTAGTAATCGATACCAAAGCTTTTTATATTTATTTACTTTGCCTAAAATCTAGCAACTAGCAGCCCTGGTTGTTATTCTAGTTTTCTAGATCAAATCTAAGTACAAGTTAGGTTCAAGCAATCGTTCATGACCCACTTAGCACTTGTTTATCTAACTAACTTTGTATGACATAATAGACAAACATCATCTGATTCTGTGAACTTAAGTGATACAGGGTTGCATTGCAAAGTACCTACTGCCAAATATAATTTAATTTGAGGATAAAGTCTAGAAAATAGATGGAGAAAGTATATTAAAAACTTTAATATAACTTTAATGAAAAAATTATATTAAACTGGAAATGCTTATTTATATAAATGATAAATATGTTTTTTTTTAATAAATATTGGACAACATCACATACATTGCTCTGACTCTATGGTAAGTAGCGAAGGCACTTGTGTTATAGAAATCGGAAACAACGACGGTACCACAACACCCAGACCCGGGCCAATATAGAAAAGTTCGTTTCTTACATTGACCCGACAGGGGATCGAACCCGGAACCTCAGAGATGGCGACGCCATGTATGTTTAGTCCGGCGTATTCGCCTCTTAGCTACAGAGGTCGTCATGTTTGAACATAAATACTGCCCTGCTCGCACAGGTACATTTAGTTTTTAATTTAAACTATTATACTATTTAAAGGGAGGCTAACAGTGACCGAGTCTCTTGCGCTACTTCTACTCGGCGCTAGCCCAAAATTGTCCCGAAGTAGTGGTAGGGGAAAAAAATATTGGGACGTGTAAAAGCGCTTAGTTTAAGCCTATTTACAGAAATAAATTGGTTTTATGGTATTTCAAAAATATCTGCTGCAATGGCCGAAAAAAATCCTTGTCTAGATACTGCAGTGTTGATAGACGTGTGGTCACCTTGAATGTTTTATTCTTTAGCACACCCTATATGAATACCTACGTTTAACCAAAAAAAAACTCGTTTTAGTTTAAAAATAGACAACTAAAATGAATATTAGCTAACTAGTTTTAATTATGTAAATGGTGATGACTCATCTCGTAGGTAAAAATGTAAATCTTTGATTATAAACATGTCTAGATAGAGCGTGGTGCTGCAATTGTCACCAAAAGAACAGGCCAGATTCGAGTGAGTAACAACTATGGTTACTATGGTAACAATTATGGGTTGCTATGGTAACTGAGCGGGCGAAACAAACTTTGGCGGCAACAGTTGGAAATATATTGCACCTGGGAAGTCATAGTTGAAAGACATGTTTTTAAGGGTTCCGTATCTCAATAGGAAAAACCGTCATAAGTTTACAACCTATGTTCAGAGTGTTGTTGGCCTGCTAATTAAAAGTAATATAAAATTTTCAACTTCTCAATGGCTTGGACCTGTGAAAATAGGCTTAATATTGTAATATATTTATATTAGAAATGCTTTTACTTGGATGTAATTTAAAAAAACTTTAAATACCTATATCAAAAAAAAATTTTTTTTTTTCGAAAACGTAGCAGAAATTATCGAGACTAGATTCCACTTATCGACAAACTATTTACACTACTACAAGTTTGTACGGAACCCTTAACGTGAGTCTTTGCCAGTTTTTGTAGGAAAAAACCTTAAAAACCATCAGTCTGGCAGATTTATTAACAGGATTTTATTAGCTTCAGTTGCAAATGTAATCAATCTTGGAAATCGATTAAAACCGACTTCTTACTATAGTATAGATTTGAAAATTGGTACAACTAGTGGCACGGATGTTGAGCACTGAGCGCAAAGCCGATGAAAGGTGAAGTTAACGGGTCTACAGTGGAGAATATAATCTCAACAAACTTAGGCATACCCCCCAGCTCGATGGAACGACGACCTTAGGAAGATGGCTAGCAGTAGTAGCAGTAGCTGGATGAAAAAAGCGCGAGATCGTGCTCTTTGGCGCTCTTTGGGCACGGTAAAATTATCTATAAATATTACCGTGCTTTGGGGGAGGCTTACGTCCAGCGGTGGACTGCAATAGGCCGAGATGATGAAGATAACTAAAAAAACGGCCAAGTACGAGTCAGTCTCGCGCACGAAGGTTTCCACACCATTATCTATAAAAACGAGCAAAAAAAATCACGTTTGTTGTATGGGAGCCCCCCTTAAATATTCTTTTTATTCTGGTTTTTAGTATTTGTTGTTGTAGCGGCAACAGAAATACATCATCTGTGAAAATTTCAACTGTCTAACTATTACGTTTAATGAGATACAATACAGCCTGGTGCACCTGGCAGCGAAGTCTTAGTAACAGGGTCCCGTTTTACCCTTTGGGTACGTAACCCTAAAAATATACTAGCAAACGTAATGTAAGTTCTTATAAGACGCATAGCATACTTAGTACGTACTTAGTTCCAATCATTACGTATCAATTAATTTGCGAACAGACAGATCAATTTAAATACTTCGGTTGGTAGGTCAAGATTAATTCTTATGTTTTGTGATCAGTCAAGGACCTTTTAGTCATTGATTTGATTACACTTTATTGAAAATATATGGGATATTTTTAATTGCACCTCTGTTAAAATATTATTCAAACATAAAAATCTCCTCTAATAAACTTATTGCACACCAGAAATATGAACGTTAAACAATTAAACTATCTGCTCATCAAAACGTGTTCTCTAAAACACTTATAAAGTATACCAAAATCAGGTATCTTTTTAAATCTATTCACAACTAAAATCTTGTTCGTACAACAGACTTGTATTTCTTAAAACAAAAATACTAAATGCATATCAAAAGTACTGACTTGCACACTAAATTGTTAGTCGTACGGACAACAGCACGTCGACCTACCACAAAATGTCAAATTTTCTCATTTGAAAATGAACTCTACAATGTCAGGCTTAAAGTTGAAAATCTATTGGAGAATTTTTGACTTTTAGGGTAGGTCGACGTGCTGTTGACTGTACAACAATTTTACTAAAACTGGTCTCTAATGATGCTTAACTATTTAAATATGTTTCCGGCACCAAAATGCTCTCTATAAATTAACTATTTGTGTAACTGAAATACTTTTTACCTAACTATAATACTTTTTATACTTCTATTCTTACAATCGAAGAATCGATCAATTAAGAATCGTAACAGCTGATTGGAAATCTAGTATGCAGAGACACTTTGTAAAGATTTTGATCCTGGTTCATTCAATACAAAAAGTTGATTTATTCAAGCATTCCAATATTTGGGAGAGGACTTTTAAAGTAATGACATCACAAACAGCTTTTACTTAACTATTACAGAAAATGAGAAAAGGTTACTTAATCAGCTCTTTTTGGAATCGGTGCCAGCCATTGAGAGTTAAAATGTGTTTATTCACACCGACTCCAAAAAGAACTGATTAGATATACTTACATTAGTTAAAATAAGGTAATAAATTACAGCGAACGAGACGTGTCATACTTGGATTCGTCCTAATTTCGTTATTGCCACGATGAAACGTTTTTATTACACCAAATTTCTCTTTGAAATTTCGCAATAACAAACAAGGCATCGGAACATCAAGACGGTCTTGTCGCCAATAGATTCTTATCGGCATAGCAACTATAAACTATGACGCCTAAGTTTCTTATAGCACAGTTCCACACGTTACTTACAATAATATCTTCATAATGAACCTTCAAAGTAGGGAAGGTTAATTGTTGTATATGTTTTTACTTAGAACTAGTGCTGTGCGGATGTCGACAGATTTTACGTATCGATTATGTAAAAGATGGCAACACCACACTGTCAACAAAACCGAAAGTCAGAATAGATTTTTTAAGTTATTGAAAAAAAAAATCTCATTGCAGTCAGAATGAGAATTGTCCAATATGACATCCACAGATAATATAAGAAGGCATAACGAATAAATATCGCAAAAAATCAGGATGAACACAAATTTTGATACCTCTAAATGCATATATCTCATGTGTCGTTTTTTTGTCGTGAAGTCAAGCAAGGGGGAAATAGAAAAATCAAAATCAAAATTTGGATTTTGACATAGTTGTAGTAATAATGAGTCAGTACTACTTCCCACCTCGAGCGGAACAATATCACAGCTACCCTATGTGACGATCGATATTCTTAGTGGCTTGATTCACGTTGAACGCAAAAGATCCCGGCTTATTTTGTCAATTTCTCGGTAAGAGCGGAAAAGGGCGTTAAATAAAATGCTAAGATACCTCCGTAAGTCTGGGGCGATTCGTATCAGCGGTGAATTATTTTGGATTGAATATTGTCAAAACTATCAAGCAATACTGTTGTCTTTTATTTACGCGAACACGATACATTTAAATGAAACTACTTTTACGGATTATTTCGCGATTTATTAACATTTTATTTAACCTGACGTTTCGAACACTTTACAGCGTTCGTGGTCACAGGTAGACTAAGGTGTTATTCGTCTTTACAATATTTTGAAAAAACTATAAACTACCGTCACTCAGTTAATATTAATTTGTGTTCCTATCTACGCAAAAAAAAAAAAAAAAAAAAAAGAGCTAACTGTATCTAGAGGTCTTGCAGTGCGGGGCCTAGCATGGGATTTCGTTAAAACAGGATCCCATGCTGGTGGTATTTTCCAACCATCTTCTCTGTTGAAATTCGGGTGTCTTCTAATTTCAATTGCCTCCCGTAACATGCGAGGAACAAATCGTCGTTCTCTTGCAAGGACTTTAGGCTGGTCAAATCGTATGAAATGGTTGGGTGTATCTAAGGCATGTTCACACACTGCAGACTTAGTATTCCGTCTATGTTTGATGTCGGCTATATGTTCTTTTACCCGCACGCCTATACTTCGTTTTGTTTGACCGATATAGGAGAGCCCACAGTCACATTCCAGTCTGTACACCCCCGCATCTTGCCTCTCACCATCATCCTCGACAGTTGGCTACCGTAGGCAAATCGTTGTTTCAGAGAGCAAGGGGTATCTGTGACGACCAACACCTGGCTGGCGAGCTCCAGCATGTCAGGAAGGTACTACGGGAAAACCAGTTGCCGGTACCACGTCGTTCCAGACCCCGGGTCAAGCATTCCACCGTCGAACGCCAACCTGCTGTACTACCTTATATGAAGGGTGTCACTGACAAGATTGGAAACATTTTGAAGCGCGCTTCAATCAAAACCTACTTCAAGCCGCCGAAAAAGATTAACCAATTTTTACCACCTGTCAAGTGCAACATACCTCTTCAAGATGCGGGGGTGTACAGACTGGAATGTGACTGTGGGCTCTCCTATATCGGTCAAACAAAACGAAGTATAGGCGTGCGGGTAAAAGAACATATAGCCGACATCAAACATAGACGGAATACTAAGTCTGCAGTGTGTGAACATGCCTTAGATACACCCAACCATTTCATACGATTTGACCAGCCTAAAGTCCTTGCAAGAGAACGACGATTTGTTCCTCGCATGTTACGGGAGGCAATTGAAATTAGAAGACACCCGAATTTCAACAGAGAAGATGGTTGGAAAATACCACCAGCATGGGATCCTGTTTTAACGAAATCCCATGCTAGGCCCCGCACTGCAAGACCTCTAGATACAGTTAGCTCTTTTTTTTTTTTTTTTTTTTTTGCGTAGATAGGAACACAAATTAATATTAACTGAGTGACGGTAGTTTATAGTTTTTTCAAAATATTGTAAAGACGAATAACACCTTAGTCTACCTGTGACCACGAACGCTGTAAAGTGTTCGAAACGTCAGGTTAAATAAAATGTTAATAAATCGCGAAATAATCCGTAAAAGTAGTTTCATTTAAATGTATCAAGCAATACTTTGTAATTCGAGTATTATACTAACTATGTACTCGTATCTACTCACTATTTGACGATCGTCTGGTATAGTAGTTCGCGCTCCGGACTACAATGCGCGGCGGTCGCGGGTTCGAATCCCGCAAGGGGCAAATATTAGTGTGATGTGCACGAGCATTTATTTCTAAGTCATAGATGTTTATAAACGTATGTATGTTTATCCGTTATCCAGTTGACATATTTGCTTAGTTTGGGGCGGGCTAAGTGATGTGATTGTGGAAACAATTTATTATTTATTTATGTACTTATCCGAGACAGTTTCGGTGGCTTTGCCAGCGCTATGTCACAAAAAACGCTATAAATATAGTCTAGCTATCTTCACTTAAGGCAAGTTCGTTTTTAATCTTATAATTATCGATAAATCGTGGAGCATCACTAACAAGCTTCCGTATGTACTAAGATCTAATGTGTCTCTAAACATCATTTTATTGTCTAACTTCAATGTGAGCTCGCGTTTTCCTGCATGTTTCTTAAGTGATTTCTATTTTTAGTTTAGTTAACTATGACCACCTATGTACCATATATATAATACAGGGTGTTAGGTAAATAGCATATCAAGCCGAAAGTACCATGTTAACAATTTTTTTTTCATTTATTTTGGCAACAAACAGTTATAAATATAAACATTTGGTAGGTAAAAAATAATTACAATAATAGACCTAATAGTGCCTTAAAGTAACATGCTATAAATATATATTTATTACATGTTTGGACATGATAGAGTTAGTGTGAACAATAAAGTAAACCTAAAATATATATTATATTCAAATTTTCAGATAACAATATTATAAGAAGCTAAATATTAAAATTTGATTATACATAATTATGTAATTCATGTTTTACTAATTAATATATTATTCAGTTTTTGCATATGCATATAAATAATATGGTGAAGTCAGAATTTTGATATCATCACGTTGAAAAAAAAAACACTAATCGAATCTTAAAAAAATATGTTTTGTATGAAATTTGAAATTAAAATGAAGATATCAAAATTCTGACTTCAGCTTAATATTTATATGCATATGTCAACATAGAAGTTTCGACTTGATATATCCTTTACCAAACACCCTGTATATTACGATGTTTAGGAGTACGCCAGTGAGACGTTATTGGAACAAAGGAGAATGATCATCATCATCATGTCACCTATTGATGTCCATTGCTGGACGTAAGCCTCCCCCAAAGAGCGCCAGAGCACGATTTCCCATTTTTAGGATTCCGTCCGTACCCAAAGGGTAAAACGGGACCCTATTACTAAGGCTTCGCCTAAGGTCTGTCTGTCCGTCTGTCCGTCTGTCACCAGGCTGTATCTCATGAACCGTGATAGTTAGAGAGTTGAAATTTTCACAGATGATGTATTTCTGTTGCCGCTATAACAACAAATACTACAAAAAAAGAATAGGTACATTAAATATTTATTGGGGTTCCCATACAATAAATGTATTTTTTTGCCGTTTTTATAGTAATGGTACGGAACCCTTCGTGCGCGAGGCCTACTCGAACTTGGCCGGTTTTTTCATCTAGCAACTGCCAAGCCAACCATTTTATTAAGGTCGTCAGTCCATAGACCTGAGTTAAAGCTGGACCAATATGTGTGATAAATTTCAGCTGAAATGAGTAACAAGCAACACAGCACGTAGAACTGACGGCCGTTTGGGCAGAAAGGTTCTGGAATGGAGGCCGCGTACCGGCAAGCGCAGCGTGGGACTCACACCCACAAGGTAGGCAGACGACCTGGTAAAGGTTGCAGGAAGCCGCTGGCTGCAGCCGTGCGCAACCGGACAAGCTGGGAGTCACTGGGGGAGGGTTATGTTCAGCAGTGGACGTCCTATGGCTAAAATTATGATAATAATGAGTAACAGGAGTCGGTTGGTGCCGGCACGTTAAAAGAATAGCACCACCCCTTCTCTTCCTATGGGTGTCGTAAGAGGCGACTACAGGAGAACTGCCACAAGAAGACGGGCAGCAGCGTCTCCTCTCCACCATTGGCCAAACTGCGATCGCCAACCCGCCTGCCAAGCGTGGCGATTATGGCAAAATCCTCCTTTTGGAGAGGCCTGTGTCCAACAGTGGACTGATCTAGGCTGGTGATCATGATGATGATGAGTAACAGACATTAAACTAGATGTTTAAGATCATTTATTAATTATTCATAGTAATTATGTAAATTTTGTTTTTAGAAAGCAGTTAATTTTGTATTTTCCTAAACTTTTGACCTTAGAGGGTAGATATTTTTTCTAGTCTGTATTGTGCAAAATATTTGTCAACCTGTCATTTTTTGCTGTATATTACTTGTTATTTACAACAAAGGTCTTATTTAATGTCATTATATTATTTACTGAAATATAAGGAATTTTTGAACGAACAAGTTGAACGACTATTACTCTTAAACTAACTGTTAAACTCTTAAATCAACTCTAAATATATCTTAACCGTATTGATTTAACTAAAGTTAGTGAAAAGCACGATTATCATGAATTTTTCCAGATTTTTCTTTAAGAGGGGGGGGGGGGGGGACTACTCGAACAAAAATTTGCACTTTATAGTTTAATATTTCGCAAACGGATTTCTAAATCGAAAATTAGTCATTTTGAAGGAGCTACTCAACATTACCCCACGAGTAGACGAAGAAAAAAAAATCATCCCACGTCACATGTATGGGAGCTACCCTAAAAAAATAGTTTTCAAACTAATATTCTACCACTTTGTCGGCGTAAGTGATATACTTACATATCTCCACAAAATTACAGCTCTCTAGGATCAACAGTCTCCAAGCAAAACCTCGGACGGACAGACAGACATGACGAAACTATAAGGGTACCTTGTCAGGACAACGGAACCCTAAAAAAGTGTTTAAAAAATTGTCCCAACAAGGAATCGAATATTGCGCAAAGAACCATCGCGCCAACCAACCGGGTCTTCAATGAAACAGTTCAAGAAATGCAAACATTGCGTACGAGTCGAGAAACTGGTTTTAAGTATTGCATAGCCTTATTTAGTTCACTTCGTAAAACCACAGTACATCTATATCTATACTAATATTATAAAGAGGAAAGATTTGTACCTATTTTTGTATGTTTGTATGTTTGTAATGAATAGGCTCAAAAAGTACTGGGCCGATTTAAAAAATTCTCTCACCAATAGAATGCTACATTCTTCCAATTTGACATAGGCTACATTTCATTTTGAAAAAAATTAGGGATCCTTGGTAAAATTTGAACAATGTAACTGAAGGTGTAGAAAAATGAGTCTTAAAATGTCTTTCGTCGAATGCGCTGCCGAAACTATTAGCGATAATTGTCTACCCCGTGCGAAGCCGGGACGGGCTGCTAGTATATTTATACAGTAGGTATGAAAACTACGCCTGCTTAGAGAGAGAGATACGTCAAATACGTCAATGGAGCGTTAGGGTTGTCTTAAAAGTTGATTAAAAATCGTGCGAACTGAAAACAATAGAAAGAACAAAAAGCGTTGACCAATGAGGATTTAAATCCTACGTTTTTACGTTCTACAGCGACAATGACAACTGACAGCATCTCGTCTCGTATCGGCAGTATTCGGCATCCACGACTCTCAGTACTCTTATTTTACTAAGATTTCTTGTTGAGCCGTGCACATGTGTGGTGTGTGTACGTCATTTTGACCGTTTATATGTAGTTTCTTTACTGTATAGATATATACTGTGGTAAAACCGTGTTATAATGTAAGTGGAGGTTATTTGACGAAAGTTATTACCGTAGACTAGTGTTTTTATGTCTGTCCGTCTGTCCGTCTGTCCGTCTGTCCGTCTGTCCGTCTGTCCGTCTGTCCGTCTGTCCGTCCGTCCGTCTGTCCGTCCGTCCGTCTGTCCGTCCGTCCGTCTGTCCGTCCGTCCGTCTGTCCGTCCGTCCGTCTGTCCGTCCGTCCGTCTGTCCGTCCGTCCGTCTGTCCGTCTGTCCGTCTGTCCGTCTGTCCGTCTGTCCGTCTGTCCGTCTGTCCGTCTGTCCGTCTGTCCGTCTGTCCGTCTGTCCGTCTGTCCGTCTGTCCGTCTGTCCGTCTGTCCGTCTGTCCGTCTGTCCGTCTGTCCGTCTGTCCGTCTGTCCGTCTGTCCGTCTGTCCGTCTGTCCGTCTGTCCGTCTGTCCGTCTGTCCGTCTGTCCGTCTGTCCGTCTGTCCGTCTGTCCGTCTGTCCGTCTGTCCGTCTGTCCGTCTGTCTGTCTGTCTGTCTGTCCGTCTGTCTGTCTGTCCGTCTGTCCGTCCGTCCGTCTGTCCGTCCGTCCGTCTGTCCGTCCGTCCGTCTGTCCGTCCGTCCGTCTGTCCGTCCGTCCGTCTGTCCGTCCGTCCGTCTGTCCGTCCGTCCGTCTGTCCGTCCGTCCGTCTGTCCGTCCGTCCGTCTGTCCGTCCGTCCGTCTGTCCGTCCGTCCGTCTGTCCGTCCGTCCGTCTGTCCGTCTGTCCGTCTGTCCGTCTGTCCGTCTGTCCGTCTGTCCGTCTGTCCGTCTGTCCGTCTGTCCGTCTGTCCGTCCGTCACCAGGCTGTATCTCATGAACCGTGATACGAACGACTAGCCATCACGTAATCGTAATTATCTTCTGCGCATCTTTCGCCCAGCGCTCAACATCCATGCCGCTAATTGTTAAATAAATACTGTAAATTTTTGTTTTTAGCAATTCCATGCAAGGTTTTATTAAAGATAAATAACACTTGAAAAAAACCATCGACCTCAGTTCAGACAACGAGTTCGAGTCCCACCTGAGGTCGATGATTTTTTTCAAGTGTTATTTATCTTTAAATAAATACTGTTTAATATTCTACTGAACTATAGGCTCAAAACCGACTCACCCTTGACTGAAAAGTATTTGTCAACACCGCCATTAGAAGGAAAGGTTGAAACGGTCATCCTAAGTCTTGTTTTGTCATTTTCTGTCATATCTTAACATGCTTTTATGACTTATGGCTCTTGTTGTAACTGCGGTTAATATAAATGAAATGCGGAAGACATTTATTTTAAGACAAAATTTTCCATTAAACGTGTGTATTAAAGTATGTTAACTGATTTATTGAATGACGTAGGGCCCTATCTAGAGTTGTAGGGTTGCCAGCGAGGTATTTTACCCTGTTTTGGGGGAGGTTTTACTTTGACCGGTTCCATAAGCCTAAATACGAATGTTTTACTAAAAGCTATTCAAATTCAAAATGTAACAATATATTTTTATCATTGGACAACATCACAAACATTGCTCTGATCCTAAGGTAAGTAGCTAAAGCACTTGTGTTATATAAGTCAGAAATGATGACGGTACCACAACACCCAGACCAGAGACAATATAGAAAAAATCGTTTTCTATATTGACCCGACCGGGGATCAAACCCGGAAACTCAGAGATGGCGACACTAAGTCCGATGTGCTCGCCTATCAGCTACGGAGGTCGTATGTGGTAACAAAAAATCGGGATTTCGATACACCCTTTAAATAAAATTGTTAAAATATGGCAACTATTTAAAAACTAATCCAGCCACCTTAGCATGACCAACTAAACACGATAAATGACTAGATGCTCGCTATTTCGATAAAAGTTCAAGATGGTGGCTATGTATATCATATTTTGACAGTTGAGTGTCGATAAATCGCTATATCATATCATATCGTGTTTTGTTGATCATTCTAGGGAGGCTAAGCCCTGTATAGGGAAATTTGAGAAGCAACAACTGGCAACCCTGGGTTGCAATGACTTAAAGGTCCGCCCTTTCCACAAGGAAATAATACTGAAAAATTATTTCGTAGTATAATAAAACAGGGTATTAACCCTGACAAATTGTAAACACTTAATTGACAACGCCTTTCCTTGTTTAATGTCGCATAATAAAAAGCCTTACTCATTCATCAATTAAATACCTACAGCTTTATTCATAAGAACAAATTTTAAAGATTAACCTCTTACTTAAAGCTCCGTGATAATTTAAACAAACGCTACAAACAAAGCTTTTTTACGAGTTGTCATTTGGTTTTAAGTTTCACTCTGTCAAAAGGTGACAAAATTGTCTTGTTTAATTTTTAACCTGGCAAGAATAACGCGCAATTTGAGTGACTAAAAACTACCTTTTCTACCAAAAAAATTGAGTAGTTTACCTAGCAATATTTAAATTGCCTTTAAGATAATTTGTTTCTTATTACTGCTTAATATTTTTATTACTTATTTATTTCAGGAACATCTACAGTATGTTCTTATATATTTTCTTACTAATATTATATACTCTAATGCCAATGCCAAGATTTCATTAATAATATAGTAGAAGTATTGCACGACTTAACATCCTTTGATTATAAACATGTCTAGATAGAGTGTGGTGCTGCAATTGTCACCAAAAGAACAGGCCAGATTTGAGTGAGTAACAACTATGGTTACTATTGTAACAATTATGGGTTGCTATGGTAACAAGCGCGCCACTGAGCGGGCGAAACAAACTTTGGCGCCAACGGTTGGCTTATATATTTTTTGACGTTTATGACACTCGAACAGGGAATCTAGACATGTATATAATCAAAGATAACATCACAGTATTTTTAAAGTGTTTCAAGAAGGTAAGTAATTTATTTTTGGGAAAACGTATAAAAATCTTGAATAAAGTAACACAAACTCATGTTGACTTGCCTGTTTATGAGTTCAAAAACCACATTTAAAAATCCTTATGGAAAAGGATATTACAAAGTTGAACGACAAGTGTGCGTGAACTTAATAACCTGCCTAGCTCGCACTTACACTATCTTGTTATTGAATTTCCCGTAATAAAATCAGGCTGACATAGACGACTGAGTTTGTTGCACCGTTTCTTCTCATCACCAGCCGATATGTTGTCCCGAAGCGGTGGTAGGGCTAAGTTATATTTTGGGACGTGTATAAGTGCCTGGAAGAGGGCCTATATACAGAATAAAGAATTTCATTTCATTTATGTTACAATAAATGTAACTTTTTGGTGTAATTTGTCTTAACACAAGAAGTGAAACAAACAAGTAACTAATTTAATATACAAACAGTTAGGCTGGTTATGTTGTTGCCACAAGCCATTACCAGTTTTTCCTTGATCGTAATCAAGGAAAAAACTTTTTCTTTTTGACGTACGAAACCCCAAATTTACACTTCACAACCTTTAAAAAGGAATTGTGAGATAAAAAGAACACTATGTTTTACATTTTCAGTTAAAAATATATGAATCCTAACAATAATATCTCCATTTACGACCTCCGTAGCCGAGAGGCGAGAACGCCAACCTTTAAATAGCGCCGCTATTTATCGCGGTTCCGGGTTCGATCCCCGGTCGGATCAATGTAGAAAACGAACTTTTCTATATTGGCCCGGGTCTGGGTGTTGTGGTACCGTCGTTGTTTCTGATTTCTATAACACAAGTGCTTTAGCTACTTACCTTAGGATCAGAGCAATGTATGTGATGTTGTCCAATATTTATTTATTTATTTATAGATTACATACGATGACCATGCTTTCGCGAGTAACACAACTTCTATGTATATTATTTTAAAAACATATTATAATCCAGTTACTTACTTCAGGTGAATAAAGTAAAGGCAACAACAAAAATTGTATTTAATTTACAGGATGTTTCGATAAGACCAAAATTAGCCTATGTTAACATACGTATGCATAATTCATTTAATTTTTTTAAATTTTCATAAAAAAACATATTTTTAGAATCCGATTTGTAGGCAATTTTTTTTCAAAAATGATGCTATAAAAATTCTGTTTTCACCATAGTATTTATATACATAATAATATGTTAAAATGGGCAAGTTTCTGCTTGATATACCGTTTATCAAACACCCTGTATTCGCAGGGTTACTAGGGATAGGACCTCCCGCCATATTTTTTCACGACAGCATGTAGAAACAGTACATTATAATTAAATAAAAAAACATTTTGTTTGTATATTTTTTTTTCTATCTTTGCTATATAATATAACCTACCCTGTATACTTTAAATTTAATTGTATACTTTTTACTATCTGTCAAACCTTGACCTACAAACTAACAAATAGCTGTCCTAGAGATCGCAGAGTTACATAAGAACTAAGTACAATGTCAGATGATAACTTAATCTTAACAATTTGTTGTTTTCGAGCAAGTTGAGGTTAAAACTAAAAATGATGTTTGACTGTATAAAAAAAGAGTCGGACTCTCGCACGAAGGGGCAGTCGCCAAGAGGAAGTATGTCTGTCCGTCTGTCACCAGGCTAGATCTCACAGTGGCGGGCATTGGTTTTATTTGGAGGTAGGCAGTAGGTACTTTAATGTGTTTTATTGATGAAAATCAGTTTTTTTCATCAATAATCCGCTTTGTAAGTACCTACTGCCTACCTCATTTCAATAATCAGGTAGGCACTGCCTAATTGCCTGTATGCACCGCACGCCCCTGGCATCTCATGAACCGTCATAGTAAGACAGTTGAAATTTTCACAGATGATGTATTTCTGTTGCCGCTATAAGAACAAATACTAAAAACAGAATACAATAAATATTTAAGGGGGCTCCCATACAACAAACGTGTTTTTTGCCGTTTATATAGATAATGTTACGGAACCCTTCGTGCGCGAGTCCGACTCCCACTTGGCCGGTTTTTTTGTTTTTAAACAATATAAGATAGTGTGAAAATATGGTTTACTGGCCGATTAACCTTAGTTTTATTATTAATTAGTCAAAATAAATATATTGATAACATGAGATCAATGATCGCAGTCTCTTTACTCAATGTATAGTACGATTTCATGATAGCATTGCGCGTACGTAAAAAGGTCTCAATTTTTTTGTTGTGTTATGTCAATGAGTTTTTCATTATTAACAAAAAAAATTGAGAATCTTTATATACAAAATAGTGCACTTTTCGCAAGATAAAAGATAGCATCATAGATTGTTATCGTCAGAAAAAGTTTTTCCTAATAAAAAAACTGTTTTTTTTTCAAGAAATTTCCTAATTCGGAATAACTTAACGTCCTTTTTCCGTACCCAAAAGGGTAAAACGGGACCCTATTACTAGGACTCCGCTGTCCGTCTGTCTGTCTGTCTGTCCGTCTGTCACCAGGCTGTATCTCATGAACCGTGATAGTTAGTAAGTTGAAATTTTCACAGATGATGTATTTCTATTATTGCCGCTATAACAACAAATACTAAAAACCAGAATAAAATCAATATTAAAGGGGGCTCCCATACAAAAAAACTTTTTTTTTGTCGTTTTTATTAATAAAGGTGCCTTTGTGCGAGCAATCAGAATCACACTTGGCCGGTTTTTAATAGTGTTTTTGCTCCTACGTTTAGATCGTTTAAGATCAAAAGACTAGACAACCTCTGTCGTGGTTGCTAGTCGTGTATAAATTCTATATGCAAAACTAATAATATGTTGGGTAACATATAAACGCAAGAATGTCATATTATGCGATCGGCGAGGTCAGACTGAGTCCTCGCTAAACTTTGACGTTTGAACATTTTAGGAATGGCTGGCGATATGATATGATATGATATAGCGATTGATCGACACCTAACTGTCAAATAATGATTAGGTATATGTACTTAGCTGCCATCTTGAACTTTTATCGAAACAGCGAGCATGTCTGTGCTGGTGACGTCACTGTCATGCTCGCTGTTTCGATAAAGTTCATATTTTGACAGTTGGGTGTCGTCGATAAATCGATATATCATATCATATCGCGCGCGGCTGCATCCAGCGACTTCCTGCAACATTTACCAGGTCGTCTCCAAGTTATTGTGTTGTCAACGTTAAAAAAAAAGTTTTAATCCAAAGAAATATTGATTTCAATGCCTTTTTACGACGGTTAGAAGTAGGATAATCATTTCCATTCTTTTGTTAGATTTTACCTTGGTCTCTGATTGTTAATTACAAGCTGTTAATTAATCACAGTGAACATAAAAAAAGTGTTTTAAGATAGCATTTCGTACTATGAATACTCCGTTTTCAACTGTGTTTAGTTCTGGAGGCCTAGCACGAAAGTGTATCATTCGATCGGTCGTATAAACCTGACAAATTAAAATAACTAGGTTCATGTGTCAATCCATTAACGAAATTTGACCAACTCAAATTAGCAGTGTAAAAAAACCGACCGTGTTCAATTGTTCATAAATTGTCAAACCTTCGATACAAGTAAATGGATATTTTAATTTAATCGGATAATACGACCGAACGAACGATGCGATTTCGTACAAGGCCTCCTGAATGGGTCCACAGTCGTTATTGGAATTATTAGTTTTGCCACCTTTAGCAATCTAACTGTGATATAATTTATAAAACGGTCCATTTTGATAGATCCATTTATTTCTTGTATTTTTTTCCATCCATATAGATGAGAACTCATTCTAGAGTTATTCCGGTCTGATCCCCTGATCTGATCCGCTACTGATTATTATTATGAGTTAATTTCTGTCCGATCCACTATAAACTTTGGCTTTCCAGTCTGATCCCCTTACCACAAATTACGTATAGCGGCGGTTTTCTATTTTGTGCCCTTACTGTTTTTTTAATAACTGTCCTAAGAATCTGTATTAGACTGAAATAAAATATATTATAATTGTGAAGCCTGCACGGTAGCAGACCGGAATAGAATATATTATAAGATAAAACTGATCCCCTAGGGTATCCGATTCGGGAGATCCGACCGGAATAACTCGAATTCTACACATTGATAATAAATACAGAATACGATGATCGACTAACGAGATTTAAAATAGAAAACTATCAAAAAAAGACTTTCGTGTTGCGTCCACCTATTTGTTGCGACTGACGAGTTTTTAAACCAGAATAAGCTATTACAATATTTTTTATACAGATGTTGGTATTTCCAAACATGGTAAGTATTCCTGCATGTTCGATCTTTTCAATACAATAATTTTATTAACACTGGTGACAATGTTATAAATTGTTGTGTATTGATGAGTTGTTATTGCATACCGTCGAACTAAAATGAGTATTGAGAATGAGAATTCCAACATTTCATCATCATCACCAGCCTATATCAGTCCACTGCTGGACACAGGCCTCTCCAAAAGGAGGATTTAGCCATAATCGCCACGCTTGGCAGGCGGGTTGGCGATCGCAGTTTGGCCAATGGTGGAGAGGAGACGCTGCTGCCCGTCTTCTTGTGGCGGATCTCCTGTAGTCGCCTCTTACGACACCCATAGGAAGAGAAGGGGTGGTGCAATTCTTTTAACGTGCCGGCACCACATGACACAACAACATTTATATATATTTTAATGTCATAAAAAGCAGTATTATGTTTCTGTAACATATAAAAAATATATAAAAGTAATCGTTACATTATCGATAAGTTTATCTTGGCATTTAACAGGAAAATCCCCACTAAACCATATCAACTCTTCAATGATAATTATTAGCATGTCTATTAGTTTTTGCATGAAATAAAATATTCGATAGTAAACCGATTGGCATAGAGTTGTGCATTTGCCTTGAAAATAAAGGGTCGGGTTTGATTGCCGGTGTAGGTCAAATTTAAACTCTATGTCTCTTAATTGACTAGCGTCTGGGTGTCCTAGAAGACGACCCTAGCAAAATTTAACAATACTTCTAAATAGATTAATTTCTTATTTTGAGAGTAAATATTTAAGTTTATGCTTATTTATGTAAGAAATAAGTCAAATTTTTAAAAAAATCGGGCAAGTGTTAGTCGGACTCGCGCACTAAGGGTTCCACCATCAAGGGGATCATCTATAAAAACCGGTCAAGTGCGAGTCGGACTCGCGCACGAAGGGTAACGATACCACAACACACAGACCCGAGACAATATAGAAACGTTCGTTTCCTACATTGACCCGACTGGGGATCGAACCCGGAACCTCAGACATGGCGACGCCTTACAATGTCCGGAGTACCCGCTTCTCAGCTAAAGAGGTGTCGTCGTAATGTATTTATTTAAATTACATTAACGAAATAAAGAAATCAGTGTATAGAGTATTAAATGTGTTTGCACTCTTATCATAAATTATGTTAAATTTTCATTAAAAAAGTGGTTGTATGTAAAGTCGGCTTACAGACGGTAAATTTACGTGTTATCGTCATAAGAAAACATTGATGCTACTCGGACGCATCGGCCGATAGAGTGGAAGAGAGATAGATGCGTCACATCACATCACAAGCCGAACCCGGCCGATCGTGCGTCTCTAACGCTTGTTCTGCGCTCTCCCTCGCACGCGGAACGTGTCATTTTTTCGTGCGTGCAGCCGGTCATCGATTTATTATTTATTTTAAAAGTTCAAAAACACTAAAATATAATTTCATCATCATCATCATTTCAGCCACAGGACGTCCACTGCTGAACATAGGCCTCCCCCAGTGACTTCCAGATCGGCCGGTTGGAAGCAGCCTGCATCCAGCGGCTTCCTGCGCAACCTTTACGCTACGCTTGCCGGTACGTGGCCCACATTTCAGAACCTTTCTGCCCCATCGGCCGTCAGTTCTACGTGCTATGTGCCCCGCCCATTGCCACTTTAGCTGGCTTATCCGTCGGGCTATGTCAGCGACTTTTGTTCGTTCACGGATCTCCTCATTTCTGATTTTATCTCGCAAAGGAACACCGAGCATAGCCCGACGAAAATGTTTGAGTAAATATCATTTAGCGTAGCAAGTCTTACTCGTTTTGTGATTTACTCAAACAACTCAACATTTTCTATCAGTTATTTTAGAGTTATTTTATGTTTTTGGTATAATTTGGGATCTAAGATTTTTAATACTTGAAAAAAATCGTCTGCCTCAGGTGGGATCCGAACCCACGTCGCATACCGGGCGAGTGCTTTGACCACTAAGCTACCGAGACGTTAGTCAACTCGACGAAATCTTTCAAGTGGTTCTCGCAGTCAAAGCCAGCGTATTTTTCAAGTATTAAAGATCTTAGATAAACCTAGCATGGAATTGCTAAAAACAAAAAATTTAATTTGGGATCTGTTTTAAAAGTAATTATACAGGGTGTAAAAAAAGGCTTAACGAAGCCTTAAACCACGAATTCTATACATAAAACCAAGTAGAATGCAAAAAAATAATTGCTGGGAAATGACTTTTATTTTTGGGTATCAAAAAAAAATAACTTATTTCTAACCCGCAATGTATAGCGCGCACGCCACAGACTATGCCTGTGTATGTAAGCGGATCATGTTTCTTTGTAAAAAAGTTTAGTATTATCAAGCAGGAGTCAATTTTGTAAAAAATCTTTGAAAAATTTTTTTAACTTTGACTGTCAATAACTCGGTAACCCGTCATTTCCGAGGTATAGTGTAAAAGAAAAAAATGATCGTAATAATACGTAGAATATGTGGTGTTCGGCTTCGTTATGCCTTTTTTTACACCCGATATACCTATACCATAGAGAAAAAAAATTACTACGTGTTAGTTAATTAATATTGCAAATATAATGAACAAATCTGCAAGCATGTACGTTTGCTTGACCGAATTTGCTATGCTGATTATGTACAAGCGGTGATGTAACTTTATGCTAGCGAAAACAAGTATTCGTATTACTTGGCTTCGTATAACAATAATTATTTAGGTATTTTTAAGTTTAAAAACCGGCCAAGTGCGAGTCACCCGCGCACGAAGGGTTCCGCACCATTATCCATAAAAAACGAGCAAAAAAAATCACGTTGGTTGTGAGGAAGCCCCCTTAAATATTTATTTTATTCTGGTTTTTAGTATTTGTTGTTATAGCGGCAACAGAAATACAACATCTGTGAAAATTTCAACTCTCTAACTACTTATCACGGTTCATGAGATACAGCCTGGTGACAGACGGACAGCGGAGCCTTAGTAATAGGGTCCCGTTTTACCCTTTGGTTACGGAACCCTAAAAACTAGCTGTTGCTAGTGATTTCTTTTGTGAGGTTTTTACCTATCTTGTACCTATTTAATAAATTATTCATATTGTGTGAATTATGGATACTGTTTTATACGAAATTAATTTAATTTAATTTTACCTAAATTATTTCAAAAACTGCTATTTAAATTGAATTTGCACTATACGAAGGTAACAAATAAATTATAATATTCTATTAAATATCATACAGTATGTTAATTAATAGATAATATTTATTTTTTTACAATACTTGTCACAAAAAAATCGCTTTGCCATGCTAGACATCTTGTATGCATCATCTCTTAAAAAGGCGCTTTGTACATTTTTGCAATTTATAGTACTTTATTTAAGAATTTTAAGGACTCTTCAATGCCTCCCCTCAGTTTTAATTTACTGTTTACCCGAAGTTTGTTTGGAAGAGATCGCTACTAGCGATAAGACCGCATATCGTGATATTCCAAATGTATTTTTTCCCTGTACGTTGTTTGTTTTGAGTGGCGTACAGTGAAGAGTTTATTTCTACCTAAAGATCAAATGTGTCTCTCATATCCTTTTGTAAGAATCATCATCATCATCATTTCACCTACAGGACGTACGGTACACTTCTGAACATAGGCCTCCAACCAACTTTACAAGAACTTTACTTTGTAAGAATACAGTATTATTTTAACTACCATTCTGTCCTAGCGTTGCTTTAAACATCAATTATTGGCATGATCTCGGAATAAGGGGTTTACATCTTTGTGTTATGAGAACCAGCTCGATGGACCGACCACTTTAGGAAAATGGCTGGCAGTGGATGGATGAAAAAAACGGGAGATCGTGCTCTTTGGGCGAGGCTCTCGTCCAGCAGAGGACTGCAGTAGGCTGAGATGATAATAATGTTACGAGGTATCAAATAATTCTTTTACAAGAGCCTCTCCCAGCACACCCAATCTCGAGTCAATTTAGAAACGATCGTTCTGAATTGAACCAAAATGGAAATACCTGGGGCCTTTTGCTTTCAATTCCAATAACCGGTCATCTACGCCAAACGGGTTGTCAAACTAACAAAACTAAGTTATTTACTATTTTTTATGTTAGTTACTTGCTCGTAGCTCAGTGGCGGCAGCGCTTTGGTATCGATTACTAAAGTTAAGCAACCAACGCCGCGGTCGTGAGTGGATGGGTGACCATTCCGACCATATTTAGTGACATTTATCACGAGCATCTCGTGCTTCGGAAGGCACGTTAAAAGTTGGTCCCGGCCAATATCGCTTGATATTGGTCGTGAAGCCTAGTCAGAGGCCTTAAGGCGGCTTGATAACATCTGACAGTAAGGTTTAGTCACTGGCCTTACAACACCCCTGCACCGCACCGCACCGGGCCCGCGTGGTGGAGTATGGCCCAAACCACCTCATAGTTGAGGTGAGGCCTGTGCCCTGCAGTGGGACGTATATAGGCATACTTTACTTTACTTTACTATGTTATTTACAGACCTTCTTTGTAGTAGTAACCTAATAACCTCTTGTTTAAACTAATAAACCTTTAATGTTTTTTTGGAATTTCGCTATAAAATGTATATCTAGTGAAAACCGTATCAAAATCGATACAGTACCTAGTTAAAGACATATTACTACTTACTTACGGACGCTTAAAAACGCTGAGGGTTTTAATTTATAAAAACATAGTCATCATCATCATCATCACCAGCCTATCAGTCCACTGCTGGACACAGGCCTCTCCAAAAGGAGGATTTTGCCATAATCGCCACGCTTGGCAGGCGGGTTGGCGATCGCAGTTTGGCCAATGGTGGAGAGGAGACGCTGCTGCCCGTCTTCTTGTGGCGGTTCTCCTGTAGTCGCCTCTTATGACATCCATAGGAAGAGAAGGGGTGGTGCAATTCTTTTAAAGTAAAAACATAGTAGGTAACTTTATTTAAAAACAGGCCAAGTGCTTGTTGTATGGGAGCTCCCATAAATTTTGCCCCCAAAACTGGTTTTTAGTATTTGTTGTTATAGCGGCAATAGAAATACATCATCTGTGAAATTTTCAACTGTCTTACTATCACGGTTCATGAGATACAGCCTGATGATAGACAGACAGCGGAGTCTTAGTAATAGTCCCGTTTGTGTTTTCGTTATACGTTGTTTTTTAAAAAATGTAATTTTTACACATAAATCAATAAGTATCCCTAATAGTCTTATGTATTCTAATATCAATCAATCAATCAAGCCCTTTTATCCCGAAACTCCTTGTATTCTGCATAATATTTATCTTTATTTGTTATATTTCTTCTTTTGTCATAGTATGTCTCGGAGTTCGGAGTGCCTCCTGGCAAAGGCCTGCTCTAACGATTTCCATTGTCTTCTATCTTTTGCAATTTTTCTCCAATTACTGCCAAAGAGCCATGGAAAGAAGCATGCTGGGATTTAGGAAACTTGATAAGAAAAGAAATACATATATAAGAGCTAGAACAGGTGTAACAGACGTTCTCACCAAGATAGACCAAATGAAATGGAGATAGACGGGTCATATGTTGCGGAGCCCTCACGAGAAATGGAGCAAAATCCTGACCGAATGGTACCCTAGAAACGGGAAACGAAACAGAGGCAGGCCACGAAAAAGATGAGAGGATGAATTTAAACTGACAGTATTCTAATATACTATAATTCAAAAGTTAACTGGTAGATAAATTATGGCGGTATGCTATTTTTTCTCTTCGTAATCTAGAGGTTTATATGTTTAAATTGTATGTCCTATTAAGTTTAACACATATAAGGTCTGTTCACAATGTACTGACAAAGTTATGTAAAAGATAAAATTATGTAGAGGATAAAAATGCTTGAAATAATGTGTCATAGCGCTTTTTGACGGTCGTGAAACGCAAAAATCGTGTTTTTCCTTCAGATAAGTAAAATATAGCTTATTCAGAACTCGCAGAACTTATCCATCATATTAATCATCAGCCGGCGGAGGTCCACTGCTGAACATAGGCCTCCCCCAGTGACTTCCAGATCGGCCGGTTGCAAGCGGCCTGCATCCAGCGTCGTCCTGCAACCTTGACCATCCGTACATTGGAAAACAGGCCAAATGAAACAAAGGTAATATAAAAAAAGTATTTAACATGAACATGTAGTTTTTTTCGTTAAATTTTAGGATAGTTTAAAGGTGCTCAAAATTCTTAATCCAAAAAACCCACCATCTATGGGTAGAATGAATTTTCGTTAAAATATATGTTAAAGTATATTAAGTACTTAATAACTACTACTGCTACTAAGTTTTTTTTTTTTTTTTTTTTTACTTAAGATGGGCTTACTCTTGACCCCAATCTTGCTCTAGAGCATAGATGGGATCTACGATGGAGCGAGCTTGCCCAGAAGATGCCTATTCACTCTGGACTTAAAGAGAGTCAGGTTATATGCACTCGGAAATACAGACGCAGGCAGGGAATTCCAATCTTTAGCTGTGCGCATTATAAAAGATGATGAGAAGCGCTTAGTGCGGATTATGGGTATATCAACTAAGAACGGATGGTAGCCGGCCGTGCGTCTGGATGTCCGATGGAAGAAAGGTGACGGTGGTATGAGCTCATGCAGCTCATGAGCACACTCTCCGAAGTACAATCTGTAGAAGACCGATAGGCAAGCAACTTTGCGGCGGTGAACCAGGCTGTGCAGCTTGGACGCCACCAGTTTTTTATCGCCTATTATTCTCTTGGCTCTGCGTTCCACCGAGTCTAGTGCAGCAAGTACTACTACTACTGCTCACTTTCTGATCTTATGTACATAAATAGTTTAGGTTTATATTTGTTTTATTTTTTGATTTAAAAATTGTAATTTTCATCTGTTAATAAATAATTATGATTGAAATAAAAAGGAAAAAAAGTTCTTAATTAATAATAGGTACTTAGTCAATTAAAAAATCTGTTATATCATATTTTTATCGTTTTAAAAATTATTGTAGATGTATAAATAAATAAATATAAAAGTAGTTCAATGTCAGAACATAAATTTTTGTACATTTAAATATTCTGTATGAATAGTTAAATCTTTTTAACATGTCCATATTTTTACATTATCATTAAAATGTAGGTATTAGGCTTAGAGCATTCAACTAACGCTCAGGTATTAGGTATTCTTCGAGTTTGAACCTGACATCTCAATTTTTAAACTCTATGCATTGTTTAACTTTTTTTAATATTTGTAACTGAAGTTTCAGTTACATGTTGATTAATAAAAAAAATATTTTTATTTATAAAGCATGGTCCATACTAAGTGCAATTTTATCGTTTATATTTTTTTAAGTACACATAAATTAAAACCTTTTTAAAATTCAGACAGGGGGACAACCAAAAAGTTTTATATCGAAATTAAAACTAAACGCAACGGCTTATTTTCAACTAAATATATGAGGTTTCGTTTTAAAAAATTAGGCGAGCCAACGAAACGAAGTCTCGCAGCCTCCGTATCTTAAGATCACTTTCGGTGTCCCACTGCCCTGAATCCCCCACCTGTCTACGAGTGAAAGCAATATTAGCAAAAACCAATATAATGACATAACACTTGCAATACTACATAACCTACCTTTAAAAAAATCCTTTTTGGCACTAAAAATTCCAAGGCACGCACTTAACACATTTGCACTAAAGAAATATTTTAAAAAGTTTCACTTGACACCTGTCAAAAAAAGCGCGCGAACCGAAAGATATGGCTGGCTTTCGGCGGTGTAGGCGTACAATCTTAGCGGGCTGCCGAGCCCGACTGCATTCAATAGACTGAATATACATTCACTGCTACCAATGACTGCTGACTCAATTAATCATACTGCAAGATATTTGTTTTAGCACTTATTTTTTATGTTCATAAACAAGGTTCTCGTCATCGGAAAACCTAGGTTCTTCAAGGTTTTTCAGAAAAAGGTTTTACTTACTATGAAGTCATCTGTAATTTTTTTTTTAGCTTAGGTTTGAACGCAAGGCAAAGTAAGCAGCGTTTTTATAGAGTTAGTTGTTTCTTTATTTATAACTAAACTACTTTGGCATATTTTATAAATTGAAGCTGTATTTTGGGAAGTGTCCAGAAAATACATTATTTGTTGAGTTTGTAAGTATGTCTGTTACAAATTCGCTAAACGGAATTTTGCTAAAAGCTACTAATATTGTAAATGCGAAAGTTTGTAAGTATAAAGATGTTTGTTACCTATCAGGCAGAAACTACTAAGCGGATTTGGATGCAATATTGCACACATATAGAATACTAGCTGTTACCTGCGACTTCGCTTGCGTGATCTTTAGTTTATTTAATGTATTTCACAGAACCATTTATCGGAGATAAAACTGGCCAAGTGCAAGTCGGACTCGCGCACGAAGGGTTCCATACCATTATCTGTAAAAAGGACAAAATGTCACGTTTGTTGTATGGGAACCCCAATAAACATTAATTTTATACCGTTCTTTAGTATATGTTATTATAGCGGCAACATAAATAGACAGACACACTTGGTGACAGACGGATAGACAGACGGACAGCGGAGTCTTAGTAATAGGGTCCCGTTTTACCCTTTGGGTACGAAACCCTAAAAAGATTCAAGTAAAACAAAAATCAATTTAAAAATCTTCAAAAACTGACATTGAAAAAAAATTAAGTTTAAAAATTTCACTAAAAAAAATGTCTAAAACCAGTTTTATAAACATATTACAAAAGGTAGCCCCATAAATGTACTTTATTTTTGTATTACGTGATACATTTCGAGATTATCTGCAAAACGATACCAAATTACTATTTTGGGTTCCATACTTCAGGAGCTGCTGTAATTTGAATATGTCATTGCGCGAGCGCATGATGATGACCTATTGACCTAGTAATACGGTGATTTGCCATGGACTTAAAGGGTCCCAGGGTATCGACCTAGTTCGCGTTAAAAAAACCGGTCAAGTGCGAGTCGGACTCGCTCACAAAGGGTTCCGTACCATTATCTATAAAAAAGGTTTAAAAACCACTTTTGTTGTATGTATGGTAGCCCCCTTAAATATTTTTTTTTAATAATTTCGATTCCCGTTCGGGTCAATGTATTATGTACCTAGATGTGACGTCATGCGACATTTCAAACGAATATATTTCTCTAATATTTTGATTACTTATGTGAAAAAAAAAATGTGTCCAATACTTTTTAATAATCTACCTCATAGATAGACGAAGAAAACAAAGTTAGTCGTCATCTCGATTCAGGCCTAGTTGCAGAACTAAATTGGTTTTATTCTAGAATATAATTTGATAGTTGTTCGGGCTATTTACTTACAGGTACTTACAGTCGCTTCACTTACTATTTTATTTTATTTCATTTCATTTTATTTTATTTTATTTTATTTTATTTTATTTTATTAAATTTTATTTTATTTTATTTTATTTTATTTTATTTTATTTTATTTTATTTTATTTTATTTTATTTTATTTTACAAGATCCACAGCTGACAGCTCTAATTACAATTAAATTAACTTAAGAACTAAACTAACAGCGAATAACGGATCTACTTTATAAGTTTTGCAACTTATAATTATAATAAAAATTTACAAAAAAGAAAGTTTAAAAATAATGTATATAAAAGTTAACAAAAACTCAAAATCACCCATACCCACAGAAGAGTTACAGGTGCCCAGAAGGCTGGCACCATTGCCTCGCTGAATAGGTAGCAATGCTTATTCGCTGGCCAAGGTAGCTGCCAGCCCTCAGGTCGCCAGAAACATTAACCAAGCGGGTGGATAGCTAGGAAAATAGTTTTTGAAAATATTATGTATGTTCGCAAAAATCTGCACTTGTTTACTAAGAAAAATGACATACATAAGTATAATACCAGGCATAAAGATAAACTTGCCGTTCCAATGTTCAGATTGCACAAGGTAAGAAGTTCTTTCATGGGCAATTGTATTCGTTTTTGTAATAAATTAACACAATCCATTGTTGAAATGCCTGTATATGAATTCAAATTGCATGTTAAAAGGACTCTAATGAAAAAGGGCTATTACGTAGTTAGCGATTATATAAATTATGATAAAAATAAGTGGATTTAAAACTGCTTTGCTTAGCTAGCAACAAATCTTGTTAATTTTTTTTTATTAAAAGATTCTAACAACAGTGACCGAGTTTCTTGCGCTGCTACTTCTCGGCACTAGCCCACAAATTGTCCCGAAGCAGTAGGAAATAAATATATTAGAACATGTAAGTGCCTTTTATGGTCAATTTACAGAAATAAATGATTTTGATATCATTGCATATTGGGTAATTTTATTAAGTAACTTACGTAGCTAGTTTAAATGTCTAAAGTTCAATTCTAAGTCGGTTTGTAGGTGAAAATCTCTTCCTTGCCTACTTGTACAAGTATTGCGAAAGTCACGTGGGTCGATGACTCTAACCATAGATAAATGTACTTATTTGTCTATGCTATCCAGCCCCCCTAGCACGACCAACAAAACACGATATGTTAGGATATGATATAGCGATTTATCGACACCCAACTGTCAAAATATGATATACATAGCCACCATCTTGAACTTTATCGAAACAGCGAGCATGTCCGTGCTGGTGAGGTCACGGTCATGCTCGCTGTTTCGATAAAAGTTTATATTTTCGCAATTGGGTGTCGATAAATCGCTATTAATATCATATCATATCATATCGTGTTTTGTTGGTTATATTAGGAGGGCTGGGGCAAAGATTGCTAGGCCAACTATTGAGTTGCTTACCATAGGCTAAAGATTTAACCTGTCAGGCCAAGGTCAAGAGACACAATAAAAAATCTATTATGACGTGGCCACCGGTGGGGAATTGAAGCTTGACAGGTTAATGATTTACTTATTTATTGTTTCACAGAAACAGATTAAGTATTCATTTTTCTATCTCTGGGTGTTGTGGTACCGTCGTTGTTTCTGATTGATATTATCCCATGTTGACTTTAGCTTTTTGTACGGATTGTATCCTTAATTTGGAAAGTGTGTTTTAATGACGATTTTAAACAAAACCGCGGGATTTCCTAGTTCACCACAGTACTCGTGTATTTATAATCGCAGGTACAAGAATCTTGTTTTGATGTCACTCTACGATCACAATTAAACTTAGTGCTGGGAAACGTATGAAAAACGGGACACATTATGTGGGACATAGAAACTTACAGTTACTCAACATGTCATCAACATGTGTGTCGTGTGGTGCCGGCACGTTAAAAGAATTGCACCGCCCCTTCTCTTCCTATGGGTGTCGTAAGAGGCGACTACAGGAGAACCGCCATAAGAAGACGGGCAGCAGCGTCTCCTCTCCACCATTGGCCAAACTGCGATCGCCAACCCGCCTGCCAAGCGTGGCGATTATGGCAAAATTCTCCTTTTGGAGAGGCCTGTGTCCAGCAGTGGACTGATATAGGCTGGTGATGATGATGACTCAACATGTAATAAGTAGGATAAGCTTTTCAGGTTATAAAGTCTTTGAACTTATGTTGTTAATAATTAAAATCATTTGTTTTCTGAAAGGATTTTTAAACCGGCTTGTTTTTTTTTATTGTTTTCACAATCACACCAGTTAGCTAGCCACAAACTAAGCATAGCTTGTACTTTGACGACTAGATTACGGATAAACATTCTTTAATACGTTTACAAACATCCATGACTTAGGTACAAATGCACTTACAGTTATTCACAATCATCAACAATCGTGTTCATCACACAAACATTTGCCCCTTGCGGGATTCGAACCCGCCACCGTCACGCTTTGTAGTCCGGAGCGCGAACCACTACACCAGAGGTCGTCATTACTTCTCAAGTCATTAAAAGTGGACGTCCTTCATGTGAAATGATGATAATGATTACTTTTAACAGTAGTTAAAAGCCTTAGCTTAAAACACTCTTAATTGCATTGTGTGGCGGAGGGTCCCAAACACCTTATAGGTACGTAAGATAAAATAAATAAATATTGGACAACATCACATATATTGTTCTGATCATAAGGTAAATAGCTAAAGCACTTGTAGTATAGAAATCAGAAACAACGACGGTACCACAACACCCTGACCCTAGACAATATAGAAAAGTGTGTTTTCTACATTGACCCGACCGGGAATCGAACCCGAAACCTCAGAGTTGGTGACGTCATAATAGTCCGGCGTGCTCGCCTATCGGCTACGAGTTCAAAATGGTTCAGATGAGGCCAAGTGAGACAGATATTTTAGTTTTTATGATTCGTCATTATCATTATTTCAGCCACACTGAACACGTAGACGTCCACTGCTGAACATATGTGACTTCCAGACTGGCCAGTTGCGCGCGGCTGCATCCAGCGGCTTCCTGCAACCTTTACCAGGTCGTCTGTCCACCTTGTGGGTGGACGTCCTACGCTGCGCTTGCTGGTACGTGGCCTCCATTGAACCTTTCAGTCCCATCGGCTGTCAGTTCTACGTGCTATATGGCCCGCGCACTGCCACTGTTATTACGATTATTATATTAATAGTAGGAAGATGATGGCATGGATGGACAACATCAAAGAATGGACAGGAGTTGGAAATGCGGGTAGGCTTTTGCACTTGGTAAGGGACCGTCAGCGCTTTGACTAGTAGCTGACCTTCACTAGTTGGAGAGGCACTCTCAAAAGAAGAATACTAATAATGGGACGCCCCGTCCCGATCTCTAGTGGGACAAATAGCAGCCCTAGTCACGTGTTTCTAATCGGTCGTATTTAATTTTATTACTCGGTAACATAAAGATCGGGAAACTAATAATTATTGTTCGCGAACGGTAGCTAATTGAAATAAATACGGTAGCTTGGATGGCTTTTCAGAAAGCAGTTAAACTATTGTCTACCATTATTTTTACATAAATGGTCAGTGTGCCTATAACATTTTAATTGTTTAATTAACCATAAAACGTTTTAACAATATGTGACGCATAACGAATCAAAACAATTAACCATTGATGATTAAACCGACTCCATGTCACCACAGTATACTAGCTATACAGTTAAGAAACTACCTATAAACGGTCAAAATGACGTAAACACTACACACACATGTGCACGGCTTAACAAGAAATCTCAGTAAAATAAGTATAATCAGAGTCGTGGATGCCGAATACTTCCGGCCGCCGATACGAGACGAGATGCTGTCAGTTGTCATTGTCGCTGCAGAACGTAAAAACGTAGGATTTAAATCCTCTTTGGTCAACGCTTTTTGTTCATTTCTATTGTTTTCAGTTCGCGCGCTTTTTAATCAACTTTTAAGACAACCCTGACGCTCCATTGACGTATTTGACGTATCTCGATAAAAAGGCCTAGTTTCCATACTGTATAGATATATGTAGTGTGATGTCACTCAGCGAGCTATGGAAAATTCGATGCTTGGGATTTCATTAAGGGATAAAATCCGAAACGAGCCAATTAGACAGAGGACTAAAGTAACGGACAAAGTCCAAAAATTTAGCAAGCTTAAGTGGCAGTGGACTGGCCACATTTCTCGCAGAACCGATGAAAGGTGGAGTAAACGGGTTCTCGAGTTGAGACCACGCCTTGACAAACGTAGTGTAGGACGCCCCCAGCTCGATGGACCGACGACCTTAGGAAGATGGCTTGTAGTGGATAGATGAAAAAAGCGGGAGATCGTGCTCTTTGGCGCTCTTTGGCTTATGTCCAGCTGTGGACTGCAATAGGCTAAGACGATGATGATGATGAAATATTGATGAGTTCTATTATCCAATCTTTTCTAAACCTGGGGGTCTAGAGTAAGATTGATCGTCTTCATCATCATCAACATCATCATTTCAGCCATAGCACGTTGAATGTTAAACATAGGCCTCTTCCAATGGCTTCTAGATTGGCAGGATGGAAGCGGCCAGCATCTAGCTTCCTGGAACCTTTACCAGTTCGTCTGTCCATATTCTCAGCTATGGTGTACAAGAGAATAGGACACTCCTTAAAACCACGTGATGAGCTGACGAGTCAAATACAACAACTTCTTCTCGGCGCTAGCCGAAAATTGTCCCGAAGTAGTGGTAGGGAAAAAAATATTGGGACGTGTAAAAGCGCTTAGTTTAAGCCTATTTACAGAAATAAATTGGTTTTATTGGTTTTCACTTTTTTATTTAAGAGCAACATCGAAAACAAGATTTTTTTAGCTGCTCCATACAAATTTACTCGGATACCTTGATGATAATGTATGGAGCATCCAGGGGCGTGCGGTGCATATAGGCAATTAGGCAGTGCCTACCTGATAATTGAAATCAGGTAGGCAGTAGGCACTTATAAATGTGGATTAGTGATGAAAACCACTGATTTTTATCAATAAAACATATTATAAGTAAATGATGAAAATTAGTGCTTGTCTGGCGTTTATTTACATTAACAAGAATTAGGTACTTACAATGAACTAATGAGACATACTAAAATACAATTAATATTCATTTAACGAGTTAAAACAAAAAACCAAAACGTATGGTGAGTTTTTTACACGTTTAGTAGACAAAGCGAGCTACACAAAAGACCAAAGTGATTTACTTACCAATAAAAATTTTACAAATTATTTCAACAATCAAGCCATAATAGGGTTGACGACTAACTTTTTAGGGCTCTGTAGCCAAATGGCAAAAAACGGAAACTGTCGGTCTGTCTATCTGTCCGTCCGTATGTCACAGCCACTTTTTTCCGAAACTATAAGAACTATACCGCCGCGCCGCTATACGTAATTTGTGACTATACTGTTAAGGCTTGGTAAGTAGATATATTCTGTGAACCGCATTAAGATTTTCACACAAAAATAAAAAAAAATAAAAAATATGGGGGTTCCCCCATACTTAGAACTGAAACTCAAAAAAAATTTTTTCTAAGCTATTTGTGCGTGGTATCTATGGATAGGTCTTCAAAAATATTATTGAGGTTTCTAATCACATTCTTTTTAAACTGAATAGTTTGCGCGACAGACACTTCCAAAGTGGTAAAATGTGTGTCCCGAACATTGTAGCGCTATAACTTTGTAATTTTTTGGTTGATTAACGAAGAGTCTATTATTTTTTGATAATCTAACTGGACAAACTAAATTTAATTTAATTTTCTTCCACCTACTCCGAGAGGTGCCCGACGCCGGTCCCGGGTTCCGCACACAGCTAGATTACTACCAAAAAAAAAGACATTTTACAAAATACTTAACCAGCTGATAATATTTTAACGCGATTTCGAAGTTGTTCTTGTACTGTAAAAATCATTGCTTTTGAATTTTGTAGAACTGTGACTACTTCTATGGAAGTTATCTAATGAAAAGATCTTAAACTTTTCAAGAATTCACACAATTACCTGAAAATGCATGGCAGTAAGAAAAAAACATGATAGTTAAATCAGCAAGTTAACTAATTTGATGACATGCGATCTTTTTAATTGTAGGTACAATTTCCTGTCGGCATTACTCTGTAAAAGTCTAGACTCTATCCGTACAAATACGGTCATGGAAAGTGTGAAAATATTGTTTATATGTCTTCTAAATATACATCGTTTTAGTCCGGAATAAATTTAAAACAAAATGTAAGTATTTTATGTTTTTTTTACGTATTTTGGTGCCATAACCAGAATATTTTTGAATGAGACAATTGATGAACTCAGTAGCCGAGATGCGAGCATGCCGGACTTGTGGCGTCGTCATCTCTAAAGTCCCGGTTTCGATTCCCGGAAGGGTCAATTTAGAAAACGATTTTTTCTTGGGTCTGGCTGTTGTTATATCGTCGTTGTATCTGATTCCTATAACAAAGGCCTTCAGCTACCTTAGGATCAGAGCAATTAATGTGATGTTGTCCAATATTTATCTATTTTATAGACACATACATTATAAATTATTAGATTTATTTTTTCTATATCATCATTGCAGTAGGCGGGGCAAATAGCACGTAGAACTGACGGCCGATGGGGCAGGAAGGTTCTGGAATGGAGGCCGTACCGGCAAGCGCAGCGTGGGACGTCCACCCTCAAGGTGGACAGACGACCTGGTAAAGGTTGCAGGAAGCCGCTGGATGCAGCCGCGCGCAACCGGACAAGCTCGGAGTCACTGGGGGAGGCCTATGTTCAGCAGTAGACATCCGCCGGCTGCAATGATTATGATGATGGTAGCTTTATTGACAACCTTTGAGAGCGATATAGCTCACTAGTCAAAGACTCACAAAGTACAGTATACAGCACGTTGACCTACCCAAAAAGTTAAAAATTCCCCAACAGATTCAACTGAAAATCATGTCAGGACATATTACAGAGATCATTTTCCATTGAAAAAAATTGACGATTTGTGGTAGGTCGACGAGCTGTTGTCCATTACATCCCCGAGTTGTAAGTTCAGACTTAAGAATAGAGCTGAGTGTTTTATAAACTATACAGGGTGTTAGGTAAATGGTACGAAGTGGGTATCATCATTTAAAAAAATATTTTCAACACAGTTGCTCGTAAATTGACTCTTATAACATCGTTTTTAGTTTCATAACTCATCATATTACGCACTTGTGCTGTAATAATATTATCGCACTAGTGCGGTAATGTAAACTTTAAAAAAAAAACAGCAAAAGTTTGTGCCTAAGAACATTGAATATTTTACCAATATTAAATTATTGTAGGGTATATAATTAGTAGTTATTATAATTTTAGGGTTAAGATGACAAATAAATATTTAATTTTATCAAATTGTATATTAATAAACACAAATTAACTTAACTATCATTTTTAGAAACAATAATTTACTGTTTATTTTATTTTTTAAATTGCTGCTACTCCGGCTGAACAGCCAGTTTTTCCTGTGCCATTATTGAACCTGCGCGCGCATCTAAATTGCGGCGCGCGAAAAAAACAAAACTTACGTGCTATTTTCCATTATTATTTGGTAATTTTGTTGCTGTGTGGTTAATTACTATCAAAAATGTCTACTCTAAATAGTAAAGACGAGTAAAATGTTATTCAACCCCGTCGGAAATACTTATCGAGGCACGAAAAGCGAGTAATAGCCTGTTGCCGCCAAAATGCATAGAAAAACAGCAAAAACGCCAAGTCATATTTGGAGAAGGTATTTTAGATTTTAGTATGTTTTTTCCTCGCAATTGTGTTGAAAAACGTCGTATGCAACTCGTGTGCATTGATCATTATCACACTCGGCTTCCTTACCGCGCTTGCCTGCGGCTCGCGCTTATAATAATGCCTCGTGTATAATGACCAACGTAGCACACTTGTATCATAATGTACTATTCCTACACATTGGATTCTAAAAATTGTTTTGTATGAAAATCTAAATAATTTGAATAAACTGGAATAAACATTACTTTTTTAAGTTTGTGTACACGGTTCGGTGTAACATCCTTATTCCCCAAAAATTAGCAATCAGCAATAATCGCGCAGTCATCGTCCGAATTATGGTTAGTGTCAAAACCCATGGGCAGCACTGACAGTAGATTGCTTTGTTTTTGTTTTTTGCTGTCAATTTCCGATTTAGAAGCCAGGATTTGTCAGTTTTGGCTATCGCTTTGCTTTTGCAAATACGGAATCAGGGTATCGGTCGAAACGTCAGGCCAAAAGGTAGTATTTTGTACCTAAATTATGATCGCGTTAATTCCTGTTTAATTGAGGTTAAGGCCTTAACACCACCCAAGTGCCTAAAATCTCGAATATGAAAATCATATTGACAGAATACCTGGTACCTACTTGAATCTAAAAATTTCAAATACGATATGCTAGAAGAGGATTTAATAAACATCTTGAATTGAATAATTTTGATTTTCCGTTAAGTCCATTGGATTAAAACATGCACAAAAAAGTGTCTATTTCTTCATAAATTTCAAATGTTATCTTAAACGGCACAAGCTATTTCATTACTGTTTTCACACAAAACAAGATTCTAGAAATATACATGTTTTATTTTCATAACGCACGCGCGTAATTGTATGTGCCGTGTGGGGACGGCCGTAAAGAATACACTTCCCCACCGCCAACAGGAGGCGTGTCGTAAGAGGCGACTAAATCCTGTAGCACGAGACGGGGAGCAGCGTCTGCGTGCGAAATAATAAAAAACTGCGCTCGCCAACCCGTCTGTCAAGCGTGGCGAGTATGGCAAAAACCCCCCGATGACAGAAGTCACTGGGGGAGGCCTATGTTCAGTAGTGGACGTCCTGTGGCTGAAATGATGATGATGCATTAATTTCATAACGCACGCGCGTAATTGTATGGGCGCGACGCGTCAAAGCCATTCAAGCGTGTTAAGACCTTATGATGATATCATTTTATTTAACTCTAAGGACCCAGCTAGCTAACTCTAGGTCCGAACCTTGCTATCCCGTCAATTTGTCTTCCATTGTAATAGTTACTGGCAACCATTATGACAGTCAGCCTGCATAACATAATTATTTCACTGAACTACAGTTCACAAGTTCAACTACAATTATTTTATTGTCCACTCTGGTATTAGACCGGCCGTACGCTACCCATTTTTAATTAATACAATAATTATAAATTTTGAAAACTATAACGCGACTTCGTAAAAAAGATTAAAAACGTACGACCGTATTTTAAAGATATTTTAAACAATATGATATTATTAGATATTTGTATTATGCTTGCCAAGACCTTTCTTTTGATACCAAACACGCAGTGATTTTCTCAGTTTTATTTTTTGAGGTTAGATTCTGAGGTTTAAATTCCGTCATATAAAAATTTAATAAAATTTAATATCCTATTTTATCCGGGCCATTATTACGAATCTATTGACACCTCTTTCAATAAAATTGGTTCAGTAGTTTAGGCGCTACGGTGGAACATACATACATACATAGACTGCCAAAATCATTACCCTTCATTTTGGCTTCGCCGTAGTCGGGTAAAAAGGAACTCTTATGATCATCATCATCAGTTCATCACCGACATCATTTCAGACGGCGGACGTCCACTGCTGAACATAGGCCTCCCCCAGTGACTCCCAGCTTGTCCGGTTGCGCGCGGCTGCATCCAGCGTCTTCCGACAACCTTTACCAGGTCGTCTGTCCACCTTGTGGGTGGACGTCCCACGCTGCGCTTGCCGGTACGTGGCCTCCATTTCTGTCCCATCATTTTGTGTATGTGTCCGCCCTTATAAATTATCTTGAAGCAAGTAAATATACAACGATTGTAATCTATTATGATATATGAAGATAATTGGTTGTGTTTGCGGAAAATAATGATGCGTTTACCTTAAGAGTAATACATACCTTGGAAAAAAAATACAAGAAAAATTTGGTATTTTCCGATGTAATTTTCTATGAAAGTTGACAGGCTAATAGCTTCGAAAAAATATATGTTGTTTATGTATCTTTCACAAAGAGGAATTATAAGTTTCGTAATATAATAACAATTAGTAACTTATAAAAAAAATAAACACTAAAGACTAATTTTTAAGTATTTTAGCTCCTATCTCAGAAATTATGTGAGTATAACCTTCAATTTTTTTTACTAAAATAGGTATTTGTGATTTGAATAGTTATTAGTAATATGAAATGTTTTAGAATACAAATATATAATATACGATTTTTTAACTCTATATCCAGCGATTACGCCAGATTGTTTTGTCTGCACCGCTGGCTGGTGCAGACTAAAAAAATAATTTAGCATACGTAATTCCCTTAATGGTGTAGTGGTTTGTGCTCCGGACCACAAAGCCGAATGGTTTCGGGTTTGAATCCCATAATGTTATTTAAGGATGACGAGAATGAGTAGGTACTGTAGAGGTTTATAGCCAAGCGAGTAAAACCTCTACGTCTACCAAGGTATGTTCGAAATATGAAAGTTGCTTTTGAATATTTTTCTTTGACGTTCAACTTTTGTTTTCGGGATTCATTAAAAAAATCTGGAGTCGAAGTAACGTAAACTAAAATATCTAAAAGTTTAACTTGATCTAAAAACTTGTACACAACGATTCAAAAGCTAAGTATTTTCTGGATTCCTCATGTAAAGAACCTTTTAATAAATATAATTCATTAAGTGAAATAATTTGTTCTCGATCAATTCCCAATAGTCTATCCCAGCTTCGGCCATTGGCACGTTGTCTAAGTCATGGATGTTTATAAATGTATGTATGTCTATCACTGTGTCTATCTAGTCTAGGTATACAAGCTAAGCTGATTTTGGACCTAGAACATAGACGCGATTATTGAAAAAAAAATTACGCGGTATCGATGTTTACCGCTGGGGCAAAGAGTGGGGATCGCTTTGCGCATCTTGTGCGCGGAGCTAGCAACCAATCCCGGCTGGCGCGGCGCGCACGACTAGCCAATCAAGTAATCGTAACGTTCTTCTGCGCATCTTTCGCCCGGCGCTCAACTTCCGCGCCGCTAGTTTGTACTGACCTAATTATTTCAAATTTAAATAGGAGATTTTTTTTTTATTAAAAAGTCTAGATAGTGATAAATTGTCGATGCCGATTTTTAGGAAACTTCGATTTATGACGTAGTGGCGCGTGGCGTAAATAATTTGTCAAATACCTTTTGTATGGAAATCCGATTCTTGGCGTAGTCGCTCAGTAATGCGCACTGGATAAATGCAAAATGGGGTCCAGGCAACGATATTAAAAACCAGAAAAAATTTATCCTATAGATAAGTAATAAATTAGCCTACACAGAACATATTCAGGAGACGTATTGATGAAGCATTCGAAATGAATCTTGAATTCGAACACGAATACGATTCGTTTGCGAATTCTATTTCTATCACTCCCGATTTTACGCATTTTTGAATCACTCGAATTCTGTGTTGCTATTATGGTAAAATTATTTAACTATTTTCGTTTCACGCAGAAAATATTTAAAACCGGAATGCAAAAACTTATTGATTTTAAAAACCGGCAATGAATCGCATGGAACGGAACGAAAAAAAAAGTTTTTAATCTGTGAACCATATGTTTACTTGTCAAAGTCATACTTCTAAACTTTCTACTAGTAGAATCGAAATACGAGTGGGTCGGACCACTCGTTGCAGAATTCACAGAATGAATTTTCAAAAATAGCGATTTTAGTCATTCGCATGCGAATCTTGCCATTTCGTATTCGAATTGGAATTCGCATGATTCAAAAATACGTCTCCAGAACTTATCCGTAGATTGTGAAACAGGCTAGTATTGCTAGAGATGACTGTCGTAGGTAATATTACTTACTAGCTGTTGCCCGCGGCTTCGCTCGCGTGCTCTTTAGTTTATTTCATATATCCCTGGAACATTTAACCGGGATAAAAAGTTTCCTATGTTAATCCTGATCATATTCTATATGTATGCAAAATTACATCCAAATCCGTTCAGTAGTTTTTGCGTGAAAGAATAAAAAACATCCATGCCTACTTACAAACTTTCGCATTTATAATAATAGTAGGATTTGGGATCATTACATTTGTAATGGTTTAAGCCAGTCAGTTTAAGCAATAATGGCGCTAATATTATAATTAGACTTAAATTACTACACTCAGATCCATCTTCATATAATTGGAAACTTTATTTTTTGTTTAATTGTAACAAGCAAATAATAGGTAGGTAGAGCTAGAAAATTATGTCATTGTTAACTTGTCAATTACATGAATGATTGCTCAGTAATCAATTATCATGGTTGACCCACTCTGCTAACTTTAAATAAAGCTGAATATTATTCTGAAATACAAACTGGATGACTTTTTATTACAATATTTACGTTCAGTTACTGTACAGAACGGGCAATGAAATGTATTTCTACAGTTTGCAACTAATCTAGTTGAATTAAGTATAAATTCCAACGAAGGCGTAAATTTTATGCTACTGCTGTTCATTTTAATATTTCAAAACTACGTTACTAGCGCCATCTCTTCAGGTAATATAAAACGATGTTCTTTTATAGCGCACTAAATACTTCGTACTTACATACGTCAATAGATGGCGCAGTAATTGTTTTCATGACTAAAATATCTTTTCAGTTATCTGGTTAAAACGTAACGTATTTGATTTATCTAAGTTTTTTTTACAAAATTAAATTTATTCTGTCTGACTATATAAGTAAAAATGTGTTTTAAATGTTCCTTCAACATTTTACGTTTTATATCTCGTGTTGCGCCATCTATTTATATGGCTGAAACTATTACTGCGTTCGAACGACTGACACGTTACAACGTAGTACTTGGTAAAACTTATAGATGGCGCTAATATTTTGCATTCGGATACATTGCCAATTTTCAGTGATGTGATGACTCAAGCAAGACTTGGGCACTTGGAGATACACGAAGAGCATTTCAGTTGGACTAGTGTAAATAAAACTGAAGGTTTACTACTGTTTGATTTATTTATAAAAATAATACAATCCTACAAGAGTTTGATTTTGTATGATTGAAATACAATGTTTATTTTTCACTTGCATTTATACATATCCGACCGGTTGAGGAATCAGCTGCCTCAGCTGCCAGTAAGCACACGCAAAAAACTACCCATTTTATACGGAGAATTTTAGGTTGCGAATGATCTTAAATACAATTTAAATTAAAAATAATACACTAATAATAATATACTTGAAGCATAGAGAAAGAATAATACTACGTGAAGTAATATTAATTATTTACCAGTCCTTACCAGATATTTTTTTTAATATGCACTTACTAAATACAATATTTTTATTTACTTTCTTTGAGTTTGTATTTTATGTACGGAAAATAGCACGTCGACCTACCACAAAATGTCAATTTTTCTCATTTGAAAATGAACTCTATATGTCAGGCTTAAAGTTGAAAATCTATTGGAGAATTTTTGACTTTTGGGGTAGGTCGACGTGCTGTTGACTGTACAAGTTGTACTAGTATTTATTTCCTTTATGGTACAAGTATGGCATGGGTTATGATAAATTAATAGTGTTGCACTCGTGGTAGATAGGTATGGCAAATCTGTCTCTAAGTCGACAAAGTTGAGAAAATCGTTTACAGGATAATATGGCTTTGAACATTAAATAATTTTAAGGTGGTGAATTCACCAATACTGACATCAATAAAAAATGCATGAAGTCAATATCAAAATTGTTGTCAACACATATTAGCTCTACCACCATGATGATGTTTAGAGCTGTTTTTCTTGATTTTGAAGTTGGCCCAGTATTGAAACTTTATATTGATGAACATATTCACCGTCTTTTTACTACGGTAGGTACTGCTCAAAACCATACTCTGTTTAATAATATTTTATTCATCACTTCCATCAAACGTGCGCGGTGCTATTATCTAGCAGCAGCAACAACAGCCACTACTACACTGCACTATTAGTGGAAAATTCATTTTAAACTTTATATTATTTGTCATGTAAATGTAGTGTTATGTTAAATGAAAGTAAAACACCAATAATTATAAAAAAATATGTTACAAACTGCTCCAAAAAACTATGCCGAGGGCCTAGTAAGTGTGAATTAAGACTTTATTTTATAGTATTGATACCTTTTCATAAGAACGAAATTTACAAGGAAAAACATGGTTTTGTTTAAAGTTTTGTTAGTGTGCTAAGAACCATAAAAATTAAAGTTTACATTCTCATCAAAAGCAATCAAATAAAACCGACCAAGTGCGAGTTGGAATTGCGCACGAAGGGTTCCGTACCATTTTCTATAAAAACGGCAAAAAATCTTGTTTGTTGTATGTAAATATTTATTGTATCCTGTTTTTTAGTACCTATTTGTTGTTATAGCGGCAACAGAAATACATCATCTGTGAAAATTTCAAGTCTCTAGCTATCACGGTCCATGAGATACAGCCTGGTGATAGACGGACAGACAGACAGACGGACAGCGATGCCTTAGTAATAGGGTCCCGTTTTACCCTTTGGGTACGGAACCCTAAAAACTCACACAGAGTCAAATTGCTAGACCTTCTGAGCTCGTGTTGTATAATTATAGTTCCTTCGAAGTTAGAGTGCGAATCATTTGACCAACCAATAATACAATGTAATTTGTCGTCTGATGAAGAAAGAAAAACTAAGAAAGGTAATTTTTAAACGGACTATGGCAATACCGCTAGTTGTGCCATGCCCTCTGACTTCACATACATCCAACAGTTCCAACCGACACGAAGAGCTGTTTATGTAAACTTTGTGACAGTGAATTCAAATTGTTTCAAAATAGTCAGCATAGTCTAACTAAAACAACATTCGACTCGTGGACTCGGCGCATTTCCCAAGTGCTGGACTAATTTATCGCTTATCGGCAATCAACCTCCTTCGGTGCTGTGAATTATGTGAAAAAACAACAAAAAGTTTCGTTTCCTGTGCTACCAGTGATACAAGTTTTAAAAACACGATTGTCGTTTTAATTTGCGAGATCGATTAGAATTACTCTTTTAACGTGTTAATTGTAATTTACGGATTATAAATAACTGTGTGTTAGTGTTAACTTACTATGCAAAAAGGTGTTCTTCAACGTCGTACGTAACTGTAACAGTACATTGGCTTTGTGATAACAAAAATGCTTTCAAAATAATGATATCGCAAACAAAAAATAGAGTGCAGGCAATAAAGAGTAAATTCGAAAATCTTAGTACTGAAAACGAAATTGTGATTGTGCGAAGAAGTGAAAAGCAACTGTGTAAACAAGACAGACATGTTTCTGAAATTCTTACAAAGGTAATTGATTTGGATAACTCAGAAAATGAAAATGACTCAAATACAATTGAAATTGAGTCACCTGAACCTAATAGTAGTTATTTGTATAGTAAAATAGACTCGAAAAAGGCTATCAGCGATGTCAAAAAGTCGCTAACCAGACAGTGTAGTGATCCTGGCAAGAAATTACACCGCAGCCATGCGTTCCGGTGTGATCGTAGTCAAAAGATAACCAATAGCCCTAAGAGACACGGCAGTTGCAACGGCAGGTCTGAAACCAGTGATTTCTCTTTAAAAATGGGTGAGAAAAAGCTTAGCAAGGACCGTTTGAAACGGCTTGGCAATTTGCTAGAAGACCAGATGCGTAAAGAAAACTTTGTCATACCCAGTGAATGTATTATAGTTGGCGAAGTAGTAGAGGTTAAGCCTTCAAATTCAATTCCAGATAAGGATGTCCCAAAACATATTCTAGATCAGTATGCTAAAGTGATAAAACCTAAAAAGATTGAAGAGAAACAAGAAACAATGACTGATAGCGGTGTTAGTTCTGAAACAGAAAATTTGGAAGACGAGAAAAGTAGTAAAATTAAGAAACTGACAGCGCAATTCGAAAAGACTGAAGCAAACACTAATTTAGAAGGTATGAATGATTTATGTGTGTCCAGTGACACTATACGTTTGGAACGTAAAAATCCACATTTGACGTTAACAGATACACTAAAAAAGGCTCTGAAACAGCCTTTGCCTGCGGGTCCTCCCCCCAAAAAGCCTCCAAGAAGCTTCGCTACCATTCCAGAGAACGAAAAACAGAAAAAAGATACAAAAAAAATGCTAGAAAAACTAGAACAAGTGTTACAAAAACGTGAAGCCCAGAACACATCTTCAACAAAAAACATTTATGACATCGCAGAAACAAATCTCAGCATAAAAAAGCCAAAAGAGATCCACTATTTATGCACAGAAATTCTGGACATAACCCAACGGACTTTACTGCCAAATCAAAACCCCTCAGAATCGTTAGGGAACTGTTTTAATTCACTGAACTGTGCTACTTTAACTAATTCTACCGCTAGTCTGCCTTATACTAGACTAAGTTTGGGGCCAAATGATGATCACTTAAAAATGTGTTCTTGTAGTAATAATAGCCTGGACAATGAAGTTAGAACTATGTCTACATTTGGTGGTCAAAATAAATGCTCTAAATGTTTAATAAACGATGAAAAAGATGACCGATTTAAATGCCACTTAAACTGTAAGTGTAAGGCGGAAAGGTCAGAGTTCTATGTGGAGAAAGAGCATATTTATGACGAGCCATTCATTGAGGAAGTGTCAAAAGACAACGAAATAGTTCTGAAGAATCCTTATGGAACAATCAACAGTTTGAAGATGAACGGGAATTATAGCAGGAGTTTCGAGGATCTAAGGATGAACTCGGATGATGTGAGTAAATCTTTAATTATTCAATATAACATAGACCTTAAGTTATGCTTGTGGATGTCTCAGGAATCATTTATTTTTCTAGTACAATAATAGTCTATTATCTAGCCTGGTCTATGTGCCAATCTTCATCATTATCCATTCAGTCATTATTTATCTCATAACAAACCATGAAGCACATACCATACCATATTGAGTAAAAAATATTGTTGTGTTTTTTTCTACAAAAAATCTACTATTATTTAATCTGTTACTATTTTAGTATATTATTTTTACTTATTACCGGTGTCGTGTGGTGCCGGCACGTTAAAAGAATAGCACCACCCCTTCTCTTTCTATGGGTGTCGTAAGAGGCGACTACAGGAGAACCGCCACAAGAAGACGGGCAGCAGCGTCTCCTCTCCACCATTGGCCGAACTGCGATCGCCAACCCGCCTGCCAAGCGTGGCAATTACGGCAAAATCCTCCTTTTGGAGAGGCCTGTGTCCAGCAGTGGACTGATATAGGCTGGTGATGATGATTACCGGCTGGCAGTTGAAACAACTGGTAACAGCCTGTATCTCATTGTCGTCATAGTTTAAGTTTTCTTTCCTCCAGATACTTGTCTAGTCTGTTATTAAACTGGTTATAAGTTTGTGCTGAGTGCTGACACCACTTCTGCTGGTAATTTGTTCCATGCCTCGATCACTCTGTTGTTAAAGAAGTTCTTGTGAGGGTTTTGGCAGTATACTAAACTAGCTGTGTCCACAACTTCGTTTGCGTAGACTACAGGATGTTCGGTATGCTATTAACAAAAAACGTTCATTGTAAATTTTTGTTTTTAGCAATTCTATGCAAGGTTTAATTGAAGATAAATAACGCTTGAAAAAATCATCGACCTCAGGTGGGACTCGAACCCACGTCCCATCGCAAGCCGGGCGAGTGCTTTACCAACTAAGCTACCGAGGACGTCACGTGACAAGATGAAATTCCTCAAGTGTTTTTTCTCGCTGTCAAAGCCAGCGTATTCTGATCAATGTTGTAGCTATATGTATAGCTGAGTAGTATACTACCGTCAACACCCCATAGAAATATTTTAACAAATATTTGACTATTGGTTAAGATCAGAAATGCTTAAACATTGTAAATTTTTGTTTTTAGCAATTCCATGCAAGGATCTTAACCAATAGTCAAATATTTGTTAAAATATTTCTATGGGGTGTTGACGGTAGTATACTACTCAGCTATACATATAGCTACAACATTGATCAGAATACGCTGGCTTTGACAGCGAGAAAAAACACTTGAGGAATTTCATCTTGTCACGTGACGTCCTCGGTAGCTTAGTGGTCAAAGCACTCGCCCGGTATGCGATGGGACGTGGGTTCGAGTCCCACCTGAGGTCGATGATTTTTTCAAGTGTTATTTATCTTCAATTAAAAAACGTTCAAATAAAGTACATTATACATAGAAAAATATCCCACAGAATAATTAACTGGGATAAAAAGTATCCTATATGTTAATTCAGATCATATCCTATATCTGTCTTATTCAGAGTGCATTTGCTATTCCAGGACTAAGTTTAAACCACTGTTTTAACATACAAAAATCAGTGGTTTAACCTTAGTCTAGACTAGTGAATGCACTCTAAATAAGACAGTATGTGTGCAAAATTTCATGGAAATCTGTTAAGTAGTTTTGTGTGAAAGAGTAACAAACATCCATACATCCATACTTTCTTTATTTATAATATTAGTAGAATGTGTATGTTAAGTATTAAATATAACTTTACACCCTGTATTACCAAAACTAGTCATTTGTTTTGTTAGTTATCAGCATTTTAATTGTCAGCAGGATATAAATTTTGTGGTTAAGTTCAGGAAAATTATGAATTAATAATTCACTTTTCAGTCTTTCCACACCAATGCATTTGTAAAATTAACTGCTCTAATTCAAGTTGTTATTTAAAAAAACCGGCCAAGTGTGAGTTGCAATCGCGCACGAAGGGTTCCATACTTATTATCTATAAAAACGGCAAAAAAACACTTTTGTTGTATGGGAGCCCCTTTAAATAATTATATTATTGTTATTAGTATTTGTTGTTATAGCGGCAACAGATATCATCTGTAAACATTTCAACTGTCTAACTATCATGGTTCATGAGATACAGCCTGGTGACAGACGGAAGGACAGACAGACGGACAGAGAAGTCTTAGTAATGGCGTCGTCTTACCCTTTGGTTACGGAACCCTAAAAATAGTTTAAATCGGTTCAAAGATGAAATAAATGTAAGAAGGCAAACTTCTGTTTCTTGATTTTATATGGCTTATTCTGTATTGCAAATGTTTTGCAGTCAAAATGATTTCCAATGCCATTTATTTTAAAATTCCCATAGTGTGTTTAACTTTGAATGGAATTAAAGTCAAAGCTTTTAATATTCTAAATTCATTCCAATTGTCACAATTTCAAGGTTCATTTTGCTTGGGAACTGTAACTGAAGTTATTAACTCTGTCCTATTATAGAACAATGAATTGAAATAAGACATTGACAGATAATTTACATTGTATAAGAATGGACTAGAATTATTAATAGTTTAATAAAGATTAATAGATAGCCATTTTAAAGCATTTGGTGCGGTGATTTTTACTTTGCAAGCGTGCTAGAGTTTCAGGGTCGATTCTGGGACAATTCAGAAAACGATGAACGATATCGTTAGTAAGTTTAACCTCTCAACCTAGAATAACAAGACAATAATTACAACTAGTGGGACCGATGTTGAGCTCTGGGCGAAAGATGCGCACAAGTCCATTACGATTACGTGATTAGCTAGTCTTGCGACACGCCTGCACCGCCGGCCGGGATTGGTTGTTAGATCCGCGCACGCGTTTCTGGAGGCCTAGCACGAAAATGTATCATTCGATTGGAACTTTGGACGTATAAACCTAACAAATTAAATTAACCAGTCTCATGTGTCAATCCTTTGATAAAATATGACCAACTCAATCTAGCTGTGTAAAAAACCCGGCCATTTTCAATTGTTCATAAACTGTCAAACCTTTGCTATGATACAAGTGAATGAAAATTTATTTGACCGGATAACACGGCCGAACGAACGATACGCTTTCGTATTAGGCCTCCTGGATACGATGATCGTCTCGTGAGATGCGCAAAGCGATCCTCTCTCTTTGCCCCAGCGCTCAAACCGTGCCGCTACCCGCTAGTTATAATTGTATTGCAAAGAACCGCTATGAAATGCAGTAACTACATTGTTGTATGAAGTTTAAATTCTGATACCCATAAAATAGTAAATTACTTTGAGCCCTCAAAACTTGAAGGTCTACTACGGAAGTGTTTCATTCGTTCGAACCTACTAACCTAATAATTTAAAATTACCATTTACTTTTTAGGGTTCCGTACCCAAAGGGTAAAACCCTATTACTAAGGCTCCGCTGTCCGTCCGTCTGTCTGTCTGTCCGTCTGTCACCAGGCTGTATCTCATGAACCGTGATAGTTAGAGAGTTGAAATTTTCACAGAAGATGTATTTCTGTTGCCGCTATAACAAAAAATACTAAAAAACAGAATACAATAAATATTTAAGGGGGCTCCCATACAACATACGCCATTTTTGTCGTTTTTATAGACAATGGTACGGAACCCTTCGTGCGCGAGTCCGACTCGCACTTGGCCGGCTTTTTAAACCTTTGTCAATTTTATACAATTGAAAATAGTTTTGTTTTTTACACGGCAAATTTTTGTCACAGGATTGATAATAAGGTGAATTATTACTTTAAGATAATTATGAATTTTATTCATTAAACTAGATTAGATATACGACCTCCGTAGTCGAGACTTCGAGAGGCAAGCATGCAGGACTATATGGCGTCGCCATCTCGTGAGGTTCCGTTCCGGGTTCGATCCCTGGTCGGGTCAATGTAGTAAATGAACTTTTCTATATTGTCTCGGGGTGTTGCGGTACCGTCGTTGTTTCTGATTTCTAAAACACAAGTACTTTAGCTACTTACCTTAGAATCAGAGCAATGTATGTGATGTTGTCCAATATTTATATTATTAGGATATTATTATGTCCGCACGAACGAAACATTTTTTGTAGTATACCTTTAGACAATAAAGGGTAGGGTTGTCACATTTTTTAACGTAACAATTTATCGTTTTTGCCACCCCTTAATTAACGGGTATGCAGTTAATAACCGCTATGGTAAGAAGGTTACAATTAACTTCTTGACTATAACGAGGAAGAATACAAAAGTTGTCAAACGGCAAAAAGTTAACTTATATTTGATACACTTACAATTTTTTTTTTTTTTTTTATTTGAGATGGGCTTACTCTTGACCCCAATCTTGCTCTAGAGCATAGATGGGATCTACGATGGAGCGAGCTTGCCCAGAAGATGCCTATTCACTCTGGACTTAAAGAGAGTCAGGTTATATGCACTCGGAAATACAGACGCAGGCAGGGAATTCCAATCTTTAGCTGTGCGCATTATAAAAGATGATGAGAAGCGCTTAGTGCGGATTATGGGTATATCAACTAAGAACGGATGGTGGCCGGCCGTGCGTCTGGATGTCCGATGGAAGAAAGGTGACGGTGGTATGAGCTCATGCAGCTCATGAGTACACTCTCCGAAGTACAATCTATAGAAGACCGATAGGCAAGCAACCTTGCGGCGGAATTATGGGAATTCGTTAGAAATCCCATTGGAGACATGATAAAAAGGCTCTTAAGAATGGGGTAGTGTAGGAATTGTATCATAAGTGTGTCCTTAAAATTTAACAATTGGGGACGGTTCAAAGCTTGGGGTCGGCGTTTGCCTTCTTAATACGCAGTACGCACACGCACAAAGAACAAATATAGAAAAATATCCTACAAGAACATTAAACCGGAATAAAAAGTATCCTATATGTTAATCCAGATCATATTCTATACGTGTACAAAATTTCATCCAATTCCGTTCAGCCGCTAACGCGTGATTCAGTCACATTGTGACAAACATCCAAATATTCAAACATCCGCACAAACTTTTGCATTTATAACAATAAAGGAATATAAAAATATTTATTTGACACACACACACACACACACACACACACACACACACACACACACACACACACACACACAATACAAAAGAAATGCTTAATACGTCCGAAAAATCGGAGCATTATCATAGTAAGCCTTCGTGCAGTTGCTGATCGCTGCTCCTCGAAAAGCAAAAACGCTATTCCTCAATTCTAAAAGTAGTTTAGGCTCTAAGGGAAAGTGACGAGGCTGACGCACACGAAATGACATTATAATGACGATGTACAAATTACGGCCAATTTACCTCTATCGAACAATAGTTTGTATGGCGGTTGATTGATGGGTCTGTCTCTATATAATGGCGTGGGAGAGACAGGGACGAAGTGATGGACTAAAAGTTGCTACACGATCCCTCACTATAGTATTTTTAAAAATCTTTTGAATTATGTAAGTAAACTCTTGTTCTCGGAGTAACTTTATTATTTCTGAATATGACTGGAAACCCTGATACAAACATTAAAAAACTTGAGTGCCCAAGTGCGAATCGGACTCGCGCATGAAGGGTTCCGTACCATTATCTATAAAAACGGCCAAGAAATAAAGTCTGCTGTTGAGGAGCCCCCTTAAACATTTATTGTATTCTGTTTTTCAGTATTTGTTGTTATAGCGGCAACAGAAATACATCATCTGTGAAAATTTCAACTGTCTAACTATCACGGTTCATGGGATACAGCCTGGTGACAGACGGACAGACTAACAGCGGAGTCTTAGTAAGTCGCGGGCATTTGTTTTATTTCGATTTACGTATTGATGAAAATCAGTAGTTTTCATCAATGACTTACATCGCCTTATTCACCGCACGCCCGAGTTTTTAGTGATAGGGTCCCGTTTTACCCTTTGCGTGGAATAAAAAATAACTCGTATTATGATTATATTACGTATTTTTATGGCTTCTTCTTTAGACCAAAGACGCAATCTTCCAACTGTCCACACGATGGGATATTTGACACCATAGATCTGTCTTCACCGATGCAAGACGTTGGCCTTCGTGGTCACAGTCCACCGGGCATAGCATGAGAAATGTTTGAATGGGGAGTTGAGTGGTCAAATAAATACCACGCACCCTACTCGTTACTGTACTAATTTATTATTGGTGAAGGTAGACAGGACTTGAGTCTTGACGTTGCGTACTAAATGTATGCGAAAAAAACCGACCAAGTGCGAGTCGGACTCGCGCACGAAGGGTTCCGTACCATTATTTACAAAAACGGCCAAAAAACACATTTTTTGTATGGGAGCCCCTTTAAATATTTATTGTATTATGTTTATCAGTTTTCAGGCAACAGAAATACATCATCTGTGAAAATTTCAACTCTCTAGCTATCACGGTTCATGAGATACAGCCTGATGACAGACGGACGGACAGACAGACAGAGACGGACAGCGGGGCCTTAGTAATAGGGTCCCGTTTTACCCTTTGGGTACGGAACCCTAAAAATCACTAACTTATTTCGGAGAAAGAAGACGTATTTGGTGCTCTATAGGTTATGATATGTCTCGGAACAAATTGGAACGCCCAAGTGTTTTGAGATCGTTTCCGTCAGCGATTTGTATGTGTGTGTGTATGTTTTTGCTCGATCCTCGAGCGCGTATTTTGCGAAGTTTATCTTCTGATGCTGGGGCTTCACCTACGTGACGCCTAACGTTCAAATAAAGGCATGACTAGCGTTTACTAAATTAAAGTATTAAGCTACGCGCTAAGTGCGTGGCCACACTTATTTGACGTTTTATTCTAGCGTCTAACGACTTAGTTAGCGTGTATTCTGTGAGTGTGTCTTTAAAATAAAATAAAACGCTTTCAAGAACTCAATACTTTTATTATTTTGTCTACTCCATCCTAACTTAATAACTATGCACTTTAACATTTATTTCACAAAGAGTTTTTAAATGTGACCGTGTTTTAACATGTTTAGTATAGTAGGTGTAGCCACAACAACGCACTAAACGCCCGCTTAATCCCTTTGATGTGTCAAAAGTTACCGCGGTCCGACCTATCGACTAACGTCTAATGTTATTAAAGCAAATTAGCGCACAAAGACCGGCCACACCTGCGTATTACGTCAAATAGAGCACTAAATAACGACACTAGACGCAGGTGAAGCCCCAACATGATATGCCTGTTTTTGTTTATTCTGTGTCCGAAGCCTGTTAAACTAAATAATAGTATCATTGTATAAAATCAGCTGATATCCAAAATCTCAAACGTATCATTGAATTTCAATTCAAAGCATTTTTTTCGACATACTAGTCTTTAGCACCACAATAAATAAATATACACAATTCAACCGGTAAAACCAATTCCAAAATTATCAAAAATGATTATAGTTACGAGGCTGTTGTAGAAATCTAAAAATGGCCGTCTATCAGTCAGTCGTCATCAAGGAACATTACTACCAGAGGAAGAATGTCAACTCCATACAAAAAAATTAGGGACATTTTTTTACCGCGCCATCTATTGTCAACCCAAAAAAAATGTTGTGAGGCGGGAAATTTGAAAGTAAGGTTCTCAATATTATTTTTCATAAAGTAGGTGCGTTCCTTCTCATTGTACAAAAGAATGGAAAATTATTTCATTTAAATGAAATAGTTTTTCATTCTTTTGTACAACCAGAAGGAACGACACCCACTAACTAATTCATGCTTTTATATTAATTTACATTAATTCGCCGAATCGGAAAGAAAAATGACTTATAGTTATGAACAAAAATTCTAGAATATCCTTAACTCAATTTATTATCATTCAAATGGCGTCAGTTATTACATAATGTTGCTATAATTAAATAATAAATAATTATTTATTCACAAGTAAGTATAAGTATTGGACAACATCACATACATTGCTCTGATCCTAAGGTAAGTAGCTAAAGCACTTGTGTTATAAAAATCAGAAACAACGGCGGTAGCACAACAATAAAAGATTAATACAATCAATAATTATGTGGTTTATAGCCATTAACGACCCAACGTACTAATCAGTTTGGTTAATCTGATTATTAGCTAAGTAGATTAATGTAAACACAAAAAGTAACTTTAAACACACTACACATTGTAAATTAGATACACTAAGTACAGGTCAGCTCCGTTCAAATGCATGCTGACGCAATGAGCTTGCAGCGTCCATATGAGAACAGCTGTGCTGAGCTGCTTTACAAAATATTTTGGGAAAGTAAACATTAGTTTTACTTTTAAAATAACACACATTTTTATAAGATTTTATTTAACCTGATGTTTCGAACACTTTACAGAGTAATATTATAAAATAATAACTTATTAACTACCTCATTTAACAGAATTCTTTTCGACATCAATGAATCACGTCTGCCTGATGTCTCTGGCTCTGGTTTGTTCGGTACATCCATTGAAACATTGTATGATGAGCTTGGTTTAGGTTTATTCTGAAATTAGAATAAAAATTACATTAATTGTGAAAAAATGACATATTATTTGAGATAGAGGAAGCAAAACTTATTTATAACAGACATTAATTAGTAAAATAATAACTTATTAATCCTCATTTAACAATTTAATTCTTTTAGACATCAATAAATCATTGCTGGCCAATGACTCTGGTTTGTTAGGTACATCCATTGGAACATTGTATGATATGAAAAAGAAAGGAAGTACAGTTTCTAAGCTTTCATGACAATCCAATATCCATGTGGACCAAACCACAGGAAACATCAAGTATTATTTGTATAGTGTGCGAAATTTTAAGCAGTAGTATAGTGACAAACCTCTTTACATTCCTCAGGAACAGCAAATCTGTGCAACTTCTGAGAACCCAAAGGAAAATCGCTGAAGAAGTCCTGGGGAAATGTCTGTTGCAAAGCATTCTGTGTTCACTATAAAGTTTACGCTGGAATTGTTGGGGCCAGTATTCTTTATCAGGAAACACATACTTTGGCTATAATTCACAACTGAAACACAAAATAAAAATTATCCATTGAATCAAAATGAACTTACCCTGAAAGAAGAGTGTAGTAAAAATAGGTACATACCGAAGTGTGTTAGTCTTCCCAGGATTGGGAAAGCGAAACAATTTGATAAATGGACCCTCAGCCGGTGATCGTCCGCACTTAAAACAATGCCGCTTACTTTCCGCCGACATATTAATAAATAAAGAGCACTATCTTGAAACAAACACCGAGTAAATTTCTTAAAACACAAATACACAGTCACTATTGTAAAATATTTGATCAAACAAAGTGGAAACAAATTAAAAACACAGCACAGCAATCTATTCAAAATTTCAAATTTTCAAAACCACACAACGGATGTCACTGTCATCCTGTTTTAAGACCCAAAAATGAATTTTTTAGTCTCTTTTTAGGTCTCTCATAATGATATTTTTTACTCCAGCAACACATCAAACTGCCCAAAGGTAGTGTCTAGATTCGACAGCTAGAGTTGACGGAGGGTGGTCGTCAACGTCACTGTCTTAGTCGCACGCCGCGTTTTCAACTCTCCTCAACAGATGGCGCTGTCCCCAGTTGCCCCGCGGTGGAACAAGGTTTTTTCGGAATAATGACCCCCCCGTAGGCACCTTGTCAAAATTGTAAAGGTTGCAGGGAGCATCGCTGGATGCTCCAATTTTTGAGACAGGAACTTCTGAATTTCTTTCAGTTGATTCCGTATAATGAATGACATACTATATTATGTACTAAATTAAATCGATCAATGGCTCGAGTAAAGGAAGTTTATTTACTTCACTTGTATTGTCTGTCTGTGAATAAAAATGTACCATGCATTACGATCAGCAGGTTTTGAATTACTTATTTTATTTAGAAAACTAACAAGTTTTTAATAATTACTTTTGAACGTTAGCGTTGCATAATTTAAAACTCAATGAAACGGGATTTAACGCGATTATAATTTTCATTTTTTGTACCTTAATTATGATCGCGTTAATTCCCGTTTCATTGAGTTTTAACAGGTTTTCAATTGTATTTACATTTTACTTAAATTGTTGTTAGTGGGTTAACTAATAACAGGTTTTAATTAAATTTGCATTAAGTCTACTTAAGCTTTGCAGGGTGGAAAAAATCTATGGGCCCTCTGGAACTACCTTAAATCCTTTAGTTAGCTTATTTTACTAAAAGGAAACATTCATTTATTGTTTTAAAGAAACAAAACTGCATTCAAAGATCTTCTAAAATTCGCTTATCTCATCCGGGAATCGAACCATCTAAAAATTAAAACATAAACCCTCGCTATTTAAACGAATTGGTAGGATTATTGTTAAGGATAAAATGTGTCCATTACAGCCGTGGAAGATATTTTTGAAACAAACACCATTATTTTATATATCAAGGCATAACCCAAATTTCATAGTACAGCAGTCTGTTAAATCTAGGTTGAAATGTGCGTTCTAGATTATCTAAAAATATTTCTAGATGAAGTTGGGTGGACTGGGTTGCGTGTAACATGTAACTATTGAGTTTGAACAAGTCTGTTATTCTGTTGTTTCGTGTGTGTAACCATTGTGTTAAGTAATAATCAATAATTAGGGTACCGTTGGGAAATAAATTTGAATGCTATTGTTTCTTAATGATTTCTTTGGCTGATAATATTTTTGTTCCTCTTATTTTAGATATATACGTTAGTTAAAGCCCAAAATAAACCCATTTCAACAATTGTCATTTTTATTGATTACAATGTAATAATGACTAACTTTGTTGCATTACTCGTTATTTTGTTTGTTATTCGTCGAATACCGAATAACAATGTCTATTATTCGACATTCACCGAATATTAAAAAAAAACTATTAAGTTAAAATAATCACTTTTTTTAAGCAACAAACACGAGGTATTCCCTTTGGGGTATAATGTACAAGCGTACTAGAGAACACATCTCTAACTAAATGTTTCAGCCAAGCATTGTAGTATTTGAACAATCAAGAAGCAGTTTTGACATCTTCAATTATTGACACTGACTGAAGCTTTGTAGTCCTCTGGACTACAATGTTTGGCTGAAATATTTAGTTCGAGATGTGTTCTCTAGTACGCTAGTACATTATACTTTAATGGGTATTATTCCCCTTAAAATAGTTATGTACAGGAAAAGGGTTGCCAGCATTTCACAATGTAAATCAGTATAATGAGAAACTGATATTTATACTTTATTTTCTTTTCTCATACATAATCTTGAAAAGGTTATAGATTACAGCTGTAGGCAAGTATATGATCCTACAAACGTGATATTATTTATTATTTGATAAGAAATTTATATTTTATATGTTACTTTCTTCATGTCGAATAATAATAGCGAGTTATTCGACTATTCGCCATAGGGAATGGCGATTAATCGGTATTCGACTATTCGCTATAACAACTATTCGCGGCATCTCTAGTTTAGATAAAATGCTTGTATTGACATTTTTGTAATTAATTATTTGCTATTGGAAAATTATTTGATCTACGAATGTCTAATACTGAATTGTGTTACATAAATAACAAATTTAAAATAGTAACCACCATTTATAGCTTACTATCACACACTAGCTGCGCTGGTGAGATAAGCTGGACTAAATTATTATGACATCACTACTGTATTACCTTGTCTCGGTGAATCTTCTTTGATCTTTGGATCAATACCTTAGATCACACTGCTGCAAACGCCAGGAGACCTAATGCGAAAGCGCGTCTTTCGGTCGGTCGTATTATCCGATCAAATGAAAACATCTATTCCCCGGTATCAAAGGTTTGACAGTTTATGAACAATTTTAAACGGTCGGTTTTTTTACACGGCTAGATTGAGTTGGTCATATTTTATCAAAGGATTGATGTGATGACATTGATTTGTTTGTTTCGAAAAAGATACACTTTCGTGCTAGGCCCGGGGTCCCCTGTCTTCCCCTATACAGCTTTCGTTGACCAATATTTTGTGAAGGTGTTCAGTTCATCCCTCGTTTTGTGTCTAGATATCCAATGTCATTAAAACGACGACTAGGGTTCAGAACCGGGAAATCCCGGTTTTTGTCCGGGAACTGGGAAATGAAATGTGTATACCGGTTTTTTTGGTTACTTTCGGGAATTTAATTTTATAATGCCATTCATACTTACTTCTACTTACTTATTTTTAACTGTGTGGTTTACTTTTGAAGCACAATACTGGTCCTAATTAACAACAAATACCAAGAACCGAAAGTACCGAAAATTCCAAGAAATCCCGGTTCCTTAAAGAAAAAGTACCGAAATTCCTGGTTCTCAAAAATAGAACCAGAAACCCTACTTGCGACGCACTTATAAAACCTTATACTGAACCCTCTTCTTCAATCCGTTGCGATATTACCACCAGCCCACAACAGCAGTTCCGCCCCCACACTTTCGCTTGCCTACACGCAAGTGGCTTTCGCTACAGCCAACAGTTAATACGTGATCGCCTAAACTGGATCGATAATTGATCGAGTACCTAATACGATTAGAAATGCCATGGAGAGGAAAACTCTTATTCTTGTATTTTCTATCTTAGTACGCTCAAACGCAAATAGAATCCCTAGGTCCTATTGATTCTTGATTGTTGTCAGGAGACGTATTTTTGAAGCATTCGAAATGAATCTTGAATTCGAACACGAATACGATTCGTGTGCGAACTCTATTTCTATCGCTCCCGATTTTACGCAACTATTTTCGTTTCACGCAGAAAATATTAAAAAACCGGAATGCAAAAACTAATTGATTTTAAAAACCGGCAATGAATTGCATAGAACGGAACGAAAAAAAAGTTTTTAATCTGTGAACCATATGTTTACTTGTCAAAGTCATACTTCCGAACTTTCTACTAGTAGAATCGAAATACGAGTGGGTCGAAACACCGGTGGTGGTAGGTGGATAAAATTTTTAAAAATTGGGGTTTTAATAATAATTATGTATTTAATTATTCAAGTTTATTTAGTCATTCGCATGCGAATCTAGCCATTTCGTATTCGAATTGGAATTCGCATGATTCAAAAATACGTCTCCTGATCGTTATTTGAATGTGCTATGAACTGATTGATTTGATATATTGCTAATACGGTGTTATAGATTTGCCATTGAAGAAAATTAATACATTGTTATGCTACTACGACAGTGGTTTCCTTTAAATGAAATGAAATAAGTTTAAAACTTTACATGTATAGGCACTAGATGTTATAAATAAAAAATAAACAATATTTATATGGTTCATTCATCACACATAATAACAATGACATAATAAATGAATTGCTACAGTAAAAAATACTTTAAATTATACCAAAATGGTTGTAACTCAGCTATTTTCGATATGGCAAGGGTTGCCAATTGCCATGCCGGGATACTGTTGTTTTGGAGAAATCGTTGTATAGATAGAGAGTGACCAGCCCAAAAAAAAGAATACAATTACTTAGATACTTTTTATTGCACACAAATTATAAAAAATCGGAATATTATAAATAAATAAATATTGGACATCACATACAGTGCTCTGATCCTAAGGTAAGTAGCTAAATCACTTGTGTTATAGAAATCAGAAACTACGACGGTACCACAACACCCAGATCCGAGCCAATATAAAAAAAGTTAGTTTTCTACATTGACCCTACCGGGGATCGAACCCGGAACCTCAGAGATGGCGGCGCCATTTACAGTATATGATTTTCTATGGGCAACGTAGACATTATACTAACATCAGGTTTGTTGCCAGATGATCAGCATTCTAAGGGCGTTGAGAGATCATTAAAAAATCAACGTTGTATAGAAGAGATCGCTTATGGCGATAAGACCACTGTATGTTTATTTGACGACCTCCATAGCCAAGAGGCGAGCACGCCGGACTTAAAATGGCGTCGCCATCTCTGAGATTCCGGGTTCGATCCCCGGTCGGGTCAACGTAGAAAATGAACTTTTCTATATTGTCTCGGGTCTGGGTATTGTTGTGGTATTTCTATAACACGAGTGCTTTGGCTGCTTACCTTATGATCAGGGCATTGTATGTGATGCTGTCCAACATTTCTTTATTTTACTACTCTTTTTCCTTTTACTTATTACGGACAAGACTACCTACTAGCGTTTCGCAGATTTCGAATATAAACCTAAATTATCACCGCCTCTGCTAATAAACCCAAAAACAACAACTTAAAACTTGTTTTACTAAATTTTCACCATGTTATAACATATATTACACAATCTGATAACGAGATAGCGTAGAACAAAATGCGAATAGATTGCGTTGTATAGAAATTATGCATAATTTATGCCTATTAATAACAGCGGGCCCAATGCGCTGCCTTGAGGAAGCCGGTTTCGTATCCTGCCGTAAGGCTAGTTAGTTAATACTAGTTGATTATATCGGTTCATAATAAAGAATCTTATTGAAACAACGTGAAGAATGCCTATAAAGAATATTTTTTGCCATTATTGAATGGACTTGTTTTCTATCTTAAGTCCATGGGGTCTAGTTAAGTAGTGGATAATATTTTTTTGCTTTTATTCAGCCATTTTAGCTTATCCAGTTTGCATAGTAGTGCGATAATTAGTCTTCAGTAAAAAGGGCCCCGGTTTTGATCCCTGATTATTGTCAATATAGAAAACTTATTTTCCTTGAGGAATTCTTCCTTGTTCAGAATTGGTCATTTTTTTTACTTATGTATTTTAACTCTCCAGTTGGCATAGTGGCGCGACAATTTGTTATTATAACAAAGGGTCCCTACCCTAGCTCGAGCCCAAGATCAAGCCAATTTAGAAAATGTATTTCCTAAATTGGCTCGAGTCTGAAATAGTCTGAATGTGCTGGGCTAGGAGACGCCCTCAAAAAAAAATATTTGTTTGGTTAATATCTTAATCGTACGTCGTAACACTTGATCTATGGTCGTAACACAGGGATATTACCTCCTTACTTCAAAACTAAGACAATAGGTGTGTTGTCTAGAGCATAGTTAATTATTCATGACCCGCAGTTTAACCCGCGTGGAATTAGAAGCAGTAAGACCTTGTTGCATTGCAGGAAACTGTGTATATTCTTGAAATGAAAACTATCTTTATGTCCAAGAAAAATTTGATGACTTTAAGCAGGGGGACCAAAAATGCAGCCTTGGGGTAGCCCAAACTTTGTGTACACTGTGTTTTTGCGTTAATAAAATGCATGTCATTAGTCGCCTTACGTTATGAATTTAGAATTTAGATGTAGAGCCATTTATTCCTTTAGAGTGGCGGGCGTAGGTTTTATTTCGAGGTAGGCTGTAGATACTTTGTTTTATTGATGAAAATTTGGGGTTTTCATCAATAATAATAATAATAAATGACACACATTTGTATGTAAGTACCTTTTCTGCCTATCTCATTTTATTTTCCAGATTGGCACTGCCTAATTGTAATTGCCTGTAAGCATTGCACGCCTCTTACCCTGATTCTGTATCATGCACAAGCAATGCGATAGCGAAAATTTAGCATTTTTGACTATAAAATCGCAAATAGACAGCAAAAAACAAAAATAAAGCAATCTACTGTCAGTGCTGCCAATAGATTTTGACGCTAAGCATCAATCGGGCGATGACTGCGCGATTATTGCTGATTGCTATTTTTTTTGGGAATAGGGCCATCTGTTACTATACGTCTTGACATCAAAGGTAGCATCGTTGTTGCTAGCAACACCAAACAGACATTCGCCAAATCCAAAGCGCATCAAGAAAAATTTAATGTTAATTAGCTTATCTTTATTTATCATCATTATCAGCCAGTGTCAGTTCACTGCTCTTCTGGATCTAGGCCTTGCTAATCTTGCAATGCACTACACTGGGCTAGATCCTCGGCTATTATTTTCCATCTGCTGCCAGCAGCTTTATTTTGCTTATATCATCGGCCTTGTTCTTCCTCCATAATAATATCCCTGTTAAATTAAACTAAAATGTAATATGACAGGTTTATAAAAAAATCGCCGCACTTTACACTCAAGCTGCACCAACAGACAGATTCAGAGCAAACATAACCAAAATCGCAATTTCACTATCACTAACACAGTTACCCATTAAACTTTCCGTTAATCACAATACCTCTTTATTATCTAAAACCGATAAATTCTCGACTCTAATCCGTCGTATTAAGGACCATCAGATAACGTCAGTTAACATTTTAAAATACGCAATTGTGCACCTTAATCCATTGTGTTAAGTGGTCCACATGTCAGTTGACATAGTGACATGAGAATTGGGACAATGACTAACGAATCAGGTGTGAAAAAGGCTGTTGAACTCCAAATGGGTAATTGTGGACAAATTGTCTGCAATTGAGGAGATGTAGTTTTTTATTTTGGAAATTGATGGAATTATCTTCGCAATTTTGGACTAGAGGTTGTTACATGTACCACTGTTGTTTCTTTTTTGTGGTGTGTAATGAAGAGTTTCAATGTCATTTATTTAGTATTTTAGATAAAGGTCCTCTCCCGGGCACTTATAAAACAGATCCCAGAAATATAACTTTTCCCTACCACCGCTTCGGGACTACATATTGGCTGGGAAAAGAAATCTATCTTTCTATGTGCAGATATTACTACACGCACCTAATCAAACGTTAAAATATTTTTAATAACTTCATCTGCGTCGACTAAAGCCTAAGAGGATTTATGATATTATCATCCATCGGGAATACAAATATGGGATACAAGTTACGCACGTTACGTATTTGTGCCAAGTTTCAACTAATTTCGTTCAGCTGTTAAGGCCTGATTGTGTAAGATTTATCCAAACTTTCACATATTTTTACATTATTCGTTAGATAATTTAAGCCAGGAAGCACATCTTCTCATAGCCTTGAATTAATAATTAACATCCATGAGTTACGTAGTCTTTTAAATGGGGTTTTCTCCCAGAGCATCTAGCTAGATAGAGAGCTATTTTTGAAAAAAAAAAAAACTTTTTCCGAATTGACCCGACAGGGACATTTACATTCAGATTTTAGCAAATTGCTGTGATAAAATAAATAATTATCACTCAACTTAAATTATTTAAGATAGTCTGATGTTTATCCAAGATATTTAACACAATAAACAACTTAGCACACCTGTTCTCAAGGCAAATCATTTCTTACTGCGCAATTGGGTTGTCAAAGTATCTTCATGTTTCAGTCTTCATGTTTTTGGCTGTAGTTTGGGTTACCCCAAGGTAGTATATTTGGTCCACAGTTATTATAACTGTCAAAGAACTTATTATAAGTAGTTGATATCAGGAGTCCATTCCTTCTTTAGTCTTTGTTCTGTATGTAGTTCAATATTTTTTTTTGTTATCTATTTAAGTGTAAGTCATATCGTCCACAAAGAACAATTACGTTAGGTCATTAGCTCCCACGGGTACTGGGGTAATTATTGTAATTCATTATTGATGTAACTGGCAGTGAGAAAATCGAGTCTAGTATTAACAATTAATAAACTTTGTAATAAAAACCGGCCATGTGCGAGTCGGACTCGCGCACGAATGATTCCGCACGATTATCTATAAAAACGGAGCAAAAAAAAAACACGTTTTTTTTGTATGGGAGCCCTCTTAAATTAATATTTTATTTTAGTTTTTATTAGTATTTGTTGTTATAGCAGCAACATCTATGAAAATGTCAACTGCCTAACTATCACGGTTCATGAGATACAGCCTGTGATGTGACAGACGGACAAACAAACAGACAGAGAGACGGACAGCAGAGTCTTAGTAATAGGGTCCCGTTGAATTGAATTCAACGAATGAATCCTAAATTCTAATTTTGCGGGCGGCGTATGCCATCGCACCCAGACTCGACTAATTTAAATTAAATCAATCAATGATCAAAATTAAAACATCCATGTATGTATCAAAAGTTTGACAATTTATGAACAATTGTAAACGGTCTGGTTTTATACACGGCTAGATTGAGTTGGTCATATTTTATCAAAGGATTGACACATGAGACTGGCCATTTTAATTTGTTAGGTTAATACGTCCGAACGAAAGATACACTTTCGTGCTAGACCCCCTGGGTCATTACATCACCCAAACATTTGCTCCTTGCAGGATTCGACCCCTCCTGTCTTTGTAATCCGAACCGAACCACTACACCAGACGGTCATCTTATAATGTAGAAGAAAGGAGCTCTGTTTTCGAAACAGCTGTACAATTATTTTTAGCTCTGTTTAGACAAATAAAGATGCATCCCCATTCTTAAATTTATTTCTGATACAGGATACGTTTATAAATAACTACAGAGCGTCTTTGATGTCCTACTTTGGAGAACATCTGTTTTTACAGTCGAGTTTACTTACCCGTCTGCTGTAGAAAGAAGGTGATGGTTTTTGGTGAGTTCTATGTTGGCTGGTTTTTTAGGGTTCCGTACCCAAAGGGTATAACGGGACCCTATTACTAAGGCTCCGCTGTCTGTCTTTCTGTCTGTCTGCCTGTTTGTCCGTCCGTCCGTCCGTCCGTCCGTCCGTCCGTCCGTTCGTTCCTCTGTCTATCTCATGAACCGTGGTAGCTAGACAGTTCAAACTTTCACAGATTATGTATGTCTGTTGCCGCCATAGCAACAAATACTAAAAACCAGAATAAAATAAATATTTAAGGGGGCTCCCATACAACAAACGTGATTTTATTGCTCGTTTTTTTAGATAATGGTGTGGAACCCTTCGTGCGCGAGTCCGACTCGCACTTGGCCGGTTTTTGTGAAAACATATGTTTTACCAGTCGTGTTTACTTACCCGACTGCTGTGGAAAAGAGGTGATGGTTTTTGGTGTATGTTATGTTGACTGTTTTTTTGTGGTAGTAATGGCAATTGGTAGTCTGGAAATAATTAAATAAATAAATAAATATTTGACAGCATCACATACGTACATTGCTCTGACCCTAAGGTAAGTTGCTAAAGCAATTGTTATAGAAATCAGAAACAACGACGGTACCACAACACCCAGACCCGAGTCAACATAGAAAAGTTCATATCCTACATTGACCCTACCGGGGATCGAACCCGGAACCTCAGAAATGGCGATGCCATTTATAGTCCGGCGTACGTACCCGCCTCTCGGCTACGGAGGTCGTCAATAGTAGGAATATTGGTAGATGTGACAATACATTGATGATGACTTGCAGTTTTATCGACTACCTTACAGTCAACAGCACGTCGACCTACCCCAAAAAGTCAAAAATTCTCCAATAGATTTTCAACTTTAAGCCTGACATATAGAGATCATTTTCAAATGAGAAAATTTGACATTTTGTAGTAGGTCGACGAGCTGTTGTCCGTACATAGATTTGATTACCTCCGTAGCCGAGAGGTGAGCACGCCGGACTATAAATAGCGTCGCCATCTCTGAGGTTCCGGGTTCAATCCCCGGTTGGGTCAATGTAGGAAATGAACTTTTCTATATCGTCTGGGGTCTGGGTGTTGTGGTACCGTCGTTGTTTCTGATTTCTATAACACAAGTGCTTTAGCTTTTTACCTTAGGATCGGAGCAATGTACCTATGTGATGCTGTCAACGCCGGACTTAGCGTTCTAATTTTTATAACACAAGTACACATCACGGATGAACAGCAATAAATAAATAAATAAATATTGGACAACATCACATACATTGCTCTGATCCTAACGTAAGTAGCTAAAGCACTTGTGTTATAGAAATCAGAAACAACGACCGGTACCACAACACCCAGACCCGAGCCAATATAGAAAAGATCGTTTTCTAAATTGACCCGACCGGGGATCGAACCCGGAACCTCAGAGATGGCGGCGCCATTTAAAGTCCGGCGTGCTCGCCTCTCGGCTACGGAGGTCGTCAACATCACAACAAATAAACATCACAACAACGAATCTGGGCACTCTAGGAGACGCGCCTAGCACATTCACTGTCTGTCTGTCTGGTAATTTGTACGGCTTGTGGTACAAAGATGTTAATTACTTCAAGAACATTATTATCAAGTCTTGTCTGGCATATTTTAAGTTAATTAGCTTACACTGAAATAGAAATTACCTACCTACCTATTTAGTGTAGTAAGAGACTTGAGTCCTAAAGTCTTATAATAATGTGACTTAAGTGCTATTTTGGTGACTCAGCTCTTTTTAAAGACTCGAGTCCGAGTCCAGCTTAAATCTTTGAGACTTTTAAAAAAGAACTTAAAAAAGACTTGAGTCACGACTACGAGAACTCGTGTCGTGAGTATCTTGACTGAGTCTTTTCAAAAGAACTCGGGACTGACTTCAAGCCAGCGTTCGTTAGCACCCTATCATATCTATAAAGACTCAAAGGACTGAAAAGACTCAAAGCACTGCAAATACTCAAAGGACTCGAAAAGACTCATGACTCAACAGATTAATAGTCTCGAGTCATGCAAAATGACTCGAGTATCGAATTAAAGATTGAAGAACTCAAGTTTTTTACGACACTACACCTTTTTGCATTTAAATTCTCATTAAAACCATTAAAAAACCATTAAAACCAATTTATTTCTGTAAATAGGCTTAAACTAAGCGCTTTTACACGTCCCAATATTTTTTTCCGTACCACTACTTCGGGACAATTTTGGGCTAGCGCCGAGAAGGAGTAGCGCAAGAAACTCGGTCACTATTGTCAGCCTCTTTTTAAATAGTATATATTTTACATTACAAGACAAATTAATGTACCTGTGCGAGCAGGGCAGTATTTATTTCCAAACATTCTCACAAAAACCAACCGCAGATATATTATTCCCATGTGCCCCAATTTGGTTTAGCGGTTTCCTGCATCGACTATTCAATACCCTTTTGGTAACATATTGTGTTACTATTACAAACAACATTGTATTATTAGAATAGTTTGTTACGGGATTGCTACCATGTACCTTATTTTTGAGTTCCCGATATAGACAGCGAAAGAGGGTAGACCGATATGTTTGCCCTTAACAACTTACCCGCAAGATCTTCAGTTACTCCGTGATCATGGCGCTTGCAACAGTGCCGAAATATCGGGAACTCAAAAATAAGGTACATGGTAGCAATCTCGTAATAAACTATTCTAATGTTAGTGACCATGAATGTTTAAAACAATATAACATTGTATTAGACGCCTTAGTTTAAAAGCAGCTTGTTTTTTTTCCTATATCCTTTTTTCCGTGCGGTATTAACTTTGGAAACCAACTTATTTTACTGCTAATTTAGTTTGCATTTTTAAAGGATATACCTATTCGAAAACTTATCTTGCTAATTCTTAAGCATGATGGTAGAAATCCGTAGAATACACGCACCACAAAACAAAAATAATACTGTTGAAAACAAAAGTTTTTTAAATATAACTTTTGTTTTCAACAGTATTTGTTAAAATATCTTTTCCAAAAATGGTTCTTTCACTTGGGGCGTCCCGGCCGGGGGCTTGTCGGAATAGCAACTTTATAAATGTGGGTGCGTCGTACCGGAATGGGACCCTAACGGCCGGACCCAAAATTTCAATAAAAATAAAGGATTTTATCAGTTTACCCGAAGTTGGTCCAACTTACTTTGACATTGAATATAGCTATTAATATCTTAAAAGATACGTGGTGGAAAGGGGTTACCTACCATATAAATTTGGTCAAGTCAAGTCAAGTCGTATGAAACTTTGTTACTCGTTCACGCAAAAACTACTGAACGGATTTGGATGAAATTTTGCACACTTGAAAAATATGATCTGGATTAACTGTTTAATGTTACTTCGGGATATTTTTTTATAATATGGTTCTTTATTTAGAATAGAATAGAATAGAATGTATTTATTTGTCTCAAGGCAGATTACAGATAAGTAAAACATAATATGCAAACTTAATGCTATAAGACAAAATGGTCTATGGCTCAGTGGATGCAGGAAACCCGCAAACTCTGTTATTCTGCCATAGCCTTTTTTATGGTACCCAAGTAATAAAAATTGATAAAAAAATTACATGAATTCTTTACTTACATCTAAATTTTCTGAGGTTTTGTAGCGATGGGCTTATTTGATATGGCGATTATTTGAACGTTTTAAACCAAATATCCTGTAGTCCACACAAATGAAGTTGAATACATAATATTTCGGGATGAAAACTCATATAATACCCCACAAAAGTTTTTTTGGGAACAGTTTTTTTTTAAGATTTCGATTTTGGTCCCGGAGATAAAGTTTTTGTATTTTAGCTGTAGAATCAGCTCCTAGTAGACCTAGTCTAGTCTCCTAATTAGACCTTTAGTCCACTAAAAAAAGCAAGGCTAAAGTGCGTAAGCTGGCACCTAAGCAATTTTTTCAGAAATCTGTTCAGGATGCTCAGAGACTAAACATACTAAAAGTCCCCGCCTGTAGGGGGCGCCGGAGGGAGGGGAGGGGGGGGGGACAAAGTTCCTAGTTTTAGGTTTTTCACCCACATCTCGAAAACAGTGCGTTGTAGCGATTAATCTTCTATCAGGGGATGAAAGATCATAAAATTATCTATAACTTTTATTTTATACTCTTTTTCCATATTCCCAACCATTTTTTAACTACACCCCCTTCCTCCGGCGCCCTCCTACAGGCGGGGACTTTTTTTTACTTTTAAACTTAGTATGTTTACTCTCTAAGCATCCGGAACAGATTTCTGAAGAAATCACTAAGGTTCCCGCTGACGCACTCTATACCCTCTTTTGAGTCATTTCTTGACTGGACTACTTATAATTATTATTATTACTTACGAATAGGAATAGAACAAAGAAGAAATAAGAATCTTTCAACGAACAGACAGACAAACGTATAATCATGTAACAGATATAGCATAACAAGATTGCGTAGTATGATGACACTTTAATCTTTAACATTGAACTTTTATCGTTCGACATTGATAATTCAATAAAGTTGTTGATAATTATTCGATGCTAATTAAATTATTATCGGTAGCCCAGTCCATTCTCATTTACTTTGACACTACCCTTGCTAAAATGGATGTTGATCGAAATAAATTAATCGAATGAAAATTTATGAGCTATGATCTAGTCTAAGTTGTTTATATTATGTCGTAGGATAATTGGAAATATCGCTGGTCGCGAAAAGTCTTGGACGATTGCAAAAATCCTGATAAATTGGAATACATTAGAAAATTAATCTGTAGAAGATTCTAAATACACAAGGTGCTAATATATTGGTTAAGTAATTTTCTATGGGACCAACATCGAAATCTAAAAACAACATTTCTCCATACCATAGATGGACTATGGCATAGTCCATACAAACTGATGAATACTAGTAGAAACTAGATATATCGGCACTTTATTGCAAACCACACAAAAATACATTTAGAATGGTACTGATTTAGGCGGTCTTATCGCTGGAAACGATACTTTCCAGACAACATTCAGGTAGATGGCAGTTTAAAAAAGTTGAGAGGGGGTGTCGGCGCGGTAAAGAGTCTAAAAGTCTAAGAAAATAATAATAATACATATTGAAATGAACAAAATTAATATTAAACATACATACACCCTATTAAAATGAATGAATCATTAGCTGGCGTGTTTTTAGAAAAAGAAAAAGTTGTTATATTTGAGCAAGGGGTTCAGCGCCTAGAAGTTATTTTAAAAAAATACACATGAATTTATACAACGTTTTTGATACCTAGGTTTTTTTTTATTTTAGTTGAAATTTCTGTTTTATGAAAAGGCTGTCTTGCATCGTTTTAAAATTCTTCCATAAATGTTGATATGAGTTGTCTAGCGCCTAATAAATAAACCATATTATTGAAGATGATGACAGCTATAAAATGAATAGACAATTATTTAAACACAGACCGATTGGTAAAACGATCCCCTTTTGGGAGGTAAAAAGGTGAAGCTTCAACGGTTTACCCGTTTTTAATTTCTTGCCTTTCGCGGCAAGTGTTTCATCAAGTGTGGAGAGAGATGGCGTGAGATTTGAAACACACTGAAACACGTTGAAGCACACATTGAAACTAGTACGAAAGGCACGAAATTCAAAACGTTTATCCGTTTTGGTTGGACTTCCTAAGGAACGAATTAAATACGTTTACCCGTTTTAGTGGGCTGGTCCGATGAAAGGTGGAGTAAACGGGTTCTCGAGTGGAGACCACGACTAGGCAAACGTAGTGTAGGACGCCCCCCAACTCGATTGACCGACGACCTTAGTAAGATCGCTGACAGTGGATGGATGAAAAAAGCGGGAGATCGTGCTCTTTGGGGGGGAGGCTTACGTCCAGCTGTGGACTGCAATAGGCCGAGATGATGATGATGATGACTCGCTTTGGTTAGAATACTCGTTTTGGGTGGATTACCTTTTTTAGGCTTGTGTCATTTACGTGATTCGAACCCGCTAACTTTACCATTAAATAAAACAATAGCTAATGTGGCAAAGTTTATCATTCTAAAAAAAATTCTATAATTCTAAAGAATGACTAACTCTAAACTAGAGCTGGCTATTCTTTAAGATGTTTACTATTTTGCATTTATTTCAAATGCGTCACCTCAGGGTTGTCACATGCCACTGGTCTTAAATGAATTAAAGAAAGAAACATTTATTTGACTCGCATTACAAAAAATGAATACAAAATGTCAGAAAAACACTTGTATAATAATACATGCTTAGCATTTGTTTATTCAGCAAATTAATATGATGATGTGTAACCAACGATATTAAAAACCCGTAATAAAGAAATGGTTTTTAATATCGTTGCGTGTAACTTTGACTTTGACTTTAAATACGCAAAACCTATTAGGGGGTGATTCTGGTACAAGGGCGACAACTTTTTCTAAAGAACCAACATAAATTTAAATATAGTTAAACAAAATCATTCGTCCTACAAAAAAGTAGGTAACGTACAGTCATTACGAAAAACAACATTTATTTTTTGCAAGTAGGCCATTAAAAGCTATGTTTTCTAACCTACCACTATTTGAGGACAATTTGTGGGATACAGCCGAGAAGAATCGCAAAGAAACTCGGTCACTTTTGTCAGCTCTTTTCATTAGAAAAGAGGCTGACAATAGTAGCTAAAAAATATTTCTACAAGATTTGGTGCGAGCTACAGACAGCGGTACTAATTTACTATAACTTTTCGAATGTTAATTTACAGCAAACATATTAAATGTAAAGACGAAAGTGTGTTTTTACTGAACATCCCTGACCTGCGATGTTAAAGTGTGAAATTTAACAAGCCAAGTATAATTCAGGGTCACGTGACGAAACCTGTTGTTATTGTTTTAATTTCCAATATTATACGGATAATAACCGTTGCGTAATCAATTGAACATAATAGATGCTGGTGATAATATGTATAGTATAAACGGAGCATGAATCTCATCATCGTTTCAGCCGAAGAACGACTTCCGCTGAAAATGTCAAAGGTTGCAGGAAGCCGCTGGATGCAGGCCGCTTCTAATCGGACAACCTGAAAGTCATGAACATAGGACTATGTTCAGTAGCGTACGTGCTATAGCGGAAATGATGATAATTAAGTTAACGATACTAAGTGGCTCCTGAAATTTTGGCACTGCCTTGCAATAAAAACATAATTAAGCTAGTGTCATCATCATTTCAGCCACAGGACGTCCACTGCTGAACATTGACCTCCCCCAGTCACTTCCAGATCGGCCGGGAAGTTGGAAGCGGTTTGCATCCAGCGGCTTCCTGCAACCTTTACCAGTTCATCTGTCCACCTTGTGGGTGGGCGTCCCACGCTGCGCTTGCCGGTACGTGGCCTCCATTCCAGAACCTTTCTGCCCCATCTGCCGTCAGTTCAACGTGCTATGTGCCGTGTAATCAAGTGTGAATTAGGTAGCTCAATCGCTTGACAACCCTAGTCAACTAGCCCACATAGATAGATATCTCACATGTAACAATGGCCGGTGAGTTTCGCAACGTTATTGTTGGATTCCTAACGCGGCTACTCTCTTGGGTAAGGTGTCAAGAGTAGACGACATATTTGTCGCTATTTCTTCCTTTCTGACCTCTTTTTAACACAATTTTGTTAGCTTCACATGTAACTATGTTCTATCAAATCTTTGAAGTAGGTTTTACCAACTTCGTCAGTTCATTTCGTTGTCCACTGCCGAATACAGGGGCTCCAATCTGCTAATTTGAAAGTGGCAAAATTGAATATCAGTTGGATCTCATTGTTATTGTTTCATAAATTCGGTATGCTGCGACTTAATTTAAGTATTAAATTTAAATCCTAAATATGTAGCAGAATCTGCAGAATGAATAGGTACCAAATGTGTCAAACAATTACAATGAGATCCAATTGATATTCAAATGCCACTTTTAAATTAGCAGAATTGGGGCACAGGGCAACCCCCAATGACTGCCAAATTGCCCGGTTGAAAACTGCCTGCATCCAGCCTCTTCCTGCAACCGTTACCTGGTCATCAGTCATTGTTGTGTGTTACTAGTGGTGACAAGCTGGGAGTCACTGGGGGAGGCCAATGTTCATTAGTGGACGTCCTATAGCTGATATAATGAATGATGATGAAAGTATTGCCGGAGCCAGAGCTTAAGACAGCGTACTAGCACAAAAGTGTGACAAAAGTACCTAAAACAAACAAAAACACGGTTACACTCCATCCGTCTTAAAATGGACATACCGTGAAATGAAGTTTGCTGTTGAATTCAATTTAATTATGAAATCAACGCGTAATTAATGGAAACCGAAACCTCGATACACCACGGTCTTGTGAAATTATCCCGCTGGAGTTACCAATATGGTTGTCATAGTCTCTGGTCTAATGTTTTTTTCTTTTTTGTGTTACGTCGTGCGGTGTATATTCTTTTCTTTGTTATTGTTTGTTAGGATTTTGTTGATTATTTATTTTATTTTTTTATTTCATTATTTTTGATTGTTTGAGGCCCTCGCAGAATATCAGTGTCGTGGCAGCCTTAAGTTGCCACGGCGAATACTGAGCGAGGGTCCTTTTTGGCACGTTTATTTATTTTTATTTATAATATTATTATTAGTTCTGTGTCAATCTATGTTATTTTCTTTTTCATGTTTGTGTCAATTTTGAGTGCCAAATAAATAATATTCTATTCTATTCTATTCTATATTGGAGAAAAAGTGCGAATTGAAAATAAAGTTGGATTTACACATGAAGGGTTCCGTACCACTAATTAAATACAACCAATAACACAAAATTCTAAATTAGGCCAAAATTAAGCTAAATCTTTTACACGTCCTAATTATTATTTTTACTTAATTATTGTCAGTTTTATTCCTAGTCGGGTCAATGTAGGAAATAACTTTTCTATCTCGTCTTGTGTCTAGGTGTTGTGGTACGACGATACCACAACACCTAGACACAAGACGAGATAGAAAAGTTATTTCCTATATATTATCTTCTGAGATATTTATCATTAGTTCTTTGGGTAGTTATCTTAATCAGAACAATTTATGTGTTGTTGTCTAACATTTATATTTAGTGCCCTATATGGCCCATTATAATGTCTTATAGCTTTAGTCACCTAGTTTTAGTTCATTATGGAAGCAATAAACGATTGAGTATTGAGCAGGTATTTATAAAAAATAAAAATTAGAGCGGGTCCCCTATTCTCATACAAGAAAGTATTATTTTTTGGTGTTTTACTAAATCTTAACAATGCCTATAGTCAAAAATACTACATACGTCTTACTACATAGTAAGTACGACTATTGCAAACCCATAAAACAACAATTTATAAAAACCGTACCCTGATTCCGTATCTTGCAAAAGCAATGCGACGGCAAAAATTCACCAATTCTGACTTTAAAATCGCAAGTTGACAGCAAAAAACAAAAACAAAGCAATCTACTGTCAGTGCTGCCCATAGATTTTGACACACTATCAATCGGGCGGTGACTGCGCGATTATTGTTGATATTATATCGGGTGTAAAAAAAGGCTTAACGAAGCCGAATACCACATAAATTCTACGTATTATTACGATCATTTTTTTTCTTTTACACTATACCTGGGAAATGACGGGTTACCGAGTTATTGACTGTCAAAGTTACAATTTTCTTTCAAAGATTTGTACAAAATTGACTTCTGTTTGATAATACTAAACTTTTTTACAAAGAAACATGATAAACATTTTCAGTACTTCTTTCTTCTGTGGCGTGCGCGCTATACATTGCGGGTTAGAAATAAGTTATTTTTTTTGAAACCCATAAATAAAAGTCATTTCCCAGCAATTATTTTTTTTGCATTCTACTTGGTTTTATGTATAGAATTCGTGGTTTAAGGCTTCGTTAAGCTTTTTTTTACACCCTGTATGCTAATTTTTAGGGAAGGGTACCATAGGGGTCAATTATGAGTTACCTTAGCTAACGGTATGAGGAATCTTGGTACTTACTATAATCGACTCAGGCTTGTTTATTTTGTGAACGGTAATATAAGGGTTCTCTAGTGGAGACCACTTCTTGGCAAACGTAGTGTAGGACGCCCCCTAGCCCGATGTTCCGACGACCTTAAGATCTTCTTAAGGTCTTGGCCGGTTTTTTAATCCATCCACTGCCAAAAAAACCGGCTAAGTGCGAGTCGGACTCGCGCACGAAGTGTTCCGTACCATTATCTATAAAAACGGCGAAAAAATCACGTTTGTTGTATGGAAGCCACCTTAAATATTTATTGTATTCTGTTTTTCAGTATTTGTGTTATAACGGCAACAGAAATACATCATCTGTGAAAATTTCAACTCTCTCTATCACGGTTTATGAAATACAGCCTGACAGCGGAGCCTTAGTAACCCTGTTTTACCCTTTGGGTACGGAACCCTAAAAAGTGGGAGATCGTGCTCTTAGGCGCTCTTTGGGGGAGGCTTACGTCCAGCAGTGGACTGCACTAGGCTGAATAGATAGATAGAATATAAACCCTTGGCGCTTAAATCAGTCACTCATTTTGTATTTTTTGATAAACTAATTATGTAAAACTGCAATTTCCTGACAATCTCAAAGATTGATTTGTAATTTTGTTTCCAATAATTACCTAGAACGACCGAAGGTCCTACGCGAAGGTTCAACTTGTTTCCATAATATAGTACTTGCACCGGTTGAGACCACGTTTCACTTTCTATGTTTTGCTACAAGACTACAAGTTTGCTAGTGATGGGACCAGTTCGGATACCGGATACGGGATATCCGTAAGATGAAACTTATTGATTCAACTTTACCTCTAGAATGTTTCGGATCTATTGACGAATCCAAAATAAGAAGTTTTGGATAGTTGGATTGTTGAGTTCTAGTACAGTGGTGCTTAATATCGATCTCCGAAGCGGCGAGCACGCCGGACTTGGCGTCGCCATGTCTAAGGTCCCGGGTTTGATTCCTGGTATACAATATTTTAATTATTCATTCTGTATCGTCTTAGGTTTAGGTGTTGTAGTACTATCGTTATTTCAGATTTCTATAGAACAGTGCTTACCTTACTTGTAAAAAAAATCCAATAAATATACCATACAGCACGTCATTATACGAAAAAAAAGCTCTGAAGTCAATACTTTCATTAAGTTATTATAATGAATTCGAATTGAAATCCTAAGATCAATTCGAATTCATTCTAAGAAACGATCTTTTCTAAATTTCCTCGATTCTGGTTGTGCTAGGATATGCCCCTAGCAATATACATTAACTGATACCTCCAGCGGAGCGTAGCGAGTCTTACTTGTTCTGTGGATACCTCGTCGATGTTGAGCGCTGGGGCGCGCAGCTTACGAGACGATCATCGTATCGGGAGGCCTAATACTAATACGAAAGCGCATCGTTCAGTCGGTCGTATTATCCGATCAAATTAAAACATCCATTCCCGTGTCAAAGGTTTCACAATTTATGAACAATCGAAAACGGTCGGGGTTTTTACACGTCTAGATTGAGTTGGTCATATTTTATCAAAGGATTGACACATGAGACTGGCCATTTTAATTTGTTAGGTTTATACGACCGAACGAAAGATACACTTTTGTATTAGGCGCGTATGCGTGGAGCTAACAACCCCGTCGGCGGCGCAGGTGTGTCGCATCGCACGTAATCGTAATGTTCTGCGCATCTTTCGCCCATAGCTCAACACCCGTGCCGCTAGTTGTAATTTCTTACTTCGAGATCATAACAATTAATGTTTTGTCTTGCCCATATTTATTTATTTATTTTTATAAGGATAAAGCGCTCATATAATAATGGAAATACCTGAATATAGATTTTCCTATCCTCCTTGATAAATGTAAACGTTCGAATTATTTATCTTTCAGTTTTGTGACTCAAACCACATATTATGACTGTTATGATGACTCAAAGTCAGTAACTTTTCTGCGGTTGTTACAGTGTAACTTTTGTAACTTAGATAATATAAGTAACTGGCCTTTTTCGGCAGTCCGCAGACGATTGCGCTGCCCTTGGAAACTGTGTATATTCCAGGGATATAAATATAATTTGGCAGTTTTTTTTAATAAGATAACTAGTTCCCGAGATTACTGCCTACAAACATGAATACTTTACGTAATTAAAGGACATATATTTTTAGTCACCATACTTTTGGGGGAGAATTCGACTTCTTAAATACAGATTTACTAAAAAAATGTTTTATTTTCTCCTACGACTCATGACAGCTGTTCAGGAATCAGGATATTCTTTTGCATGGCCAAATGAAATGTCACTGCTATTTCAATTATTAGTTTCACATGGTTTACGAAAGTCTGCTACTTGTTTTTTATTTATTTGCTTCAATAATAGTTCGTTTTTACGTAGTTTAAGTTTGATAACGCTAAATGATGATTTTGAATCGATACAAAACAAGTAGTGGTCAAATCCATAAAATTTGCACATAACTAGACTTGCTGCCAGAGAAAAATATATAATATTATTATATTGGATAGTTAACTAATAAAATAATTTATTTGGGCGATATTATCTTTACATACTTTAAATATCGCTCGTTTCGTATATGATTGTACTATCTTTTCCGTGAAATACTTTCCTGTCCTCATTTTGTTGTTTTTCATTTGGTTTATCACGAAATTTAGTAACTAATTAAGAATAACTTAATTCGTATTCGTACAGAGAGGTAGAACCATGGTATTTATTTGGATCAGCAGGTTAGGCAGGTATTTACCCCCGACGACCTCCGTAGCCGAGAGGCGAGCACGCTGGACTTTATATGACGCCGCCATCTCTGAGGTTCCGGGTTCGATCCCCGGTCGGTTCAATGTAGGAAACTAACTTTTCTATATTGTCTCGGGTCTGGGTGTTGTGGTATGTTGTCGTTGTTTCTGATTTCTATAACACAAGTGCTTTCGCTATTTACCATAGGATCAGAGCAATGTATGTGATTGAAGATAAATAACACTTGAAAAAAATCATCGACCTCAGTTGGGACTCGAACCCACGTCCCATCGCATACCGGGCGAGTGCTTTGACCACTAAGCTACCGAGGACGTCACGTGACAAGATGAAATTCCTCAAGTGTTTTTTCTCGCTGTCAAAGCCAGCGTATTCTGATCAATGTTGTAGCTATATGTATAGCTGAGTAGTATACTACCGTCAACACCCAATAGAAATATTTTTACAAATATTTGACTATTGGCTAAGATCAGAAATGCTTAAACATTGTAAATTTTTGTTTTTAGCAATTCCATGCAAGGTTTAATTGAAGATAAATAACACTTGAAAAAAATCATCGACCTCAGGTGGGACTCGAACCCACGTCCCATCGCATACCGGGCGAGTGCTTTGACCACTAAGCTACCGAAGACGTCACGTGACAAGATGAAATTCCTCAAGTGTTTTTTCTCGCTTTTTTTTTCAAGTGTTATTTATCTTTAATTAAACCTTGCATGGAATTGCTAAAAACAAAAATTTACAATGTATGTGATGTTGTCCAATATTTATTATTATTTATTTTAAAAAAACTATCAATTATCTGACCCTTAACCCTTACCTCTGCGTAGCTTTTATAATGGCGAATAAATAACGGATAGAACAATCATTCTATACAATTTATTTTTTCCAAGGTTACGTAACGAAATAACAATAAAGAGTTTTAAGAGTCTGTTTAATTATCAGAACTTACTATTACCATTTAGAGAAACCATTATTTTTAACTGTTCAGTGTAAATCGCGGCCAGATCTTACCAGATAGTGGCTAGAAATACTACCATTTAATGAAATGAGCGGCCACATCTAAAGCGATTAAACTCAATGAAACGGGAATTAACGCGATCATAATTTACGGAGTAAAGACATCGCTGTTCCAGTCAGCCTGTGACCACGGTCGGTGTAACCCGATCGAAACGTCAGGCAAAAGAGGTAACATTTTGTACCTAAATTATGATCGCGTTAATTCCCGTTTCATTGAGTTTAAAGTTTAAAAGTAATTATGAAGTGATAAATTTTACAATATGACCACGGCATTTATACTGGCTCGAATTAAGTCACTATTACAGTTTTCTTCTGCGTCTAACTTTGTTTAGCACTGGTTAATGTTTCTACTTCATAGTCAGTCCCTCAGATTTTGAGGATTGTGAGTTGTTGTGACCCCGTCTACTTAGTCGCCTTGATGGTGAGCCGTCTGCAGTCATTTCTATCCGGCGCCCGTCTGGATGCCTCGTAGAATGGGATTTGCAAGGTTTTCACAAGTAAGTCCGACCAACGTGTTGGTCTTTTGCCATCTTCTCCCGCTAAGGATAGCCTTCTCCAGGTTATCAGCTTGTCGATTTTCTAAACAAAACCACGATCACTTCGACATCACTTCACTAACGGACGATTAAATAATATGAACCAACTCTGTGACAAAATAGAGTCTGTGTTTATTTGTACTGCTTCGGTGATACGCACTGTCATCACACTGAAGTCAGTAATTGACAATAGTAATGAGAACCCACTTTTAAGCGAAATAGGGGCTATGTTTGTTTGTATCGCTTAGGTGATATTTAAAAGTAATTTTACTTGTTTTTTTAGAGAATTGTCCCCCCAGTTGGTTTCCGTCAAGGTGCCCAGCCCCTCTAGCATGAGCAACAAAACACGATATGGTATGATATGATATAGCGATTTATCGCATATATTTTGTCAAAATATGAACTTTTCTCGAAAAACCGAGCATGACCGTGATGTCGCCGGCACGGACATACTCACTGTTTCGATAAAAGTTCAAAATGGCAGCTATGTTATCATATTTTGAAAGTTGGGTGTCGATAAATCGCTATATCGTATCATCGTGTTTTGTTGCTCATGCTAGAGGGGCAGAGTACCATCGATATCGCTTGAAAACGGTAATGTTAACTTTCGGATATTTCTCACTTCGGTCCCATCCCAACACTATTGTATTTCTGCTCGCACCGGATATTGCGAGCCGCGTAATAACCGATACCACACGTGGCGGTCGCAAGATTGATTTAATCACCATTATTAATGATTCATGCGAATTACTATACACATGTGCTATATCGATTAGCGTCTTTGTTATAGGAACTTCTTGCTCGATATGAGTTAATCATGTTATTGATTAGCTCTGTCCGTAGATATAATTTGTTTAAAAATATATATAAATATTGGACAACATCACATACATTGCTCTGATACTAAGGTAAGTAGCTAAAGCACTTGTGTTATAGAAATCAGAAACAACGACGATACCACAACACCGAGACCCGAGCTAATATAGAAAAGTTCGTTTTCTACATTGGGACCGGGGATCGAACCCGGAACCTCAGAGATGGCGGCGCCATTTAAAGTCCGACGTGCTCGCCTCTCGGCTACGGAGGTCGTCATTTAGATTTAACCTTAAAGAAAATAAATATATTTTAGAACTTAGTCAGTTTTCATTAAAACGCTGTGAAAACATGTTATAAAAAAATATAAGTAAAATGCGGAAAGAAAAAAGAAGAAATTCCACGCAGTCCAAAGTCGCAAAAAAACTAGTCTTGAATTGGTTAGGCAAGTTTTTCTAAATTGTCTTAGCAATTTTAACTAAAGCCTAACCAAAAAATCCGCAACTCACTGTTTTTTTTGTCCAAATACATTCACTTACGAGCGTCGCAGTCATCGTTACTAATTCGACTTTACAGAACTTTCTAACTATTGTCCTACTGAATAGATACGGTTGAATAGTAGAAAGTCTTACTTGTACGGAAAACGAAAGGAATGTATGACATGACATGCATATTGTTGAAGTAATCTTTTCTCCGTAATTTTGTTAAGTGATCTTACTTAGTCCAGCGAGGCTATTAATACAAAGAGTAAATATAACAATTAATGCAAACTTAATTACAAACTCTGACTTAATTTTGTATCTATATCGGGCGTGCAATGCATATAGGCAATTAGGCAGTGCCTATCTTATAATTACAAATGTAGTTTTTTGATCAGTGGTTTTCTTTCTAAGTATCTACAGCCTACCTCGAAATAGAACCAATGCTTGCTACTGATCTATATATAATTTTAACCAAGTCAATTTAGTAATTTATGACATTAATTTAATTTAACCTAAATATTATTTTACACGCCGACTTTGGCAAAACATGTTGACGTTTTATAAAGGATGTACCTACCAACAACCATTATGCATGCTATGTAAATATTTTACGCGTGTTTTAGTAATTAAAATTATCTTTATCGAATGAGAAGCATTGACTATCTTAATCAGCCCAATTCAGTCCACTGCTGGGCATAGGCCTCTCTCAACGCTTATCCTCAGCTGTTTTTGTTTATCCGCAGTTTTCCGTAAAATATCATATCATCACTTCACCTTGTCGGAGAGCGCCCTACGCTACCTTTGTTAATTCGCTCGTCACGGTACTATACTTCCTAGATAGGGATGACGACATTTTTTTTTTCTTCGGCTATCAGGTAGATTATTAAAAAGTGTTGGACATGTATTTTATCTTTTTTTACATAATCAAAACAATACAGAGATATATTGATTTGAAATGTCGCATGACGTTACAATTTGGTACAATTTTTACTTAGAAGTGACTTCATGCGTCACGAGCCTCCTCTCCCGTAATTTAACGCGCTTTATCTTTGTAATTTTTTTGCTTGATTGACAAAAGAAAAAAATAAGATTTATTTTTTGATAATCTAATTGATGGGACTAAATAAAGTTTCGTTTTCGTCGTCAGTGGTAGGGTAAAAATAATAGTGGGACGTGTAAAATTGCTTCTAATAGCCTATTTGCAAAAATAAATGATATTAATTTATTGATCTGATACGTCTGTAACCGTGTCACTGAAAAAATATACTAGTTTAGATCTTAATTTGAAGTGAATAAGTTATTTAAATATATTTTTTATCTTTTTCCAGGACAAGAAAATCTACGACATTCCCTGCGATATCTCTCGCGCAGAAACACCAGATTTCATCACCTCCAGCCCTAAATCAGAATTCCAGAAACTGAGAGAAAACTTCGAAAACCGTTTCAGTTCGGATACCACGAAACTCGAATCCGAAAACCGAAAAACCAGCAACTCTATCGATATCCGAAACATCGGAACTGAAAACATCGAATTTGGAACCGATATCCGAAAAGTCAGCACCGAAAAGAGTGAAATCGTATCGGCAAATGTAAGAAAATTTAGTAACGATACTAAAGTTGATGCCAGAAAATCCGAAATCTTTTCGGATACAAAAAAATCTGACTCCGATACCAGAAAGTCGACTATCGAAAAGCCGGCACTACTAACGCCGAAACCGACAATCTTCGTCAAGAAAGTGTCCAAATCCACTGAGAACATAACAGAAGACTTCAAAACGGCGAAGAGACTTGTAGAGAAGAAATTCGGTACCGAAGCCAAGAGATACCGGAACAGAGCTGATGTATCCAACATGCTGAGTTTGCCAAAGAAGAATTATACTCAGCTGGACGTCGATAGAGAGAATGTGAGTAGCTTTTTACTATCATTATAAGAAAGAAAGAAAGAGAAAAAAAATGATTATTTAGTAACTTTTCAAAATAAAAAAATCATTTAACCTTACATAAAGATATTGTAAAACTTAAACAAATTAATTATCAAATTAGTCTATTGATTTTGGGGGGATAAATTACGTCACACGTTAAGAGGAGGGCGAGATAAATGCATGACTTGAATCTTATTCTCTCTCTTATGTCCGCTTTAACTAGATTTAGTTTAGTAAAACGACTTTTCACCAAACATTTATAGTAAGAAGACGTAATAATACAAGAATATTCGACATGTTCCGTGATTTTGTGATATCCCTAGGGATTCCGTGAAATCCCTAATATCCTCATTTCCCTGCGACATATAGATAGAGCCGTCCGCAAAACATGGTTTTGTCTGAATTTGACAATGACTTAGGAAGTAAATACTCATAGGAAAAAAGATATTCAGTTTTTCCCGTCTTGATTTTTTTCGGGATACTATTCTAATGTATATTTCCATAAAAGCAATCTTGTTGACGACTAGACAACAGATATCGCAGTAATATTATAAATGTGAAAATTTGGGAGGATGTTTGGCTATTTGTATGTTTGTGACTCAATCACGCGTTAACGGCTAAACGGATTTGGGTGAAATTTAGCATACATATAGAGTATGATTTGGATTTACATATAGGATACTTTCTATCCCGGTCAAATGTTCATTTGGTATATTTTTAAATATATATTGTTCTTTATTTGTACGGTTTGCGTTGTGTCATACATACAGACTCTGTCCACGCAAACGAAGATGCGGGCACATCCAGTAAATACTTTGTTTAAAATCTATAACCCAGGCATAAAATCCACCGAAGCAGTGATAGGGTAAAAAAAAATGGGACGTATAAAAGGGTGCTTAATTCATGCCTATTGGAATAAATAGATTTTTACAAATTCTTGTGATCAACATAAACACTTGTGGGATTCGAATCCGAGACCGCTGGGTTTTGTAATGACTATCAACCACTAGACCGAGGCGTCGATTAATTAATTTCGCAAACGAAGCACTATCTTTATGACATCCAACTAATTTTCCACTTCGAAAAAGATTTATATCTCATGATAACAGCCACCTTCCATTGACCAATCTACTCCAATTAACGCTATCAGTTAAAAACATAACTTATTACCTTAACGATTAAGTTCAAAGTTCAAGTCATTAATGCGGGCGAGTGAGATAGAACGAATTATGAAGGTGTTAGAAAGGGATGTATTATGTAATGTCGAGTGCAAAAGTAGACTGGAAGTATGCGTCTCTACGAGGTGTTGTAACATAATTAACGCACATCCTCATAAGGGGCTGATTCTGGTGCTCAAATACAACAATATTTACTATGGGACCAACATCGAAATCGCAAAAATAAATTCGTCCCCTTATACAAAATCGCCAATCGGCTGGCATCAGTTTGTATGGAGAAGTCAACTTTTTTTTTGAGATTTTGATATTCGTCCCATAGTAAAAGTTATTGTATTTGAGCAACAGAATCAGCTCTTATGAGGATGTGCAGTGCAGATTATGTTACACCTTGTATATAAGGTCCGATTTTATTAGTGTACATCCTGTTAACCTGTGACTATATAGGTGAAAAGCAATCGTAAAAACCAATTTACAATGTGAACCATAAAAACTAAAAAAGTTAAAAATCAAAATCCACAACATTAGACTTCATATTGCATAAACTCGTCCTATCTTTGGTACGTTTCATCATCATCATGGGCCTTGATCCATCTTTACAGATGATTCAATTAGCGTCTATTACAATGTCGTTCATGGCTGTAGAGCCCTATACGCGAACGACAAATACGGTCGCACACTCGGCATATAAACTGTGTGTTGGCTGGAGTTGCAGCATCACTTTCAGATCTATGCCGTCTCAATCGCTTGTCGGCGAGAGACTCAAACCATGCATTGTCGTGTGATGTGCATCCATCCAACCATCTTATTATCCGTCTTATTACTTCCCCTTGTACAGAGCGAGAAAGAGTTGAAGATAGGACGAGTTTATGCAATATGAAGTCGATGTTGTTATTTTGTAATTTATTTTACACCTTTTTAGTTTTTATGATAGACATTTGAAAGTTGGTTTTTTCACCTAAAGTATAGTATATAGTCACAGGTTAACAGGATGCACACTAATAATCTGACTTTATATGTTGCTGATTGTAAGTATTAAAAATTAAATTTCTAAACTTAAAATTCTGTTGACGCCTTAGTTAGTACCTATTAAAGATTAAATTTTGGAATCTTTATAAATTAATATTGTACTTTACCATTTTTCGAAATTACATAACATCAAACAAGTCATCGATATAACATACGGGGTGTTTTAAGCGGCGGAGTTAGAGCTATCGGCTCGAGCCCCATGTATGTTCGGCGAAAACAAATAATTATCGACATTTTTATGGTTTTTTGAACTTATAAACAGGCAGTTCAACAATGGTACTTTATTACAATAATTGCACTTAATTGTTTTTACGGTTCCGTACCCAAAGGGTAAAACGGGACCCTATATACTAAGGCTCCGCTGTCTGCCCGTCTGTCACAAGGCTGTATCTCATGAACCGTGATAGCTAGACAGTTGAAATTTTCACAGATGATGTAATTCTGTTGCCGCTATAACAACAAATACTAAAAAACAGAATACAATAAATATTTAAGGGGGCTCTTATACTACAAACGTGATTTTTTTGCCGTTTTTATAGAAAATGCTTCGGAACCCTTCGTGCGCGAGTCCAACTCTCACTTGGCCGGATTTTTAATCAACAACAAGTAATGCGTGGTAAAAGTTTGCATGCCAAATCGGTATTGCGTTCTTCTAAATGTAATTATAATTTGCATAATTATCGTAAAGCGACCTCAAATGAAAAACGAAGGTAGAACAAGGAAAACTAACATGAATATATTATTGTCATTTTTTATTGTCGGTTAGATTAGAAATTGTTGTACGGACACGTTATCGTATCCAAAACTGTCAAATTGCTTCAATCGATATTCAACTTAATTTTCAAGCAATAGAGTTTATTATTCATTGGGGAAATTTGACAGTTTGTGTTACTTGATGTGCTGTTCTATCTATCTATCTATTCAGCCTATTGCAGTCCACTGCTGGACGTAAGCCTCCCCCAAAGAGCGCCAAAGAGCACGAACTCCCGCTTTTTTCATCCAGCCACTGCCAGCCATCGTCCTAAGGTCGTCGGTCCATTGGGCTGGGGGGCGTCCTACACTACGTTTGCCAAGGCGTGGTCTCCACTCGAGAACCCGTATAGAGAGATACATATTTCGTTGAGCCGTATAGCTAAATAGATTTCCTGCGGAGATCATGCCGGGATTTGAACCCTGAACTCCTGCTAAACGCGCAGGTGCTTTACTAATTAAGCTACAGTGACAAAACAGGCACACACTGACGAAATTGGCCTTCTTAATTGATTGTTACTACACTAACGCCATCTAGGAAACGCATCACGTATTATTTCCTTTGTTTTTTCGAATCGATGCTTGCCATGCTCATAATAATTTATCTTTATAAATAAATAAATAATAAATTATTTTTTGACGACATCCCATACATTGCTCTGATTCTAAGGTAAGTGGCTAAAGCACTTGTGTTATAGAAATCAGAAACAACGACGGTACCACAGCACCCAGACCCGAGACAATATAGAAAAGTTCGTTTTCTACATTGACCCGACCGGGGATCGAACCCGGAACCTCAGAGATGGCGGCGCCATTTAAAGTCCGGCGTGCTCGCCTCTCGGCTACGGAGGTCGTCAAAATTATATGTAGGGTTATATGTAGGTACTTTTAGCAAATTACTTTGCAAAGATTGTGGAATACATATTTAAACCAGCTGTTGCCCGTGACTTCGCTCGCGTGGTCTTAAGTTTATTAAAAATATCCCACAGGAACATTTAAACCGGATAAAACGTATCCTAAATGTTAATCTATATCATATTCTGTATATATATCATATCATACGTATTATTACGATCATTTTTTTCTTTTACACTATACCTGGGAAATGACAAGTTACCGAGTTATTGACAGTCAAAGTTTCAATTTTTTTTCAAAGATTTTTACAAAATTGACTTCTGTTTGAAAATACTAAACTTTTTTACAAAGAAACATGATCCGCTTACACACACAGGCATAGTCTGTGGCGTGCGCGCTATACATTGCGGGTAAGAAATAAGTTATTTTTTTATACCCCAAAATAAAAGTCGTCTTCTAGCAATTATTTTTTTTGCATTCTACTTGGTTTTATGTATAGAATTCGTGGTTTAAGGCTTCGTTAAGCCTTTTTTTACACCCTGTATATGTGCAAAATTTCATCCAAACCCGTTCTATAGTTTTTGTGTGAAAGAGTCACAAACGAAATCCTAAAAATCGTGTACAATTTTCTGGGAGTTCGTATGCGATTCTTATGAATTAGCTTCAATAATACGCCTCCAGGGCCCACCTCACGTGTAAGGTAGCTTAGGCCATACTCCATCACACGGACCCAGTGTAATACGCTGGTGCTGTAAAGCAGTGTTTCTTAACGTTTCTCAACTGTGGACCACACGCCAAATACCTACAATCCGCGGACCCCTTGAACCGTTCGCCCGCACTAATAAGCTCTTCTACTATTACTTTTTACCAGTTTTGTAGGGAGTTCCCTCTGAGATAGGTCGGTGGACTCCTGGGGGAATACTGCTGTAAAGGAATGGTCTTAATCTTACAGTCAGATGATGGCTTGATTAAAATCAAGCCTTTATTCTCTAAATAGGCTTCTATCTATCTATCTATTCAGCCTATTGCAGTCTACTACTGGACGTAAGCCTCCCCCAAAGAGCACGATCTCCTGCTTTTTTCATCCATCTGCCAGCCATCTTCCTAAGGTCGTCGGTCCATCGGGCTTGGCTGGACTAGGCTTAACGATTGTAATATTAGCAGGACATACTTGTAACGTGTCTTCTAAAGCGTAAATTTTAGAAAAATTAGATCCAAATGGTGACCCATCATCTTACCTCCTCGACGACGACCTCCGTAGCCGAGAGGCGAGCACGCCGGACTGTATATGGCGCCGCCATCTCTGAGGTTCCGGGTTCGATCCTCGGTCGGGTCAATGTGGAAAACGAACTTTTCTATATTGGATCTGGTCTGGGTGTTGTGGTACCGTCGTTGTTTCTGATTTCTATAACACAAGTGCTTAAGCTACTTACCTTAGGATCAGAGCAATGTATGTGATGTTGTTGTTGTCCAATACCACCGCAGCGCGTGTTGTTCATCTTTGATAAACAATACGAAAGTGCTACCGCTACTTATCTGCAATTTACGTTTACTTTAGCTCAAAAGTAATATAATTATATAGCATCTTAGTTGTTTGCAAACCTCACATCAACGTATTTTTTATCGGTGTGCCTCATGTAAACTTGGTCACATACGTTGATGACATGATTATCAGCAAAAACATTTTCGCATCCGCCGAGTGCTTTCGGCAATTGTCTGTCTGTCTGTACAAAACAATCACGAAACAGCACAACAGTTATCTGTGCCATGAGTCATGAGTGGAAGGAATCACGGAACATCGCCGCGGTCGGTTTACATGTGGCTGTGAGTACCTTCATAGGCATGTATTTTAACCTATCACACGTCGCAATCGTGCGTTTTGTACTGCCATTAAATTTTGTATGGATGAAAGATACGCTGTTTGTTCCTTTTTTTTAACACAACTCGACTTTAAACTTTCGGTTACGAAGTTCGAAAAGAAGCCAATAATGTGTTAACATAGTGCTTCAGGAAGCCGCTAGATGCAGGTCACTTCCAATCGGCTGATCTGGAAGTGACTGGGGATATGTTCAGCAGTAGACGTCCGCCAGCTAAAATGATGATGATGATGATGATGATAGTACTTCAGTTCGAGTATCTGAAAACATTACCCTAGTGTGCATAAAAAGACCAAAAACTATCATACCATTCTCAGTGTAGTCATAAAAAAGATATTGTCAACTGCTGCTGCTTAACATAACAAAACCCCTATTTCTTATAGTTGTGTCTTCCATGGGTCCGTTTCTTTCTCGATTCACTTAGTCAGAGTTCTACTCTACCTGCCAACACTCCACCTCAATGTCAGCGCCACTAATGAATGAGCATGATAATAGGTTAACATAGTAAACTTTGATGCCCACAACGTAGTTAATAACAGGCAAACTTCGTGTGTGGTCGTTAATTATTTTAACAAATCATTAGCTCAATCTAATTTCATGATTAACAAAGCATTTGTTGATTTTTAATTGTCATTAAAAAGAGAAACTTCATTAGTTAAAATCTTTTAAATCTTGACAGGATACATATTTATATAATTGCTATAATAGTTTGTTTAAAAATAATGTATAAGATTTCTATTTCGTTTGTCTGTCGGCATGTAAACATACCGTTATGAGCCAAGGTTTTTACTTTGTGCCTCAGTTGCGTGCCAATAGCGAATGCGGGCTGTATACTGTGGAACAAACTATTTCTAATAAACCTTTTTTATTGTGCGAAAATTCAAAATGGCTGTCCCGAAAAACTGAATTTCAAGGACTTTAAATCTATTCGCATCATAGACAATTGTGAGTGGTTTGTCGTGTTTTATTGTTTATGGTGGTGGTGGAAGTGGAGGGGATGATATTGTAGTGATATTTTTGGGATTGGGATTATTATAGGATCATGAATGGAGTCATTTAAAAGAGGTACGTTGTGTTGCTTTTGATCTAGCTAGAGATAATGTTTTCAATTATAATCAGATTCAAATGTTGTTGTAACAAAAGATATAAACAAATCAAATTTCTATAGCTATGCCTAACTATGATCACGAACAGTATTACTTAAACCTTGTTTTGATATTTCTGTAAACAGTTTTTCTTAAAAAACTTTCACTAAACTTTCATTTGTAGAAATAGGTGGTCCCTTGTATTTTGGTATTTTGTTCTATAAAAAGTAAACCACATTTATATTTACTTAAGGTAATGGATGACCAAGAATTTAGAATTTATTTCCCGATGTATTGCATAAAAAAGCTCCTCATTTTATTGCATAAACATGCATTAAATCACGGTTCTAAAATCTTCATTAAGTCAACAAAATATAGTTTTTTTTTTCAAATCTCGGTATGATTCCCATTTTAAGATTAATGATTTCATTAGCGCAGTTCTAATCTTTAAAAATATGTTATTTACAATTTTCATTTAAAGCATATTTTGGTTCACCCTGTTTAGTTCATATTGTTGCTATATTTTACTACTAAGTACTACTTATGATACATTATTTCGTTCACGTAAATGATCTCATACATCATTCATTGATTAACACTGGTTTTAATTGACATAGGTTTATGTTATGTAATAACTCTTAACGCCATACGAATAGAGCACAAAATGTCGTAACAAAACGTAACAAACATCCATACAAGCAAACAAAACTAAACTATTGTCTTGAATAAAATGGTGATCAGAATTGAATAAATTAAAACTTATTATATTTGTCTGCCTGCCGTCATATGTCTACAGTCATATCTTTAGAACTACTGTACAGATTTCGATATTTTTTTATTTACAAGTCGAAACATAAGTTTCTTTAAAATATATGACACCAGCAAGCGCAGCGTAGGACGTCCACCCTCAAGGTGGACAGACGACCTGGTAAAGGTTGCAGGAAGCCGCTGGATGCAGCCGCGCGCAACCGGACAAGCTGGGAGTCACTGGGGGAGGCCCATGTTCAGCGGTGGACGTCCGCCGGCTGAAATGATGATGATAATGATATAAATATCTGACTGATGTCCGCTGGTAAGGGCCTAAGCATGACAAGTGAACTTTTTTAAAAATAAAATTAGCATTATATCTTCAAACATACCAAAACAAAGTTTATTTAAACGGATATCTCTTATCACAATGGATTTTATTTAATAGGGTTCATATCAAAATCAGTTGCGTAGTTTGGACGAACTAAGCGAACAAACAAACAGACGTAATACTATATCGTATTTGTTTTATACAATTTTGAGATAGAGATAACAGTAAATAAATACAAATTATCACATCATCACATCACATCACCAGCCTATATTAGTCCACTGCTGGACTCGGGCCTCTCCAAAAGGAGGATTTTGCCGTAGTCGCCACGTTTGGCAGGCGGGTTGGCGATCGCAGTTTGGCCAATGGTGGAAAGGAGACGCTGCTGCCCGTCTTCTTGTGGCGGTTCTCCTGTAGTCGCCTCTTACGACACCCATAGGAAGAGAAGGGGTGGTGCAATTCTTTTAACGTGCCGGCACCACACGATACAAATTACAAGTTAGGCAAAATATTTAACATAAATTAAGCCATTGCTATTTCGTATAAGTTTGTCTCTTTCACTCATTTATCAGTACATTTTATTTACAAAATAAGTTTTTAAACATTGTATATTATAATGAAAGTCATGATATAGAATTCAAACTACGAATACCGGCCAAGTGCGAGTCGGACTCGCGCACGAAGGGTTTCGTATCATTTTCTATACAAACGGCAAAAAAATCACGTTTCTTGTATGGGAGCTCCCTTAAATATTTATTGTATCCTGTTTTTTAGTATTTATTGTTATAGCGGCAACAGAAATACATCATCTGTGAAAATATCAACTCTCTAGCTATCACGGTTCATGAGATACAGCCTGGTGACAGAGGGACAGACAAACGGACAGACAGACATACAGACGGACAGCGGAGCCTTAGTAATAGGGTCCCGTTTTACCCTTTGGGTTCGGAACCCTAAAAATAATATCTAAGTAAATAAAGTTCAATAACAGTTGATTGTTTACAAATTGTTTTGTTATCTTGGCCCAACTACTTCATAGTCAAACCAATTTGAAATCTTGTTTAGCCCAGCTAATTTTAATCAAAGTCCTGCCAATTTGGAATTATGTTCTTCATGATTGACAGATAGATATTGTAATTTTCGACCGCTCGACATTATCAAACTCACTGATTGATAATTACACGCAATTTCGTCTGCCAAACAAAGAGCGGCCGGCACAAAGGGATTTATGCATTAATTATTATTAAATTCCCAGAAGTGATAACGGAGTAAAGCACTAATACAAGTCTTGGTTTCTTAATTTTATTGTATTCTCCTCTTAGGAACGGCAGGCCTACTTCGAAATAGTTTCGTTCGATCGGACGTATTTAACCTATCAAATTAAAATACCCATTCACTTGTATCAAATCATTGTCAATTTATGAGCAATTGAAAACGGTAGGCACCCTTATTACGTATCTTGTCAAAAGCAATGTTTATTTTTATTTATTTTTCTTTATTCAGGAAACAAACAGCTTTACAATATTTTATTTAGCTTAAAAATTATTTAATCGTACACTAGCATTTTAAGTTTCCAACGCTAATTACTACAGTTATGCCATTATGGACAGAAAATACAAATAAAAAGCCGATATGCAGTAAAAATTAAATCTAGTGGGCCAAAAAAGACTGAAATACTCTTAAATGGATCTCAGGAGATGACGAAACCGTATCAACCGCTCATTAAAAATGTCTTATGTCAGAATTTAGAGTTGTAATTGCCTGTGGCTCTTTTAATAAAACTTTTTCTACGGTTCTTAGTTCTACAAACGGGTACATCAAAAGTGCTCTTTTGTCGTGTGCAAAAGTTGGTACTTTTAAAGAATAATTTGCTTAAGTAACTGCTTATGATATTTATTGGTCATAGCGTCCCCCCCAATAAATACTATTCATACGTTAGCGCGTAGCCGTAAGCAAAACGCCCAAAAACAAAGATTTGACTTGAAAAAAATTGGCTCCAATTCATACAACGTAACTCAGTTTTTGCGCAAAACGCAGCAATGTCGTCATTTCATCCAAAAATAGATCCAATTCCATTAGGCCTAGTGACGTCATAGCCCTTAACAGCTATGAGTCACTCAGATCAGACACAGTTAATGGTTAAACTAAGGTAGGTCGTACTGAAATAAAATGAAATTCTTTATTCTGTATACAGGGTGTAAAAAAAGGCTTAACGAAGCCTTAAACCACGAATTCTATACAATAAACCAAGTAGAATGCAAAAAAATAATTGCTGGGAAATGACTTTTATTTTGGGTATCAAAAAAAAAAACTTATATCTAACCCGCAATGTATAGCGCGCACGCCACAGACTATGCCTGTCTGGGTAAGCGGATCAAGTTTCTTTGTAAAAAAGTTTAGTATTAACAAACAGAAGTCAATTTAGTAAAAATCTTTGAAAAAAAAAATTAACTTTGAATGTCAATAACTCGGTAACCCGTCATTTCCCAGGTATAGTGTAAAAGAAAAAAATGATCGTAATAATACGTAGAATATGTGGTATTCGGCTTCGTTAAGCCTTTTTTTACACCCGATATAGGCCCTCTTCCGGGCACTTATACACGTCCCAACATATAACTTAGCCCTACCACCGCTTCGGGACTACATACCGGCTGATGATGAGAAGAAGCGGCGCAACAAACTCAGTCACCTACTCACCTTTGTCAGCCTGATTTTATTACAGTACTAAGGTATAAATACTGAAATTTTAGTGTGACATAGCTAATGTTTTACTAGTTTATTAATAGTATTAAGATTTAGATTGATAGGAGGTACGTATTTTTTTAATGAAATTAACTTATTTTTGTTAGTGACGACCCCTTTGGTGTAGTGGCGCCGTGATTCACCTTAAAGCCAAGGATGTCCTGGGTTTGATTCCCGGTTTTAGTCGATTCAAGAAAACGAATTGGCTTGATAGTGACGTCACTAAGCACACTCGGACCGAATCCAATTAAAATAATATATACATATATTGTAAAAAATCACATACATTGCAGTGATCCTAAGCTACCTAAGTAGCTAAAGCACTTGTATTATAGAAATCAGAAACAACGACGGTACCCCATCACCCAGACCCGAGACAATATAGAAAAGTTCGTTTTCTACATTGACACGACCTGGTATCGAACCCGGAACCTTAGTGATTTTATTGATTTTATTGATTAATTAACTCATAAATATTGTTATTTATTCATTAACCCCTAAGGGGTATAGAACCCAGGGCCCCTTGCTTTCAATTATAGCGCCACCACTCCCTTGTCGTCCTCTCCTCGTGGCACTGACATTGATATTTGTCATAGTGATTCACCCTGAAGGAAATCAATAGTGATACGAGTTGCTATAATTAGAGTAATGATATGATTTTGTTGCTATTGTGTGGTACTCTAAATAATAATTTTGTTATTCTTGTTCAAAAAAATTAAAACACTATTTTATAAAACTTGTAACGCCAAATACGCAAAATCACTTAGGGCTTGATCTGGTGCTCAAATACATATTTCGACGACCTCCGTAGTAGCCGAGAGGCGAGCACGCCGGACTTTAAATGGCGTCGCCATCTCTGAGGTTCCGGGTTCGATCTCCGGTCAGATCAATTTAAAAAACGTACTTTCTATATTGGCTCGGGTCTGGGTGTTGCGGTTCCGTCGTTGTTTCTGATTTCTATAACACAAGTGCTTTAGCTACTTACCTTAGGATCAGAGCAATGTATGTGATGTTGTCCAATATTTATTATTTATTTATACGAAGGTACCACAACACCCAGACCCGAGCCAATATAGAAAAGTTCATTTTCTAAATTGATCTGACCGGAGATCGAACCCGGAACCTCAGAGATGGCGACGCCATTTAAAGTCCGGCGTGCTCGCCTCTCGGCTATGGAGGTCGTCAAATACTGCGATATGATACCAAAATGGTTGCCACTCAGCTATTTTGCCATGGCAATAAAAACCCTTAGTAAGCAAAAAAAGTTGGTACTTGAATATTAATTTACATTCATTTATTAATCAATAGGTTAGCGTTTATTTTTTAGCTGTAAGTAGATTAAGTTACACGGCCAACTGTAGGTAAAATAAATATTCCTTTGCACCAAATAACTCATCTCTCTGATACTGACCACTTACTAATCAGTTCACCTAGTACAAAATAAAATATGCCAACCCCCGTCGCGTATCAAATGAAAACAAGCCGAGGCGTCGGCTCGTCTGATCTGGCGGTCCTTTTGTGGCTAATTGGTGTGAGTAGTGAGGGGAAAGGGGGTCATGTCGATATCGATAAAAAATTGACTTGAAATAAAACATGGTAACAGATGATATATTATGAATTAGAACTCCTGTTTCGCCTCGTGACATGCAAAAAAAAACACATCTGTTGTATGGGAGTCCCCTTAAATATGTATTTTATTATGTTTTTTAGTATTTGTTGCTAAAGCGGCAACAGAAATACCTACATCATATGTGAAAATTTCCACTGTCTAACTATCACGGTTCTTGAGATACAGCCTAGTGACAGATGGACAGACAGACAGACAGACGGACGGACAGTAGAATCTTATTAATAGGGTCCCGTTTTACGGAACCCTAAAAATAACACGTATTGTTATTAAATTAAATTTTTGAATGAGATGGAATAGAATAGAAATCTTTCTTCATAGCGCTAAATCCCGTGCCTGGTTGAGGCATTAACCATGATACCAGATGCGGCAAGTCAGTTTATTTCATTTGAAGTGATGTGAAGTTCAATATTCAGGCTATCGGTACAAATGTGTCCTAAACAACACATTAAGTGTCATGGCCAAGACAGTGAAATCGAAAATATCATACTATCATTGCAATACGAATAGCGATCGTATTAGCACTTGACATCGATCTACCTGATGACTAGCATTTCGTTATTTCTCTTTCTCTCTCGGCCTATTGCAGTCCACTGCTGGACGTAAGCCTTTCCCAAAGAGCACGATCTCCCGCTTTTTCATCCATCCACTGCCAGCTATCTTTCTAAGGTCGTCGGTCCATCGAGCTGGGGGACGTCCGTCCTACACTACGTTTGCTTAGGTTTAGTCTCCACTCGAGAACTCGTTTACTCCACCTTTCATCGGTTCTGCGACAAATGTGATTTCGTAATGCTCTCACAAAAATCTTCTGTGAGCGATCTGAAACTGCTAATAACCTTTATCTGTAACAGGCGGCCTTGTTAATTCATAAACAGTATAGTCCTAGACAATAAATTACATAGGATCACGCAACCGCGTTCGTATCGAGAAAACCTTTCCAGAATTTATCGATAAACGTTACAACACTACCTGTATACAAAATCGTTATCGTACACGTCAGTTGTGTTGAATTATAATGACCCAGCGTGCTCTGCGAATGTTTGGATGGCGTTATTATGTAATGAGACAAGAAATAAGATTGTCAAAAATTGGACCACTGCGACTTGTAAAGTCAGGTTCTACAAACGATTTTGAACGACATAAGAGCATGTTCTTTATAATCCACCAACCTCGCATTTTTTTAAATTGTACAAATATGTAGCATTTGGTATGTATTTTGTTAAAAAAGATTTCATATACACATGAAATCACGCTCGCTTCGCTTCTTTTTATCGCTTATTTTTTCATTGGGGGCCATAAAAAAGTAGTTGTACTCGAGCAACAGAATCAGCCACTAAGAGTTTTAAAGTTCTAGATTATTAAAAGTTCATCTAGATTTCCTGTTCGAGTGTCATAAACGTCAAAAATATGTTCAGTTGGCGCCAAAGTTTCTTTCGCCCGCTCAGTGGCGCGCTTGTTACCATGGCAACCCATAATTGTTACCATAGTAACCATAGTTGTTACTCACTCAAATCTGGCCTGTTCTTTTGGTGACAATTGAAGCACCACACTCTGTTTATAATCAAAGTAGCAAGCATAATAAAAATAAACTTTAAAAGAAACTGTATGTAACTGTATTCTTTTATTAAAGGCTTACAAACGTTTTCTGCGCTATCTTCTTATTTTTTATTAATATGTATGTAGGTAGTCCTTAGTAGACCAAACCTATGTTTTCGTACATGTTTATTTATGCTATCAGGTATTAATAATCTAAAGATTAGTACAATTTGAGCCATTGCGCAACAATTCGAACCCGAGACCGCTGGCTTTGAATCGAAGGGCGAAGCACTAGACCAAGACGGTACCCGTAATAGTGCGTATACAGGGTGGGTGCTAGGATAATAATCAGCACTGAAATCGCGAAAAAACAGTCGGATACTTCATAAAAACGCGTTACCTTGACGATGTTCGGAAAAGAGCCTTATTTTTTACCATTTTGATGTTACTCCGATAGTAAATCTTATTGTACATACAACGGCAGGTCAACCTACCCAAAAAGTTATAGGTCATCCAACTGATTTTTGACTTTAAGTCTAACACATAGAGATCAATATCAATTAAGAAATTTTGATGTTTTGTGGTAGGTTGACGAACTGTTGTAAGTCTAACACATAGAGATCAATATCAATTAAGAAATTTTGATGTTTTGTGGTAGGTTGACGAACTGTTGTCTGTACATTAGTTATCAGCTAACCTGGATTTCAGGAGTATCATATTTGTTTTGCGTTTTGAACACCCTGTATACATAGTATACTGTATTTGAGAGACTGTGTGCAAACGTATTAACTTGTTATTATGAAATAAGTCAAAAAAGATTGCCAAAAATTTCTAAAATTTGATCAGTAGCGCATAAACACGTTCACTCTGTAATCAACTCATATGATATCACAATTCACAAGTATACGAAACGTTTTACGATCATACGAATTAGATCATTCAGTTACGACGCACGTCTGTTGTTTTATGTTCTATTTTTAAAACGTGAAACGTAAAAAAAATATTTTTGAGAAAAAAGATTTTTTTGAAAAAACAATTGGATTGTGCAGTTTTGTGTTATTTCTTCCAAAATGGGGGGCTTTGGTGAATATGATCATTTATCTTACTTTCTTAAATCTAGGTTTAAATAAAACCTGGATCAAAACATTATGATTTTCTCTGTCAACTTCAAACAAAGTGAGATTTAACTGAAATTTTAAATCTGCTTTAACTTTTGTATTTAAAAATGTTCTTCAAGTGCTTTCATAATGTTGCCAGTACCATGGCATACTGTGGTTTAGTGGTAGGGGGTTTGTGAGACAGATAGATTCCTAGAATGGAGGCCACGTACCGGCAAGCGCAGCGTGGGACTCACACCCACAAGGTGGACAGACGATCTGGTAAAGGTTGCAGGAAGCCGCTGAATGCAGGCCGCTTCTTAGCCAATCTAGAAGACATAGGAGAGGCCTATGTTCAGCAGTAGACTTCATCATCATCATCATCACCAGCCTATATCGGTCCACTGCTGGACACAGGCCTCTCCAAAAGGAGGATTTAGCCATAATCGCCACGCTTGGCAGGCGGGCTGGCGATCGCAGTTTGGCCAATGGTAGAGAGGAGACGCTGCTGCCCGTCTTCTTGTGGCGGTTCTCCTGTAGTCGCCTCTTACGACACCCATAGGAAGAGAAGGGGTAGTGCAATTCTTTTAACGTGCCGGCACCACACGGCAGTAGACGTCCAATGGCTAAATTAACGATGACTCATCAACCAATATAAATAATCACCAGCAATTTAGAAGTAAATTTTCCTATTATAAACATTTTTTGTTTGTATATATCGTATGACCTCGTTGCCATGGTGATATAAAAATGTTTATTGTTTACCCTTGCGTTTTTATCGGAGTAGCTTCTGCCCGTGGCTTCTCTTGTATATAAGTTATTAACTAGGGTTACCCCTTTGATTATATACATGTCTAGATTCCCTGTTCGACTGTCATAAACGTCAAAAAATATATAAGCCAACTGTTTACGGCGCCAAAGTTTGTTTCACCCACTCAGTGGCGCGCTTGTTACCATAGCAACCCAAAATTGTTAATCATAGTCATTACTCACTCAAATCTGGCCTGTTCTTATGGTGACAATTGCAGCACCACACTCTGTCTAGACATGTTTTTAATCAAAGGGTTTCCCGTACCCAAAGAACATAACACTGGATTACGGGACCCTATTACTAAGACTCCACTGTCCGTCCGTCTGTCTGTCGGTCTGTCTGTCACCAGTCTGTATCACATGAACCGTGATAGTTAAATTCACGACCAGGATAAAAAGAACCCTAAATATGTTAATCCAGATCATATTCTACTCGTATATGCTTGCAAAATTTCATCCAAATCCGTTAAGTAGTTTTTGCGTGAAAGAGTTACAAACATCCAAACATACAAAGTTTTGCATTTATAATATAAGTAAGTCTTGTAAGCTCTTTTTGAAATAGTTGCAATGACGCGGAAATAAACAAAGATTCCTTTTATATAACTAGTTTGAACGCGCGATTTCGTCTGCGTAGACTTTTTAGAATTAATCTCAACATGAATTAATATTAGTTTATGCCACGTAAAAAAGAGGTATAAAAATTAACGTTTTATGCTAGATCAATATCTAAACGTGTGCCACATTTCAGCTGATACCGTTTAGCCGCTAATAAATCGTGATAGTGTCATGCTGGGGCTTCACCTGCGTCTAATGTCGTTAATTAGTGCTCTATTTGATGTAATACGCAGGTGTGGCCGGTCTTTGTGCGCTCATTTGCTCCAATAACATTAGACGTTAGGCGATAGCTCGGACGGCGGTAACTTTGGACACATCAAAGGGATTAAGCGGGCGTTTAGTGCGTTGTTGTGGCTACACCTACTACCCAAAATATGTTAAAACACGGTCACATTAAAAAACTCTTTGTGAAATAAATGTTAAAGTGCATAGTTATTAAATTAGGATGGAGTAGACAAAAAGAGAAAAGTATTGAGTTCTTGGAAGCGTTTTATTTTATTTTAAAGACACACTCACAGATCACACGCTAACTAAGTCGCTAGACGCTAGAATCAAACGTCAAATAAGTGTGGCCACGCACTTAGCGCGTAGCTTAATGCTTTAATTTAGTTAACGCTAATCATGCCTTTATTTGAACGTAAGGCGTCACGCAGGTGAAGCCCCAGCATAAGAAATATACGAATTGCCACATTTGTATATTAGTATTATTTTACGCGGCATATTGACTTGGTATATTATTCTTCTTTCACATTATGTATAATTCATATTGTTACAGCACATCCGAGTTACCACAAACTGACAAATTTCCCCGATGAATAATAAACTCTATTGCTTAACGATTAAGTTGAATATCGATTGTCACTTTTGTATAAATAAATGTAATTTTTTAACGATATAAAACTGCTAACTAATATAAACTTGACCACCACACAGCTAGGACACGTGATGATTAATTAAAACAGTTGATTATGCAATCTTAAGTGTGGATATTATTAATATAGTGTATGATAACCGTTATGTAAGGCCATCGAACTGACTGTAGGATTATGTATATTTTTTTTAACTAGCATTATCTTTCGGATTTGTTTGAGGTTGTTTTTAATTTTAAAATTCATCCCTTTTCATCCTCTAGAAATTTGTTTGGCTGTATAAAAAATGATGTACCCTTTTAAATATGTTTATCTTGTAGCTTTGTTTAAGGTAAATTAAAATGCATCCCTAGGACTAAGAACGATTAGTGAAATTGAAAATTAGTCTTTTCTGAAAAAATAATTGACGCCAATATAAATTCACCCCTTTCTATTCTAGGCAGGTTGGTTGTTAAATTTGATTTAAAGCCTATTAGCGAGGTTAGTTGCTAATTCCGCCCTTGTTATCAAGCCAGGAGGCCTAGCACAAAAGTGTATCTTTCGTCCGAAAGTATCAACCTAACAAATTAAAATGGCCAGTCTCATGTGTCAATCCTTTGATAAAATATGACCAACTCAATTTAGCCGTGTAAAAAATCCGACCGTTTTCAATAGGTGGCATTTATCTCAAACATTATTATACGTCATAGATAACGTAATAAAAACTATTATCATCACCACACCCTGCCACTTTGACCTGATGTATTATCATTTTGTTTCTCTATCTGTCATCGAGTAAATATTCAATTTGCGATAGTATTTGGGTCAAAAACACATTTTCGTTGGAGGCCGGTCGTAAAAATAAGTCAGGGGGGTCATTGGAATATTACTCTTAACGATATTTATGAGCTCACTTTTGCATGCGGCTTCGCTCTTCCCTTGTTCTTTCGCAAAGTTAGATTTATCTACATTTATCAAAAAACGGGTTTATCGGGAACGGGACGGGAAATATTATACAGTTACTTTACATACGGTTAAAAATAATAAAACATTGTAACTACCACTTTTACAAGGAACATTTTTTTGGATATTCATCCCCTTGTGGGATGAAAATGGGGATTATAGTTTTTATAGACTGATTGAGTTGTAGGTACTGTTACTTTTTGAATGGTGTGCAATAACGAGAACTTATCTATATCTCGCGACATTTATTTAGTGACATTTATCACAAGCATCTCCGTGCTTCAGAAAGCCCGTTAAAAGTTTGTCCCGACAGATATCGCTTGATATTTGTCGTAAAGCAAAGGCCTTATGGCGGCTTGACTACATCTGTCAGTAAGGTTTAGTCACTAGCCTTACAACACCTCAGCACCGCGGTGCACTGGGCTCGGGTGGTGGAGTATGGCCCAAACCACCTCATAGTTGAGGTGAGGCTTGTGCCCTGCAGTGGGACGTGTATGTATAGGCATACTTTAGTATGCCTAAAAAATTAAAACGGCCAGTCTCATGTGTCAATCCTTTGATAAAATATGACCAACTCAATGTAGCCATGTAGAAAACCCGACCGTTTTCAAATCTTGGATACGGGGGTAGTTTTTTGAATATTGTGGTTAAAAATGTATCATTTTCGTTACAGCTCAATCGTCTCATGAACGAGATATACGAGACCGTGACGGCGGCCTGCAACATGGACGACAGGAAGCCGAGCAGCTTCCCCACTGACCAGTCGGATGGGAGTACTAGCGAAGGTAGCTTGAAAGCCATTAAAATCCACCTATGTAGCCCTTTGGGGTCATTCATTAATTACGCGATGTTTTAAGCAACTTTTAAACTCCCCCTACCCCATGGTGCTACGTGGTGGGGTTTTAGACCTCCCCCTTCCCTCATGAGGTGATACGTTTATTTATTATTATTATACACGTTCAAAGAAAAAAAAAATACAAGTGATATGGCACTACGAACCCTTTCTCCCCTCTAGTGACATTTCGTGATTTTTTCCAACCCTTTTTTGGGTTATTTTTAAAATGGACTTTTAGTACAGTACCCGACACCGAAGTTGAGCGCTGGGTCAAAGAGTGGGGATCGCTTTGCGCATCTTACGAGATGATCATCGTATCAGAGACGCGTGTGCGCGAAGCTAACAAGTAACAACCAATCACAGCCGGCGGTGCTGGCGCGTCACACTAGGGTAAAACCGGGATTGACGCCCCGGTGGTATAGATGCCCCGATTGTAATTACTCTAGTTTGAAAATACATAGCGTGTTATTTTATTTATCTATCGAGAGACTTTCCAACTACCACCAAATGGATCGTGTCTTATGCCTCTGTGCGATTGCATGGGACGGCTAGGTGCGATCAAAGTTTTTTCGGGATAGATGCCCTATTTCTCAGCGGGTAGTCTATCCTTAATGTTATTTATAAGGACTTGGCAACTATCCCCTATATGGGATAGATGTCTCAAAATTTAGAGGTCCGCAATAATCGTTAATACTCTGGAAATGTCAAAGGTAATATTTTTTTCCTTTCATAAATTCATAGATAAAAGACCAAAGTACTTGCCAGTTCAACAATTAAAAGAATGAAATAATTGTACAGACAGATATAACATATTTTCAAAAAGTGTGGCATCTATCCCGGTTTAACCCTACTAGTTTTTAGCGCAACTTTTGCCTATCGCTCAACATCCGTGCGGCTAGTATTACCGCGGTTATTTTGCATTTTTGTTACTGCATTGCTACAAAGAGGCTGTTTTTGTGATAAGCACGAACTGTAATTGTATTTAGATACCTTATATACATACATACCCATCATAACCCATCTTTTTGCTTCGCCATTGTCGGGTAAAACGTACCTACTTATTTAAGAAATATAATAATTTCAAAGTTCAAAAACTAAAACCCGACTACTGCTGGACCGTATTAAAAAGACATATTTTAATTAAAACAATATAATATAATACATATTTGTAATGTGCTCGCCAAGACCTTTCTTTTGATACTAAACACGTGGTGATTGATTATCCTAGTTTCATTTTTCCGGTTAAAAACCAATAAAAAACCAATAATTGACACTTTGTTCATTTAAATCGGTTCAGTAGTTAAGGCGCTACGGTGGAACATACAAACATACTTACATACATACATACATAGACTGCCAAAATCATTACCCTTCCTTTTGGCTTCGCCGTTGTCGGGTAAAAACCAAACCATTTCGTCCTTTTTAGTCCTCTTTTCACCCGACTGCCAAACGAGGGTTATGTTTTTTTCCTAGTCAGGTTTTAGTTTTTTTTTTCCTTAAATAAGTACGTTTTACCTGACTACGGGTACCGGGACACCCTGTATTTTAAATTATGATTAGATTCATTGAGAAGCATTCTCATCACTATGCCATATTAATAGTGCGGATGCGGAAGCAATTTAACATTTAATAAACAAACAACTGCATATGTTTACACTAAGAACTGATAACGGGGCAGCTCGGCCAATAATAAGTACCTACCTAGACCTTAGGAATGGACTTAGTAGTATACACCGTGAATTTTGAATTACCCGAGATAATTAACTAACATACTCAGATATCGATATACATCGAATTTGGCGAATAAAAAAATTTTTTTATGAGAAATTTATTTAAAAGGTCCCTAACATTCCTTAAAAAATATGCACTATAAAAGTCCTGCTAATTCAAATAGTAATCATTATCATTCCACCATTAACGGAACCAAAATCCACCTAATTTGGTCGCGTAATATTGGCGTACGGAAGGAATAACATGAATGATTTTTTTGTTCATTCATCGTTATTCCTTCCGTACGCCAACGCCGTACGCCGTTCCGTTTTTTTTATTCGCCAAATTCGATGTATATCGGTATCTGAGTATGTTAGTTAATTTTCTCGGGTAATTAAAAATTCACGGTGTATATCCTCATGTGTGTGCTTAAGTATCTTACTTTGTTTTTTATTATAAGCTGAATTCAGCTGGATTCACTTATGAGTTTAAGTAGTAAATAAGTTATATTTTCTACATTGAATGTTTAACTTACATAGTTTTTCTTACTGAATTCTGGAGGCCAAAGTCAAAGTCAAAGTGCCAGCCAGCTAGAGACCCAGCCAGCTAGATTTTACAGAGTTCTTCTTAAACACGCACACATATGCCCACACAAACACAGCGTTTGAGCGTGTAAGAGAGACGCATACACACATAAAATCGCATAAATACACAAAAACATGTAAATAAAAAACCACTTAAACGCAGAAACGCATGCTTACAAGAACATGTACATTGCACACACATACATACAATACACATACTCACAAGCAAATTAAAGTCAGTCAATTATAAAAAAAATGGACTCTTTTTTTTTAAACAAGCCCGTCAAAGTTCGGGAGAAGGGGCTTGTGACGTCACTTCTAAGTAGAAATTGTGCGTGACGTCATGTGACATTTCAAATCAAATATAATTATACCTTTGTTATATTTTGATTATGTGAAAAAAGAAAAAACACGTGTTCAAAGTTTTTTGATAACCTGATAGACGAAGAAAAAAGTTCGTCATTCCTATTACTCGTGTCATTTGTTAACCCAAAAAATTCTGCGAAGTCCGTTTTTATTACCTAAACCTTGACGACCTCCGTATCCGAGAGGCGAGCACGCCGGACTATATATGGCGCCGCTATCTCTGAGGTTCCGGGTTCGATCCGCAGTCGGGTCAATGTAGAAAACGAACTTTTCTATATTGTCTCGGGTCTGGGTGTTGTGGTACCGTCGTTGTTTCTGATTTCTATAACAAAAGTGCTTTAGCTACTTACCTTAGGATCAGAGCAATGTATGTGATGTTGTCCAATATTTATTTATTTATTATTTTATCTTTTCAGACTCAATCAAACTGACAAGGAGTCTAACCGAAAAGCGTAAGAACTACGTTCGTCGAGTATCGTCAAGAGTAGCGTATCTTGACCAGAGTAACATAAAAAAAACCCGCCACCGCCATCAAACATCCGTCTGTTCCTACAAATCGGAACTCATAGAGAATCCATACTCAACGTTTCGATCTTGGAAGAGTTTTCGCGCATCACGTTCTAATCTAAACGAATCAAAAATGGACACAACAGATTCCAAATTCAATTTAACGGATTCCACCGGAAATATATTGTCTATGAAGGACGAGTTTGACAGTGACAGCATAGACAAGTTCAGCATAGACGAGAAGACGGGGTGTGTTGATATCGGGTTGCCGTTCGAGCCTAGAGAAAGAGGGTTGTTCAATGTTTGTCTGTTGGTCGGCTTGAATTATATGACGGGGGAGGCGTATGTGAAGAGCGTTTTCCCTAATCAGGTTAGTCATCGCTCATTTCTTTTAAAAAACAAAGGTTGAAATAGTTTTTAAACTTCTAAGTGAACTTTTTTGATGTTTCAATCTGACATCAGCGGGACTACTACGAAATTGTTTAATTCTTTCGGGCATATTAATTAATCTAGTAAATTAAAATACCTAAGTAGGCCGAAGCAAGGAGAACATGCACAGGTGTGGTTACAGCTTGGAGAGCGTATGTCTATGTGGCATTTCCCCCCAGACAATGGCACATCTCCTGTCATGCCCTGCGTGTCCCTACACTTGCAAACGCGAGAATCTTTACAAGGCCACCGATAGCGCTATATCGGTGGCTGAGTTTTGGTCCTCACATATACAGGGTTATTTGAAATAAATCAACAAACTCGCACGAATAGATAGCTAAAATCTTAAACAGCAACATTTGTTCTACAAGATTTATTATAACTCAATACATTAATTAAAAATAATTTTCCAAGCTTTTATTGTACTGTCGTACCATTTGTAAGTCTATGTTAGGCAATGTGCGTGACGCTCGCGCCCCGCCCTCCTCCGCCCCGCACGATGTGAAGCGCACAGAGATAAGAACATTCCGACGTAAAATTATATCGATATTTATTTTTGTATGATAGTAGAATTATGTCAAATTATCTAAAGTTGTAGAACAAATGTTGTGTATGATGTGAATGTTTCAAATAACCCTGTATGTAACTTACCTAATAATAATACCCATAAATAACTCTTATTTTTCTGTGATTAAAGTGTCTATTCGTTGACTAGTAGTAGTAGTTGTACTATACAAGGTCTACTTAGTTTATAACTAGGTAATAAGTACTAAAAAAATAATTTTGACTATTACAGGTCCAAGTGCCACCTCACATAGAAAACCTGATTTTCCCCGAGACCCTCAGTTCGGCGTCGAGGGGAGAGTGGGCAGCTGAAGCCAAGGGTGCGCAGTGTTACTCCCTAGTACTGACCGACGAAAGGGGAGAGAGGTCTTACGGGTAAGTCTACTTAGGGGCTATCCATAACGTCACACGAATGTGTCGTCCTCCCCTATTGTCACAAGTGGTTACATTTGTAAGATTCTCCCCTCCCTAGTGTGACGTCACATATTTTGAAAATCATGCATCTAGAAATTGTATATTTTTTCAATTTTGTGTTTTAAACTAGAGCAGTGATGAATCTTCACCCACCCGCATTTCTTGAATATTTGTGGAGGCGGTACAGTCAGTCCGACAAACTATGCTCACAGTATCCGGGTTTGTTTGGGACGGCGTAAAACGCGATATACACTTTGGAATCATCGTATTCCATGCTGATGACAACTTAAATCCGTTTTCCGAATTGAAATTATTGGATTTCCTGATTTCAGTCTGTTATCATAATAATCATTAACTATAATGTCATTAAAGATAAATAACACTTGAAAAAAATCATCGACCTCAGGTGGGACTCGAACCCACGTCCCATCGCAAGCCGGGCGAGTGCTTCACCAACTAAGCTACCGAGGACGTCACGTGACAAGATGAAATTCCTCAAGTGTTTTTTCTCGCTGTCAAAGCCAGCGTATTCTGATCAATGTTGTATAATGACGTGGGTTCGAGTCCCACCTGAGGTCGATGATTTTTTTCAAGTGTTATTTATCTTTAATTAAACCTTGCATGGAATTGCTAAAAACAAAAATTTACAATATAATGTCATTATTATTATTTTCAGTTATTGCCGAAGAGTGTTACCGGAGGGAGCCTCGACATGTCTCCCGCTGTGTTACTGCCTCATCGGCCGCTACAGAGCACCAGGGTTCTACTATAAGGTAGGTTAAATCATCATCTATTTATTTGGTGGAGGTGCTCGTAGCTCAGTGGCGGCAGCGCTTTGGTATCGATTACTAAAGTTAAGCAACCAACGCCGCGGTCGCGAGTGGATGGGTGACCATTCCGACCATATTTAGTGACATTTATCACGAGCATCTCCGTGCTTCGGAAGGCACGTTAAAAGTTGGTCCCGGCCAATATCGCTTGATATTGGTCGTGAAGCCTAGTCAGAGGCCTTAAGGCGGCTTGATAACATTTGACAGTAAGGTTTAGTCACTGGCCTTACAACACCCCTCCACTCCGCACTGGGCCCGCGTGGTGGAGTATGGCCCAAACCACCTCATAGTTGAGGTGAGGCCTGTGCCCTGCAGTGGGACGTATAGGCATGCATACTATTTATTTGCTAGCTGACCCGGCCATCTTCGTACCGCCAAACAGATTTTTTTATCAACTTTTTAATGTTTTTATTCAGGACGGAGACAAATCCAACAAATCATAATCCATGAAAATCGGTCCAGCCGTTCTCTTGTTATAAGTGTGACTTTGTTTTATATATTAAGATTTGGCACATACAGTCATAGAGTGCCCAAACTTACAATCCCATAAAGCGTTTGGACCTAATCAAATTACAGTTTTAGTGAAAAAATTAAAGGGATGATTTAACACTACTTCAAAAACATGATTAAAAACTGCATCATTCTCAACATGTTAAAAATGTTTTGTCCCTCGTTTTAGCTCAATTTACTATATTTTAAAATTTTTGTTATCAAATTCAAATTGTTTACAGCACACATCCGTAATCCCTTATTAGAATGTTATTTCATTTAACAATTATCATTTTATTTTAAGGTGCTACAAGAAATCGAATCTCATCACGGCAGCTCCGAAGTAGAAATCCATTCGATTCTTCAACAATTATTCGAGACTGACTTCCCGAACCCTGGAGAAGAATTAACCATCACTCACAAACACAGACTAGAACCAGATATTTGTTTATCTGATAAAACGTTCAGAAATTCAGTCAATTTAGGAGATATACTCAAATGTAAAACAATGCCAGACATGAGGAGAAGCGGAGGAAACGAATTCTCGAACGAACCATCCGACGGCTCGAAAGAACTCGCCGACGGTCCGGAAGAACTCGCCGACGGCTCGAAAGAACTTGGAAATAGTTTTGACAGTTCGATGGCTAGAGATTATTCGGACTTGCCGAAATTTTTGGATTTGGAGAATAATAATGGGCCTAAGAAAGTTTTGTTGAGCATGGAGAATCCGAGGTACGATTTAAGGTACGTATTTTTGGTTCTTATATTTTTCGTTTTCTTGTATAAGTTATATTTGAGTATATTCTGACTATATTATGTAGTCGTTATAAATTAAAAAGGTTTTAAGTAATTTAAGAAGGAACTTTTTTCTAGGGAATGATTCAATTGCTCAAATTTTTCAAAAATCATTTTTTTCTATAGGACCAACTTCGAAATCTCAAAAAAAAAACCCGGTCAAGTAAGTCGGACTCGCGCACGAAGGGTTCCGCACCATTGTCTATAAAAACGAGCAAAAAAAAACTACGTTTGTTGTATGAAAGCCCCCTTAAATATTTATTTTATTCTGGTTTTTAGTATTTGTTGATAACGCGTCAACAGATATACATCATTTGTGAAAATTTCAAGTCTAACTATCACGGTTCATGAGATACAGCCCGGTGACAGACGGATTGACAGACAGACAGACAGACGGACAGCGGAGTAATAGGGTCCCGTTTTACCCTTTGGGTACGGAACCTTAAAAATAACACTTCCCTATACAAAACCGCAGACCAGCGGACACTCAGTTTGTATGTAGATATCCTGAAGTAGTGGTAGTGCCAAATTTTAAAAATAAGATCTAGAGGTGCATTAGGTCCTTGTTATTAATTTGGACAAGATTATCCATGCGTACCATCTTAACAGCGGATAATAATAATAAGAAAACGAGTTCGTTTTTTACGTAGATCGATTTAGTTATTGATTCTGAGTGGTCCCTGAAAAATTGGCACTACCTTGCAATATAACCCTGTATGGGCTGTAATAGTGACTTCCATGGTAATAAGTAGAGACCGGACTATATGCAGCATAAAAAGCCTTAAATATTCAAGTAAAAAAGCTGAAATATGCACGAAAATCCATTAAAATTGCCAAAACTTGGTACAATTCTTACAAGAAATAATTCAAAAAGTCATATTTTAAACATTGATTATATACATGTCTAGATTCCCTGTAAGAGTGTCATAAACGTCAAAAAATATATAAGCCAACTGTTGGCGCCAAAGTTTGTTTCGCCCGCTCAGTGGCGCGCTTGTTACCATAGCAACCCATAATAGTAACCATAGTTGTTACTCAAATCTGGCCTGTTCTTTTGGTGACAATTGCAGCACCACACTCTATCTAGACATGTTTATAATCAAACTTTTATTTTGTTAAAAAGCTATGTCTAGTACATCTAGTACTAGCTTAAGGATAAATTGTTTTTGTGGAAATATCGATAGCAAATAATAAATAAGCAATTTACTTTGTAACTAAGGTTGAGCGCCATGTTTGGACTTATTGTACCGGAAAAAAATTACACCATAGGTCTTGGGTTAGGTCAGTAAGGAGTATCCCATTCGTTTGTACATCCTGTATAAAGATTTTATTATTTCAGAACGCGGGTCCTAAAAAGACCAATCGAGCCTCGTGTAGACGAAGACAACCTCTCTTCTCTTCTCGACTCCCTGGGCGCGGGACTGGTCATTAAGGTCTTTGGATCTTTGCTGCTTGAAAGGAAACTGGTCATATGCAGCGATCAGCTCAGGTACGAAAATTATATTAAAAAATAACTATTGGACAACATCACATACATTGCTCTTATACTAAGGTAAGTAGCTAAAGCACTTGTGTTATAGAAATCAGAAACAACGACGGTACCACAACACCCAGACCCGAGCCAATATAGAAAAGTCCGTTTTCTAAATTGACCCGACCGGGGATCGAACCCGGAACCTCAGAGATGGCGGCGCCATTTACAGTCCGGCGTGCTCGCCTCTTGGTTACGGAGGTCGTCGAGATATTATTTACAAGATAACTCTAGTTCGGTTAGAATCCACATTTTCGGGATAAGGCATATTACTTACTAATTGCCAAGAAATTGAGCGCCGGGCGAAAGTTGCGCAGAAGACCATTACGATTACGTGATTGGCCAGTCGCGCGCCGCGTCTGCACCCCCGCCGTGATTGGTTGTTAGCTCTGCGCACGCGTCTCCGATACGATGATCGTCTCGTAAGATGCGCAAAGCGATCCCCACTCTTTGCTCCAGCGCTTAACTGTAAAAGTACCTAAGAAATTTTATATTTACATCATTGCAAAAATCCAAAAAGAATTTTCTTTAGTAAATCTATTACGAAATTTTTCATAAATAAATAAACAAGAATATGTACTTTTAAATACTTTAAACGCGTTGATTTAATAACTTCCTTGAACTCCAAAAAATCTATTGAGTTCCGGTACGGCGCATAAGTGTCAAAATTGAGTTGTCACAGAACTCTTCTTACCTTGAAAGAACTATAATTGGTTAAATTATTTGATTTTTTTATCGCGTTGTCATTTGGTACAAAAGTATTCCAAAGCGCTCTACCTGTTATCTGTAGTTGCTTTTCAAGGATACAATTTTTTGAACGCGCTCTTTAATAATATATTAAAAGTGTACCTCAAGGTTCTATATGCGGACCTTTATTATTCCTAATTAAATAGTTTATGTGCCCTTTTATAAAATCTAATAGGCTTACATCAAAGTTCTATATTCGTTATATTGTGATTCTTAATTAAATTGTTTATGCGCGGGTTCTATACTCGGTCCTCTATTATTCCTAACTAAATTATCTATTTTCCTATCTAGCGCGGTGTCATCGTGTATGGAAGCGCTACAAAGTGCGTTATACCCGTTTGTTTATTCATAAATACTATCAAAGCGCTCTCTTATAACACCTTTTAGGTGTACCTCAGGGTTCTATACTCGGTCCTCTATTATTCCTAATTAAATTATCTATTTTCCTCTCCAGTGCGGTGTCATTATGTATGAAATCGCTACAAAGTGCGTTATATCCGTTTATAAAAGATAAAGATGCTATCAAAGCTTTCTCATAAAATCTTAGGGTACTATACTAAGGCCAATTGTAATTACTAACCTATTATGGATCGTAATATCCGAAAAGAAATGAACTATTAATGATTGTTATTATTATAGTCGGTCCCTTATTATTATTCCTGATTATTCTATCCATTTTCCTATCCAGTGCGATGTTATCATGTATGAAAGCATTCCAAAACGCTCTACCTGTTGTTATCTTTCAAGGTAAAGGTGTACCTCAAGGTTTAACACTCGGTCCCTTAGTATTTCTTCTTTAATAGGTATTTATTTTTTTATTTAGTGCAGGGGTCATCATGTGTAGAAGCGCTTCAAAATGTGTTACACCCGTTTGTACTAGGATAAAATGCTATCAAAGCACTGTCATAAAATATTATAGGAGTACCTCAGGGTACTATACTAGGTCCTATAATATTCCTACTAAACTATCTATTGTCCTATCCAGTGCGGTGTCATCATGTATGAAAGCGCTAGAAAGTACATTTTACTCGTTTGTATAAAGATAAAGATGCCATCAAAGCGCTTTCTTATAAAATATTATAGAAGTACCTCAAGGTTCTATTTTCAGTCCTTTATTATTCCTAATTAAACTATCTATTTTCCTATACAGTGCGGTGTCATCATTTATGGAAGCGCTACAAAGTTCGTTATACCCGTTTATAAAGAAGCTATGAAAGCATTCTCATAAAATCTGCTAGGTGTACCTCAGGGTACTATACTCGGTCAATTATTATTCCAAATGAAACTATTTATTTGCTTAGTGCGGTGTCATCATGTAACCCTTTGTACGACGACAATGATGCTAAAATCGTTCTCATAAAATCCTGTAGGTGTACCTCAAGGTTCTATTTTCGGACCTTTATTATTCTATTTATTTTCCTATCTAGCGCGGTGTCATCTTGTATTGAAGTATTTCGAAGCGTTCTTTCTGTTGTTATCTTTCAAGGATAAAGGCGTACCTCAAGGTTCTACACTCGGCCCTCTATTATTCCTAGTTAAACTTTCTATTTTCCTATACAGTGCGGTGTCATCATGTATGGAAGCGTTACAGAGCGCGCTATACCCGTTTGTATGGCAGCAGCCACTTATAGCGGCCATACCAGCTGAGATACAAACAGACGTGCTAGAAGCCCCGCTACCGATACTGGCTGGGATGCTGAAGACGGCCCACGTTGATTATACTGGAGTTAATTTTGAGGAGGTATGTATGGATAGGTTTTATGATAACAGCTGAAGTGTATGTTTACAAATCTCAAAAAAACAGTTTATTTCAAAAGAAGTTGCAGTTAAACTGTAACAAATTTATCGCAAATTCTAATAAGATTTTAATTACTGCATATCATTTAATACTGAGTATTTTGTAAATAGTATCTTACAATTGATATTTCTGTAAGATTTTTTTATGACATTTGCTTACAGATGAATAAAGTAAGTAAATAGCGAAACATGTCACTTAAAATTAATTCAATAGTTACCTAAAATACCATGTTTGACGCAAATAAAATAAATAAGAATAACAAACAAACTAGGAGACGTAGTGGCTTGGTGGACTGTCGACCTAGTCAGGTTCGCGGGAATCCGCAAATACCCAGCCTACTTAGCATGAACAACAAAACACGATATGACATAGCGATTTATCGACAGCCAACTGTCAAAATATGAACTTTTATCGTAACAGCGAGCATGGCTGTGACGTCACCGGTACGACATTCTCACTGTTTCGATAAAAGTTTAAAATGGCGGCTATGTATTTCATAATTTAACAGTTGGGTGTCGGTAAATCGCTATACCATTTATCATATCATATCGTGTTTTGTTGCTTTGCGCAAAAATATGATAATGATGACGGATATGAATTAAATCACTAAACTAAACATTTATATTAGAATAGTTTGTTACGGGATTGCTACCATGTACCTTATTTTTGAGTTCCCGATATTTCGGCACTGTTGCAAGGTTCATGATCACGGAGTAACAATTACTATGTTAGTGACCATGAAAGTTTAAAAGAATAAACATTTTATACTTTCAAAATCACTTATTTATTATAGCAGTGACACTTACCGTTTTATTTTTGTATAATAAAATGAAAACAGAAAGTACTTCTTTATAATTTTATACTTTGTATAGTTTTGGAATAGTTAATCATTATATTGATTGGATTTTATCTCACTTATTTTATGATTGTAGAATTTATAATTCATTAGTAATAATAAGATTTAAAATTAATTAGTAATAATTAGATTATCAAGACGTTTAAGTTAAATTGAGGATACATTATATTGGAACAACTTATAGTACCATGTTTATAGCAAATAGAATTCTATTCTTTTCTTTATTTCGCTTACAGGGTATGCTCATCGACCTAACCCATCCTTCAAAAGCGATATTCTACCAAGGCGACGAATCAACAATCCTTCCCACTACCTCGTACAAGACCTTAAAAACCTCACTCCAAATGGAGACAAACAAACAGACGAACAGGCAAGACACAAAGACGAGGAACGTGATGATATCCGAAGCGTTCTTGAGGTTCTTCGTCGATATTCTGGGAGATTTTTGGAGATTCTTCTCGATCGGTGAACTTAAGGATACCGATTTGGGGAAAGGGAACGTTGTCTTTGATGTAAGTATTTGTAATCTTACTTTTATTATAAATGCGAAAGTTCCTACTTCCTCACTTATACAGGGTGTTTGGTAATTGGTATATCAAGCTGAAACTAGCCTATATTAAAGTATGCATATAAGGTGTAAACTTATCAGTTAACTCTTTTCTAGGGGATGATTCTACTGCTTAAATAGAACAAATTTTTCTATGGGACCAACTTCAAAATCGCAAAACAAAAAACCATTTCCCCATACAAAACGGCAGACCAGCCGCGATCAGTTTGTATAAAGATATGAAATATTTTTTTACGATTTTGAAGTTGGTCTCATACAAAAATTTGTTTTATTTGAGCAGTAGAACCACCTCCTAGAAAAGAGTTAACTGATAAGTTTACACCTTATATAAATAGAATGGTGAAGGCAGAAATTTGATATCATCATTTTTTTTTTTTGTATACAAAACTAAAATTTTAGTATCCGATTGTATGAAAATATTTTTTTTTAAATGTTGACATCAAATTACTGACTTCTCCATAGTATTTATATGCATATGTTAACATAGGCTAGTTTCTGCTTGATATATCATTTATCTAAAACCCTGTATAATTTTTGATTTTTAAAATTGTTATACAGGATGTAACAAAAAGGCGAAATAAAATTTAAAGGACGTGTAGAGTAGTAAATGTGTAGTTCCTATGCAAAATCACAAACTCGTGCGAGTATAAATTACTGAGTAAATTGATGCTAAAGTTTTAACAAAAACTTATCGGTGACAAACTTAAATATCACATAGCATCAGCTGATCAGGCGGCGGGTGAGGGTTGCGGGCGGGGTTCGCTAACGAATGACCGCAGATTCAGGGTTGTCAACACTTTCGGTAAAAAAACAATTTATTTACTTAGTATGGGAAAAATAAAGTTGTTTATTTTTAACTAAAACTTTTACTACTTAATGTTTACATTACATACATACATACCCTTAAATATTAGTTCGCCTTTCTGTTACACCCTGTATATAACTTAGTTATGGAAGAGCGGGGCCTCCGAACACAGACTTGTTTTGCTTAAATGGAGACTCCGTTTCACTCTGCAATTAAGTTTAGGTTTATTAAAGATAATATATATTTACTTAATTACCTTTTTTCAAATTGCAGAAAGAATCCTACATCAAAAGCGTATCGTCCAAACAGAATCAGTTCTTCCTCGAATGGTTCACCGAAACGGCAATGTTTAACCATTTCATACAAAACATGGCGGTCAGTATCCGCTTACCAACTTCGCCAACGTCGCCAACATCGCCAACTTTACCAATATCACTCAGATTCGAGTTTCAAGACGCCAAACTAGTCGATACCCCATTACCTAGTTTCTACGAACTGTTCAACGAAAGACTATGGAGAAATAAGAATTCAAATAAAAGTGTTGATAAAACAAATTATAAAAGTGCAGTGAATAAGAAAGTGAAGTTATTAAAGACTAAGTTAAGGGATTTGATTACTTAAGTGTCGGTGTTTAAGGTTGGGACTTAATTTTTGATCTGTAAGGGCTTCTACAGACGACAAATAGATGAAAACTCTTTATTGCAAACTCGGTTGACTTGCAGAGAATGCTTCTAGCTACAAGTCCATCTTTTGTACAGTAACTATAAGTTTGTGCAATAACGTGGTTGATATCGCACGACAAATAGATGAAAACTCTTTACTGTAAACTTGGTTGACTGGCAGAGAATGCTTTTAGCTTTAAGTCCACCCATTGTACACTAACTATAAGTTTGTGCAATAACGTGCTTGATATCGCTTCAATTGAGGTTACATCTCTTTTGTTCATTATAATGTAACAAGAGGTGCTTTGGTATACGGTATCTGAATATCTATATGTCGCAGAGTTAAATTTAAACAGTAAAATACAATAGTTCATGGGTGTGCCTCAAGGCACCATCCTGGGTCCTCTGCTGTATGTGATTAATATTTTTCTTATTTACTGCAGTATCATACTTTAGGAGGCTTACAAAACACTTTCTAAACAAGAATAAATAATTTGGAATTATTAGCAAGTAACTTTTTGTATTATGATGTAAAAATGTGTAGTGACAACAAAAGTTTTAATGACTACTATCTCTAGATGGATTGCTGGTTCCCAATATCAATTTGTGCTTAGTAGATGGATAAATTAGCTATTTAAATTTATACCTATTTACGATATAGTCAAATTTCTGTTTTTACAGAAAATAACAACAAAAAACGATAAGTCTGTAGTCGCCCTATAAGTTATTATAGGCGAAATGCCAGTGATTTTACGTAATCGAAAATGTGCCTTATTGTATAGTATTAGAATCCACATTTGTATATCTGAGTGTAGAATGTACTTCTTTCATTTTTTTTGGTAATAAACCCTTTGATATAATAAATAGGATAAATAATAAATCCAAAAATCTTGTTTCTAATGACTGTTTTATTCAATTTAACATATTTATTGCGATGTTGACGGTATTGTCAGAAGTCAACATTTAAGTGTTGTCATACTGAAGAAAATGAAATTCTACATTTTGATACACAAGTATTATTTTTAATAAAATGTAATTTATTTCAATATCAATGTAGTATGAGTAGATTTAGTATTAAAATTTACAATAAGTGATGCCTTATTTCCGAAATATGTAACAATTATATTGTTTTTTCTATGTGATATTCTTTAGAATAAGAAATCTCATATCGTTAAATGAATCTTAAAGAAAATGGCTGGAAATAAAATAATTGAGGCTTGCTGTAAGACTGTTTAGTTGAAAACACTGAGTACAGTTAGAACTTTGTTTTCAAAATCTCACTAACTAACATACGAAGTGACCGTGTATGACCTTGCCTTGCAAGATATCGGTATTGCATCAGAAACTATCCCCCGTAATTGAAAAAGTAGTATTGACCCAGTTTTAACTTGGTAACAAATACATTTAGGTCATAAACGATGTTTTTCTAAACATAATAATGAAGTAAAGTTGACAAAAAGATTCATCATATCAGTCCACTGCTGGACATAGGCCTCCCCCAAGGAGCGCCACAGCGCACGATCTCCCGCCCTTTGCATCCAGTCGCTGCCAGCTGCCTTCTTCAGGTCATCGGTCCATCTAGCCGGGGGGCGTCCTACACTACGTTTGCTTAAGCGTGGTCTCCATTCGAGAACCTTCCTGCTCCACCTCTCGTCGGATTATAAATTCAAATGTAAAAAAAAGTAAAAATGTTAATATAAAAAAAAGAAACTTTTAGTAGCATTACAGACTACATAGTTGAATTTTTTTTGTGAATTTTACGTTATTTTTATAGTGGCTTTGAATTACTAAAATTAGGTCTCCAAAAATATAACTGGATTTCTAGTATTAAAAGTACAGTGTTTTCGACTAAAATAAACATTATACACTACAATACATTTATTTAAGATTTTTAATACTTGAAAAAAATCGTCCGTCTCAGGTGGGAATTCGAACCCACGTCCATCGCATACCGGGCGATTGCTTTGACCACTAAGCTACCGAGACGTTAGTCAACTCGACGAAATCTTTCAAGTGGTTCTCGCTGTCAAAGCCAGCGTATTTTCTAATCAATGTTGAGGTATATACTACTACCGTCAAGTATTAAAAATCTTAGATAGACCTAGCATGGTAATTGCTAAAAACAAAAATTTAAATACATTTATTATTGACTTATGTACATTCCATAATATGTATACTCTTGTATAGTTATCATATTATTCAAAACGCTACACGCATATATTAATTATATTGACCTCCTTTGATTATAAACATGTCTAGATAGTGTGGTGCTGCAATTGTCACCAAAAGAACAGGCCAGATGTGAGTGAGTAACAACTATGGTTACTATGGTAACAGTTGAGGAGCGTTTTCATAAAGCGATACATCAAACATTTTTTCAAAATCCTTTTTTTTCTGTTTCATACACCTTTCCTAGAGCTAAACAGGTTGGCGCTAAGAATTTTTTTATAAGCGATATAAAAACCAACTTAATTCTATTGCCAAGTTGCACAGTTCTTTCAAAGTGATACATCTACAAAAGAGGTGTTTTCTCAAAACGATACACCATCAATTGATGTACCATAATTAAAAAAAACTCTGCATATTGCGTTCCGATTTTTAAATATAATTTTTATTTTTTTATGTTTTTTATAATTATTAGTCATGGGAAAGTTAAATTACTATCATTATAATTAAAAAAAACTTAATAGGTCTTTAAAAAAAGCCAAATAAATAATTAAAACCGTTTGCTGAAAAATATATTGTTTTATTATGTATCGTTTTGTGAAAACTCTCCTCAATTATGGGTTGCTATGGTAACAAGCGCGCCACTATGCGGGCGAAACAAACTTTGGCCCCAACAGTTGGCGTATATATTTTTTGACGTTTATGACACTCGAACAGGGAATATAGACATGTATATAATCAAAGTTGACCTCATATAAAAACTTAATCAGTTCAGTATATTTATGATGTTTAGTAAACTATTATGTGACATTATAATTTGCTTTCTTGTAGGGGTTGATTGTCTTGTCTTGATAAGTGCTATCTAAAACTGATAGATTCTTGATTTGACTGCTAGGGGTAGTCACTTAATCACATTCATATATTTTTTTTTAATTTTTTAATTTTTTTTGTAAATTATTATTTCATAATAACAACTTTTTATGTATTTCTTTTAGCAAATTACTTTGCCAATATGTGGAATACATATTTTTAAATTGAAAAAAAAACTTTTTTTTTCAATTTTTAAAAGAAATACATAAAAAGTTAAGTTTTTATATGGGAAAATTGTAATTGTGTAGTATCCAAAAGTAATAACAATTTAGTTAGTTATTTCGATGTACCCACCACAAAAATACTGCTTTTTGTAATTTTACAGTTTGTCATTTTATTGCCATGATAGAATTTTGATGTTTTAAAAATAAAAATACTGTCAATGGTGTCGAAAAGTGCCTCATTTTGTATATTGCTGTAATATTTTTAAATAAGGACTTATTCGATAAGCTATTTTATGAAATATACTTTATTTGATAAAATGATTTTTTGTAGTTTTATTGAAAAGACACAAAAATCCGGCCAATCGCGTGACGGACTTGCGCATTAAGAGGAAAATGTGTAGGTACTATTTTGATAGTTCATAATAATCATAATAGCATAATACTAAGGTGACTGATATTGTCCAAAAATGTAGCAAGCTGAAGTGGCAGTGGGCTGTCCATGTCTGTCGCAGAACCGACGAGAGGTGGAGCAGGAAGGTTCTCGAATGGAGACCACGCTAGGCAAACGTAGTGTAGGACGCCCCCCGGCTAGATGGACCGATGACCTGAAGAAGGCAGCTGGCAGCGACTGGATGCAAAGGGCGGGAGATCGTGCGCTGTGGCGCTCCTTGGGGGAGGCCTATGTCCAGCAGTGGACTGCAACAGGCTGATATGATTATAATCATAATAGTTCACACTTTATACCTAAGTGCCTCGAAGATTTTTAAAACTTTTTTCGGGTTTGAAAACTTTTGACGACCTCCGTAGCCGAGAGGCGAGCACGCCGGACTGTATATGGCGTCGCCATCTCTGAGGTTCCGGGTTCGATCCCCGGTCGGGTCAATAAAAAAAACGAACTTTTCTATATTGGCTCGGGTCTGGGTGTAGTGGTACTGTCGTTGTTTCTGATTTCTATAACACAAGTGCTTTAGCTACTTACCTTAGGATCAGAGCAATTATATGATGTTGTTAAATAAAAAAAATGTTTTGTAACGTAGTACCTAACTACTTTACGAATATATTTTTTAGTAAGAATTATTTTATAGAAAATTTGTTATTTTGTGGTAGTTTAACTGTTGCCTACAAATGCTCGTGCTGATCGAATGAACATTGTCATTTGCCTCATTGGGATTCGAATCCACAACTGCCTTGCTTTGCAAACCGGAGCAGAAGAAACCACTAGACTAGACAGACAGCACGTTTACCTTCACGCTAATACTTTACCAGGTTACATTATGATCATCATCATCATTTCAGCCACAGGACGTTCACTGCAGAACTTAGCTCCCCTCAGACTGAGGCCCACGTCTGCTAATCTTTCTTTATAGTTGTCCCCTGCCTAAAAGTTGTCTAGAAGAGATCACTCTTAGCGATAAGACCGCTTAAATAGTTCCTCTTTCCGTAAATATCAACTGTAACTTCTTTGTTTGGTGTGCAAGAGTATCTATCTATCTAAAAATGGCTTTTGAATATATATCAATTGGATTTCGTTGTAGGTAATATTTGACACACTTGGTATTCTGCTACTAATTTTAATTCTCCATGGGCTAAGTTGCCAAAGATGTGCGGGGCGCTTCCCGAGGCACCATTCCATCAATGAAATTGTGCGTCGAGCCATGGTATCAGTTGATGTACCTTGTGTATTGGAGCCACCTGGTTTGTCGCGTACGGATGGAAAGAGACCCGACGGCCTTACATTGGTTCCTTGGCGAAGAGGTCGATGTCTTTTATGGGACGCAACATGCGTGAGCACCTTTGCTGCGTTACATTTACGGCATACCATAATATCGGCGGGATCAGCTGCGGAAAATGCCGCTAAATTAAAGCATTCCAAATATGCTGCCTTGGAGACCGCGTATGATTTTGTGCCGATCGCTGTGGAGACGGCTGGGCCCTGGGGTGATGAGGCACGCGAACTTTTTAAGGAATTGGGACGAAGGTTAAGGGATAGGGGCAACGATCCCCGCTCTGGGTCCTGGTTAGTTCAACAGGTTTCCATAGCTATTCAACGTGGTAATGCTGCTAGCATAATGGGAACCTTTGGATCGATCGGGGTGCAGAGTGGGGATTCGTTGTGGTCGAGATGAGCCACGGAGCACCTGTTTTGTGTATTGTATTGAATTTTTATGACATTTTATATAGAATAGTAAATGTGACGACGCTTGTGGCTGAATTTATTTGTAATTCTTGCATGTGATTTAAATTAGCAGACTTTTGACTCGGTTCGGTTGCGCGCGGCTGCATCCAGCGGCTTCCTGCAACCTTTATCAGGTCGTCTGTCCACCTTGTGGGTGTGAGTCCCACGCTGCGCTTACATAGTACTTTGAGCTAAAATTAACTGAGTAATTTGCAATACTCATCAAGCTACTACCATTTCGTAATATTACATCTGACACCAGAATGCCAGTAGAACAAATAAATTGATCATTATCCTTTTAATTGGTGCCAATAATTATGCAAATATATGATTATTAAATTATCAACAGGAAATCGCAGAAAAAGTTGACACTTGTCAATAATAGTGATGGGATTACGAGAGTTTTTATCGAACTTCGCAGCAATAGGCTTAAATCTGACTCAAATCGCAGAATATACACCGAGAAATTTTAGTGGTTGTTTTCCCGCGGCAGAACGATTTAGTCATACTATTACCCTGTAAATTATTTTAGTTTTTTAATAAAAATATTTTTCTTCTCAACTAATTTAAAATATTAATCATCAACTCGAAAGCGTGAGGAACGATAGTTTTTTTTTACGGGCTGTGACGTATTTGGTTACTGCGTGACGCACAAAATAAATGTTTTAAGTAAAAGAAGCTCCTGCACAAAGTAATACAGCATAAACTCGTCGCACATCGCACATTCATCGCACGCTCAACGTACAGGCGATTTGAATTAAAGAAAAAAAACTTCATTAATCTATTGTACTACTAAGATAGAATCATTTTACTGCGGGAAAACAACCACTAAAATTTCTCGGTGTATTATAATAGTACTACTTACGTAGATAATACTATCTCTGTGGTAAGTACTAGGGTACTCAAATTCAAATACGAAAAGTTTATTACCATTTTTACTTAAAAATAAATAAATATACAAAATTTTAAATACATAATTTAGGTTCTACGTTGTTCTCAATACCTTATAATTGTTATACGAGTATTTATGCACATTTTTATATGCAAGTTATCTTAAAACTATTATAGTATTCTCCACCAGTCAACCTTTAGGGATTGCAGAAATAATAAAGTTTGTGACGAAACATGAAGTGACTTTTTATCACTTTTACGTTACGCCCTGCTAGGCAAAAGCCTTGTTCATATCGATGGTTAGACCTGGCCAATCTTACAAAATAATCATTTTAAAGGCAAGGCAGTAAAATATATTGAAACTACAAAAAGTGACTTCTTTTCTCTGTAGTTTTGTGTGATTTTATCTATCTCGTGTCGTGTGGTGCCGGCACGTTAAAAGAATAGCACCACCCCTTCTCTTCCTATGGGTGTCGTAAGAGGCGACTACAGGAGAACCGCCATAAGAAGACGGGCAGCAGCGTCTCCTCTCCACCATTGGCCAAACTGCGATCGCACCGCCCGCCTGCCAAGCGTGGCGATTATGGCAAAATCCTCCTTTTGGAGAGGCCTGTGTCCAGCAGTGGACTGATATAGGCTAGTGATGATTATCTATCTCAATAAAGATTATCTTTCAATCTGCGTATCATTAAGTTATGATGTTAGTATCTTTTACCTGAAATACTTTTTCCCACGTCCCATCACTACACTGAAATGTCATTAATAACGTAGCAATCTTTGTAATTACGAACTGTAATTATGTATCCATTGTACTCCCAACCAATTGTCTAAGATCGTCAAACTATTGACGTTGCGATTCATTGAAGATACGATTTATTAATTTTCATCTATTGATGAATAAATTATATGTATTCTAATTTAATGTCACAGTTTCTTAATCATTGTTTCATAATATGGCGTCCACTGCTGAACATAGGCCTCCCCTAGTGACTCCCAGCTTGTCCGGTTGCGCGCGGCTGCAGCTAATGTCGTTCTGCAACCTTAACCAGGTCGTCTGTCCACCTTGTGGGTGTGACTCCCACGCTGCGCTTGCCGGTACGTGGCCTCCATTCCAGAACCTTTCTGCCCCATCGGCCGTCAGTTCTACTAAACTATCATCATTATCATCATCATCACCAGCCTATATCAGTTCACTGCTGGACACAGGCCTCTCCAAATGGAGGATTTTGCCATAATCGCCACGCTTGGCAGGCGGGTTGGCGATCGCAGTTTGGCCAATAGTGGAGAGGAGACGCTGCTGCCCGTCTTCTTGTGGCGGTTCTCCTGTAGTCGCCTCTTACGACACCCATAGGAAGACAAGGGGTGGTGCTATTCTTTTAACGTGCCGGCACCACACGACACTAAAAGAAAACTGTAAAACACATTAAACGTGGACTCGCCACAATTGATTAAATGAGATAATTGAAGGTTTTACTTATAGAAATTCTAGAGTTCCAGTATCCAACTCATCCAAATGCCACAAAGACAAAGATTTTATTTACTTAACGTTTCAAATTTATACGACTAAGAGGAGGGTTAAAAAACCCAGTCAAGTGCGAGTCGAACTCGCGCACGAAGGGTTCCGTACCATTATCCATAAAAACGGCAAAAGAATCACGTTTGTTGTATGGGAGCCCCACTAAATATTTATTTTACTTATTCTGTTTTTAGTAATTTGTTTTTGTAGCGGCAACAGAAATACATCATATTTGAAAATTTCAACTTCCTAACTATCACGGTTCATGAGATACAGCCTGGTGACTGTCTGTCATAGTCGGACAGTAGAGTCTTAGTAATAGGGTTCCGGTTTTACCCTTTGGGCACGGAACCCTAAAAAACTACTTCCAAGATCTGATTACTTAGATTAAAACTTATTTAGCGTTAGTTATTTACAACAAGTAAAGGAAACAAAACACGATTACGATGCAGAATTGACCCGAAACAGAATCGAACTCCTGACTGCTTATTAGTTCTTAAATATAAATATTAATATAATATTTTATCAGGGTCCCTGCTGAAAACCAGCGTCGTGATACGTCCCTGACTGTCACGACGACAAATGCTGAGCCCCCTTGACACATATTGCTTTTATTATCCTGTAAATGTTTTTCCTTTTGTATTCTGTGTGTGTCAAATAAATCTTTTTCTATTCTATTCTATTTTAATCAATTTAATGTATTACAATTTCATGAAATAATGTGATATTTCTACGCCAAACCTGGCAGAATATGCAGAACAAACCTAGATTAAAAACCTTAATATGTTACCATATTCTTAGAAATAAATGAATTTGATTTAACTTAAAATCACCTTTCGGGCGTCAAACATTATAATTTCAATATCAATTAAGGAATTTGATAAATTTAATTCAGTTTCACAACTTCGTTTAATATAATTATCATAATAGATTATCCCAATGTCAACGGTTTGCGAAACCATACCGATCTGTTTTATTGTTATGTGAAATTCTTGGATGTTTTATCGATTCGGCCGTCATTTTCTCGATTGCTTTTAAGTTTTAAACTTTCATGGTCACTAACATTAGAATAGTTTGTTACGGGATTGCTACCATGTACCTTATTTTTGAGTTCCCGATATTTCGGCACTGTTGCAAGCGCCATGATCACGGAGTAAAGATCTTGCGGGTAAGTTGTTAAGGGCAAACATATCGGTCACCCTCTTTCGCTGTCTTTTATTGCACGCGTCGGTACCATTGTCTACAAACTCACTATTTTCTCGCACCTGTTCTCGACACACAACACTAACAGTATCTGACCGCGAAACAGAAGTTTGTTGTTTTTTCCGGTTTTTGCACATACGAATTACTGGATTCCAGACACTTGACAATTTAAACCCATCCTCGCGATTGAAATTTTTGTACTTTGTAATTTCAATCGCTTCCCTGACCATTCTTGGTATGTAGTGGCGTTCTGTCGCAATGATCTGAGGGTTGTGAAACTCAATCCAGTGATTTAGACCTGATTCCAACAAATGTTCCGCGATTGCCGATTTCTGTTTGTCGTTGTTTTTGACCGCTTTTAAGTATCTTCAGTTACTCCGTGATCATGGCGCTTGCAACAGTGCCGAAATATCGGGAACTCAAAAATAAGGTACATGGTAGCAATCCCGTAACAAACTATTCTAATGCTTTTAAGTTATTTTAATAAAATATGTCGTTACATATTTTAAGACGATAAGAATAATCTAGATATTTTATCATACTTTATACCTAGACCAACATATAGCGTCAGAGTAACTAAATTCTACTGATTTGGCAAAGAATTTTAGAAACCCGTGGTTAGGATATTATACCCGAAGACTTTGGTGTTTATCTAACACACCATATGACCATAATAACTAATAGTTATAACATAAGATTTTAAACATTTTAGGGACCTGTTAAAATTGTTATAATGATTCTTAATACCTAATTGTCACTCATTGTACCTACTTACTAGTAAGGCCTTATATTATTAAGCTGCTCTCTAAATTTGCAATACCTATTAGGTAACTAAGTTTTAAGTCCTGTTGCATGTGTAACTATCTACCACCAATGTACATCACTTAGTATGCAAATAAAGAATTGAATTGAATTGAATTGAATTGAATTGGATATAAAAAATAAATACTGTGTAATCAGTTCAGAACTAATACATTGTCATTTATGACCAAGCATAAGTAAATAATAAATAAATAGTGGACGACATCACATACATTGCTCTGATCCTAAGGTAAGTAGCTAAAGCACTTGTGTTATAGAAATCAGAAACTACGACGATACCACAACACTCAGACTCGAGACGATATAGAAAAGTTCTTCTACCTACATTGACCCGACCGGGAATTGAACCCGGAACCTCAGCGATGGCGGCGGCATATTTATATAGTTCGGCGTGCTCGCCTCTCGGCTACGGAGGTCGTCAGTAAAGTATACAAGAAACTTTCTTAGTAAGTAAAGTATATACGGACATAACTTTACAGGCCTAAGCAAACAAGATACTCAGTTTCTATTAATCAAGATAATACTATTTTCGAATATATATTTTATTCATTTCTTATTAACAAATAATTACGGACTACGTGTGGCAATAGACTTTTTATCACCAAACTTTCATTGGACAATAATATTTAAGACACCCTGTATAAGAACGGGACAAGATGCTAAAGAAAAGATATTTTATAAACACAGATCCACCTCGCTTGATTACCTACTTTGTTATTGTATTATACTATTCTTTTGTATAAATAATCATACTAAACAAACCGTGCAAAAGTTATGATAAATTATGATTTCACGCTCAATAAATTCAAATAAACTGTATAGTTATATCATAACATCCTTATTCGTTTGTATTAAGTATCAAAATCGTGTAACATGTTTGTATCCATTTAAAATATGCACAAAATTGATAACATCTGTAAGATTCAGTGCTCTGTTAACTTATAAAAAGTTAGGTTATTGCCCCTACTTTGCGGATCTTAAAGTTCACTGAATTATAAAGAGGATTTCGTTATTTACATATTGGGAATCCCTAATAGAATACCCAGAAAAATTAGATTTGTAGATCGCAAAATACATAACTATCTTATATCTTCTTCTCACAAACACTACCGCAATGCCTCAAGACCAAGGTATGGAATCAATGTGTGTTGCCAGCGATGACATACAGTTCTGAGACGTGGCCGCTAACGATGGGCCTCATAAGAAAGCTCAAGGTCACTCAAAGGGCGATGGAGAGAGCTATGCTCGATCGAATCAGAAATGAGACGATCCGGAGGCGAACCAAAGTCACCGATGTAGCTCTCAGAATAGCAAACCTTAAGTAGCAGTGGGCGTGGCACATTGCTCGCAGGACTGATGGCCGTTAGGGCAGGAAGGTCCATGAATGGCGGCCGCGGGCCGGAAGGCGTAGTGTTGGCCCGGTAGGCCTCCCACAAGGTGGACCGACGATCTGGTGAAGGTCGCGGGAAGCCGCTGGATGCGGGTGGCACAAGACCGATCTTTGTGGAAATCCTTGGGGATACCTTTGTCCAGCAGTGGACGTCTTTCGGCTGATGGATGGATGGATGGATGGATGGAAAATACATAAAACAGAAAGACATAAATTATCGCGACGAAACCGCCGGTCTGCGGCCATCGCTCCAGGTGTTACAACCAGATTTGCAGCATCTAGGATCACTGTCAAGCATCTTATTACATGTCAGCCTGCTGCAGTCCACCACTGGACGTAAGCATCTCCAAGGACCGGCAAAGAGCTCGGTCTCCCGCTTTTTTCATTCATCTACTGCCAGCCTTCTTTAGTTCGTTGGTCCATCGAGCATTGCCGGTAGCAGTGTCATCGGTACGAGACCTGGGGGGGGGGGGGGGGGGCTAGCACGAAAGTGTATCTTTCGTTCGGTCGTATAAACCTAACAAATTAGAATGACCAGTCTCATGTGTCAATTCTTTAATTAAATATGATCAATTCAATCTAGCCGTGTAAAAAACCTGACCGTATTAAATGTTTCATAAATTGTCAAACCTTTGATACGGGGGAATGGATGTTTTCATTTGATCGGATAATACGACCGACCGAATGATGCGCTTTCGTATTAGGCCTCCTGGCACTGCGCTCACCTACCCGCTTGCCCCGTGGTGATAGGCATAGACCCCCTAATGAATAGCCACAGAAAAGCATCCTATTATGACTCTGATTAAATATTGGACAACTTCACATACATTGTTCTGATCCTAAGGTAAGTGGCTAAAGCACGTGTTATAGAAATCAGAAACACCGACGGTACTACAAATCTCTAGAAGGAAGCAAGTTAAGTGCGAGTAGTATTAACTCCAGTCAGCTTTTTATGTAAAATATTTTCCAGTGTGGACAGACGCCCTGGTAAAGGTTGCAGGAAGCCGCTGGATGCCGCGCGCAACCGGACAAGCTGGGAGTCACTGGGGGAGGCCTATGTTCAGCAGTGGACGTCCGCCGGCTGAAATGATGATGATCTTCCAAAGCTGCACTTTAGGAGAATCCTTCACAGCTTTTAGTCTTCTTATTATTTAATCCCACGAAAAACCTTGTTATTCAGCAATGTAGATTTTATAGTGATTCATACATTATCTTGCAAACATTATACGCATTTGGCTCTTATAAACTTACAGCGTAGTTAATCGTTTAGTCACGCTTTTGGGCAGCTTGATTTCGACTTTTAGGGTTCCTTGGAGTTGAATTAAAACGCAAAAAGACCTCGACTTGCAAGCGCAGCGTATGGTCACGGTACATATAACAAATACAGTATGGAAACTAGCCCTTTTTATCGAGATACGTTAAATACAGGGTTGTCTTTTAAAGTAGATTGAAAACTGTGCGAACTGAAAACAATGGAAATGAATACAAAGCGTTGACCGAAGAGTATTTAATTAGGTAGGTACTTAACACGCTTTTTACGTTCTACAGCGACAGTGACAACTGACAGCATCTCAGAGGCATGCAGTGCATATAGGCAATTAGGCAGTGCCTACCTGATAAATGAAATGAGGTAGGCAGTAGGTACTTACAACTATGTAATATTGATGAAAAATAGTGATTTTCATCAATAAAACACATAAGTAAGTATCTACTGCCTACCTTAAAATAAAACTAATGCTCGAAATAAAAATACTGCAGCATCTCGGTATAGGCAGTATTCGGCATAGTCGACTCTCAGTACTCCTAGTTTACCCAGATTTATTGTTGAGGCGTGCAAATATGTGAGTTGATACGTCATTTTGACCATTTAGAGGTTACATTACTGTATAGATATAATACAGGATGTACAAAAGAATGGGACACTCCTTTTAACCTCGTGATCAGCTGGTCATATACAACAACTTTTTCTATGGGAGCAACATCGAAATCTTGATTTTTTTCAGATGCGCCATACATTATCATCGAGGTAAGAGAGTAAGTTTGTATAGAGCAGCTAAAAAAATAATATCGATTTCGATGTTGCTCCTATAGGAAAAGTTGTTGTCTATTACCAGCTGATCACGTGGTTTTAAGGAGTGTCCCATTCTCTTAATTATTGTTCTACACAATGTATATCTATTGTTTATTAATAAATGGATCGATTGATTTTTTTTATAAGAAACCCTACAAATATTATAATTCTCACTACCAGCCTATAATCCGTTGCGGTTTGATTACTGAATCAGGATAAGCTGATACATTTTAGGCGCGTGTGATGTCACAGACCACGTATAAATAAACGGCGACTATTTAAACTGGCGACTTATACATTTTGGCTGACACAGATATTATGTGCTTGACTGTTTACCCTCTTGCAAAGATAGCCCAACCGAGTTATTAAACAAGTGAACTAAGTTATTTTTTGTATTTAAAAAAAGGAATTTCTCTTTCTTTGTTAGCTCGCTAAAACTCGAGAACGGCTGGACCGATTTGGCCTTGAAATAATTTTGGTCTTGAAATATTTGTGAAAGTCTGGGGAAGTTTCAAATGGTGAGAAAATATGAACAAATTGCGAGGAAAATACTAAAAACTACAATTTTACATTCCCATACAAACTATTCGTCTGCCAAATATTTAATTCTGAGGCGGTACGAAATTTGCCGAGTCAGCTAGTACTAAATAAGCGTAAGTGACCCCATATTTCATTTATCTAAATATATACCCGATCATCATCATTTCAGCCACAGGACGTCCACTGCTGAACATAGGCCTCCCCCAGTAACATCCGGATCGGCCGGTTGGAAGCGGCCTGCATCCAGCGTCGTCCTATATAATATTAAATATATACCTACCTTAACTTATGTAATAATAATATATTTTGGTGCCAAATAAATATTACTTACCTAAGTCCACAGCTCTAGTAGCCATTCACAATATAAAATCCGTAGGAGGCGTTGCTTTCGCTTATTTTTTACTTTTTCGTCAGTTCACCACATGCTGTGTTTATCGCCTTTTATAGATCAGTCACCATTTAATTTAATTTGAATGCCCATTGTTTTATTAAAGGTAAAACGTTAGGTAATTTTATGTAACCATTTTCGAGCCTTTGATTATAAACATGTCTAGATAGAGTGTGGTGCTGCAATTGTCACCAAAAAAACAGGCTAAATTTGAGTGAGTAACAGCTATGGTTACTATGGTAACAATTATGGGTTTCTATGGTAACAAGCGCGCCACTGAGCGGGCGAAACAAACTTTGGCGCCAACAGTTGGCTTACACATTTTTTGACGTTTATGTCACTCGAACGGGGATCTAGACATGTATATAATCAAAGTTTCGAGCCTACCAAGGCTCGAAAATGGAGAACCAGCTTTATTTACAGAAGCCAGTTCGATCTACTAAACGAACTTGATAAATTTCTTCGAGTTGTACGTTAAAAACATTAACAGGATATGTTTATCGACATTAAAGGGCGATCTTCAGGGCTAGCTGGCATGGGCAACACGATAAAAAAAATTCGTGGCATTTTATCGACTTTCGAAGTAAATATGTCGTTTTGTCTTCGACGATAACAAAGATAAAAAACAAAATATCATGGCAATGCCGTGTTATAACGTAAAAAAGTGGCTATGATCAACGAGAGACCCTGAAAATTTTAAGAAAAAGGATTCGAGACGTCTGTGATCCGTTAGGTCAGGTAAAACGACAAAATTATCGTCGAAGACAAACGTTGTCTTGTCTATCGATAAAATAACCGATGCGCGCATGCTAGCCCTGCTGGTAAAGGTTGCAGCAAGCCGCTGGAAGCTAGCCGCTTTCAACCGGCCAATTTGGATGTCATTGGGGAGGCCTATGTTCAGCAGTGGACCATGATAGTCAAAGGCACTGTAAAAGTCTCGTGTTTTTAATAACATTTTTTAATTAACCTTTTAGTTGGCAGAGATGGGTACATGCCCAAAATTTAACCACTACCTACTCAAAAATAAAAACATGGCCGCGAGGAAAGGGAGGGATAATGTACATGTACAACTCCACCAAGCTAAGTTTGCACCTCGCGTCGATCGTCACACTGACCCTTAGGTACGGTCTGCTAAAAGGATCCGCTTTTACTTAATACCAACCGTTTTAAAAACCGGCCAAGTGCGAGTCAAACTCGCGCACGAAGGATTCTGTACCATTACCTATATAAACGAGCAAAAAATCACGTTCGTTCTATGGGAGCCCCCTTGAATATTCATTTTATTCTGGTCTTTAGTATTTGTTATCATAGCGGCATCAGAAATACATCATCTGTGAAAATTTCAACTGTCTAACTATCACGGTTCATGAGATACAGCCTGGTGACAGACGGACAGTGGAGCCTTAGTAATAGGGTCCCGTTTTACCCTTTGGGTACGGAACCCTAAAAAGTAGACGAACATTTAATGTTGTTACAAAATGTTGGATAGGTTAACTTTATGTAATAATTTAATAAGTATAACGTACTCTTTAATACGACGTCGCATTCCAGCGAAGTGCAAACTCAGCTCGGTTGATTAGTACCAATAATATCGATGCTGTATCGATATTAAATAGATAAATATTGGACAACATCACATACATTGCTCTGATCCTAAGGTAAGTAGCTAAAGCACTTGTGTTACATAAATCAGAAACAACGACGGCACCACAACACCCAGACCAATGCCAATATAGAAACGTTCGTTTTCTACATTGACCCGACCGGGGATCGAACCCGGAACCTTAGAGATGGCGACGCCATTTAAAGTCCGGCGTGCTCGCTTCTCGGCTATGGAGGTCGTCAAATATTGTTATTAAATTTTAAGGTCACACTCATCCAAACATCTCTACACTAAATAGCGCAAGCGCATAGCTCATAATCCCATCCAAAATACTTGTATTTGCACTGGTATTTTCTTGAGATTAGCCTACATCCTGGACAATGAAAGCTGCTGACATGGACAGAATAAACGCATTCGAAATGTGCTATCGCCGGATGCTTTGTATACCCTGGACCGCTTTCCGTACAAATTCCAACACGTTGGTCTGATCTCATTGTAAAAACCCTAGAGATGCCGTTTTACGAAGCATTCAGACGGGCGCAGATTCGAAATGCCTGGAGACAGCTCATCATCCAGGCAACTAAGGCAGGGACACGATCCTCAACCTCTGAGGGGCCGACTATGGAGGAGGAGGCTACATTCTGCATCATTCTATTTTCCTATAACTGAGTCATCAAAACAAACTTCATTCAATACCCGTGGTAACAAAATCATTTTGTGAATACCGAAACTAGGGAAACCCAAATTTTAAAATATGGTAATTTCTGTCTGCTTTGAGTATAAGAATAGTAGTATAGATTTATGACTGGTTAACTGGTATGAGTCAATGTAAATAGATTTAGCTAACGTCGTTGAATGAACGAAATTTTGCATCGGAATGGGGATAGGTAGGTAATTCTAGTTTGTGACTTGAAACAGAAGTCAGAAGTTAGTTTGAAAATATTATGTATGTTATTGGTTCTTCACCTGCGTCTAATGTCGTTAATTAGTGCTCTATCTGACGTAGTACGCAGGTGTGGCCGGTCTTTGTGCGCTAAATTGCTTCAATAACATTAGACGTTAGGCGATAGCTCGGACGGCGGTAACTTTTGACACATCAAAGGGATTAAGCGGGCGTCTAGTGCGTTGTTGTGGCTACACCTACTACACTTAACATGTTAAAACACGATCACTTTCAAAAACTCTTTATGAAATATATGTTAAAGTGCATAGTTATTAAGTTAGGATGGAGTAGACAAAATGAGAAAAATATTGAGTTCTTGGAAGCGTTTTTATTTTAACTTTAAAGACACACTCACAGATCACACGCTAACTACGTCGCTAGACGTTAGAATCAAACGTCAAATACGTGTGGCCAAGCACTTAGCGCGTAGCTTAATGCTTTAATTTAGTTAACGTCAATCATCCCGTTTTTGAACGTTAGGCGTCACCCAGCATTAGTAGAAACCTAAGTTTGTTAAGCCTTAAAGGTGATTCACGTCATTATTGAGCTTCAGATTAAAAAAAGTTGGTAATTCATTTTTGGGAAAATGTATACAAATGTTCCATAAAGTACTTGGCCTGCCTGTTTATGAGTTTAAGAACCACATGAAAATCCATATGAAAAAAGGATATTACAAAGTATAAGATTACTTGAACGACAAGAGTGCATGGACTTAATTACCTGCCTAGCTCGCACTTACACTATCTTGTAATTGTATTTCCTGTAATAAAACCAGGCTGACAAAGGTGACTGAGTTTGTTGCGCCGCCGTTTCTTCTCATCACCAGCCGATATGTAGTCCCGAAGCGGTGGTAGGGCTTAGTTCTATTTTGGGACGTGTATAAGTGCCCAGAAGTAGGCCTATATCTATACTAATATTATAAAGAGGAAAGATTTGTACCTATTTTTGTATGTTTGTAATGAATAGGCTCAAAAAGTACTGGGCCGATTTAAAAAATTCTTTTACCAATAGAATGCTACATTCTTCCAATTTGACATAGGCTACATTTCATTTTGAAAAAAATTAGGGATTCTTGGTAAAATTTGAACAATGTAACCGAAGGTGTAGAAAAATGAGTCTTAAAATGTCTTTCGTCGAATGCGCTGCCGAAACTATTAGCGATAATTGTCTACCCCGTGCGAGGCCGGGACGGGCTGCTAGTACTGAATAAAGAATTTGAATACTTGCAAAGGCAAGCCAAGAAGATTACTTGAAAGGTATACCTGGAAATTACGACAAGTCCAAAAACATGGTTATCCCAAAATCATAATTTGAAAGCTACAAAATATGAACATACATGGGTTTGATTCGGATATTACTAATAGATTATATCCTGTTTAATACTAAAATTGTAATAGCCCTTGTTATTTAAAATCATTTTGACGTTTATTAAGTTTGTATTACCTAAGTATAATTTAAAGGTAGTCAGCGATGAATTATTGTGGTAAATTATTAAAAATACGATTACATACTGTTTATGCATGATTCTGAATAAATTCTATCCTTTTATTCCACATTTTCACATAAACTATGACTATATTGTATGCTATGCATGATTCTGAATAAACGATCTTCTATTCTATTCTATTCTATTCTAAATAAACTTCCTATGTAGTGCAATATGAAATTTGGATTATTTAAAATTTCGACAGAGATTCGTAACTCGAATGTTACTTTTTATCATTATACAGGGTGTACAATGGGATGGGACAGAATGGTACAGAATGGGAAATGTCCCATTCTTTTTCATTCATTCAATCTCAGTATCCCCGGGATAAGGAGTGCCTTAAAACTACGTGATCAGCAGGACATATACAACAACTTATATCTTATAACATCGAAATCGTGATTCTATTTTCAGATGCTCCATACATTATCATCGAGGTATGCGAGTAAGTTTGTATGGGGAAGTTGAAAAAAAAATATCGATTTCGATGTTGCTCCCATAGAAAAAGTTGTTGTATATGACCAGCTGTTCACGTGGTTTTAAGGAGTGTCCTATTCTCTTGTACACCCTGTATAACAATTTGACCTATTCTCTGACTAAGCATGGTAAATGAACAGTGATCGTAATAAATTATGTGAATTATGCCCTTGAAAGTAGAGGAAGACTTGAAACTTTCAAATAGTTAACTTTATAAGTATAAGGTCATTGCCATTACATGGTACTTACCCACTTGGACAATCACACGCACAGAACTATCTTACAAGTATTTAGGAATATAATTAATTTGACAGGTTTATTGTCTAAAGCCCGGTTCCTATATCCGAGAAGCGGTTGTTTATGCTAACGGATGGTAGGAATTGTCAACTTGACATACTCAAAAGCGTTCTTATAAATGACGCTTCGTCAAATTTTATAGGAACGACTATAACGGCTCGTTACTTTTGACACCAATACGATCAGTTGCTGATGTACACTTACGCATAGTACAATATAGGAACCCGGTGTAAGTGCTAAGTTGTTTGGATAGCGAAGAATAGCGTATTCTTATTAGACTGAGTTGCACCACCTTAACTTTAACCATAACTGTAGCTATAACCGGTGTTTCTGTATGGAGTTTGACAGACTTTTGGCGTTTGTTAAAGTTTAAAGTAAGATCACAAATTACGTATAGCGGCGGAGCGCTAGACAGATAGGCCACTCGGAACTAAGCGTCAAAATCGTAACGCACAGATTGACAATTGCGTTTACATGCAATCTCGGACTATCCGGGGCAGTACGTGGCAGTACTACAGCGGACTGTCACTCACGACAGTTTACTACGCATTGATCATTGTTACGTGTGAAAAATGGATATATGTGTTTTTATTACTGCTGCAGTGTTTTTGGATGTTTGGAATACAACACAAAATTATGATTACTCGTTCTTCAAATTTCCAAATAATTTTAAAAGGTATATAAAACTGGGTCTTGGTTTTCTCTTGTTAGTAAAGTAAGTAAGAAGTAAAGAGTAAAGATAAGTTTTGAAAGCGATCAATCATTCATTTCATTAAACATTCAGCAGGAATAAGCTTTTAAATTTTCCTTAAATCATCACTGATATAACACCAGTGTTTTAGGTAAGCGTTGAATAAAAGATAATAAACATATGAAATTATTCATTGATTAATTATTTTTTCATTGTCGTTGCTAGGATAAACACGTCAGTATATGTCATAACAGTAAGTAATGTAGTTAGTACGTATAATTTCTAACAGCACGCAGCTGCCGCCGCTGTTAAAAACGACAGTCATTGAAGAAGCCAAGTTGGGGAGAGTAATTATTGCTCTGTCTTCCCATTTAGGCCTGGACGTATGATAAGATGAATGAATAAACTAATCGTTTTATCGGTGTAATAAAGCACACTTTTTATTTCAAAAATCAAAATAGCAACCCTAGGCAGTCAACCCAATTTTGTCAGTTGTTTTCGAAAACGGCGGGAGTGGACCTTCTGTATTTTTTCTATTTTGTGGTAAGATGATGTGTTATGGCACCTTAATGTTTTATTTTTTCCTTAACTTTGACCAACGACATTATACTTACGCCCTCCGGCCGAGAGGCGAGCACGTCGGACTTGGCGTCGCCATCTCTGAGGTTCCGGGTTCGATCTCCGGTCGGGTCAATGTAGAAAACGAACTTTTCCATATTGTCTCGGGTGATATGTGCTGTAGTACCGTCGTTGTTTGAGATTTCTATAACACAAGTGCTTCAGCTACTCGCTAGGATCAGAGCAATGTATATATATAAGTTTATAAGTTCAAAAACCACAGTTAAAAAATCCTTATGGAAAAAGGATACTACAAAGTTGAAGATTACTTGAACGACAAGAGTGCATGGACTTAATAGCCTGCCTAGCTCGCACTTACACTATCTTGTAATTGTATTTCCTGTAATAAAACCAGGCTGACAAAGGTGACTGAGTTACTTGCGCCGTTTCTTCTCATCACCATCCGATATGTTGTCCCGAAGCGGTGGTAGGGCTAAGTTACCTATATGTTGGGACGTGTATAAGTGCCCGGAAGAGGGCCTATATACAGAATAAAGAATTTCATTTCATTTCAATTTCATTTCATTTCATTTCGTATTTGATGTTGTCCAATATTTATTTCTTTATTATTTATGTATCGTAAAATAATGTGTTTGTCAAAAGAAAAATTGGTATGTCTTAGCTGCACTGTATAAGAGGTATAATTTAGTTACTAATGAAATAAATCTTGACATTTTTACAAGCATAACAGACAGCGCCTTATTTGCTGAGGCTGGCACGATACTGTAGTGCATCAAGCATGTTCGCGTACGCAGACGTCGACAGTTTCCCGGCCATACTGCGCAAAGAAGCCGGCTCACTTCTACGGCGAGTTCGTGTCAGCGGCAACAATGTTCTACAGGTCATACCTGACAGTGGGGACTGTCCACTGGTCAAGCACCTATGTACAATAACTAGGTCACTTTTAACTATTAAGTACTAAGATAGTTGCTAAGCTTGCTGTTACTAACACTTTTTATTATTTATTATCTCTTAAATCATAATATCTTTTCACATCGGTCAATGAATGGTAGTAGTTTTTTTTCATGACACATCAAGCACCTAGGTACTTAGAAATTGTTTTATACGATCAAAAAACAATGTTTTTTTTATTTATTTGAGATGGGCTTACTCTTGACCCCAATCTTGCTCTAAAGCATAGATGGGATCTACGATGGAGCGAGCTTGCCCAGAAGATGCCTATTCACTCTGGTCTTAAAGAGAGTCAGGTTATATGCACTCGGATATACAGACGCAGGCAGGGAATTCCAATCTTTAGCTGTGCGCATTATAAAAGATGATGAGAAGCGCTTAGTGCGGATTATGGGTATATCAACTAAGAACGGATGGTAGCCGGCCGTGCGTCTGGATGTCCGATGGAAGAAAGGTGACGGTGGTATGAGCTCATATCATCATCATTTCAGGCATAGGACGTCCACTGCTGGACATAGGGCTCCCCAATGACTTTTTTATAGGCTGGTTGGAAGCGACCTGCATCATACAAAATTTATGATTTTTATAATCTTACTGTCTTATTCAGAGTGCATTTACTAGTCCAGAATAAGCTTACACCACTGATGTACTGATTTGTACGTCCTTAGTCCCAGAATAGTAAATGCACTCTGAATAAGACAGTGTATTATATAATTCTTACTTTGCTTGAAGATCTCCAAAACTGGATGTAATGAGAGAGGCATCATAGTCCTTTAAAATAATGTTTTTAAAAGCATAACTCGGGGTCAGGTTATACAAATTGCGCAATTGTTGTTTTTATTTAAATTAAAATTTAACCGTTTCGCAATTGATATTTGCCAATGACATAACATCTGCCTTTCTAGATCAAATAACGGCTCTGTGAGTCATCTTTGCTTTGATGTTAAATAACTTATTATTTACTATTTGACTGCCTTCAAAAACGAATACTTAATATCTAATAAGTAGCCCCTAATTATGTAGAACTTATACATAGTTTTGACAATAGACTAAAAAAATGTTTGGTCAATCAAGTGCGTATAATTTTAGTTCAGGTTCAATCGTTTATTTGCCAAAACACAGTAAATCAAGTTGACTAAAAATTAAAAACAATGCGTGCATTTTACAAAGTTATCTAAAGTGACAAAATAAAATTATAATAAATACAAAATAATGTCACATTATCTTGAATAACTATTTTATGTTTACTTTCAAAAAGAAGATTATTGATCTTAGTAGTTAGTAACAATAAAGTCAAAATTTATTTATTTATTATACTGATCAACTTAAAAACTAAAAATGACTTGAAAATCTAAGTGTTTGTTTGATTTAAATAATGTCACAGAACAACACAAACACAAAATCTTGATGACAGGGATCAAATCTTGATGACAGGATAAAATCTTGATGAGAGAGATTACATTTTTTAAAAGTGTATTGTTAAAACTTTAGACTCGACTAAACGAATAAAATGAATATATTTTTTCAAAATATTGTAAAGACGAATAACACCTTAGTCTACCTGTGACCACGAACGCTGTAAAGTGTTCGAAACGTCAGGTTAAATAAAATATTAATAAATCGCGAAATAATCCGTAAAAGTAGTTTCATTTAAATGTATCGTGTTCGCGTAAATAAAAGACAACAGTATAAGTTTTGTTTTATTTGCGCTCTTATTCATTACACCAATATTCTACTTATGAAACCTTTAGAAGCACGAGTGAGACCACCCACATTATTTAAGCACACCCTATATAGAAATTGGGTGGCAAGCTTATTTATTTAAGTACTTATAATATTGGACAACATACACTACATTGAAGATAAATAACACTTGAAAAAAAAAACATCGACCTCAGGTGGGACTCGAACCCACGTCCCATCGCATACCGGGCGAGTGCTTTGACCACTAAGCTACCGAGGACGTCACGTGACAAGATGAAATTCCTCAAGTATTTTTTCTCGCTGTCAAAGTCAGCGTATTCTGATCAATGTTGTAGCTATATGTATAGCTGAGTAGTATACTACCGTCAACACCCTATAGAAATATTTTTACAAATATTTGACTATTGGTTAAGATCAGAAATGCTTAAACATTCATTCTTCAATTAAACCTTGCATGGAATTGCTAAAAACAAAAATTTACAATACACTACATTGCTGCGATCCTATAGTAAGTAGCCAAAGCACTTGTGTTATAGAAATCAGAAACAACGGTACCACAACACTCAGACCCGAGATAATATAGAAAAACTCGTTTTCTACAATGATCCAAACGGGAATCGAACCCGGAACCTTGCCTAATAATGTTTGTTGAATAGGAAAACTGTTTGTTATGCTCCTGTAAATTCAGAATTTAGTTATTCATCGATTTACTAATTTATTTAGCATTTGATTAGTTCTTAGTAAATTAACTTAGTCAAATCTCTACAAAATTACAGCTCTCTAGATTGAACAGTCTCCAAGCAAAACCTCGGACGGACGGACAAAAAGACAGACACATGACGAAACTAAGGGTTCGTTGTCAGGATTACGGAACCCTAATAAGGCGAAATATAACCCATTTTGCGGTTTCAGTGTCAGTCAACAGGATACGGCGAATATTTTATATATTACTAATCGTACCGTCTGGCGAACAAGTCTAAGGAAAATAAATAAATTGTTTCCACAATCACACCAATTATCTAGCCCCAAACTTAGCAAAGCTTGTATTAATATGGCGACTAGGATAGCAGATAAATACGTTTATAGACATCCAATACTTAGGTACAAATGCTCGTGTTCATCACACTAACATTTGCCCCTCGCGGGTTTCGAACCCGCAACCGCCAGGCATTGTAGTCCGGAGCGCGAACCACTACACCAGACGGTCGTCAAAATAGGCCATAACAACAGCTCATTGAGATTTAATTGCATCTCAAAATTAGAAAAAAGCAAAATACACATTATGACGTGTAACAGTAGTTTTTCTAAACTTTTTATACATTAAGTTTGAATTAATATAAGTGGAGCTAAACAAAAAATACTTTTTTTTTTGTAAAAAAAAGGCATTATGTTACACGTCCCTATTGTTTTAGGGGACAAAATATTCGGGACAGTAACAAAACAAACACTTCGGGACAATATTGTGGGCTAGCGCCGAAATAAGCAGCAAGAAACTATTGTCAGTCTGTTTTTAATTATGTCATCGTCATCATCATCATTTTAGCCGGCGGACACAGCTGAACATAAGACTTCCCCAGTGACTCCAAGCTTGTCCGGTTGCGCGCGGCTGCAGCCAGCGGCTTCCTGCAACCTTTATCAGGTCGTCTGTCCACCTTGTTGGTGTATTTTAAATACTTATGAATGCTATGTTAATTATAATTTAACAATAATCAATCATAATCAAAATAAATATTATTTCATTTTACAATTTAGAACACCTAACTTAAATAAAATCATGATGTCATTTTGGCATTATGAAAAGATGAAATTAATGCGTTCGTCAAGAAATATTATAATCATAAGATAAGATGAATTTGCTATAATATTAATTTGTCTGGTGCATAATCAATATTTTAATTCAAAATGTCCAAAAAAAAAATCATCAAGCTGCTTAAATTGTATAAATAATGTGTAAATTGTGTATAAGTTACTAACACAAAAGTCAATTGGGTCAAAAATCTACACCTCAAAAATATAATTAGAGAACTGTATAAATAATAACTTATAACTTTTTAAAGGAAAGAATGTACTATACAATTAATGAGTTCTTGAATGATAAAATTGGACATTTATATAATATTTTGACATAATTTTAATCTAATTGCATGTTTGAAATGTTGTTGCCCTAAAGAATGTTATACTAATTTTAAAACTGTAATTTTGACATTAAAATTCGCATAATACCTAATCGACAGAACTTTTGTAATTAATACGTTGACATAATATTTGCACGTCGCATTGCGATAGAATATGCTGGAATCTATTGATATTACCTACCTTTGTACCATGTTCTGGCAAATAAATGATTTATTATTATTATTATTTATTATTATTATTAATAAAGAAAAATGATTGTAAACAGAATTCTTATTTTATTATTTGGCTATGTTTCAGCAGCGCTTTGGTATCGATTACTAAAGTTAAGCCACCAACACCGCAGTCGTGAGTGGGATGGGTGACCATTCCGACTATATCTAGTGACATACAGTATACCACGAGCATCTCCGTGTTTCGGATGGCACGTTAACTGATTTCGCTTAATATTAGTCGTGAACTCTTAAAACAATCTCAGAGTTGTCAAATCTGTCAATTTTGGTACGTCATTTCATACAAAATTTGACAGAAATGATAATGTTTGACAGATTTGTGATTGTTTTAACAGTTCATAGTTAGGGCCCAGGCCTTATGGCGGCTTTATAACCTCTGACAGTTAGGTTTATTTTAGTCACTGGCCTTACAACACTCCTCCACCAATCCGCACTGGGCCCGCGTGGTGGAGTATGGCCCAAACCACCTCATAGTTGAGGTGAGGCCTGTGCCCTGCAGTGGGACGTATATAGGCTTACATAACTCCTATGTTTTTCCATTCACACACTCCAATAGCATTTGTTGACATCAAAGAAGCCAACGAAATGTAATTGACGTATCATTTGTAAATTTAAAAGTCAAGGGTGAACCTATGTTATGTGGCTTTAGTTCCGCGATTGTTAAGTAAGAGTACATCGATGACTAAAGGATAAATGCTCGTGCTCATCAGTCATCTATATTGTAAACTAGCAGCCCGTCCCGGCTTCGCACGGGGTAGACAATTATCGCTAATAGTTTCGGCAGCGCATTCGACGAAAGACATTTTAAGACTCATTTTTCTACACCTTCGGTTACATTGTTCAAATTTTACCAAGGATCCCTATTTTTTTTCAAAATGAAATGTAGCCTATGTCAATTTGGAAGAATGTAGCATTCTATTGGTGAAAGAATTTTTTAAATCGGCCCAGTACTTTTTGAGCCTATTCATTACAAACATACAAAAATAGGTACAAATCTTTCCTCTTTATAATATTAGTATAGATAAACCGTTTTAAACCGTATATCGTTACTAAGAATACAGGGTTATTTGAAAAAAAAAATCAACAACCTCGCACGACTAGATAGCTAACATCATAAACAACATTTGTTTTACGAGTTTCATCATAACTCAATACATTAAATAAAAATGATTTTCCAAGCTTTTATTGTAATATCGTGAGATTTGTAAGTCTATGTTCCATTCACTACGAAAAGTCGGCGCGCGCGGCGCGCACCATGCGATGCGCATAGAGATAAGATCATTCAGACGTCAAATTAAATTGATATTTATTTTTGTACGAAAGTGAAATGTGTCAAATTAACAAAAGTCGTACAACAATTGTTGTTGTGTATGATGTTAGCTATCTAATCGTGCGAGGTTGTTGATTTTTTTCAAATAACCCTGTATAAAGTTGTTCTAGAGATGACCTTCTGACATCCAACCTAGTTTTACTAAACTCGAAACTTGTATTTTGAGTTATATATTCATCAGTGCAGTAATATTAAAATTGCAAATGCATATATCAACTGATTATGCTAACAGATGCATTTCACCTTATTTATTTAACATCCGTGAAGCATACATAAATAATCTTATTATGATACATAAAATAATTGTCACTGTTGCCAGGTTGAATGAAAGGACGACAGATTGAGGCAACAAAATGTGATCTAGGTATCTCTTTCTAAATCATCATCATTTTTTGGTGGTGAAGAAGTCAAGTCCACTGGACGATCTTTTTCGTAAAAATGATAATTATTGATTTCTTTTTATTATTTTATTTTGTACAGGGTGTACAAAAATGGGACACTCCTTAAAACCACGTGATTAGCTGGTCATATACAACTTTTTCTATGGGAGCAACATCGAAATCGTGCTTTTATTTTCAGATGCTCCTTTATAATCGAGGTATGCGAGTAAGTTTGTATGGAGCAGCTAAAAAAATCTCTATTTCGATGTTGCTCCCATAGAAAAAGTTGTTGTATATCACCAGCTGATGACGTGGTTTTAAGGAGTGTCCCATTCTTTTGTACACCCTGTATAAACATCAACTGTAACTTCTTGGTGTGCAATAATAGTGAGTATCCTATCTAAGCTTAAATTCCCATGACAAAAGTATATAAGAATGCGAGTTATGTACCAAGTCAGTACCATAATTAATAATAATAAATAAATAAATATTGGACAACATCACATACATTGCTCTGATCCTAAGGTAAAGTAGCTAAAGCACTTGTGTTACATAAATCAGGAACAACGACGGCACCACAACACCCAGACCAAAGCCAATATAGAAAAGTTTGTTTTCTACATTGACCCGACCGGGGATCGAACCCGGAACCTCAGAGAGGTGGCGCCATTTAAGGTCCGGCGTGCTCACCTCTCGGCTACGGAGGTCGTCTACGGATTGCTCGTATACGTCTCGGCTACGGATAATAATTGAATGGGTTTTTCAGAGAACAAAGTCCGCAATTCGATGGTACCATTCAAGGTATACTTGCGCTAAAATTGTATTCAAACATCACTCAATGACATACGGAAATATTTGCAAACAAGTCATTTCCTATCAATATAATCATCGTTCATTACAAAATGATTTAAGGTCAGGAAGATGATTAAGTCATTTCAAATAAGAAAGTTGAAATCAACGGGTTATGGGATGAAATGTATATGAACGAATAATAGGACTGTTTACCTGTTTAAAATGGGTTTAATTTGTTATTTCACTTATTTTCACCGTAATGTGTGTTGACAATTTTCCTTTTCCAATTAGACAGACAAATTAGAAGACATTGACATATAAAAAAACAATAATGTAAAAAAGAAGTATAAAAGTAAATAGGTCACATAAAAAGTCTGCAACATCCTGCCCCTCGTGCAGCAATGCACCAACTCATGTGTGTTATTAATTTTTAAGTTCGGCTACTAGAGGGGCCTTCTGTTGACAGTTTTACGAGTTTTTTCAGAGGCCGGCGTAGCGTACCACCTAAGGTAGCAACGTCTACTACCCTTGTCACCCCGTCTTTTCCTGGGTACAATTTCTCTATTCGGCCTCGAGGCCATAACCCTCTCGGGAGCGATTCATCTACAATGATAACTACATCTCCAATTCGTAATGCCGGGTAATTGTTGCTATGTCCTTTATGTTCCCGTGGCTGCATAGTGGGAAGGACCTCACGTACCCAGCGGTTCCAGAAATGGTCAGCTAATCTTAAGGCCTTCTTCCACTCGGTTCGGCCGATCAGATCTCGATCGTTGGTAAGAAAATTGGTTGGAAGGCTTTGATGCGATGATGACCCGATGAGGAAATGAAAGGGCGTTAGAGTGGTGGGATCTTCAGGGTCTGTGGAGACATGTGTCAGCGGGCGAGAATTCACAATGGCTTCTGCTTCAGCCAGGAGTGTCACGAGGGTTTCTTCTTTAGGGTGCCTCTCATTGAGTGTAGCTTTTAAGGCCACCTTTACCGTGCGTACTAAACGCTCCCAGCATCCGCCAAAAGTAGGTGCTGCCGCTGGAATGAATCTCCATTTAATTTTCTTTAAAGCCGTGAACTCCTCTACGTCATTCGTGTAAAAATCCCGAAGGATACGATTCGCACCAACGAAAGCGGTCCCGTTATCAGAATATATGGTGTCTGGGATCCCTCTCCTGGCAATTAAGCGCCTGAGAGCCATTATTGCGGAGTCCGCAGAGAGGTTGTACACCAATTCTAGGTGAAGGGCTCGCGTTGTGAGACATGTGAATAATGCCACCCAACGCTTTTCATGGCGACGCCCAATAGTCACAGTAATAGGGCCGAAGTAGTCTACGCCAGTAAAAGTGAATGCTCTTTGATGGTGAGAGAGTCTTTGAGGTGGCAGGTCTCCAGTAATGGGGTTCATGGGTTTCGACTTCCGAATTTTGCAGAATAAGCATTGGTTTGCGACAGTTCTGACGGTGTCGCGGAGTCTCAATAACCAAAATCTTTGTCTGATCTCATTAATTACGGTATCGTGGTTTGCGTGGCCTGCTTGGCGATGGTAAAACTGCACCAACAAACGTACAACTGGGTGGCGGCCGTCAAGCAAAATGGGGTAACGTGAGTCAGGGTCGATGTCTTCTGCAGCTTTAATTCTCCCAGCCAAACGTAATAATGTATCTTCTCCCAGAGTGGGCGATAGTTTGATGAGGCGGCTGCTTGAGGGAATCGGTTTTTGATTACGAATGCAGGAGATTTCTTCAGCAAAGCTATCAAGCTGTATTTTTTGTAAAACATGCCTTTCAGCGGCTTTCATTAGGTCGGCAGTTAAAGGTGACAGAGTAGTAGACGCTGATGGACAATGGTCAGGAGCATGTATAATCCCGCTATTTCCTTTAGAATTTCGAACCATGGCCAAAATATTTCCAAATATTTCCACAGCTTGATGCACCCGGGCTGTGGCACGTAATAAACGCGACCAGTCACTGAAATGAGTAAAGTCAGCTGTGACTGGGAAAGACGACACTGTGTCGACCAAAGTGAGTCCCACCAATTCGTTCAGATGACACTTGAGCTCTTCGCGAACTGGTGTGACGTTAGGCGGCTCCAAAGGCCAGTCCTCCGGGGACTTAAAAAGAAAAGATGGACCAGAAAACCATCGGTGTTTTTGGTTCAAATCTATTTGCCTCATTCTGGTCGAATCGTCGGCCACATTCAAGTCTGTCGGTACCCATCGCCAGTCTTTAACCGAAGAATTCTCTAAAATTTCACCTAAACGATGAGCAACGAAGGGCTTGAATGAACGGGCGTCACTGCGCAGCCATTGGAGGACAGTCATTGAATCAGTCCAAAAAAAAGTACGTGCTGATTTTTTTCGATGGCTATCCTTGATAACAACAGCGAGTCGAGAGGCGATCAAGGCGGCTTGAAGTTCCAGACGCGGGATTGAAGTTGGTTTCAAAGGTGAAACCCTTGCTTTGCTTGCGATGAGAGTGAGCTTGATGCTGCCGTCAGCGTAAACAAGACGCCAATAGGCCACGCATGCATATGCAAGCTCACTTGCATCTGCAAGGACATGAAGTTCTCTATAAATCGGCTCGGAGTCTTTTGCCTTTGCATACCAACGAGGAATCTTGAGCGAAGCCACCTTTGAAAGCTCCTGGAACCAATCATGCCACTTTGATACCTCGGTTTGTGGAAGTTCTGAATCCCAATCGGTACAGGATCTCCAGGATTGTTGAAATAAAATTCGTCCCTTGACGACTAGAGGCCCTAGCAAACCCAAAGGGTCATAAACGCGCATGAGGTGTGACAGAACTTTGCGTTTTGTTAGAGGACCAAGAAGGGATTCTATGTTGACCGTTCGAAATCCTAAATTGTCTGAGATAGGATTCCAAGCGATACCTAAAGCTCTAATACAGTTGGTGGGTTCGCCGAGGTCAACTTCTAATGGCTTAGTGACTTTAAGATCGGCTGGCACCAGATCTAGTGCTTTAGGCTCATTGGAGATCCAACCTCTCATTTCAAAACAGGCAGCAGCATGCACAGTAATGATATCAGCAGCTAACTGAGCCGCGTCGTCGGCGCAATCTTGTGAGTCAATGTAGTCGTCCATGTAATGGCTAAACAAAATCGCGTCTGCGGCTTTTGGGTATACGTGTGCGTGCTCCTGTGCGTTTTTATTTTTAATGAATTGAGCTATAAAAGGGCTACAGCACGCGCCAAAAATGACAGATGTCATTCTGAACTCCTTTATTTTCTGTGTTTTGTCAGATCTCCACAGATACCTGAAGGCATCCCTATCCTCCTCTCTTACCCGGATCTGAGGAAACATTTCCTTAATATCTGCTGCAATACCGACGCAACCCTCCCGGAAACGAAAAAGAATTTTCAGGAGTGGCTGCAGTAGATCAGGACCCGGAAGTAGTAAGGAGTTCAGACTAACTCCCTCATTTCTGGCTGCGGCGTCGTGGACCACTCTGACTTTTCGTTTTTGAGGGTGGTACACCCCGAAATGTGGGAGATAAAGACGTATCTTTTCAGATTTGACTTCAGTGTTCCCGTGGTACGTCTTTGGAAGGCATTCTTCTGCATAACCCTTACTAATCATGTTGTCAATGAATGCATGATAAGCCTTTGCAAAGTCTAGTTCTTTGCTCATACGTCTTTCAAGGCTTAAAAACCGTGACAGAGCTTGAGGGTAACTTTCTGGAACACGCTGCGTGTCGTCGCGCCATGGCATTCCTACCTCGAATCGACCAGTAGGTAGACGCCTCGCGGTGGCTTCTAAAATATCAATTGCCCGCTGGTCTTGTTTGGTATGTATCGATTCTGATTTAGAAATGCCTATGGAATCGAGTTTATACTGTTGTTTGATCAACGATTCCAGATTGTCATCCTCAGATGTAGCTATGCGTGTATGGTTGACGAATTCAACTAGTTTCGTTTTGCTAGAAGCAACACCGTACAAAGTCCAGCCCAGAGCTGTTAAGCAGGCTACGGGTTCGTTCCTTCTACCAACACGAACGTCGCGATTGAGTGACAAGTGCCAGTGTTCAGCTCCAATTAAAATTGTAGGAGTAGCGTCCTCATACGTCAGTTCGTCAACTAATGCAGTTAAGTGCGAAAAAGATTCGATTGCTTCGCGGTCAATTGTTTGTGGACGCAAAGACAAAGAGTCCATGGCCCTAGCATTTTTCACGAGGTATGTTTCCTGTGTGTATCTGCCTTTAATATGAAAATTAACGTATGAAACTGTAGTATTTCGCACAAGTCCGCCTATGCCATTTACTGTTATGGCCTGTTTTGGCCCTGTCGCTCCTATAAGTGTGGCAATACTGGAATCGATTAATGTAGCAGTACTTCCATCATCTAAGAGAGCATACACGTCACACATTCCAGCAGGCCCGGAGACAGTGACAGGAATGATCTTCAGGTAGGCACGGGGGCGCAGAGCTACAATGGTGCTTGGTTTTTGCACGCCTGTGCATGTGGCCGATACTACCAGCTTCTCTTCAGTCTGCTCAGAATTATTTGATAATGCATATGAGTTGTCACTGACAGTTTTTGCGGGAGTGTTGCCATTGGTTGTAGGTATGTCGAGGGTGTTGACAAGCGGAGGAGGTGGTTGACGATGTAGAAGCGGATTGTGACGTAAAGAACAGCCGTCAACACCGCACGGGTTTACTTTACATGTCTTCCATTGGTGTGAATTACTCTTCAGGCATCGGTAACAAACCTTTGCCTCACGCAACCACTGCCATCTCTCATCAATACTCAAAGATTTAAATTTAAAACACTCTTTAATATTGTGGTCATTCTTACAAAACGGGCACTCTTTTCTAATTCCAGCACCTCCACCAAAATTGCCCTTTTTGTCTAATTTTGAACGAACCATGGTATTATGAACGGTTTCGCGTTTAAAAGGTTTATCGAAAGGAACGTTATGCTGGAGGTGTTGTGTCGCGCTAACCTCAGGTGCTAAACCGAAACGTATGTGTTGGTCAAGTTCGCGCTTTAAAAAATCTGACAAAATTTCAAGTTTAGGACGTCCGGTGGTATCCTGCATTGCAAAATCTGTCCATCTTAGTTTCATTGTAGGATTTAATTTTGCGAGAACCGCATGGAACAATTCCGGCGAAAACAGATACTCTATGTGGTTTAATAATTTAATTGTAGAAATGGAGTTACGTACCCGATTTGAGAGGATTCCAAGTTCTTTAAGATCGTTACCTAGTCGTGGGAGATTTTTTAGTGAAGTAACCTCCTTGTAAACGATGAGCTCGGGGCGCGCGAAGTTATCTTCAAGAGCGCGCATGACCTCCTCCGGGTCCTCCGTCGACATCAACAGCGCCGCCACGGCCTCGCGCGCGGGCCCTCGGAGCGCACCGTCTAGTCGGTTTATGTTATCTAGCGGAGAAAAATTATCTTTTGTTATGCTGTATGTACGCTTGAATTGCAACCATTGAAGCGTATTGCCAAAAAATAGTGGTAATTCCAGCTTCCTGGTACCGGAAGTGGAAGCAAGAGCCTTTGCTGCCGCGGCAGTGTCGGCTACCGCCTGCAAGAGAACGGCTGGTTGGTCAAGCTCCGTGAGAGCGAGCGGCGGCGCACGACCGACCGCCTCGGATGTTTTAGAGACCTTTGGTAGTTGTGCTTGTCGAATGGAAAAGTTGACAGGGGGTGCAGTTGCCCGAGTGGCTGTTGGTGGTGGTACCAAACAACCGGGTGACGGAACAGTAACATGTTGCTCACGTCCTACTGTAATATTGCCTCTGTCAATATTGTTGTCAACTTGGTGACTTTCTACCCATGTTTTTGTTCTATCTACGCTCACCCTTGTGGAACTTCGATGGCTTGCGCGGCTCCCAGCGCGGCTAGACTCAGCGTCTGCATCGATGGCAGCGAGTTCAGCTTGTAATTCGCTCTCCTCCATCTGCTGCTGTAACGCTGCGAGTTGACGTGCACGTTCGCACTCGCGAGCGGCCAACTCCTGTTCGCGTTCGCGCTCACGGGCGGCTAACTCCTGCTCGCGTTCGCGCTCACGGGCGGCTAACTCCTGCTCGCGCTCGAGGCGACGACGTAAAGCGAGCGCTTCGGCAGCTGCTTTTTGTGCCTTCACAGTTGCGGACGAACGGGATGATCCGCTTTGTGAAGTGCGCTCACTCGGTGCGGCGCTGACTGGCGGACCAGAACTGCGGAGAACGTCCGCGGTGGGGCCCGGGTCGGCCGACATTATTTTATTTTTACTACGGGTGATCATGTGCGGATGAACGAGGTAAAAATATGTGAATGTAAACATTTTACAATCAAACTTAAACAAATAATAATTTAATAAATACTTAGAAACATCTGCTAGAATTTCTTAGATTATCTGCTATTTCTGCATAACTATCATTGCTTTCGCCTTATTATCCTCTGTCTCTTTTTTTTCGTTCTCCGGTTCTTTCGCGCTCATCGAAGGCTTTCTTTTTTTATTCACAGTTTTCATTTCGCCCCTTTTCATGTGTAGCTCTTGTGGTATTGGCATTTGGCCGAAGTTATCGACCCCTGGGCCCGGTTTCAGCTTGCGACGGAAGTCGGTCTTCGTATGGATAGATAGGGCTGGTAGCAGCCGATTGCGGCAGTTATAGAAATGGTAGTCTCGTATATCCAGAAACTTAAATGGCGCAAACACCCGATCATCAAAGTCCCTTTTGTATGTAGCCCAGTGGCACTTCAAATACTCATTGTTTTGGAGCGAATAGTGCTTGATGTAAGTATGTTCGAAGATGCCCTTCTCGAAAATGGGCAGAGTGCGGTAGTTGCGGCCTATTTCTATTGCAACCTCTTTACTTATTGCTGTATCAGGATGTGGTCGAGTAATATCTCCACGGGTTATGGGATGAAATGTATATGAACGAATAATAGGACTGTTTACCTGTTTAAAATGGGTTTAATTTGTTATTTCACTTATTTTCACCGTAATGTGTGTTGACAATTTTCCTTTTCCAATTAGACAGACAAATTAGAAGACATTGACATATAAAAAAACAATAATGTAAAAAAGAAGTATAAAAGTAAATAGGTCACATAAAAAGTCTGCAACAAAAGTCATTAAATAAATATAATTAAAATAGCCATTAAGTTATTTTGCTGTGAGTTTTTTTTACATTGAAGCAAAATGTTTAAAATCAAACTAAAAATAAAACATATTTTATTTTAAATAAAACTAAGATCACACGCACGTTCGTGACTCAATCACGCCTAAACGGCTGAACAGATTTGGATGAAATTTTGGACACTTATAGAATAAGATCTGGATTAACATATAGGATAGTTTTTATCCCGGTTTAATGTTCCTGTGGGATATATGTGATATACTAAACATCCTGTAGTTCACGCAAAAGTTGCGGGCATAGCTATGTATTATAAAGAATGAATGTTTATTCATTGACGACGACCTCCGTAGCCGAGAGGCGAGCACGCCGGACTTTAAATGGCGCCGCCATCTCTGAGGTTCCGGGTTCGATCCCCGGTCGGGTCAATGTAGAAAAACGAACTTTTCTATATTGGCTCGGGTCTGGGTGTTGTGGTACCGTCGTTGTTTCTGATTTCTATAACACAAGTGCTTTAGCTACTTACCGTAGGATCAGAGCAATGTATGTGATGTTGTCCAATATTTATTTATATCATTAAATAAATATTTATATTTATTTATTTAATGTTTATTCTACGTAGTGTAAAATACTTAAGGGTTTGTAAACGTCAATTTTTAAATAGAACGGTCTAGAGAAAAACTGCTTTATAAAATATAATAATATTACCATGTTTCTTTATATTTTTAGTGTTTAATGGTAAAACGGGAACCTATTACCACATGAGTAACTTTACTCATGTGCTATTACTAAGACTCCGCTGTCCGTCTGTCTGTCTGTCCGTCTGTCACCGGGCTGTATCTCATGAACCGTGATAGTAAGACAGTTGAAATTTTAGGGGTGCGTTATGGGGTCAAAATGAACCAATTGCAACGCACCAACGATTTAGACAGCATTTTTGAGCTGCAACGAAAACTAGATGCACATGAGGTCGATTCGATAGCAGTGAACGTGTTAAGTGACCAGAAGAAATTGTTACAAGACATAGGTTGAAAAATCACCAACTTTAAAATTTTATTTATTTCATTAGGAATAATAATAATATAACCTATCTTTAAATGATCTTCTATTGACATTTGTAACTAATTTCTAGCCTATACATTTCCGGATGTAGCCATGACCTCTCAAGTCAAAAAAAAAACTTCGAAAAAACTTAGTTGAGTCCGTTGTCGTAATAATAAAACCCAAATTGCATTCCATATAGGTCAATACACATTGCCAAATGTTGCTCTTAATATTTCCTGTTTGGTCAGAATATTTGAAAACCGGCCAAGTGCGAGTCGGACTCGCGTACGAAGAGTTCGGCAAAAAATCACGTCTGTTGTATGGGAGCCCCCTAAAATTATTATTCTGTTTTAAGGGGTTCCGTAGCCAAACGGTAAAAAACGGAACCCGTATGGATTCGTCATGTCGGTCGGTCTGTCCGTCCGTATGTCACAGCCACTTTTTATCGAAACTATAAGAACTATACTGTTGAAACTTAGTAAGGATACACTGTGAATTCAAAAACAGAAAAAAAACAATTCATTTTGGGGGTTCCCAATACTTAAAACTAAAACTCAAAAATTAACTCAAACCCCTATAACTTCTAAAATAAGAGAATTATAAAACTAAAAAAAAATATATGATATACATTACCATGCAAACTTCCACCGAAAATTGGTTTGAACGAGATCTAGTAAGTAGTTTTTTTCTAATACGTCATAAATCGTAAACCGCAATTAGATAATGGTACGGAACCCTTCGTGCGCGAGTCCGACTCGCACTTGGCCGGTTTTTTAAATTGTTGTTATTTGTTTTTATAGCGCCAACAAAAATACATCATCTGTGAAAATTTCAACTCTCTAACTATCACGGTTCATGAGATACAGCCTGGTGACAGACGGACAGACAGACAGACAGCGAAGCCTTAGTAATAGGGTCCCGTTTTACCTTTTGGGTAAGGAACCCTAAAAACTAAATAGGTCAGTCATTGCAAAAATGTGATTCCGTAGCCGTGAGGTCGGACGCCAGACTTAGCAACGCTATCTCTAAGATCCCGGGTTTGATTCCCAGACGGATAAAGGTAGAAAAAGAACTTTTTCAATAATGTTTGGATCTGGCGTGCTTTAGCTACTTATAACCATGTTAGTATGTGATGTCTGTACATGATTTATTTAATTTATATATTTTATTTAATTATTTATGTAATAAAAAATCAACATTCGCCAGACAGTTCAAAAGTAAAATTTTCTTATTGGAACTTAATTTTAATTCAAAGCATTTAGTTCAGAAGCACTACTTTTTTAAACGTACGATAAATAATACAAGTCAGATAAAAACAATTATTAATAAAATAAAAAACATTTATTAAGTACGTAAAATTTACTTACTTGATGAGACCGAAGGCAATGCTCTAAATTAAAAATGGCCGTCTATCCACATCGTACGCCGCATTTTCAACTTTTCTCAACAGATGGCGCTGTCTTCAGTTACACCGCGATGGTGCAAGGTTTTTTCGGGAACTATAATAACCCCTCGTAGTACCGTTGATGATTTGTAAAGGTTGCAGAGAGCATCGCTGGATGCTCCAATTTTTGAGACAGATACTTCCGATTTTAATGATCAGAAGAGACTGTGAAAAATCCTTGATTCAGAATATCGCTTTCAAATTTTCAATTCTTAATAGATATATTAAAAATATATCGATTGATCGTCAAGATATTAATTAAACGTATGCTCATCCAGCAATAGCAATACGATAGCGAGAGTTTGTATTTTGAAGAGAAAAGGAACGTTTTGCGAAAGGTCCATTGTGAGAATGGTACGTGTTGCGTAGAGGGTACATTTTGCGAAGGGTACATAATGCGAATGAAGGCGAATAAAACCGCAAATTGACAGCAGTAAACAAATAAATCTATGACAGTCATTTGCATAAATAAGTAGCGTATCTTATCTTAGTAATAGAAAAGTATTTTTAACACGACGACCGTCTGGTGTAGTGGTTTGCGCTCCGGACTACAAAGCCTGGCGGTTGCGGGTTCGAATCCCGCGAGGGGCAAATGTTTATGTGATGAGCACGAGCATTTGTTACCTAAGTCAAGGACGTTTATGAACGTATTTATTAAGTATGTTTATCCGTTACGTAGTCGCTATAGTACAAGCTATGCTTAGTTTGTGTATGTTTAGTATGATTATGGAAACAATATATTTATTTAAAACGGGATCCTATTACTATGGCTCCGCTGTCCATCTGTCTGTCACCAGGCTGTATCTCATAAGCCGTGATAGTTAGAGAGTTGAAATTTTCACAGATGTTTTATAACAACAACAAAAATACTATAAAACAGAATAAAATAAATTTATTTAAGGGGGCTCCCATACAACAAACGTGTTTTTTTGCCGTTTTTATAGATAATGGTACGGAACCCTTCGTGCGCGAGTCCGACTCGCACTTGGCTGGTTTTATTTTTATTTTCTAAGCTTCTTTTACTTATCTTGTGATGATGTTGACCTCAAGATATGACCTTTATGTCACCATCTATGACAATGAATATGCAAACATGGGCGATGAAATCATTTATAATCTACACTGAGCTTAAACAATGCACTGTTTTAAGGTCTGAATAGATTAGGATTAACTGACTCATTTTTGACCTTTCTTTAAATGGTATTAGGTCAAAATTAATATATGTTTTGAGACATTGAGAAGGCGGATTGAATAATCTGACAGTTTCATAGTTTTCTTATCAGTCCTTAAAACCACCCAAGTGCCTAAATCTCGAATATGAAAATCAAATTGTCAGAATACCTGTTACTTGAATCTAAAAACTTAAAATAAGATGTGCTAGAAGAGGATTTAATATACATCTTGAATTGAATAATTTTGATTTTCCGTTAAGTCCCTTGGATTAAAACATGCACAAAAACATTAAGGTGTAATGTACTATACTCGTACCTCAATGCACAAAAAAGTGTATTTTTTCATAAATTGCAAATGTTCTCACAAACGGCATAAGCTATTTCGTTACTGTTTTCACACAAAACAAGATTGTGCAAGGAAATATACATGTTATGAATTGAGAGTTATATTTGAAGATTCACGTTATTGGTATTAATTTCATAAAAAACATGTTTTTTTTTCTGATTTTCAGAGGTCAACACGCGCGAAATTGTATGGGCGCGACGCGTCAAGGTCATTCAAGGGTGTTAAGGCCTTAAATGTACTTTTCAGCGAGGACCGCGAATTGCAAGCGCAAGTTAATAGGGAGACAATGTGTACCGTACCAACCGTGTAACCACATATTCTATACATCATGGTAAACAAATTTTGTTTTATCTTTTTTGCAAATTTGCATGAAAATTTATCAACTTCCCATACAAAATTAACAAATTAGTCAATAAGATTTGTAAAGACAGTAAAGAAAAACATATGCATAATTTAAAAAGTGATAGAACAAAAGTTGTTCAATATGATGTATAGAATATGTGGTTACAAGGTTGACCTTGATTTACGGGACACCCTGTATATTTTACATTACAAGATAAATGTACATGTGCGAGCAGGGCAGTATTTATTTCCAAATATTTTTATCATTTATAATTATTTACAGTATAATATCCTTTTTTCATTAAAGTGATATTAATATGCGATTTAAATTTCAACATGGGCAGTTCAACAATCGACGCTGGTATTTATATAAGAAGCGAATACATTTTCCCATGAACGAATTACTACCTTATGCAGTCTGAAATTTGGAAGGGCAAGCCTATTCTTATTCCGAGTGTTAGGAAGATTATGAATGCCTCTTTTAAAAAAAATAAATTTGGCTCAAAAGACATGACCATGAGTATAAAATACTTATAAATGGTTTAAAAACATACGGATTGCCAAATGCCCAGTAGCGGGCATTGGTTTTTTTTCAATGTAGGCAGCAGGTACTTGCTAATGTGTTTTATTGATGAAAATCTGTGGCTTTCACCAATAACACACATTACCTACCTACCTACCTACTGCCTACCTCATTTCATTTATCAGGTAGGCACTGCCTAATTGCATATTATGCACCGCACGCCCCCGGGTCCCCCGTTCAGCATTAGTCATGGCAGCTAGGGTTAACTGCCATGACACTGATATTCTGCGGGGCCCCAGGAGGTATTAATTCAATTTAAAAACACGAAATACCTAGACACAGCACAAGAAATAATATTTAAAAAAAAATGTATGAAGCACGTACATAATACGTACATTACGACCATTATTTCACTAATATTTAATAAATTATAATAAAAAAAAACACTCACATTCACCTCACTCACAATAGGACGACCACAGATAATATAAAATGAAAAAAAAAATTAAAGCACTGAGCTCATTGCCAGAGAAAATGCAATCGTGCAACTTTTCTTAGGGAATAAATGAAAAAATAAGATAGGCAGATTAAGAAATAAGATATGTTTTTATTTGTCTCAAGGCAGATTATAGATACAGCATAATATGCAAACTTAATGCTAAATACTAAATGGTTTATGGTTAGTGGATGCAGGAAACCCGTAAATTCTGTTATTTCTGTACAGGGTGTTCAAAAGAATGGGCCACTCCTTAAAACCACGTGTTCAGCTGGTCATATACAACAACTGTTTCTATGGGAGCAACATCCATATTGAGAATTTATTTTTAGTTGCTCCATACAGACTTACTCGCATACCTCGATGATAATGTATGGAGCATCTGAAAATAAAATCACGATTTCGATTGCTCCCATAGGAGAAGTTGTTGTACATGACCAGCTGATCACGTGGTTTTTAGGAGTGGCACATTCTTTAGTACACCCTGTAGTACTAAGATGTACCAGTCAATGTATTTATCTATTTTCTGAATTGACCTGAAACGGGAATCAAACCCAGGACCATGCATTCAAGACGAATAATACTCAATGCTCCCTGTATATTGATTAAGATTATGATAATAATTACCAATGAAAATAAATAATAATTAATATTGGACAACATCACACACGTAACACATTGCTTTGATCCTTAGGACTTGTGTTATAGAAATCAGAAGCAACGAACGACGGTACCACAACACCCAGACCCGAAACAATAAAGAAAAGCTTGTTTTCCACATTGACTCGACCAGGGATCGAACCCGGAACCTCAGAGATGGCGACGCCATAATATAGTCCGGCCTCCTAGGCCGGCTACGGAGGTCGTCAAAGAAATAAAAATGATTACCTTTCTGGCTAGAAAATGGTATTTTCAAATCAAATCAACAATAACACAATGAATTCTGTCAACGAATGAAATACGACATGAACATATCCATTTTCCGTATTATTGTACAACGAGACCAATTAAACCAATCACTATGAAATAATAGAAATTAACTATTGTCTAGAGTACAACAATTAACTGAATTACCCATCAATTAATTAGTCGTTACAGAGAAAGACATTATTTCTTGAGTAAATATTAGATTTAGTAGGATTCCTGTCAAGTTGAGAAAATGACATATGTCAATTTATAGAATACCTCATCATCATCATCATCACCAGCCTATATCAGTCCACTGCTGGACACAGGCCTCTCCAAAAGGAGGATTTTGCCATAATCGCCACGCCTTGGCAGGCGGGTTGGCGATTGCAGTTTGGCCAATGGTGGAGAGGAGACGCTGCCGCCCGTCTTCTTGTGGCGGTTCTCCTGTAGTCGCCTCTTACGACACCCATAGGAAGAGAAGGGATGGTGCTATTCTTTTAACGTGCCGGCACCACACGACACCTAGAATACCTACGAGTAGTTTTCTTTATACCTAGACAGCTTAAATCCATTTTATACTTATTTAGCGATCCCCGGACGCGAATGACGCTTGGGTCAAAACATTTACTACTTTAGTAACATTTCTTGTAATAAAACTGAAGAGCCAAAAAATAGGCAATTAAGTAGTTAACATATTATTTTTAGGGTACCGTACCCAAAAGGTAAAACTGGACCGTATTACTGCTATTACTAAGGCTCCGCTATCCGTCTGTCTGTCTGTCCGTCTGTCACCAGGCTGGACTGGCTGAAGGCTCATGAACCGTGACAGTTAGAGTTGTAATTTTCACAGATGATGTATTTCTGTTGCCGCTATAACAACAAATACTAAAACTCTATCCAAAATCAAAAAGCATTCATTATAACCATATTATGGATAAAAAAAGAGTTCATTTAATTTCAAAACTAGAATAAAATAATTATTTAATGGGGTTCCCATACAACAAACGCGATTTTTGCTCTTTTTTTTGGATAATGGTGCGGAACCCTGAGTGCGCGAGTCCGACTCGCACTTGGCCGGTTGCTTGCTCTTTTAGGAGGTTTTTAAGTAGGAGGCTTTTTGGAATTTTAATTATTTATAATCTATGTGACAATATTTATAATTTTAAAATTCAGTACTCTATACAATACTAATCTGATATTAATGTTAGCTGGTCGACTGGTATTTGATTATTAATCCCTTAACAAATCTTAACTAATAAAATATTATTGGCCTTACTACAAAAAAGATAGACAAGCGTTGAACACTTGGCTAAAATTAATCAACCAATTTGAAATGCTGACACATCTGACATTCGAGACATATTACTAACAAACATTTCTAAATTTTGACGACCTCCGTTGCCGAGAGGCGAGCACGCCGGACTTTAAATGGCACCGCCATCTCTGAGGTTCCGGGTTCGATCCCCGGTCGGGTCAATGTAGAAAACGAACTTTTCTATATTGGCTCGGGTCTGGGTGTTGTGGTACCGTCGTTGTTTCTGTAATTCTATAACACAAGTGCTTTAGCTACTTACCTTAGGATCAGTGCAATGTATGTGATGTTGTCCAATATTTATATTTATTTATTTATTAAAAAAAAAAATGGTTGACTTATCTGTAAACAGGTGTTCAACACGTGTCTATCTTTTTGTAGTAAGGCCGTAAAAATTTAATTAAGTGAAATAACAGCGCCTAGTTAGACACATTTAGAAGAAGAAGAAGAAATATATTTATTTAGCATAAAAAAAATTGACAATAATAAAAAAAAAATAACAAAAGTCGTGCCAAAAAGGACCCCCACTCAGTACGACACTGATATTCTTTAGCCATTTAGTTATGTCTTGCAGTTCCGAGCTTCAGATTAAAGAAAGTGGGTAATTCATTTTTGGGGAAATGTATAAAAATCTTCAATTAAGTACCGCAAACTCTTGTTGACTTACCTGTATATGAGTTCAAAAACCACATTAAAAAAAACCTTATGAAAAAAGGATACTACAAAGTTGAAGATTACTTGAACGACAAGAGTGCATGGACTTAATAGCCTGCCTAGCTCGCACTTACACTATCTTGTAATTGTATTTCCTGTAATAAAACCAGGCTGACAAAGGTGACTGAGTTTGTTGCGCCGCTTGTTCTCATCACCAGCCGATATGTTGTCCCGAAGCGGTGGTAGGGCTAAGTTATATGTTGGGACGTGTATGAGTGCCCGGAGGAGGACCTATAAAATATACAGAATATACAGAATAAAGTATGGCCCAACTATAAAACAAAGCGAACAATCTACATCCATTCTGACGTTACAGGCTTGTAAAAAGCATCTAAGTGTTCTGATAAAGTAAACAATCGTCATTGATAACAATTAGGTATAATGAAGCTGAGTGATCATAGAAAACGTTTTTCCTTACACATCCGTCTAAATCACAAGGATGCGCGGACGCATCCGTATTTTCCGTTTATATACAGTCGGGTAGAGAAGTGTTTCGTTGACGATTTTAATTAAATCTATACTAATATTATAAAGAGGAAAGATTTGTACCTATTTTTGTATGTTTGTATGTTTGTAATGAATAGGCTCAAAAAGTACTGGGCCGATTTAAACAATTCTTTCACCAATAGAATGCTACATTCTTGCAATTTGACATAGGCTACATTTCATTTTGAAAAAAAATAGGGATCCTTGGTAAAATTTGAACAATGTAACCGAAGGTGTAGAAAAATGAGTCTTAAAATGTCTTTCGTCGAATGCGCTGCCGAAACTATTAGCGATAATTGTCTACCCCGTGCGAAGCCGGGACGGGCTGCTAGTAATATATAAAAATTGGACAACATCACATACATTGCTCTGATCTTATGGTAAGTAGCTAAAGCACTGTGTTATAGTACCAGAAACAACGACGGTACCACAACACCCAACATTCAGAACCGAGCAATTATAGAAAATATCGTTTTCTACATTTACCCGACCACAATCGAATCTGGAACCTCAGAGATGGCGACGCCTAGTCCGGCGTGCTCGCCTCTCAGTTACGGAGGTCGTCGAATTATTAAGTGCTGACACTAGTACTGTTATTATGCTATGGTGTTGGTTAAGGCCTATCAATGGGATTTTTTACTGTATTTTGCAACAATGAGGAAATACCAGAGGTAGAACTTATGAAGGCGTGGTTGGTAATAAAAGTTGTGAAAGTTGATATTACTAGTGCAAGATAGGGGTCGACCATTAATAACGTGATGTTTTAGCAACTTTTTAACCCCTTTTCCCCTCCCTCTGCCCGGTGATACGTGGTGAGGTTTCAGACTACCCATCTCCCCCCCCTGTACCCAAAATCACGGTATTTTTTTGGTACAAGCAACCGCGTTTCGGTTAAGAAAACGCGCATTCAAAGACAAAAAATAACACGTGATAACTCATTACAACCAACCCCTCCCCCTAGTGATATATCGTGATTTTCCGAACCCCCTCCCCTTTCGAGCCTCACGTGGTTATTGGACGAGCTCATAGCCGTAAAACAAACATTATTTCACAAGTAATTCTTTTACAACCAAACCAGGTTGGATTTGGCACTGCATTGGGTTGCGAGGCGGCTATTCATTCAACTCGGTCTTTTGCCATAGGTCACGCGGCATCAAATGAAATAACTCTCAAAATTGATATCAAAAATGCTTTTAATAGTGTAGAAAGGGATATCATTCTTAGCGAAGTCCTTGAACAAGCCCCATCTCTTTATCCGTTCGTGTATCAGTGCTATGCTTCCGCAAGTAATCTCTTTTTTTCAGACAGTATTATACAGTCACAGGTTGGAGCTCAGCAAGGTGATCCATTGGGACCATTATTATTCTGCTTGGCTATCCAAAAAATAATTTCGCCCTTGAAGTCCCCGCTGAATATCTGGTACCTTGATGACGGGGTTTTAGGAGGAAGTCCAGACGTAGTAATTGAAGATTTAAAAGTTCTAGTGCCAGCCTTAAAAGCAGTAGGTTTGGAAATAAATCCAACCAAATGTGAAGTTTTCGGATGTGGTGGTTTGGTTACAGGTATTAAGGAGCTTGAAGCTCTTGTGCCTGGTATTAAACAAATTGATAAGTCTTCGCTAAATTTGTTAGGTGCTCCTATATTTCCCGAGGGTGTTAGCTCTGTGTTGCAATTGAAAAATCAGGCACTTTCGGCAGCACGGGAACATTTAGAGCATTTATCTGGGCATGTTTCTCTTGTTTTATTGCGGCATTGTTTGGCATTGCCACGCATGGCTTACGTTTTGAGAACATCGCCAACTTGGCTTTTTGAGCGAGAATTAAAGGTACTAGATGAGACGCTAAAATTAACTTTAGAATCGGTACTTAATGTTAGTTTAGATGAGGTGCAGTGGAGTCAGGCTTCGTTACCGATTCGTCATGGGGGTCTTGGAGTACGTCGTGTGCAAGATGTTGGTCTGGTAGCCTTTTTAGCCTCCGCGCATGGGTCGGCGGATCTTGTTGCTCGCATTTTGTCAACTGATGGCAGCACTGTTCGTTTACCTTTTGTGACTGAGGCTTTAAATAAATGGGTTACGATCTGTCCGACGAACGATCGCCCCAAAAATCTGTTTATTCAGAGAGAATGGGATGACATCCTCTGCAAGCTTTCCTATTTACGCTTGTTGGATGGTGTCTCGGGAGCCGATTTAGCACGTTTAAAGGCGGTCGCTAGGCCTGCATCGGGTGCTTGGCTACATGCTTATCCATCTCCACACTTAGGAACACTGCTTGATAATGAATCTTTAAGAATAGCGGTGGCCCTAAGACTTGGAGGCAAGGTGTGTGAAAAGCATTTATGTATTTGCGGTGTTATGGTAGATGAAAATGGGCACCATGGTTTAAGTTGCCAAAGATGTGCGGGTCGCTTTCCGAGACACCATTCAATTAACGACATCGTTCGTCGGGCCATGGTATCGGTCAACGTTCCATGCGTATTAGAACCGCCGGTTCTATCTCGAACGGATGGCAAGAGGCCAGACGGTCTTACGTTGATTCCGTGGCGGAGGGGCCGTTGCCTCTTGTGGGATGCTACTTGTGTTAGCACGTTTGCTGCGTCTCATTTGAGGCAGACGGTGTGTTCGGCGGGCTCAGCGGCAGAAAACGCTGCGAAGTTGAAGCACGCCAAGTACTCGGCCCTGGAGTCAATGTATGACTTCATTCCGGTAGCTGTCGAAACAGCTAGACCATGGGGCGCTGAGGCCCGCGACCTTTTTAGAGAGATAGGGCGAAGATTGAGAGAGAAGGGAAATGATCCCCGCTCTGGTTCCTGGTTGGTCCAGCAGGTCTCTATTGCCATTCAACGCGGCAATGCAGCCAGCATAATGGGGACCTTTGGATCGACTAGGTTGCAGGGTGGACCTTAATTGTTTATTTGTAATTTTTAGACAATGCTTTTTGCTGAATTTTATTGATTTGACGTATTGTATCCTGTTAATGTATTATTTTTCTTTGTTAATAAAAACTACTTTTTTATTCTTTAAACATTTTATTTGAAACTTTGTTACTAGTGCTAGGTATCTACCCCTAAAATAGCTTAAAAAATTATAAATACTACCTGACGGATTTTTCATTTTGGGGAAAAGATGTTTTTTTTTTTTTTTTTTTATTTGAGATGGTCTTACTCTTGACCCCAATCTTGCTCTAGAGCATAGATGGGATCTACGATAGAGCGAGCTTGCCCAGAAGATGCCTATTCACTCTGGACTTAAAGAGAGTCAGGTTATATGCACTCGGAAATACAGACGCAGGCAGGGAATTCCAATCCTTAGCTGTGCGCATTATAAAAGATGATGAGAAGCGCTTAGTGCGGGTTATGGGTATATCAACTAAGAACGGATGGTAGCCGGCCGTGCGTCTGGATGTCCGATGGAAGAAAGGTGACGGTGGTATGAGTTCATGCAGCTCATGAGCACACTCTCCGAAGTACAATCAATAGAAGACCGATAGGCAAGCAACCTTGCGGCGGTGAGCCAGGCTGTGCAGCTTGGACGCCACCAGTTTTTTATCGCCTATTATTCTCTTGGCTCTGCGTTCCACCGAGTCAAGTGCAGCAAGTTGGTATTTCGCCGAGCCGTCCCAAAGGTGGCAGCAGTACTCCATGCAAGATCGGACTTGGGCTTTGTAAAGAGTTAAAAGCTGTCCAGGCGTGAAGTACCGCTTGACTTTATTCAGGACGCCCAACTTTCTAGCTGCAATTTGAGCCTTAGACTCGATGGTGGTGCCAAAGTTGAGGTCAGAGGACAACTCCATGCCAAGAAGTTGTAGAGTGCCGGTCACTGGAACAGATGTACCTCGGAAAGTAGGAGAAAGGGTGAAAGGACTCCTTTTTGTGGAAAAAAGACACGCCTGCGTTTTAGAGGCATTGAAGCTGACGAGATTGTCATCGCCCCACTGGGAGACGCTACTTAACGTCAGGCTCGTACGCTCAACCATGGCCTCTCTCAGTCTTTGGACCTCAACTCCACCGGCTCCTGCACTAGACAGATACTTCTCCGCGACAGTACTGTCATCTTTGTACTTTGTCAGATGTACTTTTATTTAAAGTATGTATAACGCTGAACACTGTTGTAAAAAAGGCTGACAAAGTTGACTGAGTAAAATTTTTCTTTCGATTCATATATTGGCGCCATCATAAATGATGTTCATTTTAATAACTTCATTTTAATCCTGTTGAAGTGATTCCCTTCTGCACTTTGCCATTCTATGTATTATTTTTAAATAGGTAATTATTTTTCTACACAGTTGCTCGTAAATTAACTCTTATAACATCGTTTTTAGTTTCATAATTCATCATATTACGCACTTGTGCTGTAATAACATTATCGCACTAGTGCGGTAATGTAAACTTTTTTAAAAAAATCCAGCATAGGTTTATGTCTAAGAACATTGAATATTTTCCAATATTAAATTATTTTAGGGTTAAAATGACAAATAAATATTTCATTTTATCAAATTGTTTATTAATAAACACAAATTAACTTAACTATCATTTTAAGAAACAATAATTTATAGTTTATTTTATTTTTTTAATTGCTGCTACTCCGGCTGAACAGCCAGTTTTTCCTGTGCCATTATTGACCATGCGCGCGCATCGAAATTGCGGCGCGCGAAAAAAACAAAACACTTGCCATTTTCCCTAAATATTTGGTAAAGTTGTTGCTGTGTGGTTAATTACTATCAAAAATGTCTACTTTAAATAGTGAAGACGAGTAAAATGTTATTCAACCCCGTCGGAAATACTTATGGCGAGGCACGAAACGCAAGTAATAGCCTGTTACCGCCAAAATCCAGAGAAAAACAGCAAAAACGAAGAAGGTATTTTAGATTTTAGTTTGGTTTTTTTCCGCATTTGTGTTTAAAAACGTCGTATGCAACTCGTGTGCATTGATTATTAGACATTGCACACTCGTATCATAATGTACTATTATCATACTTTTTATTTTCCACCCGATTGTACCTATTACAATGAGGTCACTTACGACATCGCAGACCGGATGTGCGAGACCCTGACCGCTGAAAGCCACTGGACATCAGGTATTACCTATCTCTTTAAGAGATGGTACAAACAACCTTTTATGCAAATGTACTCAGACAATGTGATCACTTAAATAAAGTAAGCCTATACCAGCCTCCCTAGAGTGACTAAAAAAACACGATATGATGATATGATATTTATGATATGATATGATATATACCGATTTATCGACGGCCAACTGTCAAAATAATATGAACTTTTATCGTAACATCGAGCATGACCATATCGTCACCGGCACGGCACGGACACAAATTAGTCAATATGTGCTCGCAATGCATAAAAAATTGTACCTTTGCGTAACATCATGCGAAATTTTAAATCAATATATCTCTGTAATACTTTGATTATGTCCAATAGGTACTTTTTGAAAAAGTAAAGTTAGTCGTCATAATTGTGACTAATAATTTCGCCTTGATTGTAACAACAAAGGCGGGAGGAAGCCTATGTCTATGGACTGACGTGGGCTGATAATGGCGATGATGGGAGAAGATGATAAAATTAGGTAGGTAGGTATTCAATGCACTATCTACCAGTTCTCATTTGAGGACACTTTATTTTTTTAAACCATGAACGGTCGATTATTGGGATTTCGTTAAGGGATCAAATCCGAAACGAGATCATCAGGCAAAAGACCAAAGTACTAGATGTAGTCCAAAAATGTAGCAAGCTTAAGTGGCAGTGGGCTGCCGGGCTGGCCATATTTGTCGCAGAACCGATGAAGGGTGGGGTAAACGGGTTCTCGAGTGGAGACCACGCCTTGGTAAACGTACTGTAAGACGCCCCCCAGCCCGATGGACCGACGACCTTAGGAAGATGGCTGGAACCTGGAAGAAAAGCGGGAGATCGTGTTCTTTCGCGCTTTGGGGAAGCTTACGTCCAGCAGTGGACTGCAATAAGCTGAATAGATGATAGATGTTCTGGTACCGTCGTTGTTTCTGATTTCTATAACACAAGTGCTTTAGGTACTTACCATAGGATCAGAGCAATGTATGCGATGTTGTCCAATATATTATTATTTATGATAGAAACACATGAAAAAACATTTAATGATAACGATTCTCAAATTAAGATCCAGAAATATGGTTGACCATTCCATACATTCTATGGAAAGTACAAATAGTAAAACTTCCTCCAAGAATTATGACTCAAGCAGTATTATCCGGCTATTTTAAATATGTCACATTACTTTTAAGGATTTCTTAGTAATGTTCGCTTTATAAGTTACATAGCATTTTATTACAATGTCAAGAATTCTTGTTATTAACGTATTTTCCTAAGGGTCATCTATTAATATGTTTATTAAAGACATTTTGCGATAAACATGGTACTTTATGGTTTTCAAGGCAAACTATTTTAAGCCAAAGATGTAAAAATACGTTGTCATGGATATAAAATTTAGTTATAACTGCTTATTAGTTGTTATCCATTATTTGGCTCAGTTACAACTTAAACCTTAAGGAGTAATTAAAAATGTAGTAGGCACAACATACATTTTGTTTTGTTTTTCACTTTTTAGGGTTCCGTAGTCCTGACAAGGAACCCTTACTGTCTTATTCAGAGTGCATTTGCTATTCCGGGACTTAGGTTAAAATACTGTTTTAACGAAAAAAAAATCAGTGGTTTAACCTTAGTCTGGACTAGTAAATGCACTCTAAATAAGACAGTTACAGTTTCGTCATGTCCGTCTGTCTGTCTGTCCGTCCGAGGTTTTGCTTGGAGACGTTGCCACTAGAGTGCTGTAATTTCGTGGAGGTGATTGCTGAAATATATTGTGGTAACGACGGAACCCCACATTGCGCGTGGCACGACACGCACTTGGTCGGATTTTAGTAGAAATTATTCACTCATGAATCAAAAGTCATTTAGATGTAGATGGGCGCCATTTTCATGGTCATATTTGTATTTTGTTGGTAAAAATAAAGCTGTTTTTAACAAATTGAGATTAACCTTTTTTTAGGGTTCCGTACCCAAAGAGTAAAACTGGACCATAGAACTAAGACTCCACTGTCCGTCTATCACCAGGCTGTATCTCATGAACCTTGATAGTTAGACAGTTAAATTTTCACAGATGATGTATTTCTGTTGTCGCGTTAACAACAAAAACCAGAATAAAATAAAAATTTAAGGTGGCTCCCTATACAACAAACGTGATTTTTTTGCTCGTTTTATAGATAATGGTGCGGAACCCTTCGCGCGCGAGTCAGACTCGCACTTGGCTAATTTTTATGTATAATTTTTGTCAAATAAAAAGAACGCTGGAGGGTGGCGCTACTTGTCTCCACCGAACACTTATAGCAGTACTGAAAATGTTAGTTCCTATTTTGGCCACCGCTCTTTTTACGTGACGCCAAGTATAATCGTTGGTGGCTCAGTGGCCAGAGTCACGTAGTCGGATTTTTGTAAGTAGGTATATTTATACCAGCTCGGCTATGAGAGAAATATTAAAAAGAAACTTACAGGATAACATGGGGATAAGTAGCTATGGTCCAAAATGTATATTGTTAGTCATCATCATCATTATTTATCATCATCATCATATCAGCCTGTTGCAGTCCACTGCTGGACATAGGCCTCCCCCAAGGAGCGCCACAGCGCACGATCTCCCGCCCTTTGCATCCAGTCGCTGCCAGCTGCCTTCTTCAGGTCATCGGTCCATCTAGCCGGGGGGCGTCCTACACTACGTTTGCCTAAGCGTTATTATTATTTATAATATTGTAATTTTTTTTTTTATGAACTGATGACTGGTAGAGAATCCTTTAAGGCATTAAGTCCGCCGATTGTACATTTATTTCGTGAAATAAAGAATAAAATAAATCATCATTTCAACCGGCGGACGTCCACTGCTAAACGTAGGCCTCCCCCAGTGACTCCCAGCTTGTCCGGTTGCGCGCGGCTGCATCCAGCGGCTTCCTGCAACCTTTACCAGGTCGTCTGCCCACCTTGTGGGTGTGAGTCCCACGCTGCGCTTGCCGGTACGTGGCCTCCATTCCAGAACCTTTCTGCTCCATCGGCCGTCAGTTGCTTATCCGTTTTCATTCGTAATTTTATAATTATTTGTTATTCATTATCACCATACATACACCTATACTCACGACTAATTAGAAAAACCGGCCAAGTGCGAGTCGGACTCGCGCACTAAGGGTTCCGTACCATTATTTATAAAAATGGCAAAAAAAACATGTCTTTTGTATGAGAACCCCCTTAAATATTTATTGTATACTGTTTTATAGTATTTGTCGTAATAGCGGCAACAAAAATCAGCATCTGTGAAATTTCAACTCTCTAACTATCACGGTTCATGAGATACAGCCTGGAGACAGACAGACTGACAGACAGATAGACGGACAGCGGTGCCTTAGTAATAGGGTCCCGTTTGATTATGTTTTTACCGCCTTAAGGAGAATTCAAAGACTCATTTTGTTTTTGTTATTGTTAAGGAGAAATCATTAATTATTCGTCGTTAACTTATTGGCTTCCTCAAATGTATGTGATTCATTAAAACTAGGTCATGGTTGTATGACAAAGTATATTAACTTGTAACCGAGCAAAGTTGCATGAATATGAATCAGTGAGCTTATAGATTTTAGGAAATTGAATCAATAATGAAATGCATTACAAAACTGCTGCTTATTAGTTCTTGGGTAAGACGACCTAAAATTATATAGGATAGCGAGTCGGACTCGCGCACGAAGGGTTCCGTACCAAAATAATTATGAAAATGTAATTATTTTGCTTGCAACTTCCGCTTAGTTACGCCGGCATAGGAACCCCAATTACACCACCTGTAACCCACAATCTGAGGACAATCACAGGCACATGCAAAGAGCACCGCCCTCCCTCCCTCAAATTGCATGCGAAACAGACGAATGCAAAAGATAGTACCCAACACCGACATAAAAACATCGACGCGCGCTTCGTTCCGTACCATTATAAAAACGGCAAAAATCTCACGTTTGTTGTATGTGAGCCCCCTTAAATAATTATTGTATTCTGTCTTTTAGTATTTGTTGTTATAGCGGCAACAGAAATACATCATCTGTGAAAATTTCAACTTTCTAACTATCACGGTTCATGAGATACAGCCTGGTGACAGACGGACAGACAGACAGACGGTCAGCGGAGCCTCAGTAATAGGGTCCCGATTTCCTCTTCAGGTACGGAACCCTAAAAACCGGCAAAGTGCGTGTCGTGCCACTCGCAGTGTAGGGTTCCGTAGTAGCCCTTAATACCACAATATATTTCAGCAATTACTTCATTTAAGCCACTCTTAATGTTTTCCTCTGTGGATTTTTTATTATATAAGATTTTTCTAAGACAAAGGTTGAATGACTATTACTGTTAAACTAACTGATCTATCTTAATCGTTACGATTTTTCTTGAATGTTCATAAAAAGCAGTACTATCATGATTTTTTCCAGATTTCGTTTAGGAGTGGGGGGTGGGGGGGTACTGCATACCTCTATTAATAGTACAGTCAACAGCACGTCGACCTACCCCAAAAGTCAAAAATTCTCCAATAGATTTTCAACTTTAAGCCTGACATATAGAGTTCATTTTCAAATGAGAAAATTTGACATTTTGTGGTAGGTCGACGTGCTGTTGTCCGTACTTATAACTTTACAAATTTAGTAATTTTCGATTATAATTTTGCCTACCAATAAATTGGTAAAATACGCTGGAACTAGTTTAAAAAATAATCACCTTTATTGTACCGTATTTCATGCAATAAAATATATTTCATTTCATTTCATATAAAGTTTCTTGACAGACGGTCAAAGGATAACGAAGTGGTGTGTGTGAGTGGATAAACAATTAAAAAATCTATTAAAAAATGTTTGCTAGAAATATATGGTTATAATTTTTCTAAAAGAGACATACTTATATGGCGCCATTTTAAGTCAACGCAGTTATATTCGCGGTCAGAAGCTAATTTAATTAATATTTATGCATATGCTAAACGATGAATGAGTGTTCGACGTAATTATTGGGAAAATTTCACTAAAAACCTTGGTACGGTCGACTCAGCATCTGAGTCAGTTATTCGGCATCTGAGTGGGTTTGAATAATATCTTTGGCCTTCGTCGTTATGTTAGATTTGTTTAAACTTTCAACTGGTTAACTCTTTACGCTTAGGTCTTCGTAGAGGTTGAATTTAAGTTGGCTCAGATTTTTTTTTAGGTTTTTAAATGGTAATAAAATTATTTAGGCACATTATTTTTTAGCTGCATTTAATTAGTTTATGTTTTTTAGCTGCATTTAAGTTTGTGAGGATGTTAAGATGTTTGTTCCTCAATCACGTGTAAACGGCTGAACGGATTTGGATGAAATTTTGCACACTAATAGAATAAAATCTGGATTAACATATAGGATACTTTTTATCCCGGTTCATTGTTCCTGTGGGATGTATTATATACCAAACATGATGGAGTTCACGCAAACGAAGTTGCGGGCACAGCTAGTTACACTAAATACAAAACACTCGACAGACTTCATCATCATCATCATCATCATCATCTCAGCCACAGGACGTCCACTGCTGTACATAGGCTTCGTCATGTCGAAATTTGGTGTCAAACGGCATTCACCCCAGCATAATTTACTTTCTTTATAGTTGTCCTCTGCCTGAAGGTTGTCTGGAAGAGATCGCTTTTTAGCGATAAGACCGCCTAAATTGTACATCTTTCTGTAAATATCAACTGTTACTTCTTTGTTTGGTGTTCTAAAAAGAGTATTTATCTATAAACATAAATTCTATAGAAAACGGGACATACGATACTTTCAAAAATACATTTTATAAAAGCTTTATTCTCATAATTACTAATATAGAAAAAAAACGCTAAATTTTATAAAATCTCAAGTTTAAATAGAAGAAGAAAAAAAGATTTATTGACCCTAAAATGCATGATATTTTTGTTTTTAAATAAAGCCTTTTTATTAGTTATTTTATGAATCCAACATTTCGAAAAAAATAATAAAAAAAATTTTTGGTTCCGTTTTTGTCTGTAAACGAAAAAAAACTAAAAAATTAGAAAAAAGCCCCCTTCCAATAATGTTATTTAATTTTGATAAATTAAAATATATTATTTTAAACTATAAAAAATCATTTAATTATAAATCTGTCACAATTTTCATGATTACAGTGGCACTTCTGAAGGTTTTTTTTCTTTTTTCCAAAAAAGGTTTCATTCCCGAATACAGAAAATATTTTTACAAAACGTCCTTTTTTATAATGTCAATCAAGAATAATCCTGATTTTATATATTTATTTAGTAAATTATGCTATACTCACAGATCATAGTTCAAATATTGTTTTTATAATTTTTAAAATATTAAAAAAATATTTTAATTTAAATTGCATTTAAGGGTTAAGACAAAATTGTTATTTTATTTCCGATTAAAAACTTGCTTCTTATAACTTCAAATCGTAAGAAGTTTGGCGCTACCACCATAATAGTATTATGTTGATAAACCAAATTTCAGACATATGTTAAGCTTGGAGGTTTTTCACACCACTGCCTAACAGAAAAAAACCGGCAAAGTGCGAGTCGCACACACGCACCGAAGATTCCAGACAAAATTGTAAGTTTTATCGATTTTTTGCGATGTACAGTCAAAAGCACGTCGACCTACCCCAAAAGTCAAAAATTCTCCAATAGATTTTCAACTTTAAGCCTGACATATAGAGATCATTTACAAATGAGAAAATTTGACATTTTGTGGTAGGTCGACGTGCTGTTGTTCGTACCTAGCTACTTTAAGGGCCTATGCTGTTTCACAATGTACAGATAAGTTCTGCATTAGTTCTGAATAAGCTATATTTTACTTATTTGAAGGATAAACACTATTTATGACACGATTTTCAAGCACTTTTATCTTTGACATATTTTTATCTTTTACATAACTTTATCCGTATATTGTGACGCGGCCTTAAGGTTTTGTGATTCGTGATTGTAAATATTTTTATAAGTATTTTTTATTTATTTAAAACTTTATTGCACAAACTTACAATAAGCGACAAATGGTGGACTTAATGCTAAAAGCATTCTCTGCCAGTCAACCATTGGGTCATGCAGAAAGCTTGCAAATGGTGCGGTAAGATAAAATTATAGAAAAAAAAGTTAATTAAGGCAACAATAATTCCACAAACTTATTCTAGCTTAATACCTATATATAATATGTTATACATATACTTTAATAAATAATATAGATTCACAACAAAATATTTATAAATACATACTAATATATACAAGTATGCTATAAATATATATACTTACATACAAATATCTAGTGCAATTTATCTATTTTAAGAATTGGCGTACTTTTTTCTTGAAAACCATTCTAGAATCCGTACTTTTAATATCAAGGGGAAGTGAGTTCCAAAGTCGTGTCGCCCTTAGAGAGAAAGATTTTGCTACGAAAGTGGAACGATGAGCAGGCGTACCCAGTCGAAGATTGTCAGAAGAACGTTAAGTATTTACAATTCAGAAGTCGATTTACCTTTAAATACTATGCTGCCTAGAAAACATTGCCTAAGAAAGTCAGTTCTTTCCAGCCTTGGTTCTTTACATGCTATAAAATGTCAATTGTCAAGTAACCTTTAAGAATCTATTAACCTATCAGTTTAATGCTCATTTAAACGAATTCGTTACACTTTGTAACATCTTATTCTCGTAATGATATACAATGAATAACATATTAATGATTCAGAGTGTGTCATCGGTAAGTTATAGTTCAGGATCTATAATTATTGACATACCTGTCTGACTATACTTAAACCTAATACGTTGACATCTATAAGGTTATTCCAATAAATCTATACATATAATAAAACTGTAGAGAGGGTAAATTCTGTACATTGAAGATAATTTAAAAAAATACTACTAGAGGTCTTCATACGACCAACAGAAGCCAAAAATATGGTTTCTGAAATTTTTGTCTGTCTGTCTTTCTGTCTGTCTGTCTGTTGTTCGCCTTTCACGCTAAAACTACTGGTCGGATTTTGATGAAACTTTTTTTTATTTTTTAGCTATTAGTCCTCGGCAACATATAGGCTATAATTTATTTTGAAGGTCTGAATACGTTATGTGGAACACCAGTGGCCCGTCTAATTTTTAATAGGAATTTATATAGCGCCTAAGGAAAAGTTGGTCAACGTCATCAGCACTTACTGTTGACATAAAGAAAAACGAGGGTCTGGTCTACCTGATGTGGAACCCTAGCAGACCAGCTAAACTTTGAGAGCTATTAAAATATTGTCTTAGGAAAGCTTGTTCAGCATAGTGAGCTCATGCTGATAGCATAAGAAAAATTAATTTCTAATAGCTTCGACATGTTTATGATAAATAAATAAATTGTTTCCACAGCCACACCAATTATCTAGCCCCGAACTAAGCGAAGCTTGTACTATGGCGACTAGATAACGGATAAACATACTTATATAAGTTTATAAACATCCATAAATTAGGTACAAATGCTCGTGCTCATCACACAAACATTTGCCCTTTACGGGATTCGAACTGCAACCGCCAGGCTTTGTAGTCCGTAGCGCGAACTACTACGCCATTCGTCATCGTGAAACTAAAGATTGTAAATCAATTACATGGTTCATTGATTATATTACCATGAATCTTCAATTTTTTTTTCAATTTTAAATTATTATAAAATTAAAATATTTTAAAATTGAAATATTTATTTCAGGCTCGGCCCATATAGGTGTAGTAACAATTTAACATAAGACTATTGTTAATAAGCAATACATGAATTTATATTTATTAATGTAATAAAATTAATAATAATGAGAGGCGAGCACGCCGGACTGTAAATGGCGACGTCATCTCTGAGGTTCCGGGTTCGACTCCCGGTCGGGTCAATGTAGAAAACGAACTTTTCTACATTGTCTCGGGTCTGGGTGTTGTGGTACCGTCGTTGTTTCTGATTTCTATAACACAAGTGCTTTAGCTACTTACCATAGGATCAGATCAATGTATGTGATGTTGTCCAATATTTATATTTAATATTAAATAAAATCAAATTTAAATTATTATTTTTTATTTTAAAAGTTAAACAATAAATATTTAATATAAAAACCTTTAAGATCTAATATGCCTATTTGTAGCAATAGGTATAAAGAAATTCTTTATAAATATCAATCAAAATATTATTTAAATCGAATGAGTACTTTCAGAGATGACCTCTTACATACAAACAGACTGCACCTTTTTATAATTTTGTATCGATTTTGTATCCTGGATCATCCAATACAATTTATTTGTATGTATGCCGCCATCTCTGAGGTTCCGGGTTCGATCCCCGGTCGGTTCAATGTAGAAAACGAACTTTTCTATATTGGCTCGGGTCTGGGTGTTGTGGTACCGTCGTTGTTTCTGATTTCAATAACACAAGTGCTTTAGCTACTTACCTATAAGGATCAGAGCAATGTATGTGATGTTGTCAAATTATTTATTTTTATCATATTGCTATACAAATTCACTTCAGAGAACTTTAGTTCTAAAGAATAAATTGGTTTTAAAAGATTCGGTAAAGGTTGCTACATCTTCGATTTATTTGGGTTGTGTTAGCAATTGGTTAATGATTGATTAAACTTTGAATGCAATTTATAGTAAGTCAAAAGATTTATTTTTTTCATTCAAATTAGGAATATCTTTGGAATTGACCAATCATAATAGGTATGGTCAAATTCAAAGATCCTAATTCGTCAAGAAGTTTTTCACTAAATTTTTTTGATAAAACATTTAAAAAAAATTGGTGACAAACGTCTTGACGTATTAGGACGATCTTTGAATCAAAGCGAAATAATTAAATAATTTATTAAATTAATGGTTTTATCACAAATTACGTAGAGCGGCGGCGTGGTTTAATTTAGGAGATTCTCTGAAAGTGTTTTTACATCACTAAGTCTAAATTCTGATTTGTCAAGAGATTTTTTATATTGGGGTTTGAAAATTTAGTCACATAATAATAATGAACGACCTTAATTTCTTCGCGTTTTGCATAGGAACTTTATTTCTTTAATGCAAACTATTGTATTTATTCAAGTAACATTTTGTACTTGCTTCTGCAGTATGTACTGCAGAAGTACTCTCGCTTAATTTACGCACACATTTGTGAGGAGGCGGCCATTGTTTTTTTATTTTTTTTTATTTAGGACAACAAACAATAACATTATATTGTTAGAATAGTATAGAATATTATTTATTTGGTACTTTTTTTTTATTTTTTTATTTTTTTATTTGAGATGGGCTTACTCTTGACCCCAATCTTGCTCTAGAGCATAGATGGGATCTACGATAGAGCGACTTAAAATTGACACAAACATAAAAAAGAAAATAACATAGATTGACACAGAAATAATAATAATATTATTAAAAAAAATAATAATAATAAGCGTGCCAAAAAGGACCCTCGCTCAGTATTCGCCGTGGCAACTTAAGGCTGCCACGACACTGATATTCTGCGAGGGCCTCAAACAATCAAAAATATTTAAATAAAAAAATCAACAAAATCCTAACAAACAATAACAAAGAAAAGAATATACACCGCACGACGTAACACGAAAAAGAAACAACATTAGACCAGAGACAATGACAACCAGCTCAGCCGATAGCTCAGCACCGTTGTTATTGAACTGTTGTCTTTTTTTCATACTGGTTAAACGGAAAACTAACGCTAAACTTTTTATTATTTTTTTAAATCTAGACACGCAAAAGAAAAGTTTTATTTTCCTATAAAAAATAAGGTATTACTTTTTTAAATGATATAAACAATAAGAAAACAAAGAACAAACATAGAAAGGATTTATCTTATTAAATTCATATATATTTTTTAACAATTTGTATTACATAGGTACTTTAAAAAGACTATGGCATGGCAGAATAACAGAGTTTGCGGGTTTCCTGCATCCACTGAGCCATAGACCATTTTGTCTTATGGCATTAAGTTTGCATATTATGTTTTACTTATCTGTAATCTGCCTTGAGACAAATAAATACATTCTATTCTTAATAAAACGTTTAGTAAAACCGGCCTGATACGAATCCTTCTCTACTTTATTGTGCACACGCCAGAAACCGAACCCGGACCTTGTGGGCGGACGGCATTGTTCTGAACTATTGGCATATACAACTATGCCTGTCTGCCTCTCGTTTTGGTCATTGATATATTGTTGACAATTAGTATTAAGTTTTATTTTTAGATAAATAAATAAATTTATACTAATATTATAAAGAGGAAAGATTTGTACCTATTTTTGTATGTTTGTAATGAATAGGCTCAAAAAGTACTGGGCCGATTTAAAAAATTCTTTCACCAATAGAATGCTACATTCTTCCAATTTGACATAGGCTACATTTCATTTTGAATAAAATTAGGGATCCTTGGTAAAATTTGAACAATGTAACCGAAGGTGTAGAAAAATGAGTCTTAAAATGTCTTTCGTCGAATGCGCTGCCGAAACTATTAGCGATAATTGTCTACCCCGTGCGAAGCCGGGACGGGCTGCTAGTATTAGATATATTGGACAAATAATATATTGGACAACATCACATACATTGCTCTGATCATAAGGTAAGTAGCTAAAGCACTTGTGTTATAGAAATCAGAAACAACGACGGTACCCCAACGCCCAGACCCGAGACAATATAGGTAAGTTCGTTTTCTAGATTGACCCGACCGGGGATCGAACCCGGAAACTCAGAGATGGCGACGCCATTTAAAGTACGGTGTGCTCGCCTCTCGGCTATGGAGGTCGTCAACACAAGATAACACATACATTGCTCCGTGGTAAGTAGTAAAATAGATATCTTTATTGCCGCCAAAAAAAGATAGATAGATACTCTTTATTGCACACCAAACAAAGAAGTTACAGTTGATATTTACAGAAAGATGTACAATTTAGGCGGTCTTATCGCTGAAAAGCGATCTCCTCCAGATCTACAGGCAGAGAACAACTATAAAGGAAGAAGTTACTTGATGTTTAATATCTCCGTCTCGGGTCTGGGTGTTGTGGTACCGTCGTTGTTTCTGATTTCTATAACACAAGTGCTTTAGCTACTTACCTTAGGGTCAGAGCAATGTATGTGATGTTGTCCAATATATTTATTCTATAATATTATTATAAAAAAAATCAAATCAACATTTGGAGGAGAAGACTGAACAAACTTTTAGTTTTTTTTTCAAGGCGGGTAAAACCAAGTCATAAAGCTCGAGTAAAAAGAAATTTTTGTAAATATAATATACAGGGTGTAAAAAAAGGCTTAACGAGGCTTTAAACCACGAATTATATACATAAAACCAAGTAGAATGCAAAAAATATAATTGCTGGGAAATGACTTTTATTTTTGGATACCAAAAAAAAATACTTATATCTAACCCGCAATGTATAGCGCGCACGCCACATACTATGCCTGTGTGTGTAAGCGGATCATGTTTCTTTGTAAAAAAGTTTAGTATTATCAAACAGAAGTCAATTTTGTAAAAGTCTTTGAAAAAATATTTTAACTTTGACCTGTCAATAACTCGGTAACCCGTCATTTCCCAGGTATAGTGTAAAAAAATAAATGATCATAATAATACGTAGAATATGTAGTATTCGGCTTCGTTAAGCCTTTTTTTATACCCGATATATTTTATAGTCTTTGACTCATAAAAATCCATCCCCTCTTAATTTTCGTGTCTTACATGGGCCTTAATGTCCATTAGTTTTAATTAAAATTAATTATGGATGTTATTAATTAATTGTGTATTGAGCAGTAATTAAAATCAAATGTGAAATGACTAATCAAAACAATTTTATTTGCTCAGATAACTAATTATCAGTTTGTGAAGATCTCAACGTGTGCTTCAAAAGTTACGTTTACTCACGACAATACTAGATGGCGTTAGTAGCTTAAAACTTATGAGTTTCTGACAATTTAGATTTTTGTTTATATTTTAAACTAATATGGCCTTATTACAAAAAAGATAGACTAGGTTTGAACCATGTCTAAAAAATAACCAACCAATTTAAGATGTTGACACAGACATATATCGGTAATAATGACCATTATTTAAATTGGTGCCGTGTGGTGCCGGCACGTTAAAAGAATAGCACCAGCCCTTCACTTCCTATGGGTGTCGTAAGAGGCGACTACAGGAGAACCGCCACAAGAAGACGGGCAGCAGCGTCTCCTCTCCACCATTGGCCACACTGCGATCGCCAACCCGCCTGCCAAGCGTGGCGATTATGGCTAAATCCTCCTTTTGGAGAGGCCTGTGTCCAGCAGTGGACTGATATAGGCTGGTGATGATTTAAATTGGTTGGCTAATCTTAAGACATGGTTTAAACCTAGTCTTTTTTGTAATAATGCCGATAAAGTTCTATTTCGTATTTACTTAGTTGAAACTTAGTGTACTTATAATCTTCTTACAACTTTTGATTACGACCGATTAAAGTAATTATGTTTAATTTTACTTAAAATGAACGACGCTGAAATTGTGATTAAGAATTGGACTATGTGATTAAACAGAAGTAATGTAGGACGCCTCATAGTTCGATGAACCAACGTCCTTAGGAAGATGGCTGGCAGTGGATGGATAAATAAGCTGGAGATCGTGCTCTTTGGTGCTCTTTGGGGAGGCTTACGTCCAGCAACGGACTGCAATAGGCTGACAGAAAGAGAGAAATCCAATTCTAAATTACAATATCACCTTTTCTATCCTATTTGGGCGTGTTGGATCTCGGCGACTGTAATGTGTACGATTTAAATAGCCGTATTATTTTTTATTTTAGTGGATAATATCTATATTGTTTTGTAATAAGTCCTACCTACCTTATCAGTAAGTGGTATTCTCTGCTGATGCTGAGATTTAAACTGACATCCTATATTATATGCATTATCTTCAGAAATTTTGACAGAAGAATGATATTTGACGACCGTCTGGTGTAGTGGTACGCGCTCCGGACTACAATGCCTGGCGGTTGCGGGTTCGAATCCCTCGAGGGGCAAATGTTAGTGTAATGAGCACGAGCATTAGCACGTAAGTCATGGATGTTTATAAACGTATTTAAGTATGTTTATCCGTTATCTAGTCGCCATAGCACAAGCTTTGCTTAGTTTGGGGCTAGATAATTGGTGTGATTGTGGAAACAATTTATTTATTATTTATTATTATTTAAACCTTGATTCAGTTTTGAATATCATATGTGTATCATTATGTTGGAAGTTAATAACATAAGATCAATAGATCATACACTAGATAGCAAACATGTCTTGAAGAACGGATTTAGGGTTTTTGTGTTACGTAGTACTAGAAAAATATTTCGGCGGCTCATACACCTAGACTCGAGACAATCAAACAAAGTTCATAAAAATAAACTGGAAAATTTCAACTGTATAATCACGGTTCATGAGATACAGCCTGGTCACAGAGGGACAGACAAACAACGGAATCTTATTTAGCAACCCTAACAAAATGGGACAAGTAAATTGTCATTTCGAGCTTATTTTCAGAAATAAATCGGTTTTATTGAGTTCATTATTTTTTTCTTAACAATAGCCCTTGCAACAAGCGCGTACTATCTTCTCAATAGTGCAGGCAGAGATAGTAACCGCTAGGTACTTCACATTCCAATTCAGTATCATAGTATATTATATACAGGGTGTACAAAAGAATGGGACACTCCTTAAAACCATGTGATCAGCTGGTCATATACAATAACTTTTCCTATGGAAGCAGCATCGAAATCGTGATTTTATTTTCAGACATTGTCATCGAGGTATGCAAGTAACTTTGTATGGAGCAGCTAAAAATAAATTATGATTTCGATGTTACTCCCATAGAAAAGTTGTTGTATATGACCAGCTGATCACGTTGTTTTAAGGAGTGTCCTATTCTCTTGTACACCCTGTATACTGTCATTATCGTATCTCACAGGACCGTGTTGGACCTGTATCCCCACGAACACATGCTGAATCTCACGAAAGGCAAACAAGGCATAAAAATAGATTATTTTAACCCAAATGCAGGTCTAGATTTTATGCAAACAGTGCTCCTATGTTGACTGTTAAAATATATAATAATTTGCTCAAAAATCTTAAAGACTTGCATCTGAATCAATTTAAGAATGAGATTAATAAATGGATTCTTGACAAATGTTATTATAGTATAAAGGAATATTTTAATTAAACCTCAATTATTTTTATTTAATTAAATATTTTTATAAAACTATGGAATCATACTAAAGTCTAAAGTAATTCTACCTTTAATTTAAAATGCTCTACATAATTAATTAATACCACACACAAAACGAACGACATCTATCGATATATCAGTCTACTTTATTATTACACCACCCCTTCGAAAGACCCAGCGTTACGAACACGATACTTAGGAATAGCCCTAGGTGATCCAACTAGTCTCAATCGCACGAAGTTTTCTGAATGAAAGAATGCTATAAAAAGCTACACCCTAGCTAGTCCAACAATTTTGATGTCAAAGTTCAGCACACGGTGTGTGTCCAATGAAAATTCAATCTTCCTGACATTATATACAATTTAATTTAATTTGATAATTATAAGTTCAATTTGCACACCGGTACAATTCCCGGTAGAATATTATTGAGACTGGCTCTAATTACTAAATACGTGTATTACATAACATTATATTCTGCAAAAAAAGATTTTGACTTTGACTTTGACTTTGAAAGCCTTCCAAAAGGACCGCCCGTGATATTTCAAAGGAGAAATACAGTAATAATTTATTTCAGGCTAGGTGACCTGGAAATTTTTTTACCACTTTAGTATCAAATAATATTTAATTTCAGAACCCACCCTGTTTGTCATATACGAACAGTTTGTATGGGAAAATATAATTGATGTTTTTAGTATTTTTCTAACAACATTTTCATATTTTTTTACCTAATAAACCTTCCGTGAACTCCCATGACTTGGCGTATATCTCTGAGGTTCCGGGTTCGATCCCCGGTCGGGTCAATGTAGAAAACGAACTTTTCTATACTGTCTCGGGTCCGGGTGTTGTGGTACCGTCGTTGTTTCCGATTCCTATAACACAAGTGCTTTAGCTACTTACCTTAGAATCAGAGCAATGTATGTGATGTTGTCCAATATTTATGAATATTTCAAGACCAAAATTAGCAAATCATTTTTACATATAGTTATAAAATCTAGGATCTATTCGACTTTTGTTTTCTTTATTTAAAATCCACAGCTCTTAAAAAAGTAACTAAGTTACACCTAACTTACAACCAATAATGAATTCTATATATACTAATAAACATCTTTAAAAAACACAGTCAAAGGGAGAATTTGATAGAACAAATATTATGTAAAGAAGAAAAAATCAAATCAAAGAAAATATTTGCATGTGGGTGAATGTCTGGGTATGAATGAATGGTGTAATGAGAACGAATGTGTACGAGTGTATGAGTCTATATGAAATGTGAATGACTATAAAAAAATGCAAAAATAGCCATTCTGTAAGCTTAAAGTCTATAAAATTGTATAAGTATACCATGTTCCATATTTTTTAAAATTATATTGTTATCATTAAGTGTGACGTATCAAAAATCATCCCCAATAACCCCGAATCATCCCCATGTAACCTCAGGGTTTTTTCCGCCGTCCCGAGGTCATCTCCATCTATAAAAGCATCATAGCCGACCTACACTCGCTCGTTGTCGTTCCGTTCGCGTCTGACGACGTATTTCGTAAACAGTGACGTCACCGAAATATTATATACCAAGTGCGCGGTTTGAAACTTTTCAGTAAGTTGCTCGTGTTTGTGTTGTGAAGTTGCGTGAATATAATGTGAGTTTTTGATATTTTTTATATTTATACATCGGGTGTTTTTGTGTACGAATTAACCCTATAAAAAGGATCTAGGCAGGGTTTGCGAGTGCGTTTTTTAAGTGATGATTTTATTATTTATACAGTGGAAATTAAGTAGGATTTTTTAAATTTATATTATTTTTAAAAAAAATCTTTTTAGTAATTTAATAAAATAAATGAGTAGGTTTTATTTAAAATAATATAAGAGTGGACTGTTGCGTTTAAAAAACGTTACTATTTTTTAGAGGAAAAATATAATTCAAATAATTGAATTCGATTGATTAATTAAAATATAAGTAATTATAAAAAAAAATGTTATCCATAAGAAGAATATTTAAATGCCAATTCAAACAAACAGTTGCAGTTATTTTTGCAATTTTTTTCAATGAAAATTATTACAAAATGAAAACAAGTGTATATTTTTGTAGAGTTTAAAAATAATTTTAACAAGATTTTCAATATAATCTCTAAACTAAATAATATTTTATTTAGTAAAATACATAATTAGTAATAAATGATCATAATCTTTAAACATTAGTTTTCGGAAGTAGCTGGTTCGTTGAAGTCTTTTGTATGACTGAATCACGGTTCAAGGTTCGAATACAATTTTGACATATTTTTGTATTTATAATTATTGAATAACTAAATACCGTTTGTTATTTTAGTGACGAATTCTAGATGTATTGAATGAAAGAAATATTTTGTTGCTAAATTTTTTTCTTAAAACAAAAATAAGATTTAAAAAAACTATTTAAGCAGTTCGTATATACGCTTTTAACAGGTCTCAGGATCGATTTCCGTAATAGGTCAATACAAGAAACGGTTTTCCTTAACTAACTCGGGTCTGGGTGTTCTGGGATGTACCTTTATGTTCATAGTGGTATTTCGTAACACAAGGATCATAGTTTCTTAGAAATGACATTTAGTATGTTATCTGATGCATATTTATATATTTATTCTTTCAGGCTATGTTATTAAACTATCGTATTATTTTATCTTGCATACTCAAATAATTTTAAGCATTGGTTAACTGTCAAAAAGTATTTGAATAGAAGAAGAATCTATGCCAGGACCATCCAAATGTCGATATTCTAGGTTCGAGTCCAAATGACTTCAACAGATTTATCCGTGATATTCTAAAATAATTGGTCTCATGTGCGAGACTTCATATAGGTTATAGCTTTTGTTTAGTATTGGAATCTGTAACTTTTCCTCTTATAATTTTCTAGATGGGTGATTGCAAAACCAAACCTTTGCTAATTTTGTATTTGGTATTTTAACTATAAAATCCACATAAAATGTAACTCATTTAATTGTAACTTTACATACACATGTTTTGGCTTACAGTTTAGTACTTACTTATGATTTAAAAATCACAATGTTTATCCACAACTGTAAACTGTTTTGTGTTAATAAAATAAAATAAAAATAAAATAGAATGATCTTAAAGAAACAGGTACCAGATAAAAAAAATAGTCTTATTTTTACAACCTATTTAGAAATCGTTTTTTGAATTGACTAGTACCGGGATCGAACCTGGAACCTTTATTAATCTAAATTACACAACACCAAGTAATAAAACTTCAAAGCAAAGCTACCCTTGTTTTATGTTTTAATATTATTTCAAAACAAAATGCTTACACACTATACCTAAAAGTATGCGATATTAAAATAAAGCGTTTTTTCATGCATTTACAGTAATAAAATATAAATAAACAAATAAATATTGGACATCATCACATACATTGCTCTGGTTCTAAGGTAAGTAGCTAATGCGTTTGTGTTATAGAAATCAAACACAATGACGGTACCACAACACCCAGACCAGAGACAATATAGAACAGTTCGTTTTCTACATTGACCCGACCGCGAATCGAACTCGAGACCTCAGAGATGGCTACGCCAAGTCCGGCGTGCTCGCCTCTCAATAGCAATTCCTGACTAGTAAAAAAAATATAGTTCATCCTCTCTACCTAGGTAACCTAGGGATTGCAGTAGGCTATTAAAACTATGACGTTCGTCATAAAAATATGATAATCCTTAAAATAGTTTCTTAATTTTAATCCTCTGTTGTAATATATTACAAATCAAACGTATTATGTATTCCGTATAATAGCATATAACGTAAAATACACAATATTCCATTGCGAAATGAATCAGCTCTTATTACTAATGCATTAAAGTCGAGATTATGGTGTATTTTCTAATTTTTGGTCAAATGATGTCATCCCGGACGCAAAATGCTAGAAGTTATGTAAATTATCAAAAACCGACTTTAGATTCGTATAAATTTGACTACTAACAATTTGCAAACATGCGTAAAACTTAGTGATTTTATTTGATAATAATACTTCGTCGTACTAATTAAAATTTAATTTACCGGCAAGTTGTTTTATCTTTGGATTCTCATTGGAGTTTCAACCCCCTATTTCAACCTTTTGAAAATGAAAGAAAATTCTAACAAAAATCCTTAATTTAGATCATCGCGTACTATACAACGTGTTAATTAAATAACGCAAAACCTCCGTTTATAGTTAGCCCATAAAACTGAACAAATTTTGTTCTACAACATTCCCAAAATGCCAAAAATTTAATTAGGAGTTTCATACAAATTGACTCGGTCAGCTGATCAGTTTGTATGAAAATTCAAATATATATTTTTGGGTTTCGTGAAAGTTGTAGAACAAAAGTTGTTCAGTTTCATGGGCTGAGCTACCAGCTGTGAGGTTTTGCGTTATTTCATTAACACGTAGTAATATGTCCAAATATCATATTTTTCTTTGGCAATTAAGGATTGTTATGTTTGTCGGTCAGTCTAACAGCTAATCGTACTTAAAGTTCTCGTTTGAAGTGTCATATTCTCAGTTCATAATTCGACATTCTATTTCATCCCTTTAGGTGTGGAATTTATTAAAATCGTGACTGAATTATTACTTACCTACGGAACTCTACGCAAAATTTCAAAATTTTAAAAACAGTTGTTTAGGCTGCCCGTTAATATGTCAATCAACTGTCAAATGATATTTGCTTAAAGTAGTTTAAATTTTTCCCTATTTTGAAAATTATCCAGAAAACTTTCCAATTTTTGCAATACAAACTTGGAACTAACAATTAAAAAAATCTGACACAGAAAATTTTTAATACAAGTAGTAGTTAATTGATCCTTATTTCTATCGATAGATTGGCAATTTGTCCAATTTAGGGTTCAAAACTCCCTTAAATATCGACAAACCCAAAAAAAAAATGCTTAAGAATTTCTCCTTGCCGTCCTATTTAAAAGAGTAACCAATTTCAATAATTATGTTTCTACAAACACTGTTATTAAACAAAGCATTCGTCATTAACACAGCTAGGTACGCAACATTCTTTGAAACGGTCATAAACTGTGTATATTTTAGCATAGTAAAAACAAATATATTTTGACACTTAAACACTATTTACGCTTTACCGAGAGATGAGTTTTGACTTGTACTAGAAGCTCCATTGATGTATAATGTACTAGCGTACTAGAGAACACATCTCGAACTAAATGTTTCAGCCAAGCATTGTAGTATTGAACAATCAAGAAGCAGTTTTGACAACTTCAATTATTGACACTGACTGAAGCTTTGTAGTCCATTGGACTACAATTCTTGGCTGAAAAATTTAGTTCGAGATGTGTTCTCTAGTACGCTAGTACATTATACCTCAATGAGAAGCTCCGAGGAAATTTGCATTTAAAACAAAACAACTGGGTAGGTATTAATTAAAATAGGAAAATGGTAACTAAATATACAAGGAAAAAATCGATCAATAATCTAAGTTATGAAAAGTAAGCCTTTATACGTCCCACTGCAGGGCATAGGCCTCACCTCAACTATGAGGTGGTTTGGGCCATACTCCACCACGCGGGCCCGGTGCGATGGAGGGGTGTTGTAAGGCCAGTGACTAAACCTTACTGTCAAACATAATCAAGCCGCCTTAAGTACTCTTACTAAGCTTCACGACTAGTATCAAGCGATATTAGCCGGGACCAACTTTAACGTGCCTTCGATTCTCGTGATGTCGTCGTGATGGCAAAATCATTGTCTGGTAAGACCTAATAGCACAAGGATAATAATTCCTTACGCCTATATATTCCTACGCCAGACTTAGCATCGCAATCTCTGGGGTCCCGGATTCGATTCCAGGCCGGGTCAACGTAGAAATCGATCTTTACTTTAATTTCTGGGGTCTGAGTGTAGTACCGTAGTTATTTCTGATTTCTATAACACAAGTGCTTTAGCTACTTATCTTATGATCAGAACACATGTAATGTTGTCCAACTCCAATTTTACAAATAGATATATTACAAATAAATATTTCTAGAGACCGTATAATTCGGTTTATTAATAAAACAATCTTGGTATCGAAATTGATGCTGTCCGATATTCATATTAAAAAAACGGGGTATTTCACAATACCCCATTTTTATTAATAAGCTTCACAGCGTATTAATAAAAAAAACTTGACATCGCAACGAAACTTCGACCTCTAACCTGCGACCAAATTCGCTTTGACCCGAACATTAAGAAACATGACACTATAATATAAAATCGATGATCTTAATTCGCCACGGTCATTCATTGCAGAGAAAATGCTAATCCATGTTGCGGACTAGTGATGTGTGTAGCTACACTTGACGATGTAAGTTATCGATAGTTATTTTGGATGCACTATAAGTATTTATTGCTATTTAATCGAAGTTGAGGTTAAAGACATGGGTAGATTATTTTGAAGATACTTGGCTTATAAAGTTAGTTTATAACTTGAGATATTTTTTAGTTGTGTTGTAGTACGGTCGTTGTTTCTGATTTCTTTGGTACAATTAAGTAATTTAGCTACTTACCTTAGGATCGTACAGTGTCATGTTTTCCAATACATAATATATTTACCTATTACATTAATGATTAGTGATTTGACATTTGCATGCTAAATTGGCGTAATATGCTGAGACATTATAAACATTTTAAATTGACATAAGCACCTGTGTGTACCGTGTTTCTTGTGAATAAATTAATCTTGATTAACAAGCTAAATATCTTCATTGCTATAATGTTGTACGGACAAAGAGATGGATGATATTTTAATCAGCTCTCTTTTTAATGGGTAAAATATAATGCTGATCTATGAAATCAGTGGGTCCTAATAGGCACAATGTAAGTACAGCAAATTATCATTATGACATTGTAATAGAATAGAATAACATTACAGTCAGTTTTAGTCTAAAACATAAATTTTAATAATTTTGCAGTATCGATAGATTTCTGTTTATCGATAAGTCATGTCACAACACTAAGCTAACCGTACCATGATTCTAGGATTAGCCACAAAAATCTTTAAGGCTGAGTTGCATCGCCTTTACCCTAACTATATCTGGTGTTTTTGTATGGAATTGGACAGACTATTGACGTTTGTTAAAGTTAAAGCAAGATGGTGCAACCCAGCCTTAGACAATAATATAAGCTTTACCATTTGTCAGTAGACCAAATCATTTATATTATTGTTTTAATATGCTAATAAAAACCTTGGTATGGCAAAGGCATCTAATAAAACCATCCAAATATGTTATTTCTGTTACGACATTAATACTAAAAGTTATGTTTTGCAATGGTATTCAAAGTAGACCATTTTTCTTTATGTCATATTGATGGAGAGTGATCTTAATAAAATTTTATTGCTTTAATAACGAATAAACACACTTCTGGGACTTATCAAAGCATATCAATGAGCCAAAATAGAAGGTTTTTTAGGGTTCCGTACCCAAAGGGTAAAATGGGACCCTATCACTAAGGCTCCGCTGTCCGTCTGTCTGTCTGTCTGTCTGTCCGTCTGTCACCAGGCTGTATCTCATGAACCGTGATAGACAGTTGAAATTTTCACAGATTATTTCTGTTGCTGCTTTATAGCTTTATATTGTTGTTATCAACAAATACTAAATAACAGAATACAATAATTATTTAAGGTGTCCCATACAACAAACGTGATTTTTTGCCGTTTTTATAGATAATGGTACGGAACCCTTTGTGCGCGAGTCTAACTCGCACTTGGCCGGTTTTTGTAGCCCTTAAAACGCCCGGCTGCTTTGTCTTGCCCTAATTCGAGAAAGCTATGCAAAAAGAGGAAAATGACCATCTAAAAGGGGGGGCTAGTTTTTACCGAATTATATCGTTTTTAATTTGTTTCTTGTTACAGAATCCAAACATTCTAATATGTGTATAACCCATTTTTGACCGCAAAAATCAGTCAAAACTGTTTTTAACTGCAAGCATCGATCAAAATCACTTTTGCCTGATCCCGCTGAGTCAAAAGCGGTTTTGACCGGTTATGAGATTTGACTATAACATATACATGTATAGATAAGACAGATTATTTCTACTATTCTCTGGTATCTTATTAATCTTTGCCAAAATCATGACACAGTCATCAGTCCATCTGATATAAATAAATAAATATTGGACAACATCACATTCATTGCTCTGATGCTAAAGTAGATAAAACTTTTGTGTAATAAACCTGTAAGATGTGGTTAGAAATCAGAAACAATGACGGTACCACAAAACCCAGATCCGAGACATTATAGAAAAGTTCGTTTTCTACATAGACCGAATCGGGGATCGAACCCGGATCCTCAAAGATGACGGCGTGCTCTCCTCTCAGCTGCGGAGATCGTCAAAGATATCCTTGTAGAATTCGTAGATTGAATAATAGGAATGGCGACTGGGTAAAGAACCATTATCTATAAAAACGGCAAAAAATACGTTTGTTGTATGGAAGACCCTATAAATATTTATTGTATTTTGCTTGAAGATAAATAACACTTGAAAAAAATCATCGACCTCAGGTGGGACTCGAACCCACGTCCCATCGCATACCGGGCGAGTGCTTTGACCACTAAGCTACCGAGGACGTCACGTGACAAGATAAAATTCCTCAAGTGTTTTTTCTCGCTGTCAAAGCCTGTATTTTGCTTTTTAGTATTTGTTGTTATAGCGGCAACAGAAATACATCATCTATGAAAATTTCAACTCTCTAACTATCACGGTTCATGAGATACAGCCTGGTGACAGACGGACAGACAGACAGAAGGACAGCGAAGCCTTAGTAATAGGGTCCCGTTTTACCCTTCGGGTACGGAACCCTAAAAAAGTTAGTCGTCATCCCTATTATGTGTCAAGCTTTGTTTTTAAAATTTAAAATGAGATTCAAACCGAATCGAATAACTTCGATAAAGATTCTCGTTTCGTATCACCTTCGTTCGAGGCCGTTTAGCTATTGACACTTCGTTTAGTCATCATTGCATACGTAATGTCAAAAGTTTGTAGGTCACTGTAAAATTTTTGGTATTGGACAACATTTGAGTTGTTTTTTAACGTTTGAAGATACTGTTTAAAATATTAAATCGTTTTTATGTGTACTTTTTGTAATAAAACGTAGATTGTATATTAAATATAATATTAGTGAATGATAGCTAAATTTGTAATTAAAGGAATTATATTAAAAGAAACTTCGGTTATTTACGTCGCTAAATGATGAATAAATAGTCAAAGACTACCTATATTGCAGGTTAATTACATCTGACAGTAAGGCTTAAACATTGGGCTTACATTAGTTTATTATTTATCTTTACACTAGGGAAATCATAAGGATTCTAAACATATCTCAATCAGTTTTGAAGCGTTTAGAAGTTATATTAGTTAAATAAACAAACGAACAAACTTCCAAAAACGCTGAAATCCTTACATATTTTACTTAGATGTCTCGTTAAAAAATGACACTGTCCAGTTTTTTGCAACAACTTTGAGAACTTACAATCAAATGTTTAATTAATCAGTTTAAATGTCAATTAACAAATCCTTGTATCAAATTAATTAACAATATTATAGAATTGAATAATATTGCTGAGTAAATCTTATACGTTCACGGATGTTTGTGGGATCTCTTTGCTTAAAACTTTTTTCTTATAGTGCTTATATTTTTTGCAAGGAATACGCTGAATTGAGAAGTTTAATTTGACATATTATGTTATTTTAGGCCTCGTTAGTAATGATTAATGGTTACAATGATGAATCATGAGTTCTGTGTATTTCCCGGATTATGGGAATTATAAAAAAGATCGTTTTTTACAATAAAAAAGGCTTGGCAGCTATAACACTTATTATATGGCCCTCAATTTAAAACATCTAACGCGGAACCGATGAAAGGTGAAGTAAACGGGTTCTCGAGTGGAGACCACGCCTTGGTAAACGTAGTGTAGTACGCCCCCTAGCCCGATGGACCGACGACCTTAGGGCGATGGCTGGCAGTGGCTGGATGAAAAAACAGGAGTGCTCTTTGGCGCTCTTTGGGAGAGGTTTACGTCCAGCAGTGGACTGCAATAGGCTGAATAGATATACCAAGATAGAAATAAAGCTTGTACTATGGCGACTAGATAACGGATAGACATTATTTAATAATCAGACATGACTAAAGTACAAATGCTCGAGTTAATCACATATTTGTCCCTTTCAAAAATCGAACTCCAAACCTTTTGTTTTGCAGTCCGGTTTTCGCATCACTAGGCCAAGAACCCGGTCGTCACGTCAACTTATTTTATTTCTTTAAATGGACTTTACTCTTTTCTTTAACAGCACAATGTTTAATTTCAACCTTAAAAAAGGATGAAATTTGATTCCACCTTAGTAGTAAAAAAAAATACAAAAAAAACATTGCACTATCTGATACTGTTGCTACGTCAACAATGAATATTTTCTTTAACAGCACAAAGTTTAATTTTAACCTTAAAAAAGGATTAAATTTGATTTCACCTTAGTAAAAAAACATAAAAATATACAAAAAAAAAACACTGCACCATCTGATACTGTTGCTACGTCAACAATACAATAAAACATCACATAAATATAGGTATAATCTTTGTATTATGATAATAGCCTCATCTATTTGGACTGGTTTTAACAGGATCCATTTATTTATCTTTTTGTCCGAAATCAATATTAGAATTTATGTAAATTTTATAATATTGGTGAACTTCATTAACCTTACACCTTACGATACGTTTCATTGTAAAATTAGTATTATATTTATCCAAATCTTCACTTTAAATTATTTTGAAAATCAAGAAGATTATCAAGAAGATTGTACCTACCTTTTTTAATTTTTTTGTGTCAAAAAACAATTACAATTGTACTAAAAATTTACAAGAATTTATAGGCCACTTGTAATTATACTATATTGAGAAAAGTAATTAAAAATTACTAAAAATCAACTCAGTACTGAAACCTAGACCTAGAGAAAAGATTCCTTTTTAAAAAAAAATTGAGTTAGAGCCATATTTTTAGGATTTTCTTTACAAACTTCATACTCTAAAGGGGATGAAACATTCAGGAAATGTTTTATAAGTGCAGTAAAAGTTTTTCAGTAATAAATAAAGAGCTGTATATAAAAGGTTTTGCTTGATTATATATTAATCAATTCTTTTAGAAGTCTAGACTTTTGAAGGCGTTATAAAAACCAGTTCTAATAATGATTTGGTTCTAATTTATTTTATAGACATTAACACCGTTATAGATAACAGCTTAACAGCTTCGCTCATAGATTTATTTTTATTGTAAGTGGTATAACTTGTTTTTAGGGTTCCGTACCCAAAAGGTAAAACGGGACCCTAAATACTAAGGCTCCGCTGTCCGTCTGTCAGTCTGTCTGTCTGTATCTGTCTGTCCGTCTGTCACCAGGCTGTATCTCATGGACTGTGATAGTTAGAGAGTAGAGAGAGTGAAATTTTCACAGATATGTATTTCTGTTGCCGCTATAACAACAAATACTAAAAAACAGAATACAATAAATATTTAAGGGGGCTCCCATACACGTGATATTTTGCCGTTTTTTGTTTTAGGATAATGGTACGGAACCCATCGTGCGCGAGTCCTACTCGCACTTGGCCGGTTTTTTGTATATACCCAATAATCTTGTTTCAAGAATTTTGTGTCCGCCTAAATTTTGTATTACTCATGATTAAAATCCTGTTAGAATATGTTTTAATTTTGTATGTAATAAAATAATAAATAATTTTTGAATGAATGAGTTTATGTATCAAAACGTAGGTTTATCATTTTTGACGTAGCTCACGTGGGCTTAGTGGCGTCATGTCACCCTGCACTCATAGTCCCGGGTTCAATTGCCGATTTAGGCCATTTATCGACGACCGAGCCGACCGACTGCTTGACCGCCCAACAGCCCAAAGCAATCACAACTGCTCGAGCGGTTCCGTGTTTGTCATCATCATCATCATCATCATCACCAGCCTATAACAGTCCACTGCTGGACACAGGCCTCTCCAAAAGGAGGATTTAGCCATAATCGCCACGCTTGGCAGGCGGGTTGGCGATCGCAGTTTGGCCAATGGTGGAGAGGAGATGCTGCTGCCCGTCTTCTTATAGCGGTTCTCCTGTAGTCCGTGTATGTGTGTACGTATATCACTATAGCTTACTATGCAGTCGCAGCTTGAAGCTGACGATACTAGCTGCTTCAAGCTGTCCTTGTATGGCGGGCCTTAGGGATGTCTTTCCATCCAATTATACAGGATGACTATAACAAGACGATTGATTAACTAAATAATGAATTAAGTATTTTATTATTTTCTCCGTATTAGTAGTTTTTGTTAATGTAATTTTTATACTTTTATTTAATTTTGATTTTTACGTGTAGTGTGTAGAAGCCAGCTGAAACTTGCATATTTATAAGTATGAATAAAGCTCTTAAATAAACAAAAAATTAAAAACAAATTTATAGAACCAAAGTCGCCACACAAAAAGTGATGGTATAACTATATAAGGTTAGATTTTATTAGTGTACATCCTGTTAACCTGTGTCTATATAGGTAAAAAGCAATCGTAAAAAACAATTTCAAATGTGAATCATAAAAACTAAAAAAGTTAAAAATCAAAATCAAAATCAACAACATTGACTTTATATTGCATAAACTCGTCCTATTTTTGGTACGTTTAAGCATCTGATTATCCGTCTTATTCTTTCCCCTTGTCAGAGCGAGAAAGAGTTGAAGATATGATGAGTTTATGCAATATGAAGTCGATGTTGTTATTTTGTATGTTTATTTTTAACTTTTTTAGTTTTTATGATAGACATTTGAAAGTTGGTTTTTACTATTGCTTTTCACCTATATAGTCACAGGTTAACAGGATGGACACTAATAAAATCGGACCTTATATACAATATCATCGAGGTAAATGATTAATTTCTAAGGTGAAATAAACTTTTTTATTATGATTTTGATAGTAGTGGTTCTCATATCATATTGATGATCGGATAGATCCAGGGGGCTAGCACAAAAGTGTATCTTTCGTTCGGTCGTATAAACCTAACAAATTAAAATACCCAGTCTCATGTGTCAATCCTTTGATAAAATATGACCAACGCAATCTAGCCGTGTAAAAATCCCGACCGTTTTCAATTGTTCATAAATTGTCCAACCTTTGATACGGGGGAATGGATGTTTTAATTTGATCGGTTAATACGACCGACCGAACGATACGCTTTCGTATAACGATAAAAATCGTTAAGGTAAATTACTGTTTTGTAGTAGATATAAAAAAATATCTTCCGATTGCGATGTTGCTGGTTATTAAATGTTGTTAATGTATCGAGTAGATCCTGTTAAACATTCCTTCGTAACCCTGTATACTTACGTAAAGCTATGACGCGGATCGCATGTCTCAACCATCGTAATCCGTCGATTAAGTTTTTGTTCGCCACATTGTTATATTGTTTCTTTTATTCCGAGCATTGGAAAGGTAAGGACATGAAGATATTTCGAAATGTATAACCTGCATCCTGGCTTCCTGAAACTTCTACTAGGTTGTCTGTAAAAAAACACGGCCAAATGCGAGTCGGATTCGCGCACGAAGGTTTTGTGCCATTATCTGATAAAACGAGCAAAAAAACGTTTGTTGTATGGCCACCTTAAATATTTATTGTATTCTGTTTTTTAGTATTTGTTGTTATAGCGGTAACAGAAATACACCATCTGTGAAGATTTCAACTCTCTAACTATCACGGTTCATGAGATACAGCCTGGTGACAGACGGACAGACAGACAGAAGCACTCTGCACCACTTTCCTCTTTCTTTATAGTTGTCCTCTGCCTGAAGGTTGCCTGGAAGAGATCGCTTTTTAGCGATACGACCGCCTAAATTGTACATCTTTCTGTAAATATCAACTCTAACTTCTTTGTCTGGTGTGCAATAAAGAGAATCTATCTATCTTTACAATACCTAAAAAACACATAACTTTTCGTCATTGCATTCCGATTTTTTAAAATTCAACCTCTAAAGGGATCAAATGGTGGGTTGAAATTTCAATTTAATTCGACATTACACGGACGAAATCACGTGCAAGCACTAGTATAACACAATAACAGACGTAACATAAAAAAATACTAAGACATGATCTAAATCGAATCATTATTTTAATATATTACTCATTGTGATGGCATCTAAGATGTTAAGGTCACTCCGGTACTAAAACTGAACGTAAATAGCGAGATTGTATCTTTATATTATGTCATTACGTAAAAACGATTCCACTTGTATCACAGTGAGGTACAAAGAAAGTTCGTGACATACTTAACGTGCGTGACATAACGCTTTTAAACTTCAGTCCTGGCACTTAATTTCCTAATGGATACTAAATATTTTGAGGATACCTAAACGGATATGATACACGCTGATTTTAAAGTATCATCATCATTTCAGCCGGCGGACGTCCACTGCCAAACATAGGCCTCCCCCAGTGACTCCCAGCTTGTCCAGTTGCGCGCGGCTGCAGCCACAGTTGCAGTTGCAGTTGCAGTTTAGGTATCCTCAAAATATTTACCTTACCTTTACCAGGTCGTCTGTCCACCTTGTGGGTGTGAGTCCCACGCTGCGCTTGCCAATACGTGGCCTCCATTCCAGAACCTTTCAAAGTATACGACATCTTAATCCAAATAGCCAAGAGGGCGTCGCCACCTCTGAGGTTCCGGGTTCCCGGTCGGATCAATGGTAGGAATCGGTTGTAACTTGCCTATCTAAGGGTGACATTCTATTTGGGGCGTACGATGCAGGCAATTAGGCAGTGCCCAGACAGTTATTGGTAGCTAAAATGAGATATGTAGTATGTACTTACAATTAATGTATGTGTTACCGCTTGCGATAGTCATACTTACACATCGCACCAGCCAAAGAACCTACTTAGTACATATTCTTGTCTATGGAAGAACCAGTATTGACGTCCCGCGTGTCTTCTGTTTCTCTTCGCAACGCCATCTTGGCAACATTATAATTGTTAATATTTTGTCGGAGTACATAAATCACTATTCTACAAACCTGGCGTTTAAATACATACATCAACGTCCCGTCCGTGCTGTTAGGAAGCTACCTAGTTCAACAGTATGTCTTTGATGAATACCACTGATTTTCATAACAAAAGCTCTTTTTTTTAATATCTACGGCCTACCTCTAAAAAACAAATGCCCGCCACTGCCCATATGAGCATTCCAACGGAACAAAAAGTATCCTATCTGTTAAACAAAATCATATTCTATATCTGTGCAAAATTTTATCCAAATCCGTTCAGTAGTTTTTGTGTAGTTGAGTAACAAACATACATCCTTACTTACAAACTTTCGCATTTTTAATATAAGTAGGATATGCAGACCCCTCAGGGCACACAGCTGATACTCGTAAGCGTTTTTACATACTTGATTGTCATATAAATATAATATTCTCGCCTAAAGACTAAGTGAAAGTGATACTTATGGTATGATGAATTTTTAGGGTTCCGTACCCAAAGAGTAAAACGGGACCCTATTACTAAGACTCCGCTGTCCGTCTGTGTCTGCCCATCTGTTACCAGGATGTATCTCATGAACCGTGATAGTAAGACAGTTAAAATTTACACATAATATGATGTATTTCTGAAGCGGCTATAACAAAAAATACTAAAAACCAGAATAATATAAATATTTAAGGGGTTGCCCATACAATAAACGTTTTTGCTCGTTTTTATTGATAATGGTATGGAACCCTTCGTGCGCGAGTCCGACGAGCACTTGGCCGGTTTTTACGACGATTTACATTTTTGCATAACAATAAGCTTGTATAATAATGAGTTTCAACTTTTTAAGGTTCCAATCAATGAAAAAAAAAATTTTTTTTTAACATTAATAAATATATTTTTTTACAATCACACCAATTATTACCTAGCCCCAAACTAAGCAAAGCTTGTGCTATGGCGACTAAAACGGATAAACATACTTAAATACGTTTATAAACATCCATGACTTAGGTACAAATGCTCGTGCTCATCACACTAACATTTGTCCCTCGCGGGATCCAAACCCGCGATCTCGTGTGTCGTTCTGACACATCCAATTTGTATCAAATCTAGTAAAACGATTTAGACGAAATTTAATTTTGGTACTTGGTAATATTTTTTATGGTTTGAAAACTATATAGTTAATTATGTAGTCCCGAAGCGGTGTTAGGGCTAAGTTATATTTTTGGACGTGTATAAGTGCCCGGCTAATCCGGATTAGCCGGCTGAAGTGGCAGTGGGCGGGGCACATAGCACGTAGAACTGGCGGCCGATGGGGCAGAAAGGTTCTGGAATGGAGGCCACGTACCGGCAAGCGCAGCGTAGGACGCCGTGGACGTGGGCAGACGACCTGGTAAAGGTTGCAGGACGACGCTGGATGCAGGCCGCTTCCAATCGGCCCATCTGGAAGTCACTGGGGGAGGCCTATGTTCAGCAGTGGACGTCCTGTGGCTGATGATGATGATAAGTGCCCGGGGGAGGGCCCAAATATCGAATAAAGATTTTAATTTCCTTTCATTTCATATACTAGTGACATTGCTACAGATCTTCGAAATCCCTAGACAAGGGAACCAGGCCATTTTTGACCATAAGTACTTAGCCAATGTTATTTGAAAAGTGGTTTAATTCCGTACATAGATTGCTAAAAATAGTAAACAATACATTATAACGTTATTTTATTAACAAATACCGTTATATATTTTTCCACACTAAATGTAACGACATTTTTAATCTTTGTTCACATCCTGTATGTAGTTCTAAATTAAAATAAGACGTCTATATCCGTTTTTTAATCGTTTTAAAATAACGGATAAAACTAGTTCAATTGACAAATTGGTGATTAGAAATATTGACGAGTTATAGTCTGATCTACAAGGAGAAATTATATTAGAATACGATAAATATGGTCCTAATTATCTAACATCAAGTCCGAGTCTAACCCAGCCTTAACAGGTTCACTTCCGAAAACATATAACAATTAAAAACCAATTGTTATGTACCATACATTAATCACAGAAGAAATCATAAATAAATCAATCATAAAAGATCCTACACAGATTATTATTTAGGCAATTAAAACATAGCACTCGTTTGGCAGTCGGGTAAAAAGTGATCACAATTATCTCGTGTTAAGTGTGAGTCCAGCCCAGCCTTAACGAATATAAAAGATCCTACAAATACAAATAAAAAGGGCCTTCAAGTATTCAACCCTTAAAGGGTTAAATTTTACAAAAAATATTATTATAACAGGGTCAAAACTTAGAATTAATATATTATCTATATATCTATTATATTTTAATGAACCTATTTATAATATCTGTATAATGCGTTAAATAAAAAAAATGTGAAATTAATTCAATAAAAGGAAAAAATGTTTTTTTCTTTTTCAAAAAATTTTTTTACTTCTTTCTTAATTGAAGAGGAAGAATTAGAAATTGTTACATTCAATTCTTTACTTCATATAAGTAATAGTAATATAAAATAATAATTCAATGCCATATGTAGTCCCGAAGCGGTGGTAGAGCTAATTTATAATATATTTTGGGACGTGTATAAGTGCCCGGACGATGGCCTACATAATACATACAGAATTAATAATTTCATTTTATTTCATTTCATGTAATCTAATGCTGGGGCTTCACCTGCGTCTAATGTCGTTAATTAGTGCTCTATTTGACGTAATACGCAGGTGTGGCCGGTCTTTGTGCGCTAATTTGCTTCAATAACATTAGACGTTAGGCGATAGCTCGGACGGCGGTAACTTTTGACACATCAAAGGGATTAATTATGCGTTTAGTGCGTTGTTGTGGCTACACCTACTACACTAAACATGTTAAAACACGGTCACATTCACAAACTCTTTGTGAAATATATGTTAAAGTGCATAGTTAATAAGTTAGAATGGAGTAGACAAAATAAGAAAAGTATTGAGTTCTTGGAAGCGTTTTATTTTATTTTAAAGACACTCACAGATCATACGCTAACTAAGTCGCTAGACGCTAGAATCAAACGTCAAATAAGTGTGGCCACGCACTTAGCGCGTAGCTTAATGCTTTAATTTAGTTAACGCTAATCATGCCTTTATTTGAACGTTAGGCGTCACGCAGGTGAAGCCCCAGCATAAGAGAGAATACCTATACGTATTTACTTTTAGCGTCAAATAATAGAAGGTCATACCAATATTTAAGATCTATGTTGACATAATTTGTGTAATAATTACTTTAGGAATTTGAGCGCGAAGGCTCCTTAGTTCATTGTCGCTTAAGGAACTTGCCTGTAATAATAGATTGTTAAGATTTAACGAACTTTAATGTATAATACAGGGTTACAGAAGAATAGGGCACTCTTCTAAACAACGTAAGCTCCTTTACATATTTTTGTATGACAGCTACATGTAAATCTGTACAAATTTTCCATTTAAATACGCTACGTCGATGATAATGTTATAGAGCACAAAAAAAAACATGATTTTGATGTTGCTCCCATGGTTAAATTGATTGTATGAGTCGCTGTATGATCACGTGGTATTAATAAGTGTCCTATTTTTTGTACGTCCTGTATAATAGGAATATACAGGGTGAACAAGAGAATAGGACACTCCTTAAAACCACGTGATCAGCTGGTCATATACAACATCTTTTTCAATGGGAGCAACATTGATATCGATAAAAAAAATTCAGCTTCTCCATACAAACTTACTCGCATACCTCGATGATAATGTATGGAGCATCTGAAAATAAAATCACGATTTCGATGTTGCTCCCATAGAAAAAGTTGTTGTATATGACCAGCTGATTACGTGGTTTTAATGAGTGTCCTATTTTTTGTACGCCCTGTATAATAAGAATATCTATAAAAAAAAAATATGCTGATGACTTTTTTTACTTGTTTATTTCAACTTAATTCCATAGATTTTCTAATCAACTATCAGTGTACTTAGTATGCCATAGACCATAAAACAACAGAAAAGTATAATTATTTTAGACTAGCAGTTGCCCGCGACTTCGTTCGCGTAGTCTTTAGTTTATTCAATCAATATATCCCACGGGAACATTTAACCGGAACAAAAAGTATTCTATATGTTAATCCAGACATATTCTAGATGTGTGCAAAATTTCATCAAAATCCGTTCAGCCGTTTACGCGTGATTGAGTCATAAACAGTCAAACATCGTCACAAACTTTCGCATTATAATATTAAGTGGGATAACTATTAAACTTGTTCCCAGATGGTTTTCGGTTTTTAGGGTTCCGTACCCAAAGGGTAAAACGGGACCCTATTACTAAGGCTCCGCTGTCCATCGTCTGTCTGTCCGTCCGTCTGTCACTAATAAACCGTGCTATTTAGAGAGTTAAAATTTTCACAGATGATGTATTTTTGTTGCCGCTATAACAAAAATACTAAAAAACAGAATACAATATATATTTAAGGGGCTCCCATACCACAAACGTGTTATTTTGCCGTTTTTATAGATAATGGTACGGAACCCTTCGCGCGCGAGTCCTACTCGCACTTGGCCGGTATTTTATTACTATGCTTGTAATATTACCTACGTTTTAAAATCTCTATAATCCCACATCGAGCGGAGACCACGCATAGGCAAACGTATTGTAGGACGCCCCCCAGGTCGATAGACCGTTGTCCTTAGGAAGTGGCTGGCAGTGGATGGACGAAAAAAGCGGGCGACTGTGCTCTTTGGCGCTCCTTGGGGGAGGCCTACATCCAGCAGTGGACTGCAATAGGCTGAGATGATGATGCTGATGATATCCTTAAATGGCTTTATTAGCCGAGAGGCGAGCACGCCGGACTTTAAATGGTGCTAAAACTGAGCCATAGACCATTTTGTCTTATAGCATTAAGTTTGCATATTATATTTTACTTATCTGTAATCTGCCTTGAGACAAATAAATACATTCTATTCTATTCTAAAAATCTCTGAGTTTCCGGGTTCGATTCCCGGTCGGGTCAATGTAGAAAACGAACTTTTCTATATTGGCTCGGATCTGGGTGTTATGGTACCGTCGTTGTTTCTGATTTCTATAACACAAGTGCTTTAGCTACTTACCTTAGGATCAGAGCAATGTATGTGATTATGTCCAATATTTTAAAAATAAAAAATAAAATGTACTTTGTAACATTGCAAAATGTGCAATTTATTTAAATAAAATGTATTCTGGATTCTTTGTTAAAAAATTGGCAAGTGAATCTAACATGCGTAGGCGCAAGGCCGTTGAAAGCCTACATACTAAGATGGTATACCCATATACTCTGGCACCAAAACCATATGTTTACTGATAGTGTTGTCGCTCGACAGTTGACTATCGATAGTCTATCGATAGACTGTCGATAGTTGGCCAAAAACGATAGTATCGATAGGCCTATCGATAGTATCGATACTGTCAAAACTATCGATAATATCGATAGCTCAGTTTAGGATAATAGTATCGGTATAAATACTCAATACTCAATAGTTTATTGCTTTCATAATAAACTTAAAACTAGATGACTAAAGCTATAAGACATTATGGGCCCTGTAGGGCACTGCAATTAGAACAGGGGAGACAATACGAATTTATTAGAAGGTAGGTATTATTAGTATCGATACTATCAAAGCTCAATATCGGATGCACTATCGATAGTATCGGCTTTGATTATAACAATCGATACTGTCGATAGTATCGATATTTTTGCGCTATCGATAGTAGGCTGTGATTCTATCGATAGTTCGGCAACACTATTTACTGAATATTTTTCGCATTACGACACATTATGCAATGTCCGAAGCCAGTTGGCCGAAAGTGGTTTTATTATTGGAGATTCCGATGGTATAGTAATCGCCCGCGGTTTTACTTCGGTATTTTTGCAAAATAAGACGTCAGCGAATTTTTGTTTCCACAATCACACCAATTATCTAGCCCCAAACTAATCAAAGCTTGTACTATGGCGACTAGATAACAGATAAACATACTTAAATACGTTTATAAACATCCATGACTTAGATACTGCTCATCACACAAACGTTGCTCCTTGCGGGATTCGAACCGGCAACCGCCAGGCATTGTAGTCCTGAGAGCAAACCCAACGTCAAATGATGGTTGCATCTTTTAAAAAGACCGTTTTCAGAATTGTCACGAACAGGCAATCGAACTTGGAAACCTCTGTATTAAACGCTCATTACCACCTCTACACCAACCAGCCCCTCTAGCATGAGAAACAAAACACGATATGATATGATACGATATAGCGATTTATCGACACCCAACTTTCAAAATATGATAACATAGCCGCCATCTTGAACTTTTATCGTAACAGTGAGCATGTCCTTGCCGGCGACATCACGGTCATGCTCAATTTTTAGATAAAAGTTCATAATTTGACAAAAGATTTTTTTTTTTATTTTTATGTTTAGCCTAATGGTCGACCGGTAGAAATTGCCTCATGGTATTAAGTCCACCGATAGTATGATTTTTTAAATCTGTGCAATAGTTTAAATAAATAAAACATATGCGATAAATTTCTATATCATATCATATTCTGTTCTCTGTGCCTGTTTGCAATAACAATGTAACGTATAATAATCCGTTATCTCGAATGTGCAGATCTTATAATGACAGTCCTATAAGCTTGGATATATTTTCACAAAGTTTATATTCATATAACAAATTAATAAAACAGCTCCATGCTGAATCTTAATATTATCCGTTAAATAGGTTCTATAATTGAAGTTAATTTTCATGCATAACATATTTTGAATTGTATACACTCTCACCATTTTGATCTTAGTATATGAACTAGTTCAAGTATCCTTTTTCTTTTATATTGCTTTTCTTTGTGAACGATGTCTACAACATTAAAATGAATGCAATTTTAAATTGAAACCTAGATTACAAATTTGTGAATATGCATTGAATTGTATTCTGTAGTTGTGCCTTTAAATAAATAAAATAAAATAAAAATAAAAATATCATATAGTGTTTTGTTGCTCAAGCTAGAGAGACAGGTTGTCGTCAGTAAAATAAAGATTTACCTACGTCAATAAAAAAAAAATCAATATAAGATCTTTTAGAGGTTATTCAAGAAGCAAAGTCAGGCGTTAACCTAGTATTCTGTAATAACTTATTACAGTGCATCATCAATTTAATGACACTAACAAGCCGTTACATCGCCAGCCACAAGTTTAACAATGTATTTATCAATATATACGATCTATTAACAATATATTTTGATAGTGATCATTTGTCTTATCACCTAATATGGAAACGCTGTCTTTGCAAATGTCAAGACACAGTATAGTTACTATGCAGCAGTGTTATAAAACTTCTTAGATATAAAACGATTTTAGGTTTGATAAACCATTTATAATATTAGTCAAAAACGTCAGGGCCGATTTTGTTAATCTTTGTTTTTTTAAGGATTCACAAATATCAGAAAAAAATATGAAAAAAATTTATGTAGATTTTTTTTTTGGTTGTGATATACTTATTATTTTGTTCCAAGTAAAGCTGATTAAACTTAAAATTATTGATATAAAGATATCAAATAGATAGAATTGATTTAATGCTTATAGTTGAGTCAAGATAGATGAAGAATTCATGAAAAACAAGACGCTGTCATTAAAATTTCTTCAAGTTGATATTGAAAGTATTAGTAGTATATTGTTTAATTATTAATAAAATTACATTGTATTTAAACTAATTTTGTATAATAAAACGCATTTCTCTATGATAGCAAATGAAAGAGACAAACGTAAAAGTAATGACAGAAAAAAAAATGTGAACAAATGATCAAGAGTGTTAAACTAAGACACATGTTTGGTTTAGCGTAAACTTTCTTCTTCGTGCAAAAATAAGTTACTGACTATTAGTATAGTGGCTATGCCTACGCCTCGACCTTACATGCTGTCTGTCTGTGATTCATACGCCCTCACTACTAAACTACCATTTTGAATGACTTCACCCAATGAAGAAGAAACTAAATGATTTTATATACCTACAGGGTGTACAAAATAATGGGACACTCCTTAAAACCACGTGATCAGTTGCTGATATACAACAACTTTTCCTATGGGAGCAACATCGAAATCGTGATTTTATTTTCAGATGGTCCATACATTATCATCGAGGTATGCGATCGTAAGTTTGTATAGAGAAGCAGGAAATTTTCAGAGAAGATTTCGATGTTACGCCCATAGAAAAAGTTGTTGTATATGATCAGCTGATCACTTGGTTTTAAGGAGTGTCCTATTCTCTTGTACACCATGTATATTTCGAGTCAAGTAAAACCATCGCACTGATATTTTAACTGCAAAAGTTTGTGAGGATGTTTGGATGTTTGTGACTGAATCACACGTAAACGGCTGAATGGATTTAGATAAAATTTTGCACACATAGAAAATGATCTGGATTAACATATAGAATACTTTTTGTCCCGGTGAAATTTTCGAGTGAGATATATTTCTAAATTATTATTTATTTGAACGTTTTGCGTTATGTATCATACCTAACGTATGTATTATACATATAAACCTTCCTCTTGAATCAGTCTATCTATTGCTGAAAATTGCATCAAAATCCGTTAAGTAGTTTAAAAGATCTAAGCGAACAGACAGCAGAAGCGACTTCATTTTATACTATTTAAAAAAGATGGTCTTGAAGAATAGAATTAATATTCTTGTGTTACGGGGCATCAAATTTAATTTAAACAAAAGGGATTAACCCGTATTTTGGCACACGGTGTAACAAAACATGTTCGCCGCGAATGTTGAATTACACCCTGTAACGCTAGTCAGTACAAACCTTTACGTTTCTATTTTAATGTTTGCAACCTTGAATGACGACTTTGAACTTTTCTATAAGTCAAAAGGAATCTATAGATCTTTTACTATGACATGACCTCTGTTAAGTAACCAAATATGGAATACTAGTTTTGGCTTGTAAGCTTTCTGTACCCTAAAGGGTAAAACGGGACCCTATTACTTAGGCTCCGCTGTCTGTCTGTCTGTCCGTCTGTCACAAGGCTCTCTTGAACCGTGATAGTTAGACAGTTTAAATTTTCACAGATGATGTGTTTCTGTTGCCGCTATAACAACAAATACTAAAAAACAGAATACAATAAATATTTAAGTTGCTCCCATACAACAAACGTGATTTTTTTGCCGTTTTTATAGATAATGGTACGGAATTTGAATATGCCCTTCGTGCGCTAGTCCGATTCACACTTGGCCAGTTTTTTTAAGATCTAAATGGAACAGGGGTTATAATAATAAAATGTTTATTTCAGATGATAATCCAAACACATTTGTTAGTATATTATGGTACTAAAAATAAATAAAACAATCATTAAAACTAGATTTTCCTAAAATGTGCCAGGATGAGAGCAATTTGTTTAGTTTACGAACTCGATTGTCCCACCCACATGCATTTGAGTCCAATGCCTCTGTATGGGACGGTCAAACTTACCTTGAAATAACCTCAGCCCCTATCATGACTCACAGAACACGATATGATATGATATAGCGATTTATATCATATCATATCGTGTATCGATAACAGCGAGCATGGCCGTGACATCACCGGCACGGACATGCTCGCTGTTTCGGTAAAAGTTCAAGATGGCTCATATTGACAGTTGTGTCGATAAATCACTATATCACATCATATCATATCGTTTTGTGTTTCTTGTTCATGCTAGGGGGGCTGGACACAATTTGACTTCTCCCGTATTCTGCAAAAAATTTGACGCATTACGCTTCCTCGTGATGACTAAGTTTGTTGCGTCGCTTCTTCTCATCACCAGCCGATATGTAGTCCCGAAGCGGTGGTAGGGCTAAGTTATATTTTGGACGTGTATAAGTACCCGGAAGAGGGCCTATACACCGTGAATTTTTAATTACCCGAGAAAATTAACTAACATACTCAGATATCGATATACCTACATCGAATTTAACGAATAAAAAAAAAATATTTATAAGAAATTTATTTAAAAGGTCCCTAACATTCCTTAAAAATATGCACCATAAAAGTCCTGCTAATTCAAATAGTAATCATTATCATTCCAACATTAACGGAACCAAAATCCACCTAATTTGGTCTAACGGAACCAAAATCCACCTAATTTGGAATAACTATGAATGTTATTTTTTTTCATTCGTAGTTATTCCTTCCGTACGCCAACGCCGTACGCCGTTCCGTTTTTTTTATTTGCCAAATTCGATGTATATCGATATCTGAGTATGTTAGTTGATTATCTCTGGTAATTAAAAATTCACGGTGTATACTGAATAAATGACTTTGATGCCATATAAATCATCAACACCTGCTTCAGCGATGCTTGATCTGGTTTTGTTAAGGGTTCTAATTTATTTTGGTTCGATATACAAAACATTTTTTTCTAAAGTGATGACGACGAATGACGACCTCCGTAGCCTAGAGGCGAGCACGCCGGACTAATATGGTGCCGCCATCTCTGAGGTTCCGGGTTCGATCCCCGGTCGGGTCAATGTAGGAAACGAACTTTTCTATATTGTCTCGGGTATTTCTGATTTCTATAACACAAGTGCTTTAGCTACTTACCATAGGATCAGAGCAATGTATGTGATGTTGTCCAATATATTTATTTGTCCAATATTTATTTATTTATTTATTTAAAAAAAAGTCTATCATAAATGTGTACGTACGGTCTTGCGGGCTCCAATTCTTTAAGTAGTGTTTTCAATTTACCAAAAATGGTAATCGAATCTGAGACCCTGCGTTTAAGCTAAACTGTCACTACGCCAACCGGGTCAGTAACGAACGCCGTTGAAGTTATTTATTATAGGACAATATGGCTTACCACCAAAAATGGGCAAAACTTAGAAAGTGTCTGGAAGAGACGCTTTTAGCAATAAGACCGCCAAAATTTTGCATCTTACTGTACATAAACCTCAAAATTCAAAATCTTTATTTGCTTAAAAAAACATGGTATAATAGATGTTATAAAACTTTAAATAGTACAGACATGTTTGGCCTTCCACTTGATGGCATGCAAATATTGGTATCGCAAAAAATGTCGACAGCAAAAGACAAAAGATTATAATGAAATGAAATCAAATTCTTTATTCTGTATATAGGCGCTCTTCCGGGCACTTATACACGTCCCAACATATAACTTAGCCCTACCACCGCTTCGGGACAACATATCGGCTGGTGATGAGAAGAAACGGCGCAAGAAACTCAGTCACCTTTGTCAGCCTGATTTTATTACAGGAAATACAATTACAAGATAGTGTAAGTGCGAGCTAGGCAGGTTATTAAGTCCATGCACTCTTGTCGTTCAAGTAATCTTCATACACACTTTACATATAACACTACAACATACATTTTACTTCATTATATCATTACCACTAAGTTTAATTATCATTTATTAGTATCGCGATTATTTAAATTATTATTTATTATCTAGAAATTATTTGATGTCATAGAAATTGTGAGCGATGAGCCATTTATGTAAATTTTGTTTGAATCACTCAACTGTAATTTCTTTATTGGTGTGTAATTAAGAGTATTTATGTATAAATTTTATATGTTCTATCCTATGTTATAACCTATATAAATATTAAGGAGTATATTATAATGTTTTCCGGATTTAAGCTCATTTCTTTATACCGTAAGGTTGGTTATGAAACAAACACACAATTAGGTACTTTTTAAAACTTGAAGGATAGATTTAAATAGGACTTTATGTCGTAGCATTTTCTGCTAATTGACCATTAGCCATAAGGCTAAAAAGAAAAGTTTTTTTTTTCATTTATTTTTGCATAAACAGTCATTATACATTATCAGTGCTGTTTACAAAAAGTAATTATCAGATAGACAATACTAAATAATAAATATATATATATACTAAATAATAATAAATTAAATAATTTTCGGCACTGTATATAATAAGCTATACATTGTTAATACTGGAACTTGTTAATAACTAAAGACAGGCAATAGCAACAGATTTATAGGTAAGCTTAAATTATTGGAAATGTGTAAGTAATGGATTGTACATAAATAAAAGTTGAATACACTGTTTATAAACCTTCGAGTAGATTCTTAATTACCATACGCTTGAATGCTCCTAAAAGACTATTAAGCAAATCAAGTTGTGAGAACTCTTTGATTTGGGAATGTATCAAACTTTTTAATTTGTAAAAAAGTACCTATTTGTTAGATGTCATTTTTCTTTCAAAGCATGAGGGTTCAGTATTCTAACTATCATCGCTGCTAAAAACAACTTATCATCTTAAAATTCTGAACAAAAGATCTCAACATAATCATACGTATAGTTCAAGGCCGTATATTTTAATACTAATAAGATACAAACTTAACTTTGTCGGTTAAAGCAATTACGACTTTATCATCGAAAATCTAGTTGGAAAAATATCTAGACGTATACTTAAGCTATGTGTAGGCAGTTCTAAAACATATGTTTAGTATTGCTATTTTAAAGTTGAGCTAAAGTAAATAAAACTAAAATGTGTATAATTAACTCAATAAAAATAAAATATATATGAGATCCGATTCTATTAGTGTACATCATGTTAACCTGTGACTATATAGGTGAAAAGCAATCGTAAAAACCAATTTTCAAATGTGTACCATATAAATTAAAAAATACAAAATAGCAACATAGACTTATAATATAATATATTACGATATAATATAATATAGACGACCTCCGTGGCCGAGAGGCGGCATGCCGGACTTTAAATGGCGCCGCCATCTCCGAGGTTCCGGGTTCGATCCCGGTCGGGTCAATGTAGAAAACGAACTTTTCTGTATTGTCTCGGGTCTGGGTGTTGTGGTACCGTCGTTGTTTCTGATTTCTATAACACAAGTGCTTAGCTACTTACCTTAGGATCAGAGCAATGTATGTGATGTTGTCCAATTTATTTATTTATTATTTTATATTATTTAAATGGCTATATATTCAAGTTAAATAGTTACATTTGACTTCGAAACTCCTGTGTGTTATAGTTATTACCACAATTTATTATGCGTTTTTAATTGACTAACTTATTTCGGACAATTGACTGTTGGATAGGTATCCCCACCCCAGTTAATAATAATATCGATTACAAAGAAAATGTAGGACATACAAAGTAATTTTAAAATGCACGATATTTTTAATTTTCAATTTCTACGCGTATCGGGTTCTATTTTATAAGTTACCTTCCTTTAAGTTGATGATCAGCAAGTCAGCAACATCGAAATTGAAAAAATACCAAATACAAAATTATACATTGTCTAAATCGTCCAACTGTTGTATGGTAACATTAAAGTCTTTTAAACCTCTACTGACTCCGTAGCCGCGAGGCGAGCACGCCGGATTATATGGCGTCGCCATCTCTGAGGTTCCGGGTTCGATCCCCGGTCGGGTCAAAGTAGAAAACGAACTTTTATATATTGGCTCGGGTCTGGGTGTTGTGGTACCGTCGTTTTTTCTGATTTCTATAACACAAGTGCTTAGCTACTTACCTTAGGATCAGAGCAACGTATGTGATGTTGTCCAATATTCATTATTATATTTATTATTTATTTTGTCCAATATTTTATATTTTGATGTTGGTCTTATAGTGAAATTTGTTTTGTAAAGTAAAATCCCCTAGAAAGAAATCAAAATATCAATCAAAAATATCATTGAAATATCATATCAAAAATAAAATAGGACCTTAGATTATCTCATAAAAGTAGTTTCTTAACCCTAAAAAACCGTAAACTAAACCAATTTCTTTTGTTACAGAATTATGAAGCCACTACAGGCAGTGGTGGCGATTTGCCTGGTCCTCTCCATCAGCGCTCACCCCGAAAACATCGAAGAAGTCAAAGAGCTACCACAAACCAAAGAACCTGTAGTCGAAGCAGAGGCAAGCGATCCTCAAATACGACAAGAGAGGTGCACAACTTGCTCTGGAAGCGTCAAATTAGGGTTCAATTCCCCCAATGATGTACTAGCAGCAATCCAAGCCTTACCAGGAAGCGAGGTTCACTCACAGAGCTCATTCGAAAGCTGCTCAAGCGAAAAAGGGTGTGCCGGCCTCAAAGTCAAAGATGGCCGCGTCGTTGAGAAGTTTGGAAACGCGGACGCATTCAGAGCAGCTGCAGCAGCTGATACAGGCAATGAATTCCAGTTCCACGCAGGTGGAGGGTTAGGTAATGTCTTTGAAGGCGGCATCCCTGATGGCGGTCCTTTCTGGTGGATGAACCAGAACTCGCCATTCAAAAGCGGAGCTGCCGGTGGTAACTACGAGAAATTCAGCAAATCCTCCAGCTCTTTCACTAGCAGCGGAACTGGTGGTGCTGCAGGAGGCGCAGGTGGAGCTGCTCCGTTTGTAGCAGGAGCAGGAGTTGACCTTGCTGCTAATCCGTTCTTAAATGGAGACTTCTCGAAACTGTCAGGAGGATTTGCCGCTGGTGGTGAAGCTAAACCTGGTTACCAATCTTCGTCCTTCGAATCATCCTCCTTCAGTTCCTCAAGCAAAGGAGATGTGGATTTGACTAAAAACCCCTTCTTGAATGGCGGTATTAAATTCGGACAGTCTGGCTTCGGTGCTCAAGCAGGTTTTGGGGCTGGAGGTGCCCAATTTGGTGCTGGATCGGGCGGTGCAGGACAATCTGGGGCCGGTCAAGGCTCTGCTGGTCAGTTTGCCGGATCGAGCCAGAGCTCTTTCTCTTCTTCAAGCAACGCCTTCGGGGCTCAGGGTAACCAAGGATTTGGGGCTGGAGCTGGTAACGGCGCTGGTTTAACTTCTGGAAATGCTCAAGGAGCAGCTTTCGGCGGTCAGTTCTCTGGAGCTGCCTTCAACACAGCCAACGCTAACAAATTTGGAGCGGCTGGATATACTGGGTCTTCTCCCAGCCCATTCACAGCGTCAACTGGTTCTAACGTCAATCTGATTCAGAATGCTCAGAAGACTAGTGAGTTTGACTTCGAACAGCAACAGCAGACGCAACAGAACATTGATGAGGCCTTCCAGTCGACTGGAAACGTTCATGCTCATGAGCATACTGGTGGAGAACTACAGCAGACTTGTGCAGGACAAGGATACATCTGTGTTCACAAGGCTCAGTGCAACAATGGAGTGGTTAACACCAACGGCGCTGGAGTGCTACAGGCGAGAACTCAGGTGAGTGTTTATACCTTTTATTTAGACAGTGTGGAAGAGTCGTAACTTGGCGGTTTGTGGGAGTTCAAAGTGATTGTGTTAAGGCAAGTTTCAAAGAGATCAGATTGCTTCTAAGGCAGAGTAGGGACTCGTAACTGAGTGGTTTGTGGGAACAAAAGAGGAACAAGGGAAACCAAGTCAAAAGTAAATACTTACCGGGAGGTGCTGCGCAACATGCTTGCCGAGGTGGGCATAGAGGTTCGGAGCGAAGCGAATCACGCGCGTTTAGAACCCCTAGTAATGAATTGCGCCCATACACGATTCTGACACTCACACGGGTGGAAATCTGCCTCTCTGACGCTCTTTTTCGATAAATTACGTGGCAAACGCATGGTTATTTTTGACATCATATACATACTCTGACTAATCTGTGATCATATAGCTTGACATATATTAATCTGTGGCTTGACAGTAGTACCTAGTTGGATTTATTCACGGTGGGGCCACTGATCAAATAAGCTGTGGGACAGGCAATGGTACACAGCCATACAGCCAGAAGTAATTAAGTTTGGTTAAGTATGTGTATAATTTTCATTTAGTTATTTGTAAATTTATATGTTTTTTTTCTTTTTCTTTTTCCGTGGCATTGTCTGTTTATGCAAATGTTGTTGGCAATAGTTTATTGTTTAAAGCGTCCCCGCCTTGCGCACCCTTTTGAGAGACAATCAAAGTCGCATCCATTCTCTTAGGATAACCTAACACTCATATAATTTTTCAAGAGTGTCTCCTCGAAAGGATGCGCAATGCCAACAATGGGTGTCCGCGGAAGACCAGCGTCATGACATGCTTGCAAGCATATCATGACAATTGCTGAGCGGAAGCCTATTTGGCACAGTCTAATTTTGTTTTATAGTCTTCTTTGTAATTTTTTTATGTGTTGTACTGTGTCAATAAAGTTTTTTCTATTCTATTCTATTCTATTCTATCGTGTTAAGACAAGTTTCTGATAGGGTACCGTTTCGTGCCATATTTCAGGAGCCCCCATTCTACAAAAAGCATAGTCATTCTGAATGTGACTCGTTAAGTTTAAAATTTTACACTTCATACTTGTTTTTAGTAAAACATTTCAAAATCAAAAATATTCTATTGGTACAATATTAAAATAATTAGGTCAAATATTAACTACTTGTAGTATACGAACCCGCAACCTATTGGCTTTGAAGGCCAAAGCGCGAACCATACTGTCGTAAAAAACAAAACTAAGTACTTATTACTAAGGGCTTATTTAACAACTAAAATACACTTGACGATTAAAGTACATATATCACGATTGAAAAATGTCGTCATGATTCCCTAGCAATATAACTTACATTAAATAATTAATCAGTGCCATACTCTTCGGTTAATTTAATTGACTTGTTATAAAACACAACCGAACTGTCAAACGTTAATTATTTAATTATATCCATCAAAAACAAATCTTCGCAACAGATAATCATTTCCATTTATATGTCATTTGATGCAATTGTATCTTTAGGCGTTTTCTATGGTCAAGGCATACAAGATTCCATCATTTTATAGCTCACAGTTATTACCTGGAAATTAGCTAAGACAACAATGTTAAATAGTAATTAACAAAGTAAACACATAAACACGAGGTTTAGTGTAGTCTATAATTAATTCATTATAAATTAACGGTAATTAACGTTAATAAATAACGTTATTTTTATTGTTTAGTAGTCAGTGGTATTGATAGTCTGTGCACCAATTTTTGGCGCGGTTTTGATATTAATTATTTAAAGATAGATTGTTCAAGGCAAACCACAAAATTCATACTTACTTGTTTTTTTTACAAAAACTACTCTATTTTACATTTTTTATAATTAAAATGTAATTTGCATCTGTAGATATGAAATTTTCACTTAATCGATGATCGATCAATTAACCTTATTGAGTCATATTTTGTCTAAAATATATGTATTTTTCATGATTTATTCAATCAGTTATATTATGACAAAATATGTATGTCATTGGGGGAGGCTTATGTTCAGCAGTGGACGTCCTATGCCTAAAATGATGATGACGAAAGTCAGAGATAAATTGTTTAAATTGATTGTTTTTTATTAAAACTATATTATTGCAGCTTTAACTTACCCTTAAGTAATGACAGTTGTTTAAAGAAACCATTTTTTATAATTTAAATGAATAATAAATATTTATTTGCTTTTGAAAAAGGGTAAATTTTGTTGAAAACGCAAGATAAATTTCATGGTCTACCTTGAACGATTTCTCATAATAATTGTTGATTAAAACTGTCAAGGATTTAAATGACATTGAACTAACACCCAAGTGTTATTGGTGCAATATACCCATTGTTATAAGTATATACTTTTACAATGACACCGTAAATAGTTGCACAAAACCCACGTATATCCTGATTCGACAGCGTCACCTTGGTTTTTAAGTCTTTTTCCAAAGTCAAAACCTTTAGTGGGATTTAAGTTTGATGCTCGAGTTCCGTAGAAATAAAAAACAATACGACGATTGAAATATAGTCGTAAAAACAAAGTGTATTCAAGACATACCAACAGAAGCTTAGTTTGAGGTAGATATAAATCACAACACTCAGACAAGAGGTGTACAGAAAAGTTCGTTTTCCATATTTACCCGACCAGAAATCGAACCCGGGCGTTCAGAGAAGACGATCCTAAGTTCTGGGTGCTCGCCTCTTGGCTATTAAGGTCATAAAGGTCTTAAAATTTAGTAATGTGACTGAAAATGGAACAAACAGAACTAATTTCATTTTGTTACATTTTTAGTCGCATTTCAAACTAAAGTTTCATTTTTTGAGGTTACGAATGAAGTTTTTGATTTTAATAAAAAAAAATAAAAAAGGGTAGTCCTAGACCGTATCGAAACTGGATTTCGACTACTTCTTAACTATTAATATAAATTATAAATTAATCTGGCCTCAAGTCTTTTTTAAAAAAGCAACAAATGAACTTGTCTTATTCCTTATGTTGGTTAAGGAACCCTAAAAATAAAATATCAATAAATATATCTGTACGGCGACATCTTTAAGCTTTATTACTTCCTGTAGCACAACAATTTCTGTGATAAAACTTCGAGTAAATGCTAATTTATTTTCGAGACGTCCTTACGAAGGTTAAAATGATGTTAAGTCTTTAATCGAAACGGTTAAGCCAATGATTTAGCAAGTCTTGTTTATATTAACAAAAATAAATAAGCAAACATGTCTCAGTTAACGTCCGTTATGAAGTTTCAGAAAATTATCTTTGCAATTAAGACTATTATTAGTCCGCTGTCCATTTTCACGTCCTTCTGACTTTTGCATGCATTTATGCTATTGTATTAAGTAATCCGTGGAAATCTGTAATTAACTGTACTTAATTGTTAAGGACTTAAAAGGCAATATTCTTCTGTATCGATTTTCCAAATTAAAAAAAAATAGCAATTAATCCCCCAGCCCGATGGACCGACCGGCAGTGGATTGATGAAAAAAGCTGAAGATCATGCTCTCTGGCGCTCTTTGGGGTAGGCCTACGTCCAGCAGTGGACTGCAATAGGCTGAGATGATGATGATTAGCAATTAAATAAGTAGTACCTGAATAACCGAGCTTAGATCGCTATATTTTTTTCTAAAATTGAAACCTAGCTAGATCGATAGATAAATCGATAGCCCCTGAAACTGCAAACTCAATTTCAATAAATCGTTGGGGCTGATTACATACGGGAATTGCTACTTTTAAGGTATTATATTAATAGTGATTTAGCAATGGAAAATATTCTTTAAGATTAATTCTTACCTACTTAAATCAGTAATTAACTTTATTATTTAAATGAATACAATACTACAAATATAATCAATAATAGGTACTTTAAATTAAACTAACTTATCTTTAGACGACCTCCGTAGCCGAGAGGCGAGCACGCCGGACTGTATATGGCGCCGCCATCTCTGAGGTTCCGGGTTCGATCCCCGGTCGGGTCAATGTGGAAAACGAACTTTTCTATATTGTCTCGGGTCTGGGTGGTGTGTTACCGTCGTTGTTTCTGATTTCTATAACACAAGTGCTTTAGCTACTTACCTTAGGATCAGAGCAATGTATGTGATGTTGTCCAATATTTATTTATTTATTATCCTAAACCTTAAATTTAAATACCTACTCAAAAATAAAACCGTGTTCGTGAGGCAAGGAAGCAAGGATACTGGCAGCGTTTCCTCGCCGAATGGCTAAACTAAGCCAATTAGCAATTGCACCACGTTTTGGTGTCATCATAATGACATAACAAAAAACAATACAATATTACATTACTATGTCGTAAACTATAATAATAATAATGTCATTTATTTCAATCATCAAAAGGATCATACAATTACAATTGAATGAAATTAAATAAGTGTTAAAATAATATAAATTAAAAAATAATTATTTTGAACATAATATTGACTGAGGTCCCGTGTACCATATCACAATGGTTCAGGTAAACACAGTCAAACAAATCGCTCTGCGAATGCCTTCAGTACGCTACTGCGACTGGCCCTCACCCTGCGCACCAGGGGTGTGCACCGTTTGCGAATTGTTGCATAGAAGCAATCCACTCGGGCCTCGGCGAACATCCCTGACGCGCTACAGAAGCGGGGCAGTCCCAACAGCGCCCTGGGCTATAACCATGAACTCTTAAAACAATCTCAAAGTTGTCAAATCTGTCAATTTTGGTACGTCATTTCATACAAAATTTGACAGAAATGATAATGTTTGACAGATTTGTGATTGTTTTAACAGTTCATGGTTAGGGCCCTGAAAGCCTATGTATGTATGTCATACTATTTTTCTTTATTTATATAAGTGTGTTAGCATGATTAGTGCTTTCGCAATGCATAAGAAACTTCATTAAAAGCTTTTAATACGAAATCGTAACGCAAAATATCAAATCAATTCAATTTGCAAAACATTTTAGTGATCCTATTGCTATTAAGAGATTAATAAATTAGCATGAAAGAACAGACGGATGTGATCGCACAGTCCGCGTCATAGTGAATATTTTTGTGTGTACAATATCTAGTAATATATTGTTTTAAACTTTCATGGTCACTAACATTAGAATAGTTTGTTGCGAGATTGCTACCATGTACCTTATTTTGAGTTCCCGATATTTCGGCACTGTTGCAAGCGCCATGATCACGGAGTAACTGAAGATCTTGCGGGTAAGTTGTTAAGGGCAAACATATCGGTCTACCCTCTTTCGCTGTCTTTTATTGCACGCACCGGTACCATTATCTAAAAACTCACTATTTTCTCGCACCTGTTCTCGACACACAACACTAACGCTTGCAACAGTGCCGAAATATCGGAAACTCAAAAATATGGTACATGGTAGCAATCTCGTTACAAACTATTCTAATATCTAGTAACTAATGAATTCAATCATTTGCAAGATTTTGTAACCCAATTTAAATATATTTATGCTAAATATGTTCACTTTGACCTATTCAGAAAATCGCAGAAATATCAATCGCTGTGCAAAGCCTAGTTCCTAAAATCCCGCAAAAATGAATGCCGATTGAAACGTTCACATATTATAACTTCACAAAGTCTTATTTGTTAACCTTTTATGTTTTTATGTAAAAGTGTCCCTATTTCAATACGTTTGGTTCTTATAAGCCGCTAAAAGACTGATCACCGATGTTAAAAGTCGCAATTTAGTTCTTTTTCAAAGGTTAAGTTTGTTTGATGACATAAAGGTCAAATAACAATGATTTTATCTTTAGATCAAACCTTTGCATGAAAGAATCTTTTGTTTATTTACGCAGTAAGTATTTAGCAATGCGGATATTAAAAAGGTATTACAAAAGTTGAAATGGATGTTTGTTTGAATAAATTATTAGATAATTTATTTTAAGTATTAATTTATACAAATAGGGTAACATAGTAAACTAGGATATTTAAATTTTAAATAGCACTTTACCTACTGGGTTGAAATTTCGAGTATCTTTTAACAAACTATTCACAGATTTTAGAAAATGATCTCTTCTAAATTATTAGTTCGAGCGAGTCTGGGTGTAACGGAAGATGCCACTGTCAATATCATTGTATCAAACAAGGTTGTTTAATTCCTTACTTGGTATGGTTTGTCGCTTATTAGATAATCTATTCGTAACTTTAAAAAAACCGGCCAAGTGTGAGTCGGGCTCGCGCACGAAGGATTCCGTACCATTATCTATAAAAACGGCAAATAAAATCACGTTTGTTGTATGGGAGCCCCCTTAAATATTTATTTTATCCTGGTTTTTAGTATTTGTTGTTATAGCGACAACAAAAATACATCATCTGTGAAAATTTCAATTAACTATGACGGTTCATGAGATACAGCCTGGTGACAGACGGACAGTGGAGCCTTAGTAATAGGGTCCCGTTTTACCCTAGGTACGGAACCCTATCAAACTAAATTTTTGTGTCTCATACAAACCATAAAGTGACATTTAGATATGTTAAGTCTAAATCCCATACACACAGATAAGAAGGTAGTCTATTGCTTATATTATGCTAACATAGATAGCTTGGACTTAGGCAATTGTGGAAAACATCATTTTAATAGCTTAGAATACGGTCAGCAAAAAACAATAACAACATTTCTTGAATAAATAAATATATTATTTTCACAATTACACCAATTATCTAGCCCGAAATTAAGCAAAGCTTGTATGGCGACTAGATAACGGATAAACTTACGTTTATAAACATCCATGACGTACAAATGCTCGTGCTCATCACACTAACTTTTCCCCTCGCGGGATTCGAACCCGCAACCGCCAGGCATGCAAGTCCGGAGCGCGAACCACTACACCAGACGGTCGTCGTCTAATAATTACGTATAAACTTTTATTTAATAAACTACCAAAAGCTCTTAAAGAAAAAGGATATTAAAAAGTAGAAGATTACTTGAACTTCAAGAGTGCACCTAATAAACTGCCTAGCTGGCACTTCCATGTCTAATTGAATTTCCTGTAATAAAATCTAGCTCGCTGACTTCAACGTTACTGACTGAGTTTGTTGCGACGTTTCTTCTCATCACCAGCCTATATGTTGTCCCGAAGCGGTGGTAGGGCTAAGTTATATTTTGGGACGTGTAAAATTGCCCGGAAGAGGGCGTATATACTGAGTAATTTGAATTCGAATGATAAGAAAGATTTTTTTTACTTAGTTTTAATAATTTGTATTAAACAGTGACTTTGCTCTTCTGAATTCCGCATTGTGAAAAAGCAAAGTAAATAACATTAACACTGGGGCATCGTACATTACTTGTAATACTCGTAGTTGTAACACGATGAATTCATCTCGAATTGAAGAAGTGTCTTTAGGTTGTTTTGTTTTCTTTGTTTTGTAAGACTTGACGTCATCGAAGACGCCATGATAGTCATGAGACTTTTGGTGTAATTTCAATTGGTTTCTTAAACGCAAAATACGTGCTGTTAATGTGTTTTTATTTGAAGAAATATATATTTTTTGTGTATAATGAATATTCAGGTAAAGGATTTACTGATTTTCAAAATTTTGACAACTAGCCTATTGCAGTCGTAGCCTTAAGTAAGCTTGTTTTGTCGACGCTACCGACAAATCTCGTTGTCCTTAGTACGTGTTTACAGAGTTTCGCCACATGAACTCACGACCCGTTGGCGTAACGATTTTTACTCGATATGCATCCGATGACATTTCGATATTAAAATGTTCGATAAGTTTTGTGTTCTAACAAAAGAAAAGGCTAGAGAAATATAGATGCGAGACATCGGAATCAAAATAATTTATTTGCTATTGGGTCAATGTTAACGAATTTTTTTTATTGTCTCTGGTCTGGGTGTTGTGGTACCGTCGTTGTTTCTGTTTTCTATTCAGCTGCTTAATTTAGGATCAGAGCAATGTATATGATGTTGTCCAATATTATTTTGGTTGCCGCTATAACAACAAATACTAAAAACCAGAAAAAAAGAAATATTTAAAAGGCCTCCCGTACAACAAACGTGTTTTTTTTTTGCCGTTTTTATAGTTAATCGTACGGAACCCTTCGTGCGCGAGTCCGACTCGCTCTTGGGCAGTTTTTTTTGTTTTTTTGCTGTCAATATGCGATTTTAAACCTCATCATCATCATCATCATCAGCCCACACTAGTCCACTGCTGGACATAGGCCTCTCCAATTGCACAATTGCAATTTTAAACCTAGAATTGGTAAATTTTTGCTATCGCATTGCTTTTTCAAGATTCGGAATCAGGGTACTGCTTATACAACTAAGCCGATTTGGTCGACTTGCGCACCACCGGATTAGTTTAGTACGAGATTAAGATATAATTCTGTCTCTGTCATCGTCATACAAACTTACATCTATAAAATGATGTTTAATACCGTGTTAGTGGATGTCCGGGATTAAATTAGCTAATTCTGAGATGCGCAATTGGGCCTAAATGCCGACCCGAATATGTATGTAGCAACCCTAACTGGTCAAATCAGAATGAAAATCTTTATTTGCTTTAGAAACCGGCTAAGTACGAGACGGACTCGCGCACGAAGAGTTCCGTAACATTATCCATAAAAACGGCAAAAAATCACGTTTAACTAACGCTTAAATATTCATTGTTTCCTGTTTTTTAGTATTTGTTGTTATAGCGGCAACAGAAATACATCATCTGTGAAAATTTCAACTGTCTAACTATCACGGCTCATGAGATACAGCCTGGTGACGGCCGGACAGACGGAAAGACGGACAGACGGACAGACAGACAGACGGACAGACGGACAGACGGACAGACAGACAGACGGACAGACGGACAGACGGACAGACGGACAGTCAGACAAACAGGCAGACAGAGAGACATACAGACAGACGGACAGCGGAGCCGTAATAGGGTCCCATTTCACCCTTTGGGTACGGAACCCTAAAAATGATTCCCACTGGAATTATATGACTTTATAAGACCCACTGGTCTTATAAAGTCATATAATTCAGCACTATTACTAATTTACCTTTATCAAACCAATGAGATTTTCTTTAAATAACTTCGCATTTTTCTCACAAAACCAGTTGAAAGGTTATCAACCAACTAACTCAAACATTGCTTAACAAAACTGGTTAGCTAATTAACCTTTAAAATTTTAAATTAATTAAACTAATATTATATTCTCGATGCAACCTTTGGATGGACATATAAACAACTAATTAAAGGTATATCGTAATTGGCTACCATTTAATTAATGGTTACAGTCACAGTATGATGGCAATTTCTTAATTAAACTTAGACATTGCAATTAATGGCGGTGTTTGGCAGTTTAGTGTTTATGGTTTGACAGGTCTTGGGGGTCGATAAAAAAAAACATTGTAAACTGTCTTTAAATATTACCTATTCTATATAGGTACAAATAAACATAACCTCTATTTTGCTAAGATTTAGTTTCACATTAATATTATCGATGAGAGACTTCAGTGTTAAAGTGACAGCGCGTATCACCTAAGCAACGAACAAACATAGCCTCTATTTCGCTAGAAAGTGGTTTCTCAATACTATTGTCGATGAGTGAATTCAGTTTCAAAGTGACAGCGCGTATCACCTAAGCAGTACAAACAAACATAGCCTCTATTTCGCTAAGATTTGGTTTCACATTTATATAATCAATGAGTGACTTCAGTGTTGAAGTGACAGCGCGTATTACCTAAGCAACAAACAAACATAGCCTCTATTTCGCTAGAAAGTGGTTTCTCATTACTATTGTCGATGAGTGAATTCAGTTTCAAAGTGACAGCGCGTATCACCTAAGCAGTACAAACAAACATAGCCTCTATTTCGCTAAGATTTGGTTTCACATTAATATTATCGTTTAGTGAATTCAGTGTTAAAGTGGCAGCGCGTATCAACTAAGCAACAAACAAACATAGCCTTTATTTCGCTAGAAAGTGGTTTCTCATTACTATTATCGATGAGAGACTTCAGTGTTAAAGTGACAGCGCGTATCACCTAAGCAACAAACAAACATAGACTCTATTTTATTATTATATAGTTGGTTCACACTATTAATAGTTGATTAGTGAATTGATGTCGAAGTGATTGCATGGATCATAAATAATATTAATAAATAAAATATTTTCAACAATCACCAATTAGCTAGCCCCAAACTAAGCAAAGCTTGTAAGGACAACAGCTCGTCGACCTACCACAAAATGTCAAATTTTCTTATTTGAACATGATCTCTATATGTCGGGCTTAAAGTTGAAAACCTATTGGAGATATTTTGACTTTTGGGGTAGGTCGACGTGCTGTTGACTGTACTATGGCGACTAGATAACGGATAAACATACTTCAATACGTTTATAAACATCAATGACTTAGGTACAAATACTCGTGCTCATCACACTGACATTTAAAACTTAAAAGTAATTGAAACTGAATGAAATTTTATATCAATTATAACAAAGCCTTAAAGTTAGCAGAGCTTTTCCTACAATCACATCACATCACCGGCCTATATCAGTCCACTGCTGGACACAGGCCTCTCCAAAAGGAGGATTTTGCCGTAATCGCCACGCTTGGCAGGCGGGTTGGCGATCGCAGTTTGGCCAATGGTGGAGAGGAGACGCTGCTGCCCGTCTTCTTGTGGCGGTTCTCCTGTAGTCGCCTCTTACGACACCCATAGGAAGAGAAGGGGTGGTGCAATTCTTTTCAAGTGCCGGCACCACACGGCACTACAATAGCAAATAATAAAGCTTATCTGCCTAATAACGTGTATTTTAACATATTTTAGGTAGAATTCCACTGGACTTATTTCGTCAAGCCGTTGCCTGCCGACTTGTCGGCCATAACATATGAAATCTAAACATTTATATGATAAATATTCTAGTTTCTGTCTGTATATTCGTGACTCACAGTTAAAATATGTGACAAGTTGGATATTAGTAAAATTTAAGATAATTTTCGATGGTAAATTTGTAAATGTTTTTGAATTTTGTTGTTGGTTATATTCGTGTTTTGATGTTCAGTATCTTATGTACGTAAATAATTATATAAAATATCTGATCTTATGTACATAAATAGTTTAGGTTTATATTTTTTTATTTTTAGATTTAAAAATTTTATTTTTTATCTCTGAATTAATAATTATTATATAAAATAATAACAACCTAACCTTGCCATAGTACCTACTACCTTTGCTAAATTAGAAATAAATATAAGATTTTTTTCTATCTATCTATTCAGCCTATTGCAGTCCACTGCTGGACGTAAACTTTCCCCAATGAGCGCCAAAGATCACGATCTACCGCTTTTTTATCCAGACAGCCATGTTCCTAAAGTCGTCGGTCCATCGGGCTGTGGGAGTCCTACACTACGTTACTCGAGAACCCAAATACCCAATGAATGAGCGCAATGATTTGCCTTAAAAGGGTTTCAGTTCGAATCCCGTTTTTTTTTCAATTAAAATTTAGAAGTTTCCTTAATTAGCTCAGTTCTGGGTGTGCTGGGACAATAGAGAATACTAATTTTAATTAATTTCTAGTTAAAACAAGCGAACAACATATATTTAAAGCATATATAAAATGGAACCTAAAAATCGACCTTGTGGTACGCCACGTTTGTTTTTCAATTTTCCGTCAATATGTTTTGTCTCTATTGACCTGAACTCGACTTTCCTCTGTTTTCATTAAAATTTATTATCATAATTTATTAAAATGTCACGTATTCGATGTTTATCCGAATCTTAAGTAAACATTTGTATATCCTGGATGGCACGTGTTTTTTGATAGTTTAGGTATTCCCAAAGCTTTGGTACGAGGTGTTCGTAGCTCAGTGACGGCAGCGCTTTGGTATCGATTAATAAAGTTAAGCAACCAACGCCGCGGCTGTGAGTGGATGGGTGACCAGTCCAACCATGTTTAGTGACATTTATAACGAGCATCGGGGAGGTTAAAAGTTGGTCCCGGCTGATATCGTTGATACTGGTCGTGAAGCCTAGTCAGAGGCCTTACGGCGGCTTGATTACAAATCGAGTCAAATCTCACGATATCTCACTAAGAGGGGGGGGAGGCCAAAAATAAAGTAAAATCTGTTAAAAATCATTAGGACTAACTTAAAGTCAGGTGTCTTAATCAGCCTTTAGAAGTCCACTGTTGGACAAAGGGCTGCTAGAATGTAACAGCGAGCGTCTCTAGGCCTATTGAATTTGTTAAATTAAATTAAATTAAATATTGGACAACATCACATACATTGCTCTGATCCTAAGGTAAGTAGCTAAAGCACTTGTGTTATAGCAATCAGAAACAACGACGGTACAACAACACCCAGCCCGAGCCAATATAGAAAAGTTCGTTTTCTACATTGACCCGGCCGGGGATCGAACCCGGAACCTCAGAGATGGCGGCGCCATTTAAAGTCCGGCGTGCTCGCCTCTCGTCGTATTGCACCGCTTCTTCTCATCACCAGCCAATAAGTAGTCCCGAAGCGGTAGTAGGGCTATGTTATATTTTGGGTGTATAAGTGCCTGGAGGAGGGCCTATATACTAAATAAATGACTTTGATTGCATCTAACGGCTTCCTGCAACCCTGAGTCGTCAGTCCATCGGGTGGTATCCCAGTTCACTCAGGATTTTCTCAAAAACACTATCATGCTACAAAACATAGTATACCAGTCCACGAGCAAAAGATACACAAGAATCCATAAATAATTATGTTACTAATTATTTTTTATACCGTGAGATCCATTGTCCATTGTCTTTGCCGATCTGTTTTTTTTTCTCCGTATTTTTTAATCGAATACTAGTTATAGCGAGAAATCTCGTGACTTCCGTTTCGTTCGTTCTGAGAATTTTATTTTCTATGGAAAATGAGAAAAAAAAAAAAGGTTAAAAACTTTTTTGACTGTTAAAAGAAAAATTATTTGATTGCTCAAAGCATAAGGGCATAAAACACGGGTAGTTCAATAACACCGGGTTCCTATATTGTACTATGCGTAAGTGTACATCAGCAACTGATCGTATTGGTGTCAAAAGTAACGAGCGGCTATAGTCGTTCATATAAAATTTGACGAAGCGTCATTTATAGGAACGCTTTTGAGTATGTCAAGTTGACAATTCCTACCATCCGTTAGCAAAACCAACCGTTTCTCGGATATAGGAACCGGGCTTTAGTAGACATTGGTAATTTGTTGAAAAAGCTAAGCATTCACGAATTACCTACTCACTGTATGCAGTCTGAACTGTTAGACGCCTAGCTCGATGGACCGACGACCTTAGGATGATGGCTGGCAGTGGCTGGATAAAAAAAGCAGGAGATCGTGCTCTTTGGCGCTCTTTGGGGGCTTACGTCTAGCAGTGGACTGTAATTATAGGCTGAATAGATAGATTGATACTCGTAGATACAGTCTGAAATTTGGAACGACAAGTTAATATTTATTCCGAATATTAAAATTATGCTTGTCACTTTTTTTTGGGAATACGTTCATATTTTGTCAAGATAATCTTTACACGGCCAAAATCGCTCGTAAAAAATATACCCTTGATTCATTACCTTATTCTTACATATGTAGATGGTAAAATGACAAACCGGCCAAGTGCGAGTCGGACTCGCGCACGAAGGGTTCCGTACCATTATCTATAAAAACGCCTAACAAATCACGTTTGTTGTATGGGAGCCCATTTAAATATATTATATTTTATTCGGGTTTTTAGTATCTGTTGTTATAGCGGCAATAACAGAAATCATCTGTGAAAATTTCAACTTTCTAACTACCAGGGTTCATGAGTTACAGCCTGGTGACAGACGGACACACATACAGACAGACGGACGGACAGCGGAGCATTAGTGATAGGGTCCCGTTTTACCCTTTGGGTACGGAACCCTAAATATTGACTTACATTAAATTAATTAAGTGGTTTACTCATCTAGTTAAAAACTTACTCCGGGGCGGTAACCACGAACTCTTAAAACAATCTCAAATCTGTCAAACATTATCAAATCTGTCAAATTTTGTATGGAATGACATACCAAAATTGACAGATTTGATAGCTTTGAGATTGTTTTAAGAGTTCATGGTTACCCCGCTGCTCGATCAAATCGGCCCAAAGTAAAACAATAACATAAATCTTAGATATAGTTAATTTGACATATGTATTTAAAGCAATCATTAAAACATAATCTTAACGAATAATCGAGTAAACATGATAATTATACATTATACATCATGTTAATCAGTGTAGTTTTTTTCCTATTAATTATATTTTTTTGTATCTTGAGAATTATTATTATAATTTGATCTTAAGTTTTAAGCTAATGATCAAGTATACTTACGTATACACAGTTGTGATAAAACAATGTATAAATCAAATGTCAGTGTGATGAGCACGAGCATTTGCACCTAAGTCATGGATGTTTATAAACGTATTTAAGTATGTTTATCCGTTATCTAGTCGCCATAGCACAAGCTTTGCTTAGTTTGGGGCTAGATAATTGGTGTAATTGTGGATACAATTTATTTATTATTTATTTATTTACAGGAATTTAAAGGGTTCACTTTGGACTGTATTTTTTAAAATAACATCACGAGACCATTATCCTTATTAATTTAATTAAATCATTACATTAGCAGTTAAACTATTTATTACTAAAAAAGCTTTTAAAATTACAAGAGATTGCATTTCTTCACATTAATTATATTAGGATCTAATGAAGAAATCCATAAATATTTGCCATCCTTTTTAATTGTGAAAAACCACAATTGATATAAGACCTCAGTAGTCTCACTCGGTACAAAGAAAACGTAAGTTACGGATAGATACTTAGTCATTTATTTTAACGGTCCTATATTTAATATACAATATTTAAAAAAAAAATATTACAATGTTTAAGCATTTCTGATCTTAACCAATAGTCAAATATTTGTAAAAATATTTCTATCGGGTGTTGACGGGTAATATACTACTCAGCTATACATATAGCTACAACATTGATCAGAGAAACGCTGGCTTCGACAGCGAGAAGAAACACTTGAGAAGTTTCATCGTGTCACGTGACGTCCTCGGTAGCTTAGTTGTTAAAAGCACTCGCCCGGCATGCGATGGGACGTGGGTTCGAGTACCACCTGAGGTCAATGCTTTTTTTCAAGTGTTATTTATCTTTAATTAAAAAAAAATTGACATCACTTGCACTGATCCTAAGGGAAGTAGCTCAAGCACTTGTATTATTATACAAATCAGAAACAACGACGGTACCACAACACCCAGAGCCGAGACAATATAGAAAAGTTCGTTTCCTACATTAACCCGACCGGGATCGAACCCGGAACTTCAAAGATGGCGACGCCATTTAGTCCGGCGTGCTCGCCTCTCGGCTATAGAGGGCCTACTACTTCATACTGTACTATACCAAAATCATCTCATACAAATTGGACTCGGCCAACCGAGTTACGTAAATTATTATGTGTGTACATATTGACATATTGGCAATACTACGACATTGGTTCGCATTGCATATATTAGTATGAATTCGACGAATTTTGCGATCATGCAATTATACCATTATTTAAGAAGAATCTGACATACAGATCATAATTGACGGGATGTCCTAGAGTTTATAAATTATAACTAACTTTGAAAACTTAACCTGATGAATAGTGTTTAAAAACAAACAAATTTAAGGATAATAATGATTTTTAATAAATATATTAGTTAATTATCACATATATAAATATAATATAATTCATTATAATAATAAAAACACAGTACAGTTCTAGAACCAGCTTTTTATAGAAATATTTATTTTTGTATTTGAATTCGAGGAACAGTTACAATATGTATTGTGACAATTAAATTCGTCAGTTAAACAAAAAAAAACATATAATTTTGTCAAGTGTGAGATAACTATTATTATTATTTTCTAATGAATATAAAGTAGGTAATAAAAAAATTATATAAAATTTCGTATCAAATAAAAACGATGAATATTTAACAAAATTGGAGATATCCACTAAACCACTTTACATCTTAATAAGCTGATTGGCGAATTTATGTTAAATACTAAAACGCATTAGTTTATGTCAGCTATGATTCATATTAACACTTATACAACGGATTGGTTAACGTTACGACAAATATTCATAAGCCGATCCCGATTTTAAGATCACTTTTTCAAATAAACAATCCCGAACATGTGTCAAGGTCAAGGAATTCATAATTTTTTTCAGACTTTCAAAAGGGACAGGTAATCAATTTTTTTTAATGTTTTTACTTCGAAATGTGCAATTTATAAACCTATTTTATTTGTTTTTTTTCTTTAAGTTACTGAATTGTTTTTAATTTGAGAGATAAACTCATAAGACTGGGTTGCATCATCTTACTTTAACTTTAACAAACGTCAAAAGTCTGTCAATCTCCATACAGAAACACCGGTTATAGTTATGGTTAAATTAAAGTAAAGAAGATGCAACTCAACCTAAATTGGCGACTTTATTTTAATAGGTAGATAAGGTTATAACCTAAGTAAAAGAACTGACTTCAATAACACTTACTAAAAGGTACACCTCTTAATGAAAAATGAAAATGAAAAATGAAAAATCTTTATTCGTTGCACAGACATATAACAATATTAGACGTAGACATCGTTCTTTTAAGTGCATAGCACCTGTGCCAGAAGGAGTCACTCTTCCTTATCAATACAAATTTTATTTACAAACTAAACAACAAATACAAAACAAAACAAAAATCTTATAGCTACAATCACAAAAACGCATGTGTGTGTGTGTGTGTGTGTGTGTTTGTGTGTGTGTGTGTGTGTGTGTGTGTGTGTGACAGTCAACTACTACGCTGAAGCAAATCTTCGGCTTCCTCATAATTTAGTGACTTCAACCACTCACTAAGGTTAATTTTGCATTCCCTATAGGTCATTTGGTAATATAATACAATATAATACTCGGGTATTGCGTATCACTTACTACTTATTTATCTGAGTTTTCAAGATTGCCTCATCCATACGGGTCTAAACGCCATATCTTGATGCAAGCCGCGAAACCCACAATGTATCTTTATCAAGCTTACGCCAGTGTCAGAGGTGGCCATTTTGTTAAAATATCCTTTGTAACGGCCAAAGATATTGACAAAGTGATGACGATAAGACGCACAATGTCACAAAACATGATTAATGACAATTATCTCTTGTGAAGATAACTCTGACATGTCAATAAAGAATGAATGACATTTCGTAATGCTATTATGGAGCTTAAAGATGATATTGAGAAAAATATTAAGTATTCAATCTAGCAAATTGTTAAGTATACTTGGTTGCTCAATTATTATTTTTTAACCTATATCATCCCACTGCTGGGCAAAGGTCTCCCCCAAACTCCTCCACCTATCTCTATCCATGGCCAACGACTCCCAATCCTTAGCAAAACTAACCAAATCGTCACACCAGCGCTTTCTGGGTCTGCCCCTGCGGCGATAGCCATCTGCTGGTACCACTGCGTGACGATTTCGGCCCATCTATCCGGGTGCATCCTACATATGTGTCCCGCCCACTCCCACTTTAGCCTTGCTGTTTTCTTGCCGGATGTAGGCAATATATAAATGTATAATTTGTATGACAAGAGAAGAAGAGATTGGCCGGTTGAAAAAAAAAAACTGGCCAAATGCGAAGGGAAGGCATCGTTATCTTCAAAAACGAGAAAAAAAATCACGTTCGTTGTATGGGAGCCCGCTTAAATATTAATTTTATTCTGGTTTTTAGTATTTGTTGTTACAGCGGCAACAGAAGTACATCATCTGCGAAAATTTCAACTGTCTAACTATCACGGTTCGTGAGATACAGCCTGGTGACAGACGGGCAGACAGACAGACATACGGACAGCGGAGTCTTAGTTATAGGGTCCCGTTTTACCCTTTGGGTACGGAACCCTACAAAAGGCTCGACCATTATTATTTAATAAATAGTATATTAAGTATTACTTATATTATACTAAACTTATATTATACAAAGATTATGAAACCGAATAATCAAATACGTAAAACCGCAAAGCATTAGAATCCTTTAAGCGAGGATTAGAAATTTGTTGTTAAATCTACATACGATTTCAACACATCCTGAGAATAACTAATGTAAGGCCGTAGCTTGTAAGGCAGCGAGGATTATTAATTTATTTAAAGAATTTGCAACATACCAATTCAGTAGTGAGGAGAGCAATTGTGCCGTGTGGTGCCGGCACGTTAAAAGAATTGCACCACCCCTTCTCTTCCTATGGGTGTCGTAAGAAGCGACTACAGGAGAACCGCCACAAGAAGACGGGCAGCAGCGTCTCCTCTCCACCATTGGCCAAACTGCGATCGCCAACCCGCCTGCCAAGCGTGGCGATTATGGCAAAATCGTCCTTTAGGAGAGGCCTGTGTCCAGCAGTGGACTGATGTGGGCTGGTGATGTGATGGTGTGATGTGAGTGAGGAGAGATTAGTGGTGTGGTAATTCACCTTGAAGGGCTCTGGGTTGGATTTCGGATCGGGTCAATTGAGAAAACGAACTATTTTTTATTGTCTCCGGTCTGGGTGTTGTGGTACCGTCGTTTTTTCTCGTTTCTATAACACAAGTGCTTTAGCTACTTACCTTAGAATCAGAGCAATGTATGTGTTGTCCAATATTTATTGATTTTTATTTATTTTTGCAATAAATTTAACTATCAACTTAAATGGAGTCGTAAAGCTATCCGTACAAGCGTATACGTATATATACGTATACGGCGGGCCCTGTACGACTGGGGTTTGACCCCAGCCGTACAGGGCCCGCCGTAATATCGCTATTTATCAACAGATACAGTATGACAGACAGATTGACAGTTAGACACAACCTATAAAGGGCAACGCGAACATCAACCATTTATTATAGTAACTAACTTGTCTATGTTTTTCACTGGCGCAAATATTCAATATTATCTCATGCTAAATTATATTATTTATACAGGAAACAAACGGCTTTACAATATTTCTTTTAGCTTAAATATAAATTAATCATACACTAGCATTTTAAGATTCCAAAGCTAATTAAATGAATGACGGTCTGGTGTAGTGGTTCACGCTCCGGACTACAATGCCTGGCGGTTGCGGGTTCGAATCCCGCGAGGGGCAAATGATAGTGTGATGAGCACGAGCATTTGCACCTAAGTCATGGATGTTTAAAAACGTATTTAAGTATGTTTATCCGTTATCTAGTCGCCATAGCACAAGCTTTGCTTAGTTTGGGGCTAGATAATTGGTGTGATTGTGGAAACTATTTATTTATTATTTAATTAATACAGTTTTGCCAACACGGAGACAAAATACGAAAAAACAGTAAATAAGTGAGAATTATATAATTTAAAGTGTAATTTACTATTAAAATCTAGTGGAACAAAAATAGACTAAAATACTCTTAAATGGTCCTCACATAATGACGAAACCGTATCAACCGCTCATTAAATATGACTATGTCACAGAATTTTGAGATGTAATTGCCTGTGGCTCTTATAACTATTTCTACAATTCTTAGTTCTACAAAAGGGGAACATACGGGTACATCAAAAGTGTTTTTTGTCGAGAGCTTAGAAACACCAATTATCTAGCCCCAAACAAAGCAATGCTTGTATGTAGGTAGGTACGGACAACAGCTCGTCGACCTACCACAAAATGTCAAATTTTCGCATTTGAAAATGATCTCTATAAGTCAGTGAACATTTTTATTTTTAGCAATTTCATGCAAGGTTTAATTGAAGATAAATAACACTTGAAAAAAATCATCGACCTCAGGTGGGACTCGAACCCACGTCCCATCGCATGCCGGGCGAGTGCTTGAAGTTGAAAATCTATTGGAGAATTTTCGACCCACTAATATTATAAATGAGAATATTTGTTAAAAATGGGGATAAAAACTATCATTTTATGTTAATTCAGATGATTTTCTATATATGTGCAAAATTCTATTCAAACCAGTTTAGTGGTTTTAACGTGAAGTAACAAACATTATATCCGATCTCCGCAGCCGAGAGGCGAGCTCGCCGGACTTGGCGTCGCCAACTCTGAGGTTCCGGGTTCGATTCCCAGTCGGGTCAATATAGAAAGCGAACTTTTTTATATTGGCTCGGGTCTGGGTGTTGTGGTACCGTTGTTGTTTCTGATTTCTATAACACAAGTGCTTTAGCTTCTTACCTGGATCAGAGCAATGTATGTGATGTTGTCTAATATTAATATTTATTCTTTTTCTTTAAAAAAAATATCCAGAAATACAAACTCGCATTTATTAATTTAAGGTAGGTAATCAGCTATAGCACTTGTGTTATAGAAATCAGAAACAACGACGCGACGGTACAACAACACCCAGACCCGAGACAGTATAGAAGAATTCGTTTTCTACATTGACCCGACCGAGGATCGAACCCGGAACCTCAGAGATGGCGACGCCATATATAGTCCGGCATGCTCGCCTCTCGGCTACGGAGGTCGTCAATTAGTCACTAAATATCCCTTCAAATCAAACAAAGACATACAACCGAAAGGTCATAATATCTACACAGTCATCTTCTACAAATAAGAGAATTAATATCAAGTATTGACATTATAATATATGGATTATCAGTTATATGCCGAGTTTATGGTCATAAATCGTATGCATAAAAGCAAAATACAACTTCTTAGTATATAAATAATATTAGCATTTGAATACATCGGATTCGTCACCACATTATTCAGTTAGCAAATCCTATGTAATTTAGTGAGCGTAGTTCGGTGGCACCATATGATTACCAGATTAACCTGTCTTATGGCTTCGCAATGTACGGATAAGTTCTGTATAGGCTATTTGTTACTTATCTTTAGGATAAACACGACGACCTCCGTAGCCGAGAGGCTAGTACGCCGGACTATTTAAGGCGTCGCCATCCCTGAGGTTCCGGGTTCGATTCCCGGTCGGGTCAATATAGAAAACGAACTTTTCTATATTGTCTCGGGTCTGGGTGTTGTTTACCTTCGTTGTTTCTGATTTCTATAACACAAGTGCTTTAGCTACTTACCTTGGGATCAGAGCAATGTATGTGATGATGTCTAAATAAAAAAATAAAAATAAAAACTTTTATTGTGTTTTACCACCGTCAAAAAACGCTATATGGTACATAAATTCAAGCATTTTTATCATCTACATATTTTTATCTGTAACATAGCCATTTGGGACTTTATCCGTACATTGTGAAACATGCTCTAAGGGCCATGCCATACTGGCGGATCACAAGCGTTTTCTAAGCGGAGCGGCCACGCTGCGAACACGCCACGTGTGCGCGGCGGACGCGCAGCGTATACATCGCGGAAGCGCAACCGTTCCGCTACCAGTGAGCGGCGTAGGATGCACTCAGCAACAGAATGGATACCGACGAGGAAATACTGCTGTTAGCTTTATTACTTCGAAGACGCAAGAAACGTAAGCAAAATGGTGTCCACGCTCATGATGATCATGTTTCTATCGTAAAAATCCTCTCCGCGGCGTTGCTGATCCGCAACGTGTCCGCTGCGCAACCGCGACGTCTTCGCCGCGCACACGCTGCTTGTTCGCTGCGTGGCCGCTCCGCTTTGAAAACGCTTGTAATCCGCCAGTGTGGCATGACCCTAAGACACTAAGGCACCTTACAGATGAGATGACTACCTACTTATGCTCGGGCTTCACCTGCGTGACGCCTAACGATCAAATAACGGCATGATTAACGTTCACAAAATAAAAGCACTAAGCTACGCGCCGAGTGTGTGACCACACTTATTTGACGTTTGATTCTAGCGTCTAGCGGCTTAGTTAGCGTGTGATCTGTGGATATGTCTTTAAAATAAAAAAAACGCTTCCAAGAACTCAATACATTTTTGTCATTTTGTCCATTCCATCCTAACTTAATAACTATACACTTACATTTATTTAATAGTTTTTTAATGTGACCGTGTTTTAACAAGTTTACCTAGTGTAGTAGGTGTAGCCACACCAACGCACTAGACGCCCGCTAAATGCCTTTGATGCGTCGAAAGTTACCGCCGTCCGAGTTATCGCCTAACGTCTAGTGTCATTAAAGCAAATTAGCGCACTAAGACGGGCCACACCTGCGTACTTTATCAAAAAGCGCACTAATTAATGCCATTAGACGCAGGTGCAGAAGCCCGAGCATTAGGTTTAAGTCACAAAGTATGCTAGAAACTAAATTTCAACTTTTTGTCCTGAAAGCCTAGGGGGTTGGGCGAATCACGATTATATTTGCCATTTAACAAGACAAGGTACAAGAAGATCATAATTTTAATTTTAGGTTAGGCGCTTCATAAGCGCTAGGTTTTAATTGTCAATTAATTGAATTTCTGCGAGGAAGTGAAGTGTCGATTCCTTAAAACCTTATTTTTTGTTACTCTGTTGTCAACAAGACTGTATATCTAAAAATGTATGATACTATTTTTGTTAAACTTTTGGCATACGTACCTCCAAATTCTCCGTATAGTTTTGAAACAGGTTTCGCAATAAAATAAGTTTGACCTAAATTGTTTTAAATTGACAATAAATGTTTATGTGTGGCTCATCATCATTTATTGTCAATTTATTTATGATAAACTTATTTATATTTAAAATTATGATTTAAAATTCTGGCTTCACCATAGTTGCATATTTATCATATACCTTTTCGGCTTTATAGGTTTATAACCTTACACCCTATTCAAGCTTAAAATATATTTAGTTATAATTTACATAGAAATACAGTTGGATCGTCACCCAATAATTCAATTATTTATAGCATATAATTTAAACACAAGTATATAGAAAAGGTTAAATTAAGGCCACATTCTATTCAGACAAGCGTCGCTTTCAATATTTTCTATCGCTTGGCGTAGCATTGAGTATAAGATGCGAAAACAACCCACTAAATTGTCTTATCCATGTAAAGAATCAACATCGTTGTGTTACGAGAAACAACATATTTTATACATAATACGTACTTTGAAAGAAACAAATACAGGTGTTGGGAATCATATCACACACATGAACACACTTAAAAATATATACATTTTGATACAAATATAAAATTATTGTTAGATCTTGCCTATTACTCGTAGTAAAATATCTAACTAAGTTCGAAACGTTCCGGTATAGAATACAGGTGCGGTTTTAAACGGTAGCCAAATTGCATCTACTTAGGATTTTTTGAGAGGAGTCATAACATCACATTTTGTATTATCCTAATTATGTTTATTTGTTTGTTGGTATAACTAAACCGTTAAAAGTATTCATTTTTGGCTTTTTTTTAAATCTGAATTTTAAATATATAAATATAAATAAATATTGGACAACAGCACATACATTGCTCTGATCCTAAGGTAAGTAGCTAAAGCACTTGTGTTATAGAAATCAGAAACAACGACGGTACCACAACACCCAACCCGAGCCAATATAGAAAAGTTCGTTTTCTATATTGACCCGACCGGGGATCGAACCCGGAACCTCAGAGCTACGGAGGTCGTCGATTTTGTTATCATATTTGTTTTATTTTCAGGTTAACTTTCTTAGAACTGAAATCGTTGAGACCAAAAAATCTGAACATTGAAGATTTAAAAAAAGCCGATTCTAGCATGAGCAACAAAAAACGATATGATACGATATGATATAGCGATTTATCGCATATTTTTTGACAAATCATGAACCTTTTTCGAAAAAACGAGAATAACCGTGATGTCGCCGGCACGGACATGCTCACTGTTTAAATACAAGTTCAAGATGGCGTATGCTATCATATTTTGAAAGTAAAGAGGTTATATCATATCGTATCATATCGTGTTTTGTTGCTCGTGCTAGAGGGGTAGGGTGACTTAAAATTATTGAAATATTTTTCCTGTATTTCTAAATGTTTACTTATAAATTGCAACATACGAACTTTCACATTTTAAGCAACTAAAATGTCAGCATGATATATTTGACTTCGTTCCTAATAGGGCAGGGAAAACATATTATATGTTAGCTGCATCTGATAAACATTTGTTTTGACATAAATATGTATTGCCTTTTGACCTGTTGGGTAGTCAATGAGGTCGGTTCGCGGGTTTGAAACCGGTTCATTGTTATGTATTTGTTGTTTGAATGCTAATGTCGTGGATTTAAACTTTAAATCGGATTTATTGGTTTATTATGAGATCCGCCATTGCGATGGTGACTACAATTTTATGATAGCTTTTGCTAAGAATTGGAATGATACGAGTAGAAATGGTACTCTTACGCTCAGACACAAATCAAAATATATTTCGTTTTCTTGATCAGTTGAACTAAAGATTTACCATGTCACTGCAATATAAGAGATTTTTATTCATAATTACTCGCTGATAAGGTTAGCAAGCGGTTTTAACTTTGTTCAGAATGAAGTATTTATGTCTTCTTATAATGTACGCTATGGATAATACAAAAACCGGTCAAGTGCGAGTCGGACTCGCGCACGAAGAGGTCCGTACAATTATCTATAAAACCGGCAAAAATATCCGTTTTTTTTTATATGGCCCTTTTTTATGAGCCCCCTTAAATATTTATTTTATTCTGTTTTTTAGTATTTGTTGTTATAGCGGCAACAGAAATACATCATTTGTAAAAAATTCAATTGTGTAACGGTTACATCATCTGTAAAAAAAATCAATTGTCTAAGCTAACGGTTACATCACGGTTCATGAAATACAGCCTGGTGACAGACGGACAGACAGACCCGTTTTACCCTTTGGGTACGAAACCCTATATTACCTTGAAACTAAACCAAATTTTCTCTGTTTAGTTATTATTATTTTATGAACACTCCATTTAATTCAATATTTTTATATAGCTTTCCATAGCATACCATATTAATAAGTAGACACTTATACTTAACGTAATGAATTATCCGTCTTACAAGCAATGTATTGACAGTAATAGTCATTATTAATGATACTGTTCAAACAAGCCTTATTACAACATGGTCTTAGAATGATTTACCGATAGGTAACTGTCAGTGTGTGAAGTTAAGCAACGTACGTCTTGGCTAATCGTGGATGGGTGTCCAACAGTCAATCAAGTGGTGTGGGATTAGTTCAAAAGTAGAAACAATTAACATTCAATTCAACGTTTAGTAGGTACAATGGAGTGGTGGCGCGCCTTAAACCATAAGGGTCTTAAATTCGATTACCGAGTCAGTTATCATCAAATTATATTTTGACAGAAGAAAGCTCTCTGATCTCTGATTTCAGACAAGAGCCTATTTAGATAAACTTTTCTATGTTTGTACTAACCCAAATCGAGAATCAAACCTATCTCATTAAAAGAATTTATATAAAAACAGTTATTATAAAGTAGCCGTTTTTGCTCACCACCAGCCGATATTACTCGTAGTCCCGAAACGTTGGTAGTTCAAAGCTATAATTTGGGAAGTGTACAGGGTGTATAAAATAATGGGACACTCCCAAATCCACGTGATCAGCTGGTAATATACATTAACTTTTCCTATGCAACATCAAAATCGTGATTTTATTTTCAGATGTTCCATACATTATCATATCGAGGTATGCGAGTAAGTAAGAGCGATGTTGCTCCCATAGAAAAAGTTGTTGTAAATGACCAGCTAATCATGTGGTTTTAAGAAGTGTCCTATTCTTTTGTACACCCTGTATAGTGCCCGGAAAAGGGACTATTATAATGCTGATTATGACTCTTATTATGACCCGTCCTGACCTTGATTAAAATCGTCACATGATTCTCTAAAAACATATTCTTTTGTTACAGAAACAATACTGCAACACCAAAACTGAAATCTGCTGCAGGATCGAAATCCCAGCTCTTACTGGCTCTGGGAACGTCCAAGGTTCTCTAGGAGTTGGATCTGCCACCTTCCAGGGTTCAGGAAGCCAAGGTTCTGGGCTGTTCGTCACCGGCCAATCCAGTCAATCTGGACAAAGCGGGCAGAGTAGCTTTGGCGCTGGGCAAGGCAGTGCTTTTGGACAAGGACAAGGCAGTGCTTTTGGGCAGGGTCAAAGTGCCATTGGGCAGGGTCAAAGTGCTTTTGGGCAGGGTCAGACTGCTTTTAACGCGCAAGGACAAAGTTCTTTTGAAAGTGGGAGGGGACAGAGTGCTTTTGAAAGTGGGAGGGGACAGAGCGCTTTTGAAAGCGGGAGGGGACAAAGTGCTTTTGAGAATGGGCGTGGACAGAGTGCTTTTGGTGCAGGACAGAACAGCTTCGGTTCTCGGGAGACTCAGACGTCTTCTTTTGGTGCTAATAACTTTGGATCTTCAAGTTTTGGGGGGAATCGTGGGACGTTTGGGCAAGGGACACAGACTAGGCAAGGGGCTGGTACTTTTGAAGGGTCCAGCACCTTTGGGGCTGGGCAGGGAGTGTCTGCTACAGGATCTTTTGGATCCAACACAGGTTTGTCTAAATAGAATACAAGGTGCTAGGTTGGCTGACTGATAGATAGACGACAAAATCTAATGACTGATTCCCACAGTCCCAAAGAAGTCAATATCCAGTTTCTATTATTTATAAAAGAGTGAAAGAGATGACCTGTAAAACTAAAACGTGGCATCTCACTATAATAATATCATTTTGAGGCAACAAATATTAAAGATGACAATATTTATAATAAAAGGCCCATATAATACATACCTATACCTACTATGGGCCTCAAAAGGAAGCACATATAGTGAAGACATATTAGTGTTCCTTTGGAAGTTTAAATCAGAAATGACGAGATCCGTAAAGTTAATGCTGAGAATGTATCAAACAAAAATTAGATTTTTGGAGTTGCTTTTTCTGGTAACACAGTTGTCCTGAAGCAGTGGCAGAATACAAAATGGGGACATGTAAAGGTTTCGCCATATTTGCAAAAACAAATTGGTTTTATTTGTATTTAATGCAATAGTATATATAATAGATTAATAGTCTTACAACTCGTCGATTCGCTTTATTTACATTTCAAATCAATAATATCTAAAATCAAATCAGGCACCTATCTCCTGGCACCATCCCTAGCACCTAGTGTAGTCTTGTACGAAAAGTAAAGTAATGAATTCTATCGATCAAATCCTACTACCAGATAGACTGACTACCTAGTCAAGACCTAGGGAATCTACTCGCTGTAGCGTTCTTTAGGGGAAGCTCAATATGTCCAGCAGATCCCTTGCACAATCCGATGATGATGATGATGAACACCTATCACAGTCCACCGGTCCCAACCATAGATTTCATAATGAAAAGAAATAAATATTTTTAATTTTTCACTTATTGGACGGAGACACTCCTGTTGACAGATCTGTTAAGTAACGAAGAGGGGATGATCTTATACACGTTGTTAATGAAATAACACAAAACATGTTAAGGAGTGATTGCACAGCTCAAATACTTATACATTTTGTATGAAACTAACATCGAAATCGCAAAAATAAAACTGATGCAATGGAAATTAGATCAGTGAAAACATCTTTTTTTTGTTGAGAAATCGAAGTGGATCTCATAGTATTTGTTTTGTTTTAGCACCAAAATCAACATCTAGGAGGTTTTGCGTTATTTTATTAACATCCTGTATACGTCGATACAATACAGTCAACAGCACATGAAGTTACCATCAACTGTCAAATTTCCCCAATCAATAATAAACTCTATTGCTTTAAAAGTAAGTTGAAAATCGATTTAAGAAATTTGACAGTTTTGGATCAGTGATGTGTTGTCGTCTGTACATTTGGTACAGTGGAATTGTTACCAAGTTTGCGATATTAAGGAGAAAGCACCCCGTCATGGTATACATTTGTCCTGAACGAGTTAGGGAGTATCTCAAAGCGTTAAATCTAGAAATACTTGACAATGACGATGATGCTTGCTTGGATGCTGTGTGAATACTTTCTAATTGGCCTTAAACTTTAAGCAGCTTAACTAATAAACCTTAATATCTAATAAAAATTTTCGTGTATTCAAAATTACTATTTTTGTTTTAAAAATCATAATGGAAGTCTTATTCTTTTATAGTATTTTCCAGGTTGTTAAATTTAATAATCAATACAAGCACTTTCCCGTATGGAATTTGGTTGGTTTAGCTAAAATACAAATGTTTTAATATCCTAAATGAATCTTTTTAAAAACTTTGCATTTCTGTGTACAGTTCAGTTTATTGTATTGATATAGTTTACAAACGTCCAAATATTAAAATGATCAAGAACAAAATATCGGCTATAATGTCATCCACATATTTACAAATAATAATTCAACAGGATCGTCAAGCTTCGGTGCTCAGGGCAGCCAGTCGTCTTCCACCTTCGGATCCAACACCAACACTGGCGCCAACAGAGGCACAGGTGCCTTTGAATCTGGCTTCGGAACCAGCAAATTCGGTTCTTCATCAGGAACCTTCGGAACTGGTTTCTCAACTGTCGCCCCAGCAAACTCCGGCAACCGATTCGGCTCCAACAACTTCAACAACGAAGTCTTCAAATCGACCAGCCAATCCAACTTCGTAGAAACCGACTCGTTCTCTTCTGGCAGCGAGGCTGCTGGAGTCATCAGACCTGGTTCTGGACCTGGCCTCAAACCTGGCGTTCCTTACCTACCCCCAGTTGACAACGTCAACCAACCGACCGTTATCAGCTCCACTGCTGTACCTGCCTTCGTAACAACTCCAAGACCTTACACTCCAGTCCGGCCAGTGACCACTCTTAAGCCATACCTTCCTCCAGTATCCTCAACCTCTGCTCCTGGGTATCTACCTCCAGAACAAAGCGACTCCAGCAACTTCAAAGAGACGAGAGTCCCCGGACCAGTATACAATGACGGAAGTTTGATTTTGGACGCAAACAGAATACCGAACCCACCTTCTATTATTAACAGTAAGTTTTAGTTTATATTCTTAGCTCTGTTCAAAATTCTAGGTTCAATGTGCTCATACAGTAAAAAATAAATGGACATTTGTTGCACAGTTTTGATTGCCAGTCCGGGTCAACCCAGATACCAAACTTTTCACTGAAATAACACCAGACACATTTTCTACCAGACCCTGCTACACCTGCCGGCTGTGCTGCTGCGCTCAAATGTACCCCCATCGAATTCTGCACGGCTGAGGGAGTCATCTCTAACACCACTGTCGTACTGACTAGAGACCAGGAATCTTACAGAGTGCCTTTAACGGTAAGTGTTGAAAAGAGATTTCTTGAAAGTGATAAAAAAAAACTTCTTTGGTAACACAACCAAGATAGGATTTCATTGCATGGCTACTAAGTTAAGAGTATCAGATCATGTAGAAAAAATGTGAGATACTACTGTGAAAAGTACCTATTAAATGTGAAATAGAAATTCATGTGATCTGATGGAGTTATTTTATTTCTTACACTCAGAAACAGCATCCAGTGTAGCCATGTTCTTAAAAAGTCTGAAAAAGGTCTGATGCCAAAATCGCTCCAAATGTAATAACCAGACTTGCCACATCTAGAATCATGGTAAAGTCTACCCCGAAAAGAAATACTGTAATTTTTCCAACCAAGGTCACTTATGACTCTTAAATTGGCCTGGCCTATTGTCAATTTTCATGGCATAGGTTCAAGTCAGGTGGCAATTAAAGCCACTATCTTCCAAGGGTATTTTTATCAAACTCTTTCTCCAACAGGACTGCAAAGACCTGGAATCTGGTAGGATCGGCAAGTGTTGCCGTGACCCTCTCTACACAGACCCATGGCCAACCAACCAGCTCGGCAAATGGGTGCCCGGTGTCTTCGGTGGAAACGACGGAAAATATGTCCCGGATAGCAAGATAAGCGGCAACAATCCTAGACCACAAGTGACTGCGAGACCCCCACCTGTGACTGGATCTGTTTATTTAAACAACTTCAGGTAAGGGAATTGAGGAAACATTAAAGAAAAAGAAAAACTTTCATTTAGAAATAGCACAACAAATAGGAGGACACACAAAATACGTTATTACAAAGCAACATGAAATTTTAATGCTAATTACTGGATTTCTTTTTTATGAATAGCATTTTTTAGGATAATGATGTCCTGATATAATAAAACGACTAAGCTAGAAACGTGGCCGGTCTTTTCCAAGTCTGGTTCTTTATTATTCATAAAATAAATATGGATATTGTAAATTTTTGTTTTTAGCAATTTATCTTCAATTAAACCTTGCATGGAATTGCTAAAAACAAAAATTTACAATGTTTAAGCATTTCTGATCTTAACCAATAGTCAAATATTTGTAAAAATATTTCTATAGGGTGTTGACGGTAGTATACTACTCAGCTATACATATAGCTACAACATTGATCAGAATACGCTGGCTTTGACAGCGAGAAAAAACACTTGAAAAATTTCATCTTGTCACGTGACGTCCTCGGTAGCTTAGTGGTCAAAGCACTCGCCAGGTATGCGATGGGACGTGGGTTCGAGTCCCACCTGAGGTCGATGATTTTTTTCAAGTGTTATTTATCTTAAATATGGATAAGTCAAAAATATTAGACCCACGACTCTTTGGCAAGCTTGTTAAATTTTATCGCCATAGTCGTATCTTAAATATGGCTGAGCGTTTCACTATCTTACTTACTAATATGCTTTAAATGAAACTCCTTTTGCTATAAACCGTCTTTTGTATTTGAAATTTTAAAACAACATTATCCCTCAGGCCAAAACCAACGACCCCTACTTTCGGACCCAACCAAGTCACCCCTGGATTCCCATCTAGCACAGTATCATCTTTCGGCCAGAAAGGTCAATTCGAAGTCAGACGCCAAGGTCAAACCGGCCAAGGTTCAGTCACCCAATTCAGTCAGGGTGGCCAAGGACAATTTAGCCAAGGTGGCCAAGGGCAGTTTAGCCAAGGTGGTCAAGGGCAGTTTAGCCAAGGTGGACAAGGACTGTTCGCGCAGGGCGGGCAAGGACAGATTAGCCAAGTTGGCCAAGGACAGGTTAGCCAAGGTGGTCAAGCACTGATTAGCCAAGGTGGACAAGCACAGATTAGCCAAGGTGGACAAGGACAGGTTAGCAAAGGTAGCCAAGGGCAGTTTAGCCAAGGTGGCCAAGGACAGTTCGCGCAGGGCGGGCAAGGACAATTCACTGGAGGTCAAACTACAACGTCGTTTGCCCAACGAGAGCAGAGCCAATTCAGCCAGGGAGGCCAAGGACAATTTGGCCAAGGCGGACAAGGTCAATTCGGAATCGGAGGCCAAGGACAAATTGGAATCCAACAGGGTAAGTAATAAACTATAGAAGGTCCGATTTTATTAGTGTTCATCCTGTTAACCTGTGACTATATAGGTGAAAAGCAATCGTAAAAACCAATTTCCAAATGTGTACCATAAAAACTAAAAAAGTTAAAAATCAACAACATTGACTTCATATTGCATAAACTCGTCCTATCTTTGCTACGTTTAACCATCTGGTTATCCGTCTTATTCCTTCCCCTTGTACAGAGCAAGAAAGATTGAAGATAGGTAGTTTATGCAATATGAAGTCGATGTTGTTATTTTGTAATTTATTTTTAACTTTTTTAGTTTTTATGATAGACATTTGAAAGTTGGTTTTTACGATTGCTTTTCACCTATATAGTCACAGGTTGACAGGATGAACACTAATAAAATCGGACCTTATATTTTACTATACATTTTTTACTTTTGCAATTTAGTTGTACCATTTGTTTTTGTCTGTAGATGATAGTGTAAATAAATAAATATGTACTTACGATTTTTTTACGAAATCATAGGGATGTGATTATTATTATTATTATAAAGCTTTGACAAAGTATAAACAAACTGTATTAAGACTGTTACGAACGAAAACAGAACATTGTGTTTCGTTTTCTGTTTATATTTTGTCAACGGTTTGACACAGGTAACTTTTAATGGTGATTTTAATTAGATTTCAAGAAAATTTCAATAGTTATATTAATTAATAATTTAATACTTAATTAATTCAGAAAGGTTTGTGAAAGCAAGGAAAGGGAATGAGGAAGCCATGAGACTTCAGGGCTATAGCCACTCAGTTGTTTTTGTAATCTGTCAACTACTCTGTCAAGTCTGTCAATCATAAACTACCCACAGGTTGCCGCTTTTTTTCATTTTGTCTCTTATCCTTTGCCTAAAGGTTTTAATAGCATTATAAAATATTCTTAAAAGATTTTATACCTATAATTATCATGCATCGTTTTAATGTCATATAACTAGTTGCAAATACTAATAAGGAATCGTAAACATACAATATTAGTCAAATTACCATTTTATGACTATTTAATTGAAATTAATAAATTAACTCATAATCAGTGATTATTAATCTAGAATGTAGATTCAATAAAATGAATATTCAAAACAAAACCTTAACACGGAGAGATAAAGACGGTCAGATTGTATTAAACAAGATGTGCAATGAATTGACAATTGAATATTTATGCAAAACTTTATTACCTGGACAAAAGGCGGATTCTTGAGTTGGTGCCAAGTAAAGGACGCAATTCGGTCATGTTTTAAAACATCTAGCAATCTTGCAATCGCTCCTCCCCACAGTCCCCACTCTAACGAAACGAGACACAACGGAAATTTTATTGTTAACGTGGTATCAAAATAATTCCCCCTTATCACCTGGGGTTTAAAGCGAAATTTTAAAATTATGGAGCCGGCGCGTCTGTTGCCGTTCTGGCACACCAGTTACCCTTAAAAGCAGTGGATCTCTTAATAGTAACGTAGAAAACTTTAAATTGGGTCTCCCACTCCCCATGTCAAAATTCATCGTCTGGTATCTTGTAACACAAGGAAAACCAGAATCCAAGACTACGCCAATTTGTGTGAATTTATTTATTTGCTTATATCAATGCATTATCCTTCATGTTAAAGCAGTTAAAACTGTCACGAATAAATAAGTTTTTTTTTACGTATTCAGAACTCTTGGATGGATTCTTCGTCAAAACTTTTGTAATAGCAAAGCCGTTTATATAAAACAAGTGTAAACATGTACCTGTTTTAGACAGACTACCCGTTCTAGGCTTATCCCCTATGTCTAATCGAATTCCGAAAAGCTAATGATGATGAAGTGTAGTTCGTCCTCTAGTGCTGAACATTGGCCTACTACTACATTAGTAGTTTCAGTTTGGTTTCTAAAAAAACTAACCAACACCACGATTTCTCAGGTGGTGCAACTCAAACTGCCCAAGGAACGCAATTTACTAGCAACACCCAAGCATTCGGACAAAGGGGTCAAGGTCAAACCGTCGGCCAAGGTCAAGGTCAAACTGTCAGCCAAGGTCAAGGTCAAACTGTCAGCCAAGGCCAAGGTTCATACGTCGAACAAGGAGAGGGAGGTTTCGGTGTGGGAGGGAGAGGACAATACGCTGTTGGAGGACAAGGACAGCTTGAGATCGGCGGATTGGTAAGACCTAATATTAGTTAAACCTATTTTTTTTTTAATACTTTGAAGATTGATTTAACTAATATTGTGCAACGTGTCAATAATCCATTTAAAGTAAGTAAGGTAAATAGCTAAAGCACTTGCGTTGAAGAAATCAGAAACAACGTAGGTACCACAACAGCCAGACTCGAGACAATATAGAAATAATAATAAATAGAAAAATAGGGTCAACAGAAAATTGGTTATTTTTGTTGCTCAATGTTTATATTTTTTTAATAGATAATTTTGTATTAAAAATACACAAATTAATTCAATAGTAAACGTTTTTGCATTCAACTTTAAAGTTTAACTTAATAGTTATTAAACATTTTCGGACCTAGAAGAAGGATAATATACCTACTAAATAAAATTAGCTTAAATTCAGCAGTGGACGTCCTGTGGCTGAAATGATGTAAATGAAATAAAATTAAATGAGTAGATAAGCTATTTTACTGGCTAAGAACTAAACGAAAGTAGCCTTTGCAGTCACAAGTATAACCTATTTAATATCCCATATAATTAATTACATTTTGCCATATCTAAATGCCATACGCAATTCCTGGTTAGACCAATTCAAAAAGCGGTATGCTAATAGACCCCTCGTGTAAAAAGACGAATTCTTCATAAATAAGCTTTTTGATTAAAACTGAGTTTTTTTTCCTCCCTCAGGGCGGCCAAGGTCAATTCACCCAAGTTCAAGGACAGAGCCAAAAGAATTTCGGCCAAACGGTCTCACAGGGTCAGGGTCAATCCGTCTCTCAGGGTCAAGGATTCGGCGTAGTCAGAGGCCAGGGGCAAGGCGTGTCACAGGGGTCTGGATTCGGGATATCCCTCGGCCAGGGCGGCTCTGAGACTGGTTTCGGCATTTCTGGAGGTTTCGGCACTGGTATCCGACAAGGTTTCGGCACAGGCGTTGTTCAGGGACAAGGTAAATATAAAAAGATATATCTTTTTTATCTTAGATTTTAGAGAATTAGGAATTAGGTATTAGAGAATTAAATAGATAGATACTCTTTAATGCACACGAAACAAAGAAGTTACAGTTGATATTTACAGAAAGATGTACAATTTATTTTAGATAAGTTATTTTGTTTATTGTTTAAACCGCTAAATAAAAAAGTAGTCAACCATAAAAACAGGTGATTTATTAACTCTCGCTGTCTTATTGACCCTTTAGTAAAAATTGTTCATTATATTTTCAAAACGTTATTTTTGCATTTACTAACTAGTCGTATCGGAGCGCATAATCAAGCTATTCGTTTTACTACGATATTTTTTGTAATGCGTTAGTAAAAACGAATGAATTTAGCTCTCTGTACTCAGTTGTAAGAGCAGTCACTTTGACAGCAAAAAAAAACAAATTTCACAAAATTAGTACCTGGGCCCTAACCATGAACTGTTAAAACAATCACAAATCTGTCAAATATTATCATGTCTGTCAAATTTTGTATGAAATGACGTACCAAAATTGACAGATTTGACAACTTTGAGATTGTTTTAAGAGTTCATGGTTATGGCCCTGGTTACTCCTTAAGCTTAAAGTAAAAAATGTGGATGCCACGCGCCAGTTGATTATAAAGTAAAGGGATATGAATTAGATTTTTCTTTTGATGATCAATTTGATAAAAAAAAAGGGCTGAAGGGCTGGTATGATTATAATTAAAACCCAGATTAAACTTTTTTTACTAAAATAGTTGAAGACACAAAAAAAATCTTTTCTCCTAACAGGCCAAGGCGTCCGCCAAGGTTTCGGCTCCGGTATCAGCCAAGGTTTCGGCCAAGCCATCGTACAGAGTGAAGGACAGACCAGCGCTTCCGAGGGTGTATACAGGGTGTTCCTCGGACAGTATGGAGGCAGTGGACAGTGCGGTGTTTTCAACGTGAGTTTCATAAAACTATTTTTAAATTGGTTGGTTGTTTAAGTGACTTGAGCGATTATAGCTCAGTTCCTCTTATCCTAAGTTGTAAATTCGTATCTTCATAACTACAGAGAATAAGTAGATACACTTTTGTTCGATTTTAAAACTTATAGCAACGTTATTTGTTACGAAGTGTTTACATTTCATTGCTCGTTACTCAAATTCAAATTATTTATCCACTTTTACCTGTAGGCGTCTGTACCTCTAGGCTAGTCAGGTCACGGAAATGAGACACAATCGAAATTTTATTTTTATAGACAGATTACTGAATTGTTTAATAATTTAAAAATAGATTGCTCTTTAAAATGACGAAAATACTTTATGGTGCTTCAGGAGCAATCTGTTTCTTAAAAAAAACGATCTTTTGGGGTTGAAGCCTATTAAGGAATTTATACATGATTTTTTGCAAGTTATATTTAAAAATAGAACATTAACTTTTTTCAACTCCTGTGAAATTGAACCCAATTTGGGAATTTATCCTTGACTTTTAAACTAGTTATCAAAAAATATTTGTTCAACCCAAAATAGGCAGAATATTCACGTGATTATAATAAGAGCGTAATCTATTTATAAAACGTGTATTTTAATTAAAATCATCCTTCAACCCAGATTAGGTTTTTGTCATCACCGACTGGCGGAACAAATGAAGTCATAAAATATTTCTAAACAAAAACATATGTTTGGCCCAATTAAAACGATTCATTATGTAATAGATTGTTATCTTTGAATATTAATATTCAGATCAGCATATTCGTTTTTCATCCAGTTTCTTATTACCTTGAATTTTTTTAACATTTACCATGTTGTATATTTAAGATGATTTTAACACGTAGTTTAAAGTTGACCTATGTGGATCACTCGTATTGCTAAAACGAAAATTTACTAAGTCACCTCAGGAAAACCAGTTTATTCTAAATAATAGGTCTTATTGACGTAGTAGCAGATTATTTGACGGTCTCTGTAGCCGAGAGGCGAGCACGCCGGACTTGGCGTCACCATCTCTGAGGTCCGAGGTTCGATTCCTGGTCTGGTCAATATAGAAAATGAACTTTTCTATATTGGCTCGGGTCTGGGTGTTGTGGTCCCGTCGTTGTTTCTGATTTCAATAACACAATACTTTAGCTACTTACTTACCTTAGACCACAACACCCAGACCCGAGCCAATATAGAAAAGTTCGTTTTCTACATTGACCCGACCGGGGATCGAACCCGGAACCTCAGAGATGGCGGCGCCATTATATAAAAGTGCTCGCCTCTCGGCTACGGAGGTCGTTAAACAAATTGTAGAATAATAATTGTGACACATCTTATGAGGCAAAGATCGCAGTCCATTAATAAAATGTAGCAACAGTAGTTGACGGTAGTATACTACTCAGCTATACATATAGCTACAACATTGATCAGAATACGCTGGCTTTGACAGCGAGAAAAAACACTTGAGGAATTTCATCTTGCCACGTGACGTCCTCGGTAGCTTAGTGGTCAAAGCACTCGCCCGGTATGCGATGGGACGTGGGTTCGAGTCCCACCTGAGGTCGATGATTTTTTTTTTCATATGTTATTTATCTTCAATTAAACCTTGCATGGAATTGCTAAAAACAAAAATTTACAATGTAGCAACAGTCTAAAGATTATAATAGTGTAGAAATATTTATAAAAAAGTAATTATTAATAATATTTATTTGATACTAGCTGTTGCCCGCGACTTCGCTCGCGTGATCTTTAGTTTATTCAATGTATCTCACAGGATCATTTATCGGAGATAAAAAGTATCCTTTATGTTAATCCAGCTCATATTCTATATGTATGCAAAATTTCATCCAAATCCGTTCAGTAGTTTTTGCGTGAAAGTGTAACAAACATCCATCCATACAGTGGGATACTTACTTATCTGTATCAATTTGGAGGGCGACACCAAGTATCGAAAGTCAACCCCTAAGTGAAAATCTTTACAAAGGTAATTATTTCTCACTGCTTAAGATCATATATAAGTGGCCTAAATACATAATAAATAATTTCATTTCATTTCATGCAAAGGAGCAAAAACATTTTTTTTCACCCCCTGAAATTCAACCCTTAAATAAAAATCCCTAGAACGGTTATTTCTCACGAACGAAGTCGCAAGCAATAATAAACTTTTAAAAAAATTACAGAACATCATATTTTTATTATTAAGTCATAAATTCTGTTGATCTCAAATATTCACACAAATTCTATTAAAATTAATATATTCATAGATTTATAACTAAATGACCTTAACGCATGTTGCAACGAATTATGGTAAACACTTCGTAACATATTAGATTTTCGTAAGTTTTAAATATAGTGTGTTTTAGAACCACCCTTGCAAATTACATAAATAAGATCACATTTTAAAAAAACAATAATACTTATAGAAAACGAACTCATCTGCGTTGTTGCGGGTCTGGGTATTGTGGTACCGTCGTTGTTTCTGATTTCTATAACACAAGTGCTTAGCTAGTTACCTAGGATCAGAGCAATGTATGTGATGTTGTCCAACATTTATTTGTTCCTCAATATTACTTTATAACGCCTATGCAAACGTAGTGTAGGACGCCCCCCAGCTCGATGTAGCGACGACCTTAGGAAAATGTCTGGCAGTGGATAGATGAAAAAAGCGGGAGATCGTGCTCTTTGGCGCTCTTTGGGGGAGGCCTACGTCCAGCAGTGGACTGCAATAGGCTGAGATGATGATGATGATGATATTGAGGTTCAACCCATGGCACGATAAATAATAAATATCAGTAGTCAAATAAAGCTTCAGTAATCATATCTAAAATCGCTGTAACGCTAAAAATGTCAATTGCATTGAAGGTCAAGCGATTGTGATAATCAAAATCTAATTTGCTGATCGATTAATCATCGATACTTGTCCCATCACTGCGTGAATGCAGGTCAAGTACTGTGGATAGGAATTCTGTACGCCACAGAGATGCGATATGCGACTGTTTTAATTTAAATAGCAATAGAAAAGAGTTTAGAAAAACTTTGGACATCACACAGAAGTTGATGATGAACATGTAAAATTAACAAACAATATAAAAAAAGCTATTTTTATATCAACACGCAACACTGACACCCCAACAAGATTAATAATTATTATTTAACAGAAAAATACAATAAATACATCTTCATTTATTACTAAAACTTATAATAACAGGTCTAAACGCGACGTACTATAGTATGTAGTAGTATTGATACTACTTACATTCCTCGACGTTTCGACCGTGATGCTACGGTCGTGGTCACGAGGGGACTCTATCAATACTACTACATACTATAGTACGTCGCGTTTAGACCCGTTATTATAAGTTTTAGGTATAATGCAACGCGAAAGTTAAAAAGATTATCTTTATTTATTGTTTAGTTTTCGTTGTTTTCACAAGTTAACACAAGCATGTTCGTTCACTACTTACTTTAATACTATAATAATTCGTGTTTTGTCTGGCGCATATTGTTTATTCAAGGCTCTTTAGTGTCGTCAGTGAGCGTCACTGCCACTTGTAATTATTAACCAAATAAACGATTTAATTTGATTATTTTGCCTACAGACAACTGATTTAACAACGACAGACAATTCAAAGACTTGATTTTAAATTCTCACACTTATTATTTTTGTAAAAATCAATCGTATCTCTATGGCGCACCGTTTATTGATGGTGTGTGTTATTTTATAAGAGTTCATGGTCATTGTGAAATTTTCACAAAAGAAAACACGTTTTCGAATTAAATTTGTGTAACCATAGTTGTTTTGAGGTATCTCATCTAATATAGTAACTTCTTTTAAATAAATATGGAAGTATTTGGCGTACAAATATAGCAACATTTTATTCGACAAGTCACGTTTTATTCTTAGCAATTGACAGTTAATACCTACGCAATAAGCTTAAAAAATCCATAACATTCCGAAAAAATCGTACTATAGGTATACCTTAAAATCTGATAAACATAGTCGAAACTCGATTTCTCTGAAATGGGCACTAAATATATTTATTAACATGTCATATCGATAGGAGAAAACGATAACAAAATTGTTGCTAACTAAGTTCATTAGTGCTTTGGAAGGCACGTCAAAAGTTGGTCCCGGCTGATATCGCCTGATAATGGTCGTGAAGCCTAGTCAGAGGCCTTATGGCGGCTTGATTACGTCTGCCAGTAAGGTTTAGTCACTGGCCTTACAACACCCCTCCACCAATCCGCACTGGGCCCGCGTGCCATACCATACTCCACGTATGGCTAAAATCTTTTATTTTAAGTTCATTAGATGGTTAGATGTAAATTTTTGCTACGTTTAGAAACCATCAAAGATTCCCTTAAGCGCGATGCAGTTGCAATCTAATATTGTAAATGCCTGGGCCCTAACCATGAACAGTTAAAACAATCACAAATCTGTCAAACATTATCATTTCTGTCAAATTTTGTATGAAATGACGTACCAAAATTGACAGATTTGACAACTTTGAGATTGTTTTTAGAGTTCATGGTTAGGGGGCAGAAGTAGCTTTTGACGACCTCCGTAGCCGAGAAGCGTGCACGCCGGACTTTAAATGGCGCCGCCATCTCTTAGGTTCCGGGTTCGATCCCCGGTCGGGTCAATGTAGAAAACGAACTTTTCAATATTGGCTCGGGTCTGGGTGTTGTGGTACCGTCGTTGTTTCTGATTTCTATAACAAAAGTGCTTTAGCAACTTACATTAGGATCAGAGCAATGTATGTGATGTTGTCCAAAATTTATTTATTATTAGCTAGTCTGCATATAGCTTAGTTAGAGTATACGTACTTGCCAATCAAGTTTTTTTCTATAAAAACTACCGTGATGAGTGCGGGTGTTGACGACCGTCTTGTGGTCGGACCGGTGGAGTAGTTCGCGCTCCGGTCTACAAAACCTGGCGGTTGCGGGTTCGAATCCCGCAAGGAGCAAATTGCAATGTCATGAGTGCGATAGTTGACGACCGTCTAGTGTAGTAGTTCGCGTTCTTGACTACAAAGCCTGGTGGTTGCGGGTTCGAAACTCGCAAGACGCAAATGTTAGTGTGATGAGCATTTGTGCCTAAGTTATGGATGTTTAATAAACGTATTTAAGTATGTTTATCCGTTATCTAGTCGCCATTGTACAAGCTATGCTTAGTTTGGGGCTAGCTAATTGGTGTGATTGTGACTAATTGTGAAAAATAAAAATAAATTGTAAACAATTTATTTTTAAAGAAAAATAAAAATAAATTGTAAACAATTTATTTTTATTTTTATTTTTATTCGGTACCTAAGTTGTTTATAAACGTATTTAAGTATGTTTATCCGGTATCTAATCGCAGTACAAGCCTTACAAATTTCAGTGTGATTTTGAAATCGATTTATTTTACCCATATTCTCTTGTCACCAGGGTCAAAAGCCTTACGGGAACCGCAACGACCTGGAGGTAGACTTCGCCGAGATACCCTGGCAAGCCATGGTCCTCCTCCAGACGAACAGGAGCCTTCTGTGCGGTGGTGTTATCACCAGACCTGATGTGGTTCTGACGTCGGCATCTTGTGTTGAAGGGTAAGTATCGCTGAACTTCAATCATCAGCATCATCATCATCATCATTATTATCACCAATAAAACCAATTTATTTTTGAGAATAGGCTCACTAAGCGCTTTTACATGGCTCTTTTTTTTCTCTACCACTGCTTCAAAACAAATTTGGGCTAGCGCCGAGAAGAAGTAGCGCAAGGAACTCGGTCAATATTGTCAGCCTCTTTTAAAAAGTGATAAACATACATTACATAATAGTATTTATAAGATAAATGTACCTGTGCGAGCAAGGCAGTATTTAATTCCAAATATTTTTGTCATTTAAATAATCACTAAGAATGTATTTAACATGAGCTTTAAATGAAGATAAATAACACTTGAAAAAAAACATCGACCTCAGGTGGGACTCGAACCCACGTCCCATCGCATGCCAGCAGCATGCATAAGCTTTACATTTAAACAGTTAAAGATGCTGGTTATTTATTGAAAAAGTGAATAAATTTTCCCATGAACGAATTACCTTATTTTTAATCATAAGCTCTTGGAAGTCCACTGCTGGACAGCCTCCCCTAGAAAGCCACAGGATCTGGGCTGTTTGTAACCTTGCTGCCCGCAACCCTAACTAGGTCGTCAGTCCACCACGTAGTTAGAGTATAAATTTAAATTTCTATAAAAATAGCATGTCAAGATGATTTGATGACATAAACCGAGAGGCTCGCCGTATTTGGGGTCGTAATCTCTGAGTTCCAGGGTTTGATTCCCGGTCAGGTCAAGAAAATGAACTTGTCTTTCTTCTGGGGTCTGGGTGTTGTGGTACAGTCATTGTTTCTGGTTTCTATAACACGCGTGCTGTTCTCAAATACCTTAGGATCAGAGCAATATAGTTTTGTCCATTTTTTTAATATGTAGGTATTATCAGTCACAACAGAATATGGTGCAAATCATTTCAAAATTATACAATGTCACTCTGCATAACTCTAACCTCTTTCTCTCTTCTCTCTCCCTAGTCTTGAAGCCAAAAACGTCCTCATCAAGGGAGGTGAATGGAAACTGGGGGTAGATGACGAACCGCTACCATTCCAGATCGTCCAAGTGAAGACTATCATAAAACACCCCTTCTACAAGACTGGCAGTTTGAAGAACGACGCCGCCATCTTGGTTTTGTCTGAAAACTTGAGATTGGCTAAAAATATCTATCCCATTTGCTTGCCGAGGGCTGAGGAGACATTGGACGCGTTTTATAATGGCGCAGGAGAGTGCATTGTGACTGGATGGGGCAAACAAGTATTGCAAGGTAAGTTTAGAAATAAGTTTTTTTTTATATAAGATCGATGGCTAGAAAACGTTAAATATGGCGACCCCTTCTTTTGCCACGCAATGTCATAATCTGTGGCATTCAAAAGATCTTCCCGGGGGGGCTAAAACCCGTATTTTTAAAGAAGTTATTATTTTGCTAAGCAACAATTTAGTAATATTGTGGTAATATCATTATTTCCACGGTAATACTAATTATAATTACCGTGTTATTTCAGTCAAGAATTCTTATTTTGAAAATTATATTCTATGGTCAAGTGTCATTTTGTTTTCTCAATGGTCAAGTAAAAAATGGCACCTGTTTCTTGATTATGAACCGGTTTTTCAAACTCCAGTTAACTTTTTTCCAACGAATAAAATTGAGGTTTGACAATATTCTATACGAAAGAGTCAACATGACAAACTTAATCGTCAGTTAGAAGATACCAGTCCCTCTAGCATGTGCAACAAAACACGGTATGATACGATATGATATAGCGATTTATCGCATATTTTTTGTCAAAATATGAACTTTTATCAAAAAAGCGAGCATAACCATGACGTCGCCGGCACGGACATCATCCTTACTGTTTCAATAAAAGTTCAAGATGGCGGCTATGTTATCATATTTTTTTAATTAATAGGCGATAAATCGCTTTATCATATCGTATCATATCGTGTTTTGTTGATCGTGCTAGAGGGGCTGGCTATTGAAAAACCGGCCCTAAGAATTAAAACTTTTGACGTTTTTACTTCTGTCAATTATAAAATAATCGTTGTTTTAAGTTGTTACTTGAGTAAAAGTAATTCCTTTTACTTCTCTATATGTATATTCTAAGGCCGATCGTATCGTAGCGATACGATATCTAAATTCGACATCGTCTCTAAGAAAACTACATGTAACGATGACCACATAATTACGACGTGTTGACACAAGTAAAACCCATACATTTTGTTTTTCGAACTTCGTTATCGTGTTAATATGTTCCTTTGGCTAAGTTGGCTAAGATGTAAGGTCAGGTCAGGGCACGACGGGCAAGATGTTTAGTGGACCTTGCTTTGCGGGGCGAATCCGCAAGAATTTTTTCACAATTCTTAAAGCAAGCTTAAAATTATGTAAGGTATTGACGCCTTCTGCCGAATATCGCCTTTTCTTCTAAATCACGCTAAAAATAGATTAATTTGAAATACACTTTACATACATTTAAGTTATTTCCGTCTGTAAAAATCATGTGTTTAAACTTTGTCCAGTGTACAGCAAAATGTAGTCTAAAGAAGATAAATAACACTTGAAAAAAATCATCGACCTCAGGTGGGGCAAGCCGGGCATGCGATGGGACGTGGGTTCGAGTCCCACCTGAGGTCGATGATTTTTTTTTCAAGTGTTATTTATCTTCAATTAAACCTTACATGGAATTGCTAAAAACAAAAATTTACAAAATGTAGTCTGTTAAAAAACCATCCAAGTGCGAGTCGCACGTAGGGTTCGGTACCATTATCTATAAAAACGGCAAAAAAAAACACGTTATTTGTATGGGAGCCCAGGGACAGGGTCCCGTTTAACCTTTTGGGTACGGAACCCTAGAAAGTAACCAGTAAAATAGGGTGAAATTCAGAAGCAACGCGATAGCAAAAATTGAGCAATAATGGCTTTAAAATCGCAAATTGACAGCAAAAACAAAAACAAAGCAATCTACTGTCAGCGCTGCCCATAGATTTTGACACTAACCATCAATCGGGCTATGACTGCGCGATTATTGCTGATTGCTAATTTATAGGAATTAATGGTGCCGGACCAGTTGACATCAATATGGAGAAGTGTAATTATTATAAGTTTCTGCATTTTAGCAGTAGGATCACATTGAAGTAAGTTTTTTAATAAATAAGTGCCTTATAATGGGAACTTGATCTTTTCACCCCGCCCACACTGGCTCAATATTGAAAAAAAGTCAATGTTCTTATTTAAGCTAGTATTTTTTTTTACATATTCCTCTTTTGATTCTAAATCACTTTTACTGATTCCAATTTTTCTCAAAAACTTGTAAATTTTTAGAAAAAAATTGTTGAATATTTTTTTTGTATGGAGAAAAAGTTATTAACGTTTGAAGCTTCAAAATGCGTGCGTGAATCAAAATTTCGCCTAGTAGGCATTGAAGCCCATATTATCCTCTTAAATAAATTTATGTAACTTTTTTCTGTAACCTTGCAACTTTAGAAGTTACAGGTCCTGAAACATCGGTAATAAAAAATATATTTTATTTAGACTTTTTTGCAGATTGTATACAAAAAAACCTTTAAATATCGTTAGGATCAAATTACCTTAATTCATTTAGTACACTGTAGCCCCTAATAACCATTGAAAACAGTGTTTTGTATACTAATAATAAAACAATTTAAAAATATAATAATTATATGGTCGTAAATTGACTTGTAGATTTGTTCGTGGTCGGTGCGCGCGCGCTTTAATATTTTATTAGACACACACAACAATACAAAAGTAGAATACATAGAAAAAAAAACATAAAAAAAACAACATTCAGACGAATGGAGAACCTCCTCCTTTTTTTTGAAGTCGGTTAAAAAAAGAAAAGGCAGGACTGGTTGCATCAACTGTCAATAGACATTTAATTTCAAATTAGGATTTTAGCAAACGCCATACGATATGATGATGAAGGGCCTTCCTTATACAGGGTTTCTTCATAAACCTCACTTGCCATCAATTCTAGGTATTTTTCGCTTACACGCAAGAGCCAAGACAACCGGATCCGTGAGGTAATAGCCCAGAGTTCAGAGTAATCAATATTACTGGTTTTATAATACAGTGACATAAGCGAGCCGAAAATGCGGGGGAGGATTCTGGGAGTGCACGAAAAATATCGACCGATCGATATTCAAAAAGTTTTGTAAAACATATTGCGCGTAGTAGAGTCTGATAAATTTTGTTTGGTCCACTTAATGATACTTTTAATATTGAAAAATACTAGGATTTATATTTTTAGTTACAAATTACTTTTTACTGAACCACAGACCTAACAAAAAAGAAGTGCATTTAGTTCTTAAAATAGAAAAACAATATACAGGTGTACAAGAGAATAGGACACTCCTTTAAAACCACGTGATCAGCTGGTCATATACAACCACTATTTCTATGAGAACAACATCGAAATCGAATATTTTTTTAGCTGCTCCATATAAACTTACTCGCATACCTCGATGATAATATATGGAGAATCTGAAAAAATCACGATTTCTTTGTTGCTCCCATAGGAAAAGTTGTTGTATGACCAGCTGATCTCGTGGTTTTAAGAAGTGTCCCATTCTCTTGTACGCCCTGTATGTTCATGGAATTTAATCTGAAATTTCTATATTTTGAATCTTTTTATTTAAATAATAATTTGCAAACTTTACACGACTTCCTCAATATACAGGAGATACACACACGTATCAAACATAGATAAACTGTTAGCTTGTACATAATACCGTAATGCGACATTAAGTCTTAATTTATGTACTTAGTAGATTTAAACTTCATTATATGAATAAATATAGAAAAACAACTGCCCAAAATACAAAGTGAATTTTAGTCTTCAACTCAATTTGAATACACATTATTTGTTTTGTATTCTATATGTTTAGGTTAGTTTATGAAACAATAGTCGGAAAGACCCAGAGTAAAAACCGAAAAATCGGAATTGGTAATTTGGTATGGAAATCCACCTTACACGGTACGTAGTTTACTATAAAAACACATCTAAAAATAACACTACTTTAAAAATAAAATATCGTGCGATTCAATAATAACATCTTGTTTATATTAAGTTATATGAAGCGTTATGTTTTTGTTTATTTATTTAGATTAACGGCGAAGAACGATTTGTTAACCTACTGAGTTGACAGCAGCCACATTCCATTATATGAAAGTAAAAGGGCTAGGTACCTAGTACCTACTTATTTAGGTAACTATGAACTTTCGCCTTCCATGGGTAGTGTGGTAAGTCTTAGCATGAACGACAAAACACGATATGATAATATAGCGATTTATCGACACCCAAAAAATGAAATGACGGTGCCGTGTGGGGACGGCCGCAAAGAATACACTTCCCCGCGGCCAACAGGAGGCGTGTCGTAAAAGGCTTAATCCTGTAGCACGAGACGGGGAGCAGCGTCTGCGTGCGTAATAATAAAAAAACTTCGCTCGCCAACCCGCCTGCCAAGCGTGGCGAGTATGGCAAAAACCCTCCGATGACAGAAGTCACTGGAGGAGGCCTATGTTCAGCAGTGGACGTCCTGTGGCTGAAACGAAAAAATGACAAAAAACCAAGGTGATGATCGTGGACCGCGTCAACCACAACTTGCCCGAAGTCACAAGAATCGCGAACTGTGACGTAGTCCAATCCTACGTCTATCTTGGAGCGTTAATCTCATCCATACACCCATGTATGGATGAGGTCAAGAGACGTATGGCGATCACTAGAACTTCGATGGACAAGCTATAAAAAGTCTGGAAGAACAGAGACCTCACAAAAGCTACTAAGGTCCGGCTTGTCCGAACACTAGTGTTTCCTGTTTTTCTCTACGCTACTGAGACTTGGACGCTACGTGAGGTGGAAAAAAAGAACATAGACGCTCTGGAAATGTGGTGCTGAAGGAGAATGCTCGGGGTGTCTTGGACCGAGTTTCGCACAAATATCTCTATTCTCTAAGAACTTGATATCAAACAGCGTCTGTCTGTTCCGGTCCAAGAACGCATCCTGAAGTACTTCGGACATGTCTCTAGGCGAAACAACGAATCCATTGAGCGTCTTGTCATACAGGGCAGAGTAGAGGGCACTAGACCACGCGGAAGATCACCCATGCGATGGACCGAGCGAATCAAATCCGCAGTTAGCGATCCATTGTATAAGTGTTCCAGAAATACCAAATATCGCTTTAAGTGGAGGGAAATCGTGAAGCGCATAACATCGGTCTAAGCTAAGCACATTATGACCACGACCGCTCTGAAAATATGATATACATAGCCGAATTATCGAATTATTATTATTAATAATATAATTATTATTATATTACTCGCTTAGTTTTTCATAACGGGGGTCGTGTAATGAAAAGTTTGAAAACATTATTCGTATGTTACTTTAGTACTGAACTGAATATATCACAAATGGTTTTGTATCAAATGATAAGTCATAAATAAAAAAAAAAAAAAAAAAAAAGTCTTGCCAAGGATTAAAAATAGAGAGTTATTTTAAATTTACAAAAAAATATATATATATATAAACAATATATATATATAAAATATATATATATATATTTATTACATAAACATACCTACATTATTAGTTATTATTGGATTCAGTGGTAGTGCCATGGAGATTTCAAATTATAAAAAACATGGACTAATGCATTTGCGTTTTATTGTTGTTTTTCTTAAGTTAAAAAATGCCTGTCAATTTTGTCCAACAAAATTCAATGCAAAATTCAAATAATAGCAAACCACTTTAAAACTGCAACTTCGGTGTGAGCTCTTAAAAATACGCGAGCATCAATGAATTTCCTTGCCAACTACCCATTTTTTACACGAAAATCGTCTTTATTAAGTTCTAAATAAGACGAGCAATGGATCGATTTTGAGGTTATATTTGCGAATAATTTAACAGACTCGTGGTAAAACCGAAAGCGGTTCTGGTGACCTTTGTACCTCTTCTTACATAATTTTTGTTTACTTCGCGTCTTGAAATCTACGAAAAAACGAAATTGACTACCTACCCTGTTAGCATAGCGGCGTGATAGGACTTTTAACTTTTTAGGTTTTATTGAAATCAGAATTTTTCATATAATCTTACTAATTTTTGTAGTTAATATGTTTAAAAAAGAAGTTTTACGAAACTATTTAAAAATATTATGTTTTAAATAGTAATAATGAACGATGGTTCAAAACCCTTCGTGAGTCAGACTAAAACTTGACCGGTTTTTGTACATGTTGACGGATTTTCTGTCTGTATGACAAGATTTTTATATACAATTTTTGTTTTAACATCCAATAATTCTGTAAAACATTTTACTGCATACCTATCCCCATTAATATCTTAGTCCAGTTAAATTAATATTTATATGTAAACAAAACAAAAATAATTATGAATCGTGGATAATCATCAATGTAGGTATGTTAAAATATATCTTTGAAGATCTGATGACCTACGGACCCGCAACTGATGTCGCCATCTCTGAGGTTCCGGGTTCGATTCCCGGTCGTTTCAATGTACCTAGAAAACGAACTTTTTCTATACTGTCTCGGGTCTGGGTGTTGTGGTACCGTCGTTGTTTCTGATTTCTATAACACAAGTGCTTTAGCTACTTACCTTAGGATCAGAGCAATGTATGCGATGCTAGAATAGTTTGTTACGAGATTGCTACCATGTACCTTATTTTTGAGTTCCCGATATTTCGGCACTGTTGCAAGCGCCATGATCACGGAGTACCAGATACTATTCTAATGTTATTGACCATGAAAGTTTAAAATGTTTAAATGTTGTCTACCAAAGAATTATAGGCTAACATGATGATGATGACATCTATCCCTAAACTATGACATTCAATTGTCATCGTATGTCACTAGACGAATATCGACTTGAAAAGCTGAGGACTGAGGAGAGAGCGCGAATATTGGGAGAGCGTTGTGGGTCAGTGTCGGGCGGTAGCGTTAGCAGAAAAATTGCTATTTTTAAGTAAATAAATAATAAAAAATAAGTATTTATTTTATTAATTAATGAATGAAAGAAATTTATTTCAAGACCGTGGTCCATATTTATGTCAGTATTTTTTTTTTAACTTAGCCTACGTCACTACTATTAAGACGTAAAAATAACAATATTATAAAAAGTATGAGAGAGGACCGACAGCAGCCTACACAGCTCCAGGGCTAGCATGCGCAACACGATAAAATTTTGTCGTGGCATTTTATCGACTTTTGACGTTAGTATGTCGTTTTGTCTTCGACGATAACAAAGAAAAAACCAAAATATCATGGCAATGCCGTCTTATAACCTAAAAATAAGTGGCTACGATAAACGGGAGACCTTTAAAATATTAAGAAAAAGGGTTCGAGACGTCTGTGATCCATTAGAAAAAAAAAGAAAAAATACCACAAGGATATATGGATAAACGACCTGGTAAAGGTTACAGGAAGCGGCTTACCTAGGTTCAGTAGTGGACGCGTCCGTTTTTCGCGTTTAGAACTGCCTGCCGGTGGCGGGTTCGAATCCCGCAAGGGGAAAATGTTTGTATGATGAGCACAAGCATTCGTACCAATGTTTTTGGATGTAAATGTATTTAAGTATGTTTAGCCGTTATCTTGTCGGCTTAGCTTTGCTAAGTTTAGGGTTAACTTATTTGTGTGATTGTGGAAACAATTTATTTATTTCATAAAATGATGATGATGAAAAAAAAATTGAATCTTGATTAATAAAAACATTCAAAACTGTTTTTGGTAATAATAATTACCTATCTAGTAACTCAAAGAAAGAAATCTGTCAATCACTCCCCGCGGTTGATAACCAGAGCCAAAAAAAGGACAAAAAAAATTAAAGATGGTACAAAAAAATTAACGAAAAAAAACATACAAAACGAATAGCATCTAAGATACATAAATACAGGTGTATACATACATAGTAGGTTTGTACAAAATAATGTTAATTTTAAATAATAATTAAATAGATTAAGTTCTTAAACTAACTTGGTAGACCAGGTACTGTACTTCCCGTACATACTCCAAGTTATTGTAATGTATAATGTACCAAATATCATACAATTTTGATCTAACATTTGTACGCTACCTATTGGCATATTTCTGTATCGATACAAGATTAAAGAAGACCCTATTTATAACCCCAAAATAACACAAATAAACATTTTGAGTTTGAGTTTTACAATATTGGGGAACATAATTATCGTGTGTCATTATAGAACTCAAACCGCGGACATAGTTATCCAAAACATGTTCAAGTGACTTTGACATACAAATCAAATACAAATAAAACTGTGACCGTGAACTTATGGCTGCCAACTTAACATACAACAATATATATATATGCAGAAGACTTAGTGCAAAAGTGCACAAATCGAGCAATACTGTAACTTATTGTAATTTATTTTTTTATGGTGGAAAGAAAAGATTTTATAAAATATATTTATGTATAAAAGCGATAAAAATATACTATTCTTTTTCGCATAGATACACAATTGCTGTGTTTTACCGAAATTTATTATAATGTAAACCTAATTTGTTTTGTAAAGAAAATATATCAAATTGTGTTTTGTAGTTGTGCCCTTAAGTAAATTATATAAAATCATGATTACAGATCTCTAAATATAGTTTTTTAAATAAATTCTTGGTACCTATTTTACACAAATTTAGACCACCATAAATGGGCCTGTGTAATGTAAAGTATGAGTTGCATCTTGATTATCGACCTCCGTAGCTCAGGTCTGGGTTTTATGATATCATCGTTGTTTCTGATTTCTATAACACAAGTACTTTAGCTACTTACCTTAGAATCAGGGCAATGTATGTGATGTTGGCTTATATTTGTTTATTGTCGTATACAATACTTGAACATGCCCTAAAAACCTTATCCTCAGACACCTAACCTTAGCCGCTAGGAACTCCTGAGACTAAATTAAATATAATCACAGAATAATACATATTATTATAATATTATATATCTATATTGTTTAGTTTCCACACCATTGCAGCGAGCCTTTTGGATTAACTTCCACTATGCAACTTGACTACACACCTGTCAAAATCACATTGATTACCAATTAAATATTCAGAAAAACACAATATCATTACATCAAAACATAATAATCGTTTTAACAAGGCCGCATCATTTAAAATGCATAATTAAGGTAACTTCTAGAATCATTAAAACGAGATATTGTTGACCAACTTTTAGAAATAATAAAATAAAATCCTTTAGAAATCTATTATAATAAAGATTTGATAAAAATGACAACAAAAAGGCAATAAAATTGAACCTAACCTATTAATTTGCACTGTCAGAGCTGCCTTATATGTATAGACCAAACACGATTATTAGGATTATAAAAACCATTGTTTCCATACGAACATTTCGAATATCTTAAACCATATTCTCAAATCCGGTTGCCACTCCTACTGAATACATTTCATCTCAATAGTAAATCATCAGAAAATTTACATGACAAACACATACGACGTTCCATGTCATGTCAATAACGTCACAGATTCTCGAGTCTATTTTAAATTTTAACTAGTTTTGAGCTGCGAGTTTTCTTGTAGGTTTTATGTCGATGATGCTAGGTTTATCTAAGATTTTTAATACTTGAAAAAATCTTGAAAGATTTCGTCGAGTTGACTAACGTCTCGGTACCTTAGTGGTCAAAGCACTCGCCCGGTATGCGATGGACGTGGGTTCGGATCCCACCTGAGGCACACTTGTATTCGTTTTATTAATAAATTACCACAATCCATTGTTGAAATGCCTGTATATGAATTCAAATTGCATGTTAAAAAGGACTCTAATGAAAAAGGGCTATTACACCGTTAGTGATTATATAAATGATAAAAATGTGTGGATTTAAAACTGCTTAGCTCACAATAAATCTTGTAAAATATTTATTTATTTTTAAAAGAGGCTGACAATAGTGACCGTGTTTCTTGCGCTGCTTCTTCTCGAAACTAGCCCACAATAGTCCCGAAGCAGTGGTAGGGAAAAAAATTGGGACATGTTAAAGTGCCTTTTATGGCCAATTTACAGAAATAAATGATTTTGATTTTGACACGATTTTTTTTTCAAGTATTAATAATCTTAAATTTTTAAAGGTTGGTTTTAACATAGTAATTAAATTATCTAACACAATGTACTTATTACTCTCAACAAACGTAGCTGTAACTACTACTAAAATAACCGAACAAACACACTTTCTCGGCTTCATCTGAAGTACGTACATTATAATTTATTCGTTCCTCTAAGCATTTGTATGTAAATTCATATATTGGCGGCAGAGCCCAGCCTTGGATGGAATCACAATGTCAAGTCATTAAGTTTAGCATAATGCCTTCGGATTGCCCGGTTTTTTTATTGACATTATTAAGATAAGACTCACCGTTTATAAAAGCGGATTGAGAATTAATCTGTAATATAATCCGTAAAAAACAATGGTTGTCAAATTATGTGTGCTATATGTGAATCGGCTTAGCAGTTAATGCGTATATTAAACAAAATCGGGTTTGTTAAAACACGGATAACTCAAAAACGGCTGAACCAATTTTCATGGTTTTTTATTTGTTGGATTTGTCTCCGCCCCGAATAGCAGAATAAACAATAAAAATAGTCGAAAAGCTGACGGAAAAAATACTGTTAGGCGGTTCGAAGTTTGCCAGGTAGCTAGTGATTAATAAACAATATTCCTAGAAAATATAACTGAATCAGAAAATGATGGGATTTATCCTGATTTAACTATTTTCAATTTGAGTGAACTTGCGAGTATAAGTCATTGTAAAACTTATAATTATTAAAAATAAAAGTTGTTATTAAAACTAATAATTGTTAAAAAAAAGTTAAGAAGAATAAAATTGTATTACTACACGTAGAATCTTTAAAAAAAAAACTACTCGCCAAGACACAGCTATTTTATTTAAAAAAACTGGTTGACCTTTCTAATACATACATACTTTAATTATACATATAAAATTTAATATCTTAATGTAAGGATTTTGATTTTATTATATTAATTTAGTTTCAAATAATATACCGTATTGATATTATTGGATGTAAGGCGGTCACAATATGAGACTGCGTGGTGATGACCTTTCTGTTGTGTCTCGTTCTGCGATACTGATGTGGTTTGCATTTGATTTCAAATATCACAATGGAATGGCTATTTTTAATCCTAAAAAAGGCAGTCAAAACTAATATGAAGTATATGAACAAAATATAAAAATCAATATTTTAAAATTTCTACATCTTTTAATATTTCTCATTAATTCTTAGTTATTATGCTCTGTAATTTTAAATTTATAGGTACTAAAAAAAAATATTATTAATTTTTTTTTGAATTTCTCACTCAAAATAATTTTTGAACTAAAACTTTTTTATTTTCTCTATACTAAAAAAAAAAATATTATTTCTTTAATACTAATTTTATTAATTCAGACTATCTATTTTTGCCCAGCATTTTTTTTACACCAAAAAAAATATTTTTTTATTTCTCATCAATCTTCTGACCGTACCAGTCCCACCGGTTGCCATCCCGATGACCGGCACACGCTCGTTACGTAACTCGTTAACATCGGAATCTGGGTGTAAAGGTTTTAATGAAATACCACATAGACTATAGGCGGGGCACAACACATTATATATTGGACAAAATCACATACATTGCTCTGCAAACACAAACACGATATGATATGATATAGCGCTTTATCGGCATCCAACGTTCATATTTTGACAGTTGGGTGTCGATAAATCGCAACATCATATCATATCATATCGTGTTTATTGGTCATGCTAGGTAAACTAGCTAAAGCACTTGTGTTATATAAATCAGAAACGACAACGGTACCACAGCATCTAGCCCCGAGACAATGTAGAAAAGTTCGTTTTCTACATTGACCCGACCGGGAATCGAACCCGGGACTGAGAGACAATGTAGAAAAAATAGTAGTAGGACTGAGAGATGACTTGGACTTGGCTGGATCTGCTTGACGGCGACGCCAAAACATTTAAAATGGCACCATCATCATCATTTCAGCCACAGGACTTCCACTGCTGAACATAGGCCTCCCCCAGTGACTTCCAGATCGGCCGGTTGGAAGAATAGCATAGTTTAGGTAAAATAAAAAAAGTCTACATCAAGAACATTAAGTTAAATTCTCTACCAGGGGTAACCATGAACTCTTAAAACAATCTCAAATCTGTCAAATCTTGTCAAATCAGTCAAATTTTGTAAGTAATGACGTTCGAAATTGATAGATTTGAGATTGTTTTAAGAGTTCATTGTTGGGGCAACAGGCGAAGAATTTTCAAAATCGTACTAACCGAATTAGATAATAATATTACCTCATACAAACTTTACTGATGTAACTTCAGTATTAATTCATAGTGGTACTGTGGTGGAGGGGTGTTGTAGTAAGGCCAGTGACTAAACCTTACTGTCAGATGTTATCAAGCCGCCTTAAGGCCTCTGACTGGGCTTCACGACCAATATCAAGCCATATTGGCCGGGACCAACTTTTAACGTGCCTTCCGAAGCATGGAGATGCTCGTGATAATGATGAAACGGTGAGATGTCAATAAATATAGTCGGAATGGTCACCCATCCACTCACGACCGCGGCGTTGGTTGCTTAACTTTAGTAATCGATACCAAAGCGCTCCCGCCCCTGAGCTACGAGCACCTCTTTTTGTGGTGGTACTTAATAAAGGAATGTAATTTTAATTTAACGTTACCTTGCAAGCAACACTTTCATCACTTTTTCGAAACTGTAAAGATTACATATAATAACTAGCCTATATCTCGATAGAATAGTTAAACTCTCTACCAATCAAAGAATTTCCAAAATCGGACCGGTAGAAACAGAGATTACCCCATACAAACAAACAAACATTATATTTCTAGTTTGACATCATAAAATACGCGTTTTCCAAGTTCACTCGGAACCGAAAAACGACCTTACAAAGATGACTCGTTAATTATCAACGTAAACAGCGCTATTACATTATATGGTAGGAATGCGACCTCAGATGTTTAGGCCACATCATTTATTTTAACACCTCTTCTACACAGAAAGCCCGATCACGGTTCATGAGATACAGCCTGGTGACAGACGGACAGACAGACGAATAGACGTCTTCCAGCGTCCATAGCAAAACTCATTGTACATGAAAACACAAATCTGTGTATCACATCTTCGAGAATGTAATAAAAACTACTTTGAGTTATTGTAAATTTTTGTTTTTAGCAATTCCATGCAAGGTTTAATTGAAGATAAATAACACTTGAAAAAAATCATCGACCGGCTTTGACAGCGAGAAAAAACACTTGAGGAATTTCATTTTGTCACGCGACGTCCTCGGTAGCTTAGTGGTCAAAGCACTCGCCCGGTATGCGATGGGACGTGGGTTCGAGTCTCCCACCTGAGGTCGATGATTTTTTCAAGTGTTATTTATCTTGAATTACACTTTGAGTTATCTGAAAAAAATATACCTAGGTACTTATTCTGTAAACAAATTCATAGTTATTTTCTTAGTGAATATAATGTGACTGAAATGGGTAATGTTCTTCATACATTATAGGCAAGAAATATTTAAAATAACTTCGTAATTTATACGTTGTCTAAATTAGAAAATGCGCTTTTAGTATAGTTGGGATTTACTTACCTACGTTTGACGTTACATGTCTGGATTTACCCGATATTGAAATCTCGCACTCAGAGACGGCAATAACCATTCAATGATAGTACAAACAAATCATTTACGAGCGCGGACAAATTAAAAGATTATTAACGTTTCTCTACTTAGTATAAAATGATCGCTTTCGCTGTATGTTCGCTTAGATCTTTTAAACGACTCAACGGATTTGAATGCAGTATTCAGCATTAGTAGAGTGATTGAAGAGGAAGGTTTATATGATTAATAACTACATTATTCGAGGGGGCCTGGTGACCTGTAACACAGGTTTTCTTAAAACCCATCTCAGGCACCAGACTCACACCTTAGGACGCATTTTTGTATTTTTACTGTAAATGCTTTATAGTTTTAAGAGTCCTGTTGTGAGAAAGAAATAAATTGATTTGATTATTAATAAACTAAGTAAAGACACGCGAACGAAATCGCGGGCAACAGCTAGTAATTCATGAAATGTTGATTTTTTTCTTATTGATTGTGTTTAAAAGATAAAAACATACAAATAACTTGCCTAGACTTGGTACAACCAAACAGAATACTACTGTGCCTAGACTAAAAAATGCAAACTTTATGCCTCCCTTTTGCAAAAATAATAATAGCCCACATACAGTTATAGTTAAAAACTAAATTCAATTTCAAAACGGTGTTAGTTGTGCAGTTTAAAGTAGCTAGCTCCATCTAGCGGAGAGTAGTCGTACCAAATCAAATCCTGTGAATGCTCAAAAAAGCAAATACTCCGTGGTTCTTATTGATGAGTCCTAATCAAAAAAAGCACTTTAAACTATCAAAAAGAAGCTAAGAAAAACATCGTGAGAAAATAAGCAAATAGGTAATAAATTCAGTGTCTAAAATAGGCAATTGAAAACTACTACATTAATTTTGTCAAGTTGCGTATGTGCAATGTGCATACTACATTCTTACCAAACCTAATCTGATAGGCGATTTTGCATCAATAAGATAAATAACACTTGAAATGTATGTGTGTAACCCACAGAACAAGTAGGACTCGCTACGCTCCGCTACGTGTAACCCATTGGTTGGTATCTTCCCTCACATCTGTGGGTCATGAGTTCATTTCAAAACATAACTTTGGATTTTTTAAAAATCACATGTATATAAACAGTCTTACAGGAATGCATTTGATTGAGGGAGGAACTGCACAGAAAGTTAACCCTTTAAGAGGCCTATTACAACCAGTGGTGGGCGTTGGTTTTATTTTGGAGTAGGCAGCCTAGATACTAAAGTGTATTCTTGATGAAAATCTGTATTTTTCATCAATGACACACATCTACCGACTGCCTACCTACCTCATTTTATTTACCAGGAACGTAGCCACTGCCTTATTGCCAATATGCACCGCACGTCTCTGATTACAACGTATTGGCCTCTGATTTTCGATTTATCTTTGAAATGACCAGTAATCACAAAACAACCGCAAAACTGACAAAAATTTGTAACTGTCGTTTTACCACGGCAACTTGGCTTCAAACTGGGGGGATGGCTACTTACCTATACTTGCATCCTATGCTGGCTACACAGATCTGTCACTTGACAACTAATATAACCTTGTAAGTGCCAGTCAATAAATTTGTGTGAGAAAACACATTAACTGGCTAAGTCTCAAATTAGGGATCAACATCCTTGTGTAACGAAGTACCAGACAATTAATTTTGCCAATTTGCATACGAATTGGTGATAATCGCATACGAACTCCTAGAAAATTGTATACGATTCTTAGAATTAGGAATTGAACACATCAAAAATAGGTCTACTGGGAGACGCCTGAGCCAATTCAGAAAACTTAGTTTATCTGAGCTGTCCTAAACCGGGAATTGAACCTCTGTGTGTTAAGGGGAAAAACCGCGACACTAATCGCATCGTAGAATAAAAATATAAAAAAAAATTGGAAAACATCACATTACATTGTTCTGATCCTATAGTAAGTAGCTAAGCACTTGTGTTATAGAAATCAGAAATAACGACGGTACCACAACACCCAGGCAGGAAACAATATAGAAAAGTTCGTTTTCTACATTGACCCGACCGGGGATCGAACACGAAACCTCAGAGATGGCGGCGCCATTATTGTCCGGCGTGCTCGCCTCTCGGGAGGTCGTTAAATTCAACCAGAGAAGGATAATGATAGTCCTAGACTCCCAAATATCTAAAACGGCAAATTCAAAGGAATTGGTAGGTGGTATTCAATCAAATAATTCGATGACTCGACAAACTCAAGTGTATTTAGAAAGATTTTAAAATGTCAGTTACCTTGCCTGACCTCCTGTCTATTTTCTCAGACATTAGAAGCTGAATTTAATGCTCATTCAGTATACTCTTCGTGTGAAGAAATAGCACATAATTGTATCCAAATTAGGTATTTAGATAGTCAAATTGTAGTATGCAAGTAACATTTGTGATTGCGGAGATGTGGACGTTGCGAAATTATTAAATGTATGCTAATAAAATTTGGTATTTAGTTTAGGTTGCATGAGTATTTGCAATTTAGATTTTAGGCATAGAATTAAGAATTTATTGGCTTTAAGTAATGCGGTAAATATTTGTGCTGCTACAAACAGCAGCAGAGCACTAAGCCTAATTATTTGAACGGCTCATTGCAAACTGGATTAAAATTATGTACATAACCTAAAAAAATCTTCTCCTTTAACGTAATATTTGATTCGTGTAGTCGCTTTAGACTACAAATCTCTAGTGACAACACCAAGTGATCGACAAATTTCGTAACGGTATTCTCGAATGAGAATACCGTTATTTTTAACGTTATTACTGATAACGAGATTGGATTAGAACTTTAATTGACGTGTAAATGGCGAGAATTAACTCGAAAGGCGCGAGCATACGAATAATTATTCATTATAGTCGCTGAGATAGATATTAGAAGTCTGTTTTGACAGCTTGCTTTACGACGATATTTGTAACCTAGTATGACAACAGCAAATATGACAAAAACTATTACTATTTGAAATCAAAGAGTAAGAAATATTTGACACTAAATATGTGTTGAGAGTTTTGCTTAAATAAAATAAATAATTAAAATACATTTTTGCAAGACGTGTCAAAACGGGCCTATTACTTAGATGTCAATGACTGTATATGCTTATTAATAACTAGCAGCCCGTCCCGGCTTCGCACGTGGTAGACAATTATCGCTAATAGTTTCGGCAGCGCATTCGACGAAAGACATTTTAAGACTCATTTTTCTACACCTTCTTAACAATGTAACGTTCAAATTTTACCAAGGATCCCTAATTTTTTTCAAAATGAAATGTAGCCTATGTCAAATTGGAAGAATGTAGCATTCTATTGGTGAAAGAATTTTTTAAATCGGCCTAGTACTTTTTGAGCCTATTCATTACAAACATACAAACATACAAAAATAGGTACAAATCTTTCCTCTTTATAATATTAGTATAGACTAGCCGACCCGACGAACATCGCACCGCCTAACAGTTTTTTTTTCGTCAGCTTTTCCAATTGTTTTATTATTTATTCTGCTATTCGAGGCGGAGACAAATCCAACAAATTATCATCCATCCATCATCCATCAGCCGAAAGACGTCCTCTGCTGGACATAGGCCTTCCCCAAGGATTTCCACAAAGACGCGGTCTTGTGCCACCCGCATCCAGCGGTTTCCCGCGACCTTCACCAGATCGTCGGTCCACCTAAAAAAATTATAGACCATGAAAATCAGTCCAGCCCTTCTCGTGTTATAAGTGTTGTAACAAACACGACTTTGTTTTATTCGATTAAAGTAATAAGATTTTATGATAGTTGCATCATCTGACCGCCAGACGGCGCTTCGTTTGACACCGCATTCTAACCAAGACTCAATAGAATGTTAGTTAATCAATAATAAATTGACAAGGTCGATATTTGCCACTAAATTGGTTGTGCGAACTGTGACATTTATATGAAATTCAAAGAGAACTATTCTATTTTAATTGTTCTGTACAAAAAAAAAGTCGAAGCGAAGGTTTGTCTCTCTCGCGAATCTAAAATAATAATATGAATAATGTTGATTTAAAACCACGTAAATTTTTTGGATACATTAGGTTTAAATGAATTATATTAACCCTGGAAAATATATATTTGTATTTAATTAAATTAAATATTGACATTGATCATGCGTTGCTGAAATATTGTTATAAAGATTCATTAAATTAATAAAAACAATATTTTTATAAACTACGAAAGTAATATCCTTTCATTAAAATAATAATTAAGAAAACTGAAAATAGAAGGAATATTATTAAGAATATTAATATCAGGTTTTACCAATTAAAATTCCTTTGCTATCATCAACGCCATCTTTTGATATTATCTCTTACTAATAGCTGAATACTCGCCAATAGATGGCATTAATTTAGCGAACTGTATTTATTAGCGAACCAATTAAAACTGATATAAATCGATAATAATTTACGACACACAGTATCATTTAGATAGCATTTAACAATTTGGTTGGCTTCATCAATCATAAATATTCATTAAAATACCATAAAACTGTCAAATATGGATTAGAATCCACGAGGTTAGATTATAAAAATTATTTTGCAACATCTTTTTTGTTGATTGGCCTCGTGAATTCCTAAAGGTCACAGCTCAGTAGTCTTTTAGGGTTCCGTACCCAAAGGGTAAAACGGGACCCTATTACTAAGGCTCTGCAGCTGTGCGTCTGTCACCAGGCTGTATCTCATGAACCGTGATTAGAGAGTTGAAATTTTCACAGATGATGTATTTCTGTTGCCGCTATAACAACAAATACTAAAAAACAGGATACAATAAATATTTAAGGGGGGCTCCCATACAACAAACGTGATTTTTTGGCCGTTTTTATAGATAATGGTTCGGAACTCTTCGTACGCGAGTCCAACTCGCATTTGGCCGATTTTTTAATACTAAAAGTTACCTACTAGACAAAACAAAAATAGGTAGCAATAACTTTTGACATTTTCTTTATTGGTGCGTCAACATTTCTTTTACAAGATTTACAGTCATTTAAATTAAAGTCATCGTGACAGAGAAATTAACGTATGGAGATACGTTCAGTGGCGGTAACCACAAACTCTTAAAACAATCTCAAATCTGTCAAACATCATCATTTCTGTCAAACTTGTATGAAATGACGTACCAAAATTGACAGATTTGACAACTTTGAGATTGTTTTAAGAGTTCATGGTTATGGCCCAGTTACTTTTATCCATAAAGTTACTTATATGTGCACTTTTAAACAATATCCCTCATTCCCATTTATGCACGCATATGTTATCATTTCGTGGCGTTTATTGATGACGTTTAGCCTCATAACCACATTCATGACAGTCACCAGACACCTAAGATTATTCTTTGTGTAAGCCACACACGGACCAATGACAGGGCCATAAACATGAAGCTGGAAGCGGCCTCTAGCTTCAAATGGCTGCATTTGTGGTCCATGGTTGTCGCTGGTGGCTTGATGGCGGCGTAAGTCCACTTCTGGACCCAAACTTGTCCTTATAAAACAGTAAGAGGCCTTGTTTGCTAAGCCAAAAGCCAAAGTAATAATTTTCGAAAATGATAATAAAGTTCAAAAATAAAATTTATGGAATTTACATTATGCTGTGGTAAATTATTATCTCAGAGGCGATGACGAAAGTAGATACCGTATCCCGTACATCTAGTGATTGCCACTTCATTTGCATCAAGTGGCTTCCCAGGTTAAACTGGAAAGCACATAGTTTGTACTCACAAATTCCCATGCCCTTGCTTGCAAGGCCTGGCTGGCCATATCCTAGTGCTACCATCTAACCTAATTCTTTATTGTGACACGCAATATTTGAAATTAATGAAGATCCTCCTTACCTTTCCAGCTCATCTAGCAGGCAGCATCATGCACAGCCTGAACATCTCTCTCCTCAACCCTGGAGAGTGCGAATCCAAGCTGTCCAGCGACTACCCTCATCTTCTAGAACAGTACGAACAGGAGAGCTGCGCGTGTGGACAGCCTCTGAACCCAGTCAACAACATCTGCAAGGTATGAGTCATTTGTAATTTCATCATTTCAGCCATCGGGCATGGGCCTCCCCCAGTAACTTCCAGATTGGCCGGCATAAAACCAATTTGTTTCTGTAAGTAGGCTGAAACTAAGCGCTTTTAAACGTCCCAATATTTTTTTTCACTACCACTACTTCGGGACAATTTTGGGCTAGCGCCCAGAAGAAGTAGCGCAAGAAACTCGGTCACTATTGTCAGCCTATTTTTAAATAGTATAGTTTACATTACAACTATACTTATACATAGCCGGCAAAGACGAGGAAAGCGGGAAAAGTCACATAAAAACGTAATACTTTTTCTATACAGGTTTGCGGACAAAGAAATATGAATAGAATAGATTTTTATTGCGGTAAATGTATGAAATCCAGCTAACAGTATTTTGGGTGATATTTCGCGACACTTGGCTTCATACAATAAAAATAGGTCACTCACTAAAACCATTAACTTTAATGTTTTTTTTTTCTATTCTTACATCCAAAACTGTAAGTGTATAAAGGATTTCTGCATTGTACAGTTATTAAGAAATTATGTATGGCTATCATGCAGACATTATTATTGCACTGCATATAAATTATCAACAATAAATATATCTATATCGAAAAATAGAATAGAATAGAAAACATTTATTCGACACATAAGCACAATTACAAACAGAATCAAATAGGTATAAACATAAAAGAGTGTCAAAAAGGTCCCTCAGCATTTATACAATAATATAATGAGATATAATTTTATATGAATGTGCTGATTTCTTTACGACATGACCTCACTGCTAGCAAAATCTCCTTTTTCCTAATAAAATCTAATCTTAATCTACACACTCATTAGTTAGGTAGTTCTTTAGGTACCCATCATGTGGCAGTTGTATTCAAGTTTCAGACCTACCCTCATTAAATTTATTTTTTATGAATATTATTTATTTCGTTACAGGTTGACATCGGCAGTGCTCTGGCTTGCACCACGGACAACACACACTACGAGCTCAGAGGATTGTATTCTTGGGATTCAGGTTGGTATTCAACACATTAAAATAATATAACTTGTAGTCACTGTCCAAGTTTTTAGACTTAAACAAATCCAAAATTTCAATTTACTTTTCGGACTTCAAATGGCGCCGCCATCTCTGAGGTTCCGGGTTCGATTCCCGGTCGGGTCAATGTAGAAAACGAACTTTTCTATATTGGCTCGGGTCTTGTGTCAAATTTCAGCGTAATTTGTTCAAAACATCATGAATTCACATACAAAAATGTATAAGTATCCTGTCCATTCAAGATTGAATGGAATCTCAGCAATGTTAGTCAAATTTACACTTATAAATACTATTGGATAAAACTTTTAGACTTAATTTAAGATAATCTTATTGAATTAAAATGGTCAATCCACCTTTACTTGGTCTTGCTTTTGTATAAACTTCAATAGTAATAAAATAACTAAATCAATCAACTACAACAACAACAACTAACTAACAACTATTAATCATAATGCTAGAGTGTTGTGGTACCGTCGTTGTTTCTGATTTCTATAACACAAGTGATGTCCAATATTAAATTAATATTTAATTAACATTTTTTCTTTCCAGGCTGCCAGACAGGCAACCAGCTCGCCGGATTCTACAAATTCGACCTCGAATGGTACGAATGGGCGATCGGTCTCATCGAGAGCACACGCTTTGCCCAATTCGCCATCGGCTCCAAAATCACTCAGAACCGCTTCTCCGGCCAAATCAAGGGCAGCACCAGCCAATTTAGCGGCAGCAGTCAGTACACCGGAGTTAAGGGCGGAGTCAAAGGAGGAGTTGCAGGATCTGGAGCTGCCAACAGTGGTTTCAAGGGAGTAGGCTTCCAAGAAGCCGCAGGAGCAGTCACCAGTGGATTCCAGGGATCAGCAGCTACTGCAACAACTGGATCTGGTTTCCAGGGTGGATTTGGCTCTGGACAGTTCACAGAATCTGGTGCTGCTAAAGGAGGATTCGGTTCCGGCCAGTTTGGCTTCAGCCAGTTCGGTTCCACCTCGAAATTCTCAGAAGGAAGCGCAGGCAGCGGCTCATTCGGTGCTGAAATCAAAGGACCCGTTTCTAACAGCTTCAGCGCTTCCTACACCGAAAAGAAGGTCTACCAAAGCGAACCTAAAATCATAACTTACACGACAAAGCCCGAAATCGTTACATTCACGACCAAACCCGAATACTTTACATTCACAACGAAACCGAAGATCGTTACTTACACTACGAAGCCTCAAATCATCACTTATGAAACCTCGGGAAGTGGAACCAACCCTCAATATGTTGCTCCAGGAGTTACCTTCAACCCATCCTTAGGCGAAGTGGCTGGACTCCACAAACATAATGCTCAATGCAAGTGTCTCGAGAAAGGCAAGAAATGAGGAGATGGTATACTAAATTTAAAAAATTGGTAACAAGGTTTTGGAGTGAATAGTGCCATAAAATTCTCTTCTACCCCCAATTCACAGTACAAACCTGTATGAGTTCCTATAATGTTACCATATACAGAACGGTGCTAAACTCTCGAACGAAAAACCGAGTCAAAATTTCTCTATTTATACGATAATTAAAATTTTCTGTAAATAGGTAGGCTATATTATTATCCAACGAATCTAGTTCTCTTATCGTATTATTAATAATAATTATATTTAAAAGTATAAATTGCATTATGTATTTTTTTTATTCTTAAAACTGCCATTTTTTGTTTGTATTAGACTTTTTGCTTTCTTTTTTTATATGCAATATTATCGTATGAAATAAGATAGTCAAGTATATTAATTATATTAATAATAACCACTAAAATATGAATCTAAATAAGCAAAAGTTGTCCGGCAATACTAGACATATTACAATACATAATATTGAATAAATACAATGATAAATCTTGTTGCACAGTGGCAATATTGATATTATCTCTAGCCGTAACCTTATCACGAATTTAATCATTTAATTTTGTAACAACTTTTGTAGTTCACTAAACTTGCTGGTCATACCTACTGGTCACTGATGTTTTTGACATGTCGTAGAGATAGGGTCTGATTTTGTCAAATAAATGGGTAAACATCATATCTATGAATGGTGCTGTTTTGTGGGATGAACTCGGCATTCAGTGGAAAGTCTTTTGAAAAGGAATATTATAGAAAAAGATTGTAATTTGTAGCCCTACTTATCGACGATCTGAAATTTAGTTGTTTTTATTGTTAGAATATTGCTAAGTAAATTTTCACATCACGAAATTAGATTTTTGACCATATTGATTGATTTTTACCAAAATGGTCGACCATCTAATAAATCGGCTTTAGTTTAAAAATAATTCTAAGAATTTTTATATAAACGAATTCAATATATTGTATTGTATACATACACACTTAATTGTTACACGTAGTATAAAGTAACTGAAATAAAATGGAAGTATTTTATACACAGTCTGGTGTTTTTGATTTATGTTAGACCCTAATAAAACAATAATACATCCTTGTGGAGTGCCACAGGGCAGTATTTTAGGGCCTCTATTGTTTCTACTATTTATTAACGACTTGCCAAATATAATTCAACACAAGTTGCAGACGATACGACAGTAGTAATAAAATGTAATGTAATGACTTAAATCAATTCAATGATGATATAAATAAAGCCCTAGATATCATCATTAATTGGCTTACCTTAAATAATCTTAAGGTAAACCTAGATAAGACAAAATGTATTCAATTTTCTACATGTAATGCAAAGTCGATTGACGTACTGGTCAAACAAAAACTTAAAACCCAATAAAATTCACCTAAAACAAACATTCATCTGCCTCTGGTAAAAACTCTTTCCTATACACGTGACTATTTAAAATGTTTGGACAGCAACAAGCGATATTTTAGCATCTTAAATTTAACCAAGACTGTGAAAACAACATAAAAATCGGGAGAAAATAAATGCTATGTGAATGCTAATGCTATCGAAATCATTCGATATCGCTACGCTGCCCCTTTTCTGTGGTAGCAACTACGAACTAGTTTTACCTAAATGTATATGGTATGTATGTACTACATGGTAAACAATTATTGTTCTATGACTATAGATTTAAAATGCATTTTTATTTACAAATTCAATCAGCTGTTTGGTTATTTTAATGCAGGCCGCTTCCATCCGGCCAAACGTGGAGTATTTATTTCTTTTAAATACTTCCAGTTTGGCAGGATGGAATTTATCACAGAAGAGCGTAGCGAGTCTTACTTGTTCTGTGGAATTTATATTCTTTTAGGTAGTAAATTACAGAAAAACATTTTAACGCCATCTAGTGACAAGTAATAGGACCATCATTTCTAAAACTTTAAACTTTTATTTTTAACGCCATCTATCGGTGAGTAGTTGTACCAAGTTGTAGTAGCTAAAAGTGTGCTTTTGTCAACTGTAAGTATACTGGCAAACTAGATGGCACTGCCAGTTAACTTAAAAATAAGTAATTTGGAAACGTAGGTACCTTAATTATTAAATTCCTTGCACAGGAAATCCAATTATTGTAGGTAATAATAGTTCAAAAACACCAAGACGTAGACTCTTTTAGAATCTGTCAATCAATAACGTAGATAATGCAAAGTCATTGAGATAATGTCAATGTGCCACTTCTGTATTATAGTGCTTCGCTTCTGTCACTCAAAATTCTTCGTCAAAGAAACTCCTGAAAAACAGTTTGCGTTACAATTCCAACATCATTTGTGATTGTTGAATTTCAAGATGAAACGACACAACAATGCATTTATGCCCAAGGCCAAGATACATATTTCTACACCATCTTCTAGCAGTGATGACCAATGGGGGAGCTTACAGACTGACCAAGAACATGCAAGGATTCGCTCAACGAATATGTCTCCTATGACTTCTGACACTTCTACTTCGGTGTCCTTCACTTCTCTGTCTTCGTCCATCAACAGGTTAGAAGATATTTTTCGAGAAGAATATTATAATAGCTACATAGATACTCTTTAATGCACACCACACAAAACAAACAGAACAAAGAAAAAAATACATTTAGAATGGTACGATTTAGGCGGTCTTATCGCTAGAAGCGATACCTTTAGGTAGGGGACAGTTTAGTAAAAGTTGAAAGGGGGAGGCGGTGAAGAGTTTCAGAGAGTAATCATATAATTATAATAAATATGAATATATGAATTAACAAAATAAATAATAAACATAATATATTATCCTAACTAAATAATAAACAATGATCATCATCATCATCATTTCAACCGGCGGACGTCCACTGCTGAACATAGGCCTCCCCCAGTGACTTTCAGATCGGCCGGTTGCAAGCGACGTGCATCCAGCGGGTCAATGATATTTAAACATAAAATACAACCCAATTAATATGAATGAATCATGAAGAAAACACATAAGAAAAAGTATTTAATCTGTAGGCCTAGGACTTGATTAAGAGGTTAACTTTCCGTTTGCTAGGTCCTATCTATCCATCACATATAACTAGCATTCAGACGGGCGCAGGATCGAAATGTCTGGAGACAGCTCATCATCCAGGCAACTAAGTAGACAGGGTCACGATCCTCAACCTCTGAGGGACCGACTATGGAGGATCTATCTATCTATTCAGCCTATTGCAGGCCACTGCTGGACGTAAGACTCCTCCAAAGGTCCCAAAGAGCACGATGTCTAGCTTATTTATTGAGACATTGCCAGCCATCTTTCTAAAGTTGTCGGTCCATCGGGCTAGGGGGCGTCATACACTACGTTTGCCAAGGAGTGGTCTCCACTCGAGAACCCGTTTACTCCACCTTGCATCGGTTCTGCGACAGATGTGGCCAGCCTATTGCCACTTAAGCTTGCTACATTTTTGGACTTATGTCCGTTACTTTGGTCTTCTGTATGATGATTTGTCGTGTCGGATTTTATCCGTTAACGAAATCCCAAGCATCAACCTTTCCATAGCTCGCTGAGTGACGTGAAGTCGATGGGTCAGCTTTACTGTCATGTTCTACGTTTCGGCTCCGCAGGTCATCACCGGAAGGACGCACTGTGCTATCGATAGCGAACTTATCATCATCATCATCATCATTTCAGCCACAGGACTTCCACTGCTGAACTTATTTAGGCCTCCTCCAATGACTTATACCTGATCTCTATTAAGATATTTGTTGTTCCAATTAAAATCATTAATATATTACCTAACTAACTTGACGACCGTCTGGTGTAGTGGTTCGCGCTCCGGACTACAAAGCCGGCGGTTGCGGGTTCGAATCCCGCAAGGCGCAAATGTTTGTGGGATGAGCACGAGCATTTGTACCTAAGTCATGGATGTTTATAAACTTATTTAAGTATGTTTATCCAATATCTAGTCGCCATATATACAAGCTTTGCTTAGTCTGGGGCTAGAAATTGGTATGATTGTCGAAACAATTATTTCAGAACAAATTCTTTACAGATTCCGTACAGACTTCGACGACCTCAAATGCAAGATTAGAATCTTTGGGGAGTCCCTGAACTTATGCCGGTGCATCGCGAGTGACTTCAAAAGCAAGTTTCTGGCCATGGAGAAGAGATTGGAGTACTTGGAAAGGAGACAAAAGGTGCAACGGGTAAGCGCATACAGATGTAGGGTGTATAGTCTAGATAAGTCTCAATTTATCTATTTAATAATGCCTCAGCTATCACGGTTCATGAGATACAGCCTGGTGACAGACGGACAGACAGACGGACAGACAGACGGACAGACAGACGGACAGACGGACAGACGGACAGACGGACAGACGGACAGACGGACAGACGGACAGACGGACAGACGGACAGACGGACAGACGGACAGACGGACAGACGGACAGACGGACAGACGGACAGACGGACAGACGGACAGACGGACAGACGGACAGACGGACAGACGGACAGACGGACAGACGGACAGACGGACAGACGGACAGACGGACAGACGGACAGACGGACAGACGGACAGACGGACAGACGGACAGACGGACAGACGGACAGACGGACAGACGGACAGACGGACAGACGGACAGACGGACAGACGGACAGACGGACAGACGGACAGACGGACAGACGGACAGACGGACAGACGGACAGACGGACAGACGGACAGACGGACAGACGGACAGACGGACAGACGGACAGACGGACAGACGGACAGACGGACAGACGGACAGACGGACAGACGGACAGACGGACAGACGGACAGACGGACAGACGGACAGACGGACAGACGGACAGACGGACAGACGGACAGACGGACAGACGGACAGACGGACAGACGGACAGACGGACAGACGGACAGACGGACAGACGGACAGACGGACAGACGGACTGACGGACAGACGGACAGACGGACAGACGGACAGACGGACAGACGGACAGACGGACAGACGGACAGACGGACAGACGGACAGACGGACAGACGGACAGACGGACAGACGGACAGACGGACAGACGGACAGACGGACAGACGGACAGACGGACAGACGGACAGACGGACAGACGGACAAACGGACAGACAGACAGACAGACAGACGGACAGCGGAGCCTTAGTAATAGGGTCCCGTTCCACCCTTTGGGTACGAATCCCTAAAAGCAAAAGCCCAGTGCTCAACATCCGTGCTGTTAGGTGTATTTTGAATGGACAGCTGCCTGACACTCGGTTATTAATTATGAATTTCGGTTCAGTGAAATACCCGCATGGCTTGAGAGGCAGGCTTTAAAGGGCATTGGCCTTGATGATTGCTTTATAACAATAATTAAAACAATGTTATCGCCGTTTAACAACAGCTTACATATCGTTGCACACAATTGTACGCGATAAGGAATGACTGATGATAATTCGTATAGCTGTACAATTCGAAAGTACCTACTGCGACCGTACCTACGTACGAGCGATACGCTTCGCGAGTAGGTTCCTATTTGCAAAAAATCCATTTGTGTTACGTCGCTCTGCCTCCTTCCTCCCTCGGGCGGTAATGGCCGAATTAATAGAGAGATATAATATAAAAGCTATAATTATAATTAGAGAGAGTTCCAAGTACCAGTGGCGATTGCCTTCTTTTTCCTTTTGAAATATTGTTTTTGGCGATAGTTTCCAACCCAGAACTAGTAAGACTCGCTACGCGGTCCCCGAGCGTTTTAAATTGAAAGAGAAAGGGGGGTCCCTTTCTCTTAACGCTCGGGGTATTTTATTATTTAAAAATATGGATATTGAGATGTTAATACTTTTGTTATAAGCAATATTTATATAAAATAAAAACGTACGGCCCTACTTACCAAATATCAAAATTGGACTAGGTATGTTAAGGGGGGGGGGGGGGGACTTTATATATAAGGTCCGATTTTATTAGTGTTCATCCTGTTAACCTGTGACTATATAGGTGAAAAGCAATCGTAAAAACCAACTTTCAAATGTCTTATTAGAATAGTTTGTTACGGGATTGCTACCATGTACCATGATCACGGAGTTACTCCGTGATCATGGCGCTTGCAACAGTGCCGAAATATCGGGAACTCAAAAATAAGGTACATGGTAGCAATCCCGTAACAAACTATTCTAATGTTAGTGACCATGAAAGTTTAAAAGAATATATTTCAAATGTCATAAAAACTAAAAAAGTTAAAAATAAATTACAAAATAACAACATCAACTTCATATTGCATAAACTACCTATCTTCAACTCTTTCTTGCTCTGTACAAGGGGAAGGAATAAGACGGATAATCAGATGGTTAAACGTAGCAAAGATAGGACGAGTTTATGCAATATGAAGTTAATGTTGTTGATTTTTAACTTTTTTAGTTTTTATGGTACACATTTGAAAATTGGTTTTTACGATTGCTTTTTACTTAATAGTCACAGGTTAACAGGATGAACACTAATAAAATCGGACCTTATATAGTTAATTAATTATTAATTAATTAGTTTTAGGGTATTAGTTAGTGTCAGGGTTCCGTAGTCCTGACAAGGAAAGGAACCCTTATAGTTTCGTCATGTCCGTCTGTCTATCTGTCTGTCCGTCCGAGGT